>JARHVA010000327.1:1755000-2995000 GCA_037957365.1 Torreya grandis
AACCATGGTAGATCAAAAATGTGTTTCCAATGAGGATGTAGAGCTTTATTTGGCCTCAGATGTTGAGGGTAAGATTTTAATAGATATAGAGTTCAATGCCATTGCTCTAAATATAGGGGATAATAATTGGTCAAACTTGTTTTGGACCATTGGAAACTAATATCCCATCACTTGAGAAGAGGAGAACATGTCTGCCAAGAGGCTCTACTATGACATAGTTATAATCCAAATGATAGGCCTACATTATGTAGTGGTAAAACTTGAGGTACTTCATTGTATCAATATCCTTGATCCAATTTTTAAAGATGGTAAAATAGATAAGGGTTGGTTAATAAATGAATATTCTCATAGAAATATAACATATATTTCTACTATAACGTATGAAAACTACTATAAATTTCCCAAACCCCAAGTTGACCTACCTTCTATCAATGTAGGGGCCTAAAAGAACAATTTGAAACACATCCTAGCCTTCTAGCTATATTCTAGGAACCAATTATTTTTAGACTTCAATAAGAACTTCCAAATTAGCTAATTCAAGATTAGAATTAGGATGATTATGACCATATTGAATAGATTATGTGGGAATGCAACCACTACTTATGTAGATTAGGTCTGGGTACTTATAGTCTACTTCATGGTTAAAAAGTAAATGACCCCTCCTTTAGAAGAAATTATCTACATCGCTTTGAGTAGATAGATTTTTAAAATCAAGCAGAAGAAGGGAACCCATTTATACATGATGTCATACCTATTAGATGCTCTATGTGTCACAATATAGATTCCCAACCTAAGGGAATGGTTACCTAGTAGAACTCAGATAGGTCCATAATATTAATTTAAATTGCACATATTTAAGTATAGAGATCACATTCAATTCATTTGTGACTACATCTATCTATCCCTTAGTGAGGCCATAACTGGTCATCCCATGGAGAGGGTCAGCCCACTAGTCAAGAGATATGTTCAGACTATGAGAGATATCTAGCTGTATCTAGATTATATAATAATTAGAATTGAAGGGACTTAAAGCTAATCACTCAAGTGACCCATCCATGTCCCTGATAAACTATCAAAGTAGGAGGTAGCATATCAATTATTCCATGGTAATTAATGGCTTGTGTAGGACCAAGAAGCAGGTCTCCTCCATAACCTCCCAATAACTATTAGGAGAACCATATTCAAACAATGGGAGAACATTAAAGTAGCATTTAGAGATAGAACATCCTTTAAACTACAAATTGATGAGCTAAGGTAGATGGACCCTTGTCTGAGGGTTAACGAGAATTTAAAAACCAAAGAGATGCTTAATGTGTCTTATGATCATCAACTTGGTGCTTTCAACAATGTTTACACCAAGGCATCTAGCTTCTCTGAGGTCATAAGAAGGTTGAAGGATCATAGCCTTAGACCTGAACCCAGTTAGGAAAGGAACTAGAAAGGAGATGATAGGTGGAAACTTGGGCCTAGGTAGTATCATTTGCTAGGTAGTACATCAAATAGACCTCTATTAGATCAACCCCAAATAGAGCACAAATCTGAGGCATAGATGGAGCAAGGAAAAAAGGAAATAAGGCTTGATGAGATTTCATCTTCTTTAGCCTAAATAGAGAAATTAATATCACCATTGGAAGAGATTCATATGGTAGCATTAGACCTTGATGAGACTATAGAGGATACCCTTAAAATGTTATCACTAGCCTATGAATCAAATGATGAAGAAATGGAGGAAACAAAGGAAGAAAAGGGGAAGGAAATATTAGTTCTAGTTCTTATAGATACCCCTAAGAGAAAAGCTAAGTTGGTCATTATTCCAATAAAGGCCAAGAAGCCTAAGGTGACTTTCACTCCTCCTTTGGGTGAAGTTAACCTTTTTAGTGAAGAAAATTTTATTTATGGACCAGTCATTCTAGAGTGGTTCATTTATGGACCCAAATTATAGAAAGTGCCTACTGCATAACATCCTTGGGCTATGATACAAGTCATCAATATCCCCGTGCATGAAGAAACAAAGCCATGGATTATGGATTTTCAAAAGGAATATGAGAGAAGATTAACTAATCCAAAAGAGTCAAGTGAAACACAAATGGATATCCCTACTCCATAGGTAAAACAATCCTTAATTGGTGTCAAATTTGATCCCAAGACAGCTAGATTATAAAGAGTAACAAAGAAGAAAGTCATGGTTGGTGGAGAAGAGATCACTTTCTATAAAGTAGAACCATTGACTAATTTTACTTTAATGGTAGTATAAAAGCCTAGTCAAAATCCCAAATTTGAGGAGAATGTGCTTGATTTAGCCAATTTAAATCAAAGTAATTACAAGTTTCCCTCAAAGGCATGTTGCAACAAAAGGAGAATTTAGAAAAGTTGGCTATCTTGTCAATACCAAAAGCTATGAGAGAAATTTTTGAAGCATATTTGGTTGACATGTTTGATTCTTTAAAGTCAATAAAGTCTAGGTAGAATGTGTTGAGCCAATAGGATGCAACATCCAAGAGCCTAGTTAACCAATAGCAAAACTCAAGAGGTAAAATCAAGGACTTGATAAATATCTTGATAGAAGTTCAAATTCCTAACTTTGAATCAATTAGCTTGGCTGACCTAATTATGGCCATGGAAGTTTTAGTATACAAGGTTAAGGGTTTAAACAAATGGTCTAAGGACCTAGAGGAACTTCATGAAGATACCAAATATCTAATAAGTAGGATCGAGTAGATACTTGGGATCATGATCATAGATCTGACTACTTTCAACACCATAGGGATAATTACTAATGAAGAATTCATGTTGAGAGCTACCCATGCTATGCAATAGGTGAAGAATTAGAGCTAGGGGAAGGACATGAGCTGATAATAATAGGATCTTGGACATGATCTTGAATGCTAAGAAAGGATTGAAAATGAAAGGAGTGTTAAAGAAGCTATGGAAAAAGATGACAAATACTTCAAGGACTTAGCAGAGCAAGAGAATGGAATCTACATATAGCCATTTATCAATTTGAAGTTAATAGATGAGCAACATGCAAAGGCAATGAAGACTATGCAACAATAGCAATAGGGCACTTCAACATCAAAGGGATTTTAAGGCCAATCTAGTTGATTTATGAATATTCCTTTTATAACTTAACATGTGTAATAATTTTAAAAAGAGAATATTCTCATTTGTAAAGGGATGCATAGTTTGTAAAGCACACTACCTATAGGTTAGTCATTTGGAATGTTTAAAAGGTTATAAAATGATTATAAAAGGACAACTATCCTCAATATTTGACATGACTGACTAACATACCTCATGAATTATCTATATAAAGAGGTATTGTCCATTGTAAAAAGAGGAGGGAATTTTGAAGCAAGAAATTTCTACTAATTTTGGAGCAATTTAATGCAAATAGAGAGTTTTGAAAAGTCTATCTCATTTGTTTTTGTGAATTGTATCATGGATTCTCTTTCAATTATTTGGTGTGGAATTTAGATTTGAATGGTTCTTATTAATTCCTGATGTGCACTTTTTCAAATGCAGAGTTGTTAACTTGTGCTAATGATAGGTTAACAGAAGGTTCTTAAGTTTATTTCATTATCTTTACCTTTCATGTGAATTTGTTTCTATTTTTTACTTATAGGGTAAATCTTTAAAGTGAAGCAAGACTCTATCTGCATTCTTTCATTTCTTTTTATGATTGCCTAATGTGTAGTAGGATTTTAGCTTATGCTATTTCATGCGATATGTTGGTTTTAAGTGCATATTTGGATGATATTTGAACTTTGTCATAATATCTATGTTAAATATCAAAAACATAAACATGTCTCTTCTTTGCCTTACCTTTCCTTTTTATTTTTCTTTAATCCATTCACTTTATATTAGCTTCATTATGAATGTACAACTCTAGATTAGTCTTAGATTTAGTTCTTTGAGCATAATTCACTTCATTTATCTTAGATTACTCTCATTTTCAAAGGTTAACTAGTAATCCATGGTTGCTCCCAACAACCAAACTTTATAAATATTGTGAAATAGTTCACTTGTTCTGTCACTATTCCACCATAGATAATAGGATTATCAGAACATAAAAATCATGCATTGGGTTCTCTAAATATAAAAATCAGTAGTGTTTTTTAAACACTCAGAACCACCTATGATACACTTACATGCAAAAATAATATAATGTATACATTATACAATTTTAAGAAATACATAAAAATATCTCAAATGATAAAACATGTTGTAAATATCCTTTAAGCAGAGTCTCTATGACTCAAATATCAATATGTAATCTCAAGTATAGTACTCCAGTTGAGAGGGAGAACATCATCCAAGAAAATTTCCACACCAATTATGGACCATAGATCCCATGCACTATCTTCCAAGTAAGGGGATGGCCCTCCCTTCACGGATGGGTAGATAATGACGGTGTGAGAATCCAAGTAACAAAATAAAACCTATGTGTTAAATATATCTAATACCTAATGTGTACCATAAATAAATCCATTCTAATATAATATTACACAAATATGAAAACTATATCAACATATTAAATTACAATGTTCATCAAACATTATTTTGACCAAAATTTTCAATAATAATTGATCTCTAGGATAAATCAAATTCATACACACCACTTGATTAGATTACACCTTATCTTAAATTTATAATGCTAATTTAGTGGAATTCATCCACTACTTAATTGAGGTCATGAATATGAGATTATATAAAATAAATAATAATATAAAAAACCTTTAGATTCATTCATAATATTTCACTTTAGCTAATCAAAATTATGTTAAGTACAAAAATATCACAAACATTCATTCAGTTCATCAAATGAAGTGAATTGAATCCATACATCAAGTTTATTACAAATAATAAACAGAATCCAAAAATAATCCTCAATATAACATATCATTTTGGTAATGATTATCTAGACCACTAATTGCTTTAATCATTAAATAACTTATAATATTATTTCTCCATGAAATAATATTATAACCCTAGATAAATAAATTATTCATATTCCACATATAATAATAGCCAGTCTAAAACATCATAAATGTTATGTATTTAAACTCATAAATACATTAAATACTTTAAATTTGAACATTAAAATATAAACAAGCATCAATAACATGTTATTATGATAATACCAATTATAATACAATGTCTGTAATTATATATATATATATATATATAATTACATACATTGTATTATAATTGTTATTATCATAATAAAATGTTATTGATGCTTGTTTGTATATATGAATAACATATTTCTTTTCCTTTTGTTTCTCAAATAACACACACACACACAGATATATATATATATATATATATATATATATATATATATATATATATATCATTTCCTTTGATTTCTCAAACAACAATTGTATAAGATATAAATATATATATATATATATATTCTTTACATATAATTAATACATTACAAATAATTCATTTTTATATAGTATACATCTAAAATGACATCCACTGTCTTTCATCTTAGAGTATACTATATACACTAAGTATATAGTCAGTTGACAACCAAAGGCCCCATTAACCTTTTTTTTTAAATTGAGAATTCTCTTTATCTTTAATAATTATACACACATAATATTGTCATCTTACATAGTTATTCATTTTGCTTTAAAAATATTAAATCCATCATACCAAATCAATCCAATGTAATTTTGCCATTTAAATTGATTACAATGCATATATAAAAACACATGATCAACTATACCTAATTCAAGTATTTAATAAAACAATTATACATAGCTATAGTCATAAAATTTCAAAATTGATAGCTTGAGTGTGGATTGTGACACCCAACCCATAAGTCTCTCTTGCATACTCTCATGACCCTTCTATCCACCTTTTTGTTGATTCCCAATCATCTGTAGACTTCCAAAACCTCATTCCATCTCAGCCAGGATCCATTTTCCATGTTTATTCCATCCCCTAGGTCCTGTACCTATAGGACAATATGACCCAACTTGGCCTATAGCATTGGAACCTAGGGTGTCCCATTTCCAACACTCTTATCTCATCATATTTCAAGCCCAGGTGGCCATTTTCTCCCAATTCTTCTTCCTCATTATGTCAGCCTAACATGAATGCATTTAACCCATGACCAACATATCTCTATAAAATCCCATTCAAAGTTCATGTATAATAAGTTGGAAAATATTACAAAATCAATCAAGACCACTAAGGCAAATTTCTGTATTCTCTGCATACAACCATCCAATACAACCACTAGCCTATTTAAACCCTCACACTAGTCCCTAAACACCTCAAACACACCCAATTTAGCATTTTTACATCTATATAACACTATTACACAAAGCACATAAAGTGGAAGAACTACATATGGATTGATCCCTCTTCAAAGTATTGGTATATAGGTAGCATGCCCATACAAGGGGCGTGGATACATGTTTCAGTGCATCTTACACACACTACCCCCCATTCTTTTTCAAAGTTTTTATTCAAGTTCTAACACAAGGAAAATCTAGGGTTGGAGATTAAATTAATTATACAAGGAGCTTCATCAATAGTCAAGACTTGAAATTTCACAAGCATACTGATACAAGGAAAATAGACAAAACCCAAAAAACTCATATCTCTATGACTAGTTTGGAAAATAACAGTAGGACCTAGACTATTATGATAAACCTTGAAGTTCCAAATTTTTGGTGCTCTTATACTTTCACTGAATGAAAGCTAGATCTTAATTTGTGATAGTGTCCCAGTCCTACATAGCTAGTACCAACTTCTATCTCACTCATCTTAGCCCAATTTTAAGATAAGTTATATTTCTCCTATTTCATTATCATTTTTAGAAAGCTACGAAGGTTAAATAAATTATTCAAATTAGTACTCTATTTATTATAATATATTTTACTAATTTAGTCAACTCAGACCCTTAAATATATTAAAAATAAGACTCCAATATTCCCAAAAAAAGTTAAACCATTTAAATATTACAAAATAAATCAAGAATACAAGCAAGACCACTAAGGTAAATTTCCCTATTCTTTGCATATAGCCATCTAATACAACTACCAACCTATTTAAACCCTCACACTAGTCCCTAGCCACCTCAAACACACTCAGTTTAGCTTTTTTGCATCCACATAAAACTATTAAATAAAGCACATCAAGTGGGAGAACTATATATGGCTTGATCACTCTTTGGAGTATTGGTATATAAGTAACATACCCACATAAGGGGTATGGATACACATTTAGTACATCTTACACACACTAACCCCCCTTCTTTCTCAAAGTTTTCATTCAAGTTATAACATAAGGAAGATCTAGGGTTGGAAATTAAATCAACTCTACAAGGAGCTTCAACAATAGTCAAGACTTGAAATTTCATAGGTAGACTAATACAAGGATAGTGGATAAAACCCAAAAAACTTAGATCTCTGTGACTAGTTTGGATAATAGTGACAAGACTTGGACTATAGCATCAAACCCTAAAGTATCCTATTTTTGGTGCTCCTATCCTTTCACCAAATGAAATCTAGATCTTGTTTTATGATAGTGTCCTAGTCCTGCATAGCTAGTACCAATGTTTATCTCAACTATCTTAGCCTAGTTTTAACATAAGTTATATTTCTCTTATTTTATTACCATTTTTATAAAGCTACGAAGGTCAAATAAATTATACAAATATGTAATCTATTTATTGAAATATATATTACTAATTTAGTCAACTTAGACCCTTAACTAAATTAAGAATTAGACTTCAATATTCTCAAAATAGTTAAATCATTTAGTGAACCAAACTTACTTTGTTTGTACATAAAAACCCTAGAAACCCTAGGGTGAATTCTTTGCTAATTTTTAAAATATTTTTTCTAATTTTTTACTTGCCTATTTAAATAAAAAATTCAATTCAATTTTAGAAAAATCATGGTAATTTTAAAAAATTATTTTTTTTCCAAACCCTAGTTGCACATACTAGGTCCCTTTAAATCAATAATTTTCCAAATATTTTTTCTATTTTTTTTTACCTAGATATTTAAATAATAAATTCACATTAAATTTTAAAATTATTTAGTAATTTTAAAAATATTATTTTTAAAAACACTAGTTGCATATACTAGGTCCCACTACTTTTGATGTATCACTTTACATATTTGTGAGCATTCATATCCTTTTTATGCATATTCTAGTTCATTGTTTAGAATATATTCATTTAATCCACTCTTTAATTTTTAAATTTATTTTCCTTATTCCATCTAAGCTCCTTACATCTCTTCTTTTGAAGTGAAGTGCAAGAATTAGTGGTAACCCTCCTAAATTCACCCAAATTCTTTCAACCTGACCATATATCATGGATAAAAAACTAGCTCAAGTTCCTGCTATAAATCCTACACATCCAAATTACACCAATTTCCATGAGGATAATTTAAAAAATGAGTAGTATAAGAATAATAATGATGATACAAACACTGATGTTTATGACCCACCACATCAGACTTTTGATCCACTTCCACCTATGATTGATAATAAAGTTGTCCTCAATAAAGATTTGATCCTACAAAGTTTTTGAGAAAGACTCAAAGAACAACCTCAATATCATATTCATATCTTAAAATCAATCATGGAAATCAAAAAGGATAAACAAGTTGAGTCTTCCATCCCTTTAGATCAACCATTTGCACATGACCCTATGGAGGCAACTATGTCTCAACAACCCCCTATAACAGCCCAACCTTTCTCTATGCTATAATAGCCCAACCTTTATCTATGCCACCACCAACTATAGCTAGTACATCTTTGTTTCTTGATGTGACTAACCTTGTGCAAGAGATAAAATCTCTTCAATTTAAGGTGTTACATCTTGAGCAAGGTGCCTCTAGACCTACATAGGACTTGGATTCTTTTGATCTACTTCATATACCATTGCACATCATATTGCTTTGACACCCTTGCCACCAAGTTTTTGTTCAACCTAAGTTGACTCTATATGATGCAAGGGTAATCTAGAGAAACATTTGAGAGCTTTTCATGAAACATGCTTAGACTATATTCCAAATAGCTAGCTATTAACCAATCTATTTCCATGGAATCTAAAAGATTATGATTTACAATGGTTCTATAGTCTACTAAACCAGTTGATCAATGCATTTAATCCTTTAGTCGATATGTTCCTAGCTCATTTCAGCATTAATATTGGTGATAAGGTTTCTTATGCCCAAGTTGCACAATAGAAACAAAGGTCAAAAGAGAATCTCATAGATTATGTTATTCGATATAAGACTATCTTGGATAAGATGACTATCTCCATGGTTGATCAAAAGTTACAAGATCTCTTCAAATATATTCTTCTACCAAGTTTGCATGAATCAATAATGTTCAAAAGATTCTCTTCACTGAGTTATGTCATACACTAAAGGAAAGAGAAGTCAAATTAATTTCAATGGGAAAACTCAAGTACATAAATATCATAGAAATAACAAACAAGAGTAATAGAAAAGTCCCATATAAAGTAAAGGTCAATGGTAACAAGATTCCAAATCAAACAATAGTTAATGCAACTTCAGAGCCCCCTCAATGAATGGTTTTATCTACACTTCCTTGATAAACTTTTTCCAATCTACTAGTTTCTCCAACTAGAGTTTTACAACAACTTTTGGAATGCAATATCATATCTCTCCCTCTTATTTAGGAAGTTGATCCAATAATTCCTCTTCCATGGGGATATGATCAGAATGCATTTTTTAATTTTCATGGGGTACTAGGACAAAAAAAATAGATACATCAGTTTGAAACACAAGATAAAAAACTTGATAGATGGAAACATTATTGATCTTGGCACTCCAATTGAGCCTCCTCAGGCAAAGAAAACATAGGATAAAGCTTTGAAAATATTCTTAGATCCTTTCCCACAAAATTATAAATAAGAGATAGGGGATACATCTAGTGTTCATCATGCATATCATGCACATCCTCCACTATTTATATATCAAACACCTTCAATTGAGTTACACCCTTTAAACAACATGATTGGTGTATACAAATCTATAATTATAGCTAGACCTTTGATCTCCTTTGTGAGTAGGAGATAGTTGAGGATGATTCATATTATCATGCACTCTTTATCAGATCTTACATTCATAATAATCTTATTCATAGTGTTTTCATAGATAATGGATCCAGTGTTAACATGTGCACTATGACATTATTGTAGCATTTAGGATATTTAGAGTAGGATATTACCTTGATAGACATAGTTATCAGTGGATTTAGTTGGCACATATAAAGTTAATTGGGTGAGATTGTACTTCATCTATAGGTTTTTCCAACACATGTGGCCACCCTATTTACTATTGTTCCTAGTATAGGAGTTTTTGACATGTTACTTGGTCGACCATGGATTCAAAAACTTCAAGTAGTACCTTATATAGTTTATAGATGCATGAAATTCATTCATGATAATAAGGATATTAAAATTGGTGGAGTTCCATATGAGTTACCATTCCCCACTTTAGATCCATCTACCATTTTACACTCACTAATTTTAGTTCCATCACCAATTTTAGTTTCTCCACTAGTTTTAGTTCTTCCTCCAGTTCAGATTCAAACATAGTCAAGGTCTCCATCACCAACACATAGAGTTCATACACTTTCACAGAGGTCTCTTTTAGAAAAACCATAGTTTTAGAATTCTACATAACTTCTATCTATAGTGTTCACATCTAGGGCAGTCTCATTGAGGTCTCATGCCTCTACACATAAAATGCATCTTCAGAGAGCTTCTATTACCAAATGGGTCCCTAAGATATTTTAGAGAATTTATAGTATATATAGATTTTAGAGCCACAGTCTCAACCCTTCCATCATGCTTCATGATCCCTCTCCTTGATACATTACACCATGATAGGGAGTCTTTCATGAGACTCATTAGTTAGTATCATTTCTTCTCAGTCTTGCTTGTACATAACTTCTTTCTAATTTCTTGTACACAGTATCTTCATGATTTATTGTACATATCTTACATGTTAAAAATACAAAAACATTCAAATATATCAAAAATATAAAAACATTCAAATATTCCAAAATATAAAAACATTCAAATAATTAAAACACACAAAAACATTTTAATTATATGAATTATCCATGCTTTACATCTCTATTCCCATGCTAGACTTAAATTTTAATATTCTATGTTATTGTTTGTAAATTTATCTACATTACCATGCTTAACTTGATATTCTTTAAGTGTGTGTAGTTAATTATAGATCCTTTATTACTTCACTCTACCCATTGAGGGGGCATCCTACTTCTACATTTGAGACATACATTGATATATTTACCCACTGGGGGCTTCTTCTACATGAATACACCATCCAAGTTATGTCATTCCTACACCACACACTCTAGTTATAATGTTAATATACATTAATTACTAGCTTACATAGATTACTCTATCAACACTCATTATTATATAGCACTCATGTATTTCTTAGCATATACCTAGTCTTATACTACATGTCTTACATACTTTCACTTTTTTCTTTGATTAGTTAGATACAATTATATTTCTAGTATATTACATGCCTTCCTTTCTTGCTTTAAGAAGCTAGATGTGATTGCATTTATCAGTTCCTCTTTGTCTCCTATATATGCCTTAGGACATTTGTCAATGTCCTTTTCTTTTACTCTTTTATGTGATTGTGGCCTCGTGATAACCTTACTTATTTTCAATTTTATGTGTATGTGGCATTTGAACATGCCTTATATGCTTGATTTTAAGTTTGAGTGACATGTGTCCATGTCCCTTGTTTGTTTTCCCTATTGACCACTCTTGTATGCTTCTTTCTTCTTGCCTTATGTGCTTATTGCTTATTTGCTTCTCACTGTTTACAATGCCATGATATACATCATGCATTACCTTGAATTTTTGGATGCCATGATATACATCATGCTTCATCCATCCTTGATAATTAAAAACTAATAACTAACATTTCTAGTTCTAGTTTAGTATGTTTCACATGATATTACATTATTATATCTATCTAGGCCTACACCTATTGATTTAACAATCTCTCTTACAAACTATGCTATATTTTGAGACATTATTTTTATTATCATTGCTATATCATGTATTTTTTAGTGTAACACACTTGTAGGGATATTTATTCTAAGGGTAGTCATTGTAGGGTCTTCATTCCTACCCTCAAAAGAGGGGGTAACAAACAAGGGTTTTGTCATAGAGTTTAGATCTCCTACCGATTGAAAAATTAGTTTTTAGAACACTCAAAACAATAATCAAAGGTTAAACTAGGTAGAATAAACCAAAAAAATAATGATGATTATAAAATAATCATCAATTTTAGCAAAGGATAATAGTGTCAAAAATGGATAATAACATTAGACACTAGGGTGTCCTATTTTTAGCACTCCTATCTAATTAGAAAAAAACTTATATTTTCTATAAATAGGTAGAAAGGTAAGCTTAGATATAGTTTTGCATATACAAACCAATTTAGATTCAATAGTTTTAGTAAAATTTTTCTCAGAGAATCCAAATATAGGGGGCATCATATGTGGCATGATGGCTCTTGCTTCTAGTTTTAGATTGGGAAATTAGTATAACTTCTAGATCAAAATCCATGTTACAGACACTAGTGATTGGGGGTAATGTGTGTGACATATTTGACTTTTTTTATTTACAAATGATCCAACAATGCGAGGCTCTCATGGAATTTTCAATGGAATCCCAAGAGCTCATAGGATTAATATGTGATAAAATCCCATTCAAAGTAGAACTGATAGATGATCCAATGGTTCACACTTCATCATGTTTCATGATCCAATGACATAAAATCACTGATGACTTTTCAAAAGCCTCTAAGCTCACCACATGGCCAATTGTCATTCAATGAATGACTAACATAGAATATAGAGCATGAGAAGGCACATAGAGGCACCAAGTGTCACAACCTTGAGGCTTGGAATAGAAAGGAGCCAATAAATAGGTGAGATCCTAGATCACAATCAATGGCTCATGCTAATCTAAGATTCTGATCCAATGAAGCAAAATAAAAGAAGGCATTTTTAAAATACCAATGGATAATGCTATAAGGCATTTATGAAAAATGATGTGAAAGGTCTAGATCTATGCCACATAAGTACCATGCAAGCAGAAAAGGAAAAAAATAAGAAATTTTGTGGGATAAAAAATGCAAAGGTATAAAGGCAAAGGTCCAAATCAAATCTAAAGCATGTATGAACCAAACTCTGGATATATCCTACCATTAAAGCTCTTAAACCCTAAACCCTACATAAAAGTGACCTAATTGAATTCATTTCATCATAATTGAATCCAGAGAGCTTGATTGTGTTTTGAGTATAAAAGAGATACCACAAAGAATAATTTACAAACCAAGGTAAATAATTTATAGAAGTAAAAACCATGGTAGCCTATAGGCAATGTCTAAAAGAGGAGAAAAAACTCTACCTATCCATGGATAATGAGGGGAAAATATTTAAGGATACTAAATTGGACATTATGGCCCTAAATTCCCTAGGCATTAGGAATTGTTTTGAACTCTTCTTCATGGTGGAGGAGTTGAAGCCCATCACAAAATAGTAGAGAATTTCCATGGTGAGCCATAGGTATTATGACTTGGTCACTATCTAGATGACTAGCCTTCACCCCACTATTGTAAAGCCTGAATTACTACATTGTATAGACATCCTTGATCCTATCTTTGTTTATTATAGGGTAGATAATGACTAGATCATCAAGGAGGGGAATTATAATAAGGTAGCTTATATTTCCCCTAAATCCTTTTAAAAATATTATAAGCTCCCAATCCCCCATGTAGAATTGTCTAAAATCAAAGAATGGACTAACAAGGATGATCTAGACACTGTCCTTAGACCTTAACTGCACTAAGGACCCCATATCTTCAAAGACTTTGAGGGAAAGATACTAATAGTATAATTAAAGGAAGGCATTAGGGTAATAATGACCATATTAAACTAAGCCTTTGGAGCCCCTTCAACCATTTATATAAATAAAATATGGGTCCCTTATGTGCATTTTATGGTGGAATAAAAGCTTACCCCTCTAATTAGAGATTTGATCAGTGTCTTCCTAGCCAAGTAGTTCACTACCATAAAAATGAATACATCTAAGCAATTTTATATGATGTCATACCTACTATATTCCCTTCTTGCCTCTATCAACTTTCCAAGGATTAGAAATTGGTCTCTTAAAGGAAAAACTACCATTTCCCACATTTACTCCAAATTTCACATCTTTAAGTATCAGAACCATATGCAATTTATTTGTGACTATGTATAACTAACCATAGTGGAGGATATTATGGGTATTCCCATGCCTATATTCCATCCATTGATCAAGAAATATGTAGAGATGATGGGAGGCATCTAGATCTATCTAGACTACATCGTCATCTAGATTGAGGGGATCATGTCCCAACCTTATAGATTGCTTGTGTATGTACCAAGTAAGCTTACTGAGTAAGAAATTACCTCCTAGATCATCCATGGAATTTGAAAAGAGAAGAGGAAGGGTCTTCTCTACCCCTTCCCTCTAATTATTGGGAGGACTATATTACATGATTGGGAACAGGTTGATACCATGTCTAAGCATAGGGACTCATTTGGGTTTTAACTTGATGAAATCAAAATATGGGACCCAAAAAACATAGTAAGAAATCATTTAAAGGAGAAGAAGCTACCCAAGATTGAGTATGTGCATTAGCATAGTGTTCATGACACCATTTACATTAAGGCCAAGAATTATGAAGAGGTGTTGGCCAGGATCAAAGGGCACAATGTCAAACTTGAATATAGATTGAAAAAAGATGACAAGCCATATGAAGAGTCATGAAAAATGCATCCTCTCTAGTATTAATTATTTCCTAAACCATCCAAAACATCCCATGAATAGCCCCAAGTGGAATAGCCATAGCCTCAAGGGTATGATAAATAAGGTCATGGTAAGGAGAAATTGGAAGAAAGACCTAAGGAAGGGCCCTCATCTTTAACACAAGCCTAAAGGCCACCTTACCTAGTTAAACACATAGATATGATTGTCTTAGAGATAGATGAGACACTTAAGGGTACCCTCAAGGAAATTACAAAGGCATATGACCCTAACAGGGAAGAAGAATAGTTTGCAGAGGCCCAAGTACAAATAGGGGAGCCTAAGGAAGAGAAAGGGTAAGAACTTGCTCTTGGCATAGTCCCAATAGCTCCTAAGGAAAAGAGGAAAGAAGAAATGGCACTGGTCCCTATTGGGTCCAAAAAACCAAGGTTGACTCTCACACACCCAACTAGTGAGATCAACCTATTTAGTGATGAATTCCCCATTCATGAACTAGTCATCCCTAATTAGTTTAGTTATGGGAAAATGCAAAAAATTCCTTCTATCTTTCACTCATGAGCCATAACAAAGGTTACTAATATTGAAGTACATGATGACATGAAGCCATGGATTAGGGCTATGGTAAATGAACAAGAAGATAAAAGAGTTGTGGTCACTCCAAGACTAGAGAACAAGAAAATGGATGCTCCAGGAGCATTAGGTAGCATAGCTATAGAGGTCTTAGAGCCTATAAAATTTATAGGGTCATCCACCACCATTCCATTTAGTCCAAAAATAGTTAGATTGGAAAGGGTCACCACTAGGAAAGCTATGGTGGGACTTGAGGAATTCACCTTCCAAAAGGTAGAGCCCTTTGTGGGTTTAACCCTAGTATGAGGTCAATAGCTTGGTGAGGCCACTATACATGAAGATGATGTTGAGATCTTGATTGAGGCTCAATCAGCTCAAGTAAAGGCTGGGGTCCAAGGGATGAAAAAAAGGATCTAAAACTTGGAAAGAGAAAAGGAGAACCTCAAAACCTAAGGCATTTTATTAGTCCTTAACACCATGATGGATGTGTTTGAGGCCTCATTATTTGATATGTTCAATTCTTTGAGTTCAATAAAGCTAAGGCATGATAACCTAAGCTGATAGGGTAAAGTAGCTAGGGAGTTAATAAGAGAGTGGTAAAAGGTAGAGACCAGAGTTAGGGATGTCAATTACATTATGATTAGGAATAAGATTCCTAAGTTCAAGAAAATTAGCTTAGCACATTTGAACAACATATTGGGAATAATAGTAGAAAGGTCTAAGGCCTAAGTACTTGGATAAAGAATTTGAATAGGCTTTTGGTAGATGATAAAGTATTGATTATTAGAATTGAGTAGCTCTTGGGAATAATGTTGGTAAATACTACCAAGACCATCAAAATTGGAACCATTTATGATGCTAAATTCAAACATAGGGTCACTTTGGTCATGCAATCAGTTAGGAGCAAGAGCCAGGGCTAGTCTAGAAGGGACAATAGAAGAATTTTGGACATGATTTTCATAGTTGAAGAGAAAATTGTAGAGGTAAGAAGCATTAAGAAAGCCATGGCCCAAGATGATAAAGACTTGGATGATCAGGAAGAAGTCTACCTAATGAAGCTAGCTATGAACATGTAGTTCATCAAGGACCAACACTAGAATACAATGGAACTTCTATGAAATCAATAAGGGGACCCTTCAGCAATGGGTCCACCAACTAGCTAAAATATTATTTTTTGTAAAAACTTTGTAATATGTAGAATAGGAATATTATTTTGTAATGCATATGCTAGTTTGTTAGCATATTGCCTCTAGGTCAGACTAATTGTGAAAAACAAGTGTATTCTAGAGCTTTCTAAGGAATGACAACTATCTTTATATTTTGTACACTTATATATTGTAACTGATTGGTATACTACCTAATATTTCTACAAAAGGCATGTATCACCATCTTATAAATGGGGGAAATTTTGAGAAAATTTTATACACTTGGAAGCAATTAATATGATCAAGGAATTCTACAAATATTGTCCATATTTTGTTAATTGCTAAGATAGATTTTCTCTCAATTTCTAGTTTATGTCTTGAATTTACATAGTTTCTTTGAATTCTGGGTTGCATTTTCTAATCACAGGGTTTCTAATTTGTGCATAAGCTATATTAGTTAGAGAATATTGGGTTTTGCTTCACTTCATTTTTCTCTGTATTTAGATGTGAAAATGCTATTTGATTATAGTAGTAAATATTTAAAAGTAGACCTAGTTCTTACTTGTGATTCTTTACATTATCCTTTGAAGTTTTCTTGGTATGTAATTAAATTTGAGCTTAGGCTATTTTAAATTGTATATTGGTTTGAAAACATACTCATTCACAATTGATGATTTTTCATGATTTTTAAAACTAATATTAGCAATCACTCGTTCTCTTTTCTACCTTACCCCTCTCTTTGCTCCTTTTTTATACCAGCTCACTATAGTTTAAGCTTCATTATAAATATCCACTTAGATTAGTTTGCAGCTTAGGTCTGGGTCATAATTCACTAATTATTAACATAGATTATTTATAATTCACAAATAATGAACCATGATGGCTCCCAACCATCATTCATTATAAATTTGTGGAACACCGATACATATTTCTATCGCTATTTCACCATAGGTGACATCAATTACCATAACGTGCTACTCATGCTCTAAATTCCTTGAATTCTAAAATGAGAAGTGTTATTTGAATGCTAAGAAACCATAAGGTATACTTAGAGGCATAAACACCTACTCCACCATAATCCCCCAAATGAGACAAGACAACATGCCTGCCATATCATTATCATAAGATCAAAGCCAACAACAAGGGAGCATGGGCAGAGCACCAACTGATACCACATGCATATATTTTCAAGATGGGAAATATGTATTTGAGAAAGTATCAACTAATATGGGATAAATTTCACAATGGAAAAATGAACTAATTATACCTCAGATAAGGGATAAGAAGAGGATGCTATAGGACAACTTTGGGTAATCTAAGATTTCTTCATCATCTCCACAGATTAGTCAATAACCTACTCCTTCAGATGTGGCTCCTAAAGTACCTAAAAATAATTCCTCAACCTCATGGAAAGTAACAAAGGTCCCCCTTCATTCCTCATATTACTCAAATGCCAAGTTATGATTCCAATTCCAAGGTGTAGTCCAAAGGTACTAGTCCTCCCTTTAATATTATGGATCATTTGAAGAAGGCTAATGTTACTATGTACATGTATGGTGATCTATCTATATTGAGGCAAAAGGATATTCTCTATCAAGATATCTCCAAACTTTCTCACATGGAAAAGATAATTGATAAAGTGAACACTATTTTCATCAATAATAGTTAGCCTAACCAAGCCTCTAGCTAAGTTCCCAATAAAATTCCAAGAAAAAGTCAATCTCAAAATGTTATTCATCTTTATAAGGTTTTTAAGCCCCCCAATTTTATCTGTCACTCATCATAGGGTTTTTTTTAGTACACAATTACATGATAGACTCTAGTGCTTCAACCTCAGTGATGCCTAAAGCCATATTAGACAAGCTTGGGCTCAAATATGTGCCTAAAAAAATGGGTTCTCTAATTAGATGGCTCCCCACCAAGACAATAGGAATTTTGAAAGATCTACATATTATATTATCTTCCTGTCCAATTTTTTTAATTAATCAAGATATAATAGTGGTGGACCTACCTCTATATTTTGCCCTATGCTTGTCTAAGGACTTTAATACTAAGATTGGGGGATATTTATCATTTGATTGGTTATACATGGTTTTTAGAACTAGATATGGAACCAAAGTCATCATAAGGTCTGAGCCTATCACTAGGTTCCCCTTGAACCCTATATGCCTAATCTTGCAAATACCAATTATGCTATATTTGAAGAGGTTATTGAATAAGAACCCCATAGTCATCTTGAAGGCATCTTAGATTTGTACTTGGATGAGTGGGAAGTTGGTAACCATTGATTTTATCCATATAGAAACATTGAAGAGACACACTTAGGAGTGTACTATATACATGAGGAAGGTGTTGCAATACCTTTCTTAACTAACACTACTCAAGAAGATGATGATATATGAACTTTATGCTTTGTGGCTCAAGGTCAAAAATGAAAGTAGATTGGGAGTCATGCTAATTTCACCCTCAAGTAAAAAATACTATTTTGTTTCAAGAATCCAATTTAGTTTTACCTCAAATACAATTGAATATGAAGCTCTTTTACATGGTTTATAAGAAGCAAGAAAGAGAGGTATACAACTCCTCAAAGTCAAGAGTGATAGTGAAATTGTAGTGCAATAGGTGAGAGGCCTAAGTGTAATCAATAATCACCATCTGAAGGCCTATAAGCAATAGGTATGGAACCTCATGGAGGATTTATTGGCATTTTATATCCAGTCTATATCAAGAGAAGCAAACCAACATGCAGATAGGCTTTCTGCCATTGGTGCCCAATATGAGATAGCCAAAGGAGTTAAATGTAACCAAAGATAATATAAGGTCAAGATTATATGTAGACCATCTATGCCTGATAATGAGGTAAGTTGTAAAATCTTTGAAAATGATGATCAAATCATAGATTTTTTAATGCAAGAGACAAAATTCTACCATAAGAATTAGGACAAGTTCTAAAATCAGTATGATGACCAAATAATATAACTAAGATCTAATAAGCTACCCAAAGTTCTTGTGACATTATAAATCATCTTCAATGAAGATGACCAATTAATAAAAGGGAATGCATGCATCTTAACTAAGGAAAAACACTATGAAAAGATAGAGATCTTTAAGGGCAAATTGTTAAATCTTAAAAAGGTCAATACGACAGAGGAAAGAGCTACATTTATTATTTTGTGCCAAGAATTTTTGATATATTTTCTTGGGAGTACAAAGAATTGTAAGGGTTTGAACCCAAATTTACACAACACATAATTGAATTAGAAATCAATGCCAATCCAATTAGGTAGAAACAGAGGCCTATCAACCCAAGAGTGGAGGATCTCATGAAAAGAAAACTTTATAAATTGATTGAATCTAGGATAATATTTCCAATTAAGCATTCATCTTAGGTGGAAAACCTTGTGTTAGTGAGGAAAAAGAATTGAGACATTTGTTTATGTGTCAAATTTAGGGACCTCAATAAGGTGTCCCCAAAGGATCATTACCCATTTTCCTCCATGGATCAAATTCTATAAAAGGTGGCAGGTTCTCATTGCCTGATGGCTATTCTAGTTACAATTAGAGCATGGTCAAAGAAGAAGATAGACATAAGACTACATTCAATATAAAATAGGGAATTTATGAATATTATAAAATGCCCTTTGTACTCTCCAATGCTAGATCCACCTTTTAAAGAGCAATGGATGTTGCTTTTCATGGTCTTTTGAATGATATGGTTTTAGTTTACCTTGATGATTTAATAGTTTCCTCAAAGGATCCTAATGATCATATGATGCATTTGAGATCTATTTTTGATATATGTAGATAATTTGGAGTTTCTTTGAATCTAAAGAAATAAATTTTTTTAGTGTATGAAGGAAGACTTCTTGGACATGTGGTGTCTAAAGTTGGTATTTCCATTGATCTAGAGAGGATAGAAGAAATGATTGCTCTACCACTACCCAAACACAAGAGAGGATAGAAGTAATCCTTGCTATATCACTTCCCAAACATAATAAAGGGTTGCATAGCTTCTTAGGAAAGATAAAATTCATTAGGAGGTTCATTTCAGGCTTTGTAGAGATGGTCAAGCCTCTCACTCATATGGTGAAAAAAGGAAAAGAGTTCACATGGAAAAGAGAAGGTAAGAGAAACTTTAAGGACATCAAGGGGGCCATATCTCATGTCACCATACTTTTAAATCTATATTTCAATATGGAATTATATTTGTATGACTTCTATACATTAGATGCAATTTTAGATATGATTATGTAGTAGAATGATCAAGGCCTAGATCAACCTATTTATTTATTCAACCAAGCTTTGAAAGGTTATGAAAAAAGATATAGCTTTGTCAAAAAGTATGTACTTGATGTTGTAAGAAGTTTGAATAAATTCAAACATCTAGTTTCAAGTAATAAGATTATACTAATGGTGGTTCATCTAAGTGTGAAGGATTTTATCCTCAATTATGACTTAAATGAAAAGAGAGCTAGATGGGTCACCAATTGTATGGAGTATGACATTGAATTTAGGATCAAAAATCTAGTCTAAGAGAAGGGATTATGTGAACATATTTTAGAAGATGTGAGAGAAGAAAAGGATATGGTTTTGGTAATTCAAGACACTCAACATGAATGTGAAGATACTCTTCCATCTAGCTGGACACAGGATATTGCTATATTTTTCCAAATAGGAGAGTGTCTAATGGGTTTAAATGAATAAAAAAGAAGACATTTCAAGCTAAAATTAGTGCCATACATCTTGATTGATAGAGTGTTGTTTAAAAAGGACATAGGAGGCATGTTTTTAAGATGTGTTAAAAATAACCAATTTGATAAGCTTCTCAAGAAATTTCATGATAGTCCTCAAGGAGGCCATTTTGTAGCCAAGAACACAGCTGTAAAAATCATTAGAGCTAGTTAATTTTAGCCAAATTTATTTAGAGATGCACATGCATGGGTGAAGAAGTGTGCAAAATGTGTAATGTTTATATGGAAATAGAAATTAATTGCTATGCCACTGAAGCCTATTTAGGTTGAACAACCTTTCATGTAGTGGGGTTTAGAATTCATTGGCATGATTAATCCTCCATCCAATACTAGACATAAGTGGGTATTGATAGCCATAGACTACTTCACCAGATGAGTGGAATTAGTTCCCTTGAAGGAAGCAAATGAGAAATCTATACTTGATTTCTATGAGAGCCTAGTCACCTACTTTAGAGCATCTCATACCATAATATCATATAATGATTTGGTATTTAGTAGCAAAAAACTATGTGAGTGTGCTATTGAGTAGGGTATCTATCTGAAATCTTCATCTAATAATATCCATAGGGTAATAGACTAGTTGAGTCCACTAATAAGAACTTGATTTAGATCATTAAGAGAGCAATGGAAGATAATCAAAGATCTTGACACACAAAATTTAATACTACCTTATGGGCTGATAAGATCACCCCCAAGAAGGCTATTGGTAACTCACCTTATCTCTTAGTATATGGAAGAGAAGAAAGGCTACCAATTTCATTGGAACTTCTAGTTTTGGAACTTTCACACCAACTAAAGCTTCTAGAAAGTGATGCAATGGAGGTCAGAATGAATAAACTAAGAGAATGAGAAGAAATAAGGGATGACTCCATGTATACCATGTGTTCTAACAAATAACAAGAAAGATGAATTTTGATAAAAAAGATTCATCAAAGACATTATAGAAAGGTGACATAGTCCTCAACTAGGATGAGGACCATGCAGAACTAGGAAAACACTCCAATTTTGATAACCTTTGGAGTGGAATCTATGTCATCAAAGGATGTAAAGAGAGAAATGCCTTTACTATTAATAGATTGAATGGAGAGACAATTTCCATCCCTATCAATGGGAGGTATCTTAAGTTATTCTGCTAAGTTTCATATCTTTCCCCCTGTACATTAGTAGATAGGTCTGTTTTTCCTCTAAGTGCTTTTGCACTTAACTATTTTTAGTTATTCTATTTGTAGTTTATATTGTTGATTTGTTTTTTGTTTCTTTATTTTTGTTTCCCCCCATTAATATATAAAGTGTTTCTAGAAGTTAAATAGAGTCTATTTTAAATTAGATTTCCATTTGATTAGTCATCAATGTCTAAGTTCCATGGCCAGTAGGCTGGTCAAGCCAGCTGAGTCACCAAAAATGTTGGCCATTTTGGTCCACATACCAAGTTTTTGCCTAGTTGAGCATGATGAATAGGGTACTAATTGATGAGTGGATTAGGTGGCTTATAAGTGGGTTCAACATTACAAGTGGAGGGATTCAAGTAGGTTTTCATGGTGTTGAACAATTGCAGGAATAGGTCCAAAAAGGGCTTAAGTTTGTATTTTTCAACTTTTGGCCAAGTATAGCATTCAAATTTCCTTTGGAGGAAGTGTTCCACACAAATCCCACAACATAATTATAAGGTTTAATTATTTCAAGAGTTTTGTCCCACCTTATTTGGCTAAGTGTTAGAATTATTTTGGGAGTTTGGTTTTAGGTTTTTTGGCTAAGTATCAAGAATTCTTTTAGACATTTTATTTGAAAAAATTTCCCTGAAGTGTCATTTATTCAAAGAGGGTCCTTTTCAAAGTTCATAAGGGTATCTTTTCCAATAGATTGGTCCAAATTACTTTTCCTAAAGGATCATTATTTGAAAAAGTAGACCTTTGTAAAAATATTGAAGGGTATCTTTTTAAAGCTAAGTGTCAGGATTATTTTGGTAAAATTATCCACATAATTTTACTGAAGGGATAATTATTTTAGGGAAAGTGTTTGAAAAAAATACTGAAGGGTCTTTTCTCAAGAAAATGGTCCAAGACAAAAATCCCAAAGATATCTTTTTTCAAGCAAAGTATCCCAAACACTTTTCTCAAAGGGTCTTTTCTCGATAAAGTGTCCCAAAAACTTTTTTTGAAGGGTAATTTTATTCACCAAAAGGTCCAATACAATTTTCCAAAAGGGGCATTTGTCAATAAAATGGTCCAGTTCAAGGTTTCTAAAGGGTATTTTTATTTTGGGAAAGTAACCAAGACAAAATTTTTGAAGGGAACTTTTCAAAAGTTGTGAAGGGAATTTTCAAAGGGCAAAGGGATATTTCCAAAGGGCCATTATAAGGACACAAGTCCTTCAGGAAAATTGTCCAAGACAATTTTATCAAAGGTAGGTTTATTTTAGAGCTTTTTTTTGAGGTAAAAGACCAAGGCTAATTTCTTTTAGACATTTTATTTGAGATAGAGATCCTGAAGACATGAATTCTTTCAAACATTTTATCTAAAAGAATTGTTTAAGGAAAAGATAAGGAAAACTAATTTCCTTCAGAGAAAGTGGCCGAGACACAAATCCCATATAAAATTTCTAGCAAAAGGTTTGAGGAAAATATCCTATAAAATTTGTGATCTAGATAGTTACACAAACATTAATTTTAGGCTACAAGAAATAGCCATTTGATTTCAAAAAGTATTGGATGGCCCTATAGATGTCAAATTCAAGTACAAAAAATGACAATTGAAGTTCAAATTTATTAGTGATGATCACATGAATGTCAAGCTTGGGACCCTATAAATAGCTATTTGGATTTGAAAATCTAAGGAATTTTCATAGACATCAAGTTTGGGCCTCATGAAATGGATGTTTGCATTCAAAAATTGTCAAATGGGTCTTTGATTGAATGTAGGCTTGATAAGTGTCCAAATATTAGGTGCTCAAAGAAACTATAATGATGAGTGGGTAAATATAGGATAATGGGCCTATATTAGATCAATGGTGTGTATTCAATCATGGATTCAAGATCAATGGATTATAAACAAGTCAAAGAGTCAATGAACCTTGAGTGTAGAGGCATGATCAAAAAGTGGCATAAGTGTATGAGTCTTGGAAAAGGATCTATGGCTCATGTTCAATCACATTAGGTAAATAAATAGAGTGAGATGAGTTAAGAAGTCAAGGATTTGAGCTAGTTCTTGATGACTAATAAAATGAAGGTGAGCCTAAATGACATAGATGGAGGTTGAAGGGTCAATTTTTGACCAAGGTGAGCAAGCATGAGTGGATCCAAGTTTGAGCATGATCCAGTTTAAGCTAGGAGTAGATATTTTGGGATTAGATGACACAATTAATAACCTATAGAGGTAGACATGTAGACTTTAATGGTCATCATAAAAGATAGCTACATGAAAATGACCCTTCACCCCACTTTGGCATGCATCAACAAACTAGTCATGAGTAGTTTCACATTAGGAAAAAGTGGAAACAACTTGATCCCACTATTAGAGCCACCATAGAGCATCACATAGAGGATATTGTAATGATATAATGGACTGGAGTAACTTAGATCAATCAAGAAGGGTTTGAATGAGCTTGATTTGTGGAGGTAGTTGTAATAACTTGTCAAATAGTTTAAGCTCATTTGATTCTCTTTTTTTAGTGCCAAAACTCCTTCTCTCTTGATTCCTTTCTAATATAAATATAGCCTTCAAGCTATTATTTTTCATCCCTCAGTCTAGTGTGACTAGACTCTATCATAATTGTTTTTGACACCTCTTGGAGTAGTGAATAGAATTTTTTTCAGTCACTTTCTATTATGTATTTAGTGTTCTATGTTTTTTTAATATGAAAATGTGAATTTTATCTTCCTTTTGTATGTCCAAACTCAACCTAAGTTCTATAAACTTTCTTTGTAGGTCATATAGTATGTCTCAACATTGATCTCTCAAAAGTATAATGGAAAACCAAATTTAAGTGTCTCCAATCAGACCTTATTTTCATTGCTCCCTAGTCTAAGTGTATCAAATAGACCTCTATATGAAATACTTTTGCATAAAAACTATAATAAGCATTGCATTAGCTTCTTTCATAGTTCATTAGTGTGTTAAGGAGTCCAAGCTTAAGAGTATATCTAATAAATTTTTGGTATCACCACATATTATACTAGGTTTTATTTCATGTAAATCTCTTAAATCTTTTCACCCCAACTAGTTTTTAGATTTTAGAAGAAAAGGTCCAAATTATAAAATTTGATGAGCTAGCTTCATAAAAAATCCTAGAGGTCTAGTCTAGTTATAGGCAACCCATAGCCTTAGACTGTTCCCATGTTAGTCTAGGTATGGGTTAGACTTGAATGAACCTAACCCCTATTAAGGTGCTATCTAGATAGCTAAAAAATCATCAACTAAGTCTCTAGGGTCCAAGCATAAATGAAAACACCCTTCCAAGTCTAACAAAGGCTAGTGACTTAGGTCAAGGTAATCTTTAGGGAGACCCCAATGAATCTTTCCATGTTAGACAAGGAGTTTTACCTTGTGGTGACCACATTGGAAGTTAAGGACTCTAAGTCAAAGTAGTTAATAGTTGAACCTTGTTAGCCACATCTTCATGTCACATAAGTGGTCCCTCCCAAATATGGTGCGAGTTTGAATGGATTGTCATGTTTTAAATTTTGAAATATGGTTGTAACTATAATGAGTGGCTATAATGACTTAGGATGGGATTATCATGCTATTTTGAGGTGGTCCTATCCTTATATATATAAGGAAGAACTGAATTATAATAAAGGGTCGGCAAAAAATTAGTCAAAAGTGATATTAGATTATAGCTAGGATTTCACCTACTTTTCCTTCATCTCTCTAGACTCTAAAATAAATCTAGATCAATTATTGTAGCAACACTTAATTCTTTTATTGAATACAATCTTTTTTTTTTCAAGAGGGTTTGTTTGCATTTCAATTCTCTTTCATCTCCATACTTGAATGATAGTCAATTCTAGGTTAATTGGATTAATACTTTACTAATTTATGTATGCTATGGTTATAATGTGTTTAGCTATTACAATCACTGTGTGAGTTCTCTCATTTAATTTTATAGTATTGATAATTTGTGTGTTAATCTACAAATTCTCAAATGATGTTTATGTGTATTTTATAAT
Organism: Torreya grandis; assembly: GCA_037957365.1. Taxonomy (NCBI): domain Eukaryota; kingdom Viridiplantae; phylum Streptophyta; class Pinopsida; order Cupressales; family Taxaceae; genus Torreya; species Torreya grandis. Next base: position 1,781,509 of record JARHVA010000327.1, read on the forward strand.
AAACTCCTTGTACTCATCTTTACTAAGATATCACAGTGAAGGCATACTCCTGATTCCTTTAGACTCTTACCACTATATGTTCTTGGAGGTAGAAATTTAGTGAAACTCAATATACAATGGTATAACTATGGCATAGTCACTTGGTTCAATGATCAATGCATTAAGTTCATTCTAGACTTGGAGGCTTCCTTTTCTACCTTACCCTTCCCTCTCTTTTGTGTTTGTTCTTCAAAATTGAACTACCCTTTCCCTTTGTATTTAGAAATAGTAAGCATAATACTTGAAATTTCATAATAATCTTTGATTTGTGTGCATGAACTTTAGATTGAACTTTTGATGGTGATAGTGCATCTCTTGGAGACTATTCATGCAGACTTTGTTTGTGAAGTTAAATACCTATAACTATGCCTTGGGCTAATCCTAGATCAGTCCTAAAATGGAGGAGAGAAGTTTTTATTTATCCACACCTTCCCTTTCTTAGGGAATGCCCAATATCATGGGCATTTTATGAAAAAAGGAGTTTGGAGCAAACAAAAACACACAAGGAGGAAGTGGAGATGCATGAGGTTTCTCATATCATCACAAATTGAATATGAAAGTAATAAGTGTCCCATACATGACACATACATGAAAGTGTACATATAAACATGGGACACACAAATTAGACCAATGGGCCATAATACATTGGACATTGGCACATGACACTAAGTTTGAGAAAGAGCATACATACAAGGACATGTTCAAATGTATACATACTTAAAGATAAAGCAAGGTTGGCTTACATCCACATGGGAGGACATTCAAATTTATGCATATACAATCAAGAAGCACATACAAGGAAATGGACACATGCCCAAAGCATACACATAATGAAAAAAATTGGCTTAGATCTATAGAACAATGAAATATTAAAATGCCCTTGATTAGATGTAGAATCAAAGAGACATAATCAAATCTATACTAATAAAGAAAGAATTAAAACTATACATAAGCATGTGGCACAAATCCATATAAGAGCAAAGTTATACACAAGTTAAGTCTATATTAATAGTAGTCGGTAAAAATTTAGTGTAGTATATAATGATATAATATAGAAAATCTAAAGTTGTGTAGTATGATGCCCCCAGTGGGAAAATGTATCAATGTTGAATTTGTGTAAGTATATGTTTACCCAATGGGTAGATATTTGAAGATCTAGATATATGTAGAGTAATTGAGCCCTGTAGTAATTTGTGAACACTCAAAAGGAACAAGTGAATCATGAATATATGATAAAATTGACTACACTAACATAGATAACATATGTATTACCTAAAAAATAGAAGAAATTTAAACATGGAGTTACGTACAATATGAGATTTATATTTTGAGAGTAATATTTGGATGTTTTTATATTTTTTGAGTATAAACTACGTACAAGCAATATAAAAATGAAACTATGTAAATTAATGTGAAAATAAAACTACATAAAAGTATTGTGTAAGTAAATGAGATTATATACAAATGAAATGTAGTGCCTCTATAGACATAAGAGTATATCCATATGATGTAAATAGTCAAATGATGGATCTAGTGGGAGGTCATCGAATGTTCGATACTAAATCTATCTAAACTTGAATAAATCATCATCATCATGATCATCATACCATGTTATTAATACTAGTATAGCCTTATCCTTGATGTTAGTTTGGATTTTTTGCATCTGAATAACATGTTGATCTAATATGTATGAAGCCTCCCATATGGTCCTAAGGTAAACCACATTGGATTATTAGATGTCTGTACAAAACCTATGATTCTCATTGAGGCCATCATGTAATATGTGAACTATGTGTTCCGCATAACTGAATGTTAAAGATCTATCTATCTGATCGATTATGACATCCATTACATGTAACCATGTACTACCAAGTGTAACCCATATATGATTGCTTATTATCATAACAAAGAGTCATGTGTTAACCACCTTAGGGACACATGTAATTTGAGAGTGTGATGTGTCCTAAGGAGTCATGATAATGTATGTCATGTTGTATCTCAATCTCTTGATGTCCTATGTGATGTTAGAATGCCAATTTACATGTGTTGGGATCAAAATATTCATCTATAACAACATGAGGGATGTATTGGTCCTTGATAAAATCCTAAATAGTCAATGGATCATTTCATGAATGTCTATGTCGATGAATAGTCCATCACAGTACCTATACTAGTGGAGGTGGTGTTATGTAATCTAGATAGTGCTTTGAGCCTTAAATTTATTCAATTTATATTGTAATTTTGAGCATGTATCTATATCATGTTTGGTAATCCTATGAAAATGATAAAAGTGTCTATCATCCTACTATGACAATATACTAATGGAGCTATGTTAAACTATGGGTAGTACCATCAATCCTCTGTCAAGTAATATCTATAAAATTTAGTGTGGTCTGTTATGTGTACTACCTACCTAAATCTAGAGGTGAGATGTGAGTGAAGTTAATTGGTCTAGGTGGAGGAATAAAAGGAGTCCTCTAAGCTCATTATCATGAATTAGTAACTAGAGGTAACTTAAAATTTACCATGTAATAATACTCTTCATAGAAGGTGTTAAGGATCTATAATGCACCCTAGATGGAGGCATGAGTGTTCAGGTCCTACTTCCAAGTCTAGCTCAACATGGGATTGACCCCAAGCTATGGGTATCCTATAATGGGGTCAAACCTCTAGGATTTTTAATGAGGTTAGTTCCTCTAATGCATCATTTCAGCTCATTCCCATTGCTAAACCTAATAATGACCAAGAAAAAGGGAGAGAGATAACATGAAAGGGAAACCTAAGCTAAAAATGGTGATGCACCTAAATTATGGTTGATCTACTCTATTTGATTCTTAAAACTAATGAAATAAGAAAAAGACTAGATCTAGGATTCTAATATCTATCATACATCAATATTTCATGTAGAGGTTCACTAGATGATCAAAGCTAAGGGAAATGATGGAGAGGTCTAATGCAAGACACTAACCAGTCAAAAAATTCACATGTGGATTTCAATCAAAAGATGTAGAATACTAAACATGACCTGCATAACAAGATAACAACTAACTAGGTGAGATCAAGAATTGAAAAGGGAGAATATCTCTACCACATATGCAAATCAATTGACATGAACACACTAGATAAGCATAAAATAAATCTAAATGAAGTATTCTATACATTTGAAGAGGTTACAAGTTCCATCTTGGCAGAGTTTAGTCATGCCCAAGAGAGGGATCAAAGAGATACCAAGAGGATGCATTATAGCAGAAAGAGAGAAAGAGAGGGAGGGGAACATCCTTTGGAGAGTGGGGAAGGGATCCTAGTCATCAAGAAAGTGGTGGAATTTCATTATCTCCTTTTGTACATGTGCCTTCTTCCAATAAGATAACCCTTATCAACAAGCTAACCTTCACTTATTCCAATAGTCCTCGAGCTCCTTTCATTGGCTGAGAGATCCCCACTAGAAGACAAGGGTTTGTTATGCATGGTGAAAAAGTATATTTGAGTGGAATAAATTACCTTAACTACTTCTCCAACTACCATTTCACCACTTTGGGACCTTAATCCCACTTGATGTGTTCATGAGGATCAAATCCTCAAATCCTAAAACTGAAAGTGCCATGACATGAATGATAGTTAGTACCTATTTTATCGATGATGAAGCCACTTCACTATATGAAACCATTTATATTAATCACAAATATACTCCATTTCCATGTTTAGATCATAGGTCCATTCTATAGGCAAAAAACTAATCTAAGAATATTAGTTTTCCTATAGACATCATATTAATGCTAACCTATAGACTCTATAGCTCCTTTTTTGGATCTAAATATGCCTAAAATAGGTCTATTCCACTTCCTAAAGAGTCTTAATGGTGCCACTTGATCCAAAAATATTTGATCTTGGTCCAATTTGGATCATTCTTAAACTTTTTTCCATCTATATTTACTCAACTTGGTTGAAAACTATCCTTTCAACCTTCACCAAAAGTGTCCTAGGCCTACCTTTGTTTAATTGGCTATTGAAATCAACTTGGATATTGACCCTATTAACTCATATCAAACCATCGATCCTTATCTATATGATAAGGCAAATTTTATTGATCTTCTACCAAATTGAACATGCTCATTCCATTTGTCAACCACACATCCATTCTCAATATTTGCTCACTCTTTGACTTACTCATGTGCCATTGAAATTGAATCCACAATTGAATGTAATCCATTGATCTTCCTGGGCCCAGTAAATTATCTTTACCCACTCACCATTATATTTGATCTAGGCACCCAAGATTTGGACATTTGTCGAGCCTACACTCAATTGGGGACCCTTTTGATGATTTTTGATTGCAAACAACTATTTCATGAGGCCCAACTTTGACATCTATAGAGTAATTTCCTACTCTATGTTGTATTTAATTATTTTTAGTTGAGCACTGCAATTTTGGTTCTTCGGGCGAAGTGGTAGAATTTTGAAGCAGAGGGCCAGTTCATTTTGCCTAAGTGTTGAGTTGCAATGCAGAAGCTACCAAGTGTCACCCTCTCAACAAGTCTTTTTCCCCTTCTTATTTCCTTCATCTCATTTTTGCCTGAGTATTAGTTCAAGCGGAGGTTGCCAAGTGTCACTCTTTGGTCCCTTTCTATCCCGATCCCCAAAAGGTAGTGGAAGGTGCCACGTACCTTTAGATGAAGAAGCAGAAGATGCCACATATCTTCCCAAGAGTAGTGGAGATTTCCACGTGTCAATGTCTGAGGGATCATCCTCAAGTTTCATTGCTGAATAATGGTTGTGGTGGGCCTCGGGTGTTACTTCAAAATCCATGAAAGCTATCAGGTGTCACCATCTATAAGAGCCTGTTATGAGTCCCGAATAAATCTACAACATAGCCAAGGAAAGGGAGAGGGCCATGTGTCTTTGATGAACCTAACAGAGAGTGCCAAATGTCATTTTTTGATGCCTAAAGGAGAGTTTTTCATAACTTGGCTAAGGGTCCTCTCCCATTACAAATAGAACAGAGTGCCTCGTCTACATGTTACAGTGAAAATGGAGGGAAATTTGGTGAGAGTTAATTCAAGTAGATGGAGCAGTGGACTGGGTAGTTTTCGTTGGGGCTTGAAAGCATTAAAGATTCCATCCATTTGTCTCCTAATAGTGGAGGTAGAATAGATAGTTGAGCGGCCCAGTAGGTGATGAAATTTGAAATTTAGGTGCGAAGAGAGGAACTAGTCAAGAATCACCATGCCATAGTTAAGGGTAGCTGTTCTTCTCTAGCATGGCTTTTCAAAGCATTGAATGCACCAAAGTTCAAATTATTATTATTTATTTACGTATCTGGGGCTATAAAAGAAGAAGAATTTTAAAATCTAAAAAAAGGGGGGGGGGATTCTCATAGTTTTTGACTATCTGAAGTTTGTGGTCAATAAGATCATTTGCTCTTGTCTCAATTTTCTTGAGTTGTAAAGTTTATGTAATCATGCATGTTTTTTTTCCCCTTATGCAGCTAAACGAATTGAGGAAATTTGAGCTCCATGCCTTTGTTGATGTTATCTGTGTTGTTTACAAAGTAGTCTATATTGTAGATTTTCTAGTGTGGTGATTGGAAATGTCATTTGCTTTTGTCTCAATTTATTGAATCTAAAGATTTACATGACTGTGCATGAATTCTACACCTCCTATGTGATTGGAAGATTCTATTAAAAAGATTGAACACTATGCCTTTGTTGACAATTCCTGTATCTCAGCAAAAGACTCCCCTATTGTGAGCCTCTATATCTGTTATTCCAATCTTTTACATTGATCATGCACTTGTCTGCTCTTAAATGTAATAGAATCACATAATAGTTTCACTGTGCTCAAGTTAGGATTAGGATTACTCTTAGGTGCATCGCCATAATTAGGTTTCAATTCCTTCATTTTGCGTTTTTGTTTAGTCTCCTATCCCTTTTCCCCAACACCCAATACAAAAGAAGAGACCAGCTTCTTTAAAATCTGGAGGTTGTTTTCAAACTACATTATCCCACAGCTTGAAACTTCCCATTGTTGTTGATTAATATCTAGCACAATTTTAAGACGTCAATAGTTTCTATGCAACTGTTAATCAACATATATGAGAATGTTAATAACATTTATGCGACCATCAATCTTTGGATCTTAATGGATGATTATCATCTTGAATGTCTCATCTACTTCCCATGCATTTTAACTATAATAAATTCTTTTAGATTTTGTGTTTTAGCCTTTTGCATTAGATAATTTGTCTGACAAAAATGACTTCAAGATTCTGCCTTCAAGGCAATATCCCTAAAATAATTCTACCTTATACTTTTTTCTACGAGATTTGTGAAAAATAATTTCTCTAAAAGAATTATACCTTAAGAACCTATGCTTGTGGACAAAATGTCCAAGTGAATGAGCCTGTGGGGGATTTATCGTAAACAATTTATCTAAAAGAACTTGGACTTAGCATTTTCATAGAATATATTTTTTGAAACAAACTATTTCCTCAAGATTTTTGCTTTCAAAAGACATTTATGAACCCTTGGAAATTTTTTATAGGATACTTTAATGACAAAATTACCTTTCAATATTTTTTGTATCGGCCACTTTCCCAAAAATGGCCCTTAAAAATGTTTATATCGAGACACTTTGCTGAAGAATGACCCTTCGAGAAAATTGTTTAGATAATTTTCTTGAAAGAAATGACATTTAAGATTTTAATATGGATAAAAATTTCCACAAAAATTTGTGCCTTTGAGGCTTTTTTTTGGACAAAATGTTTGAAATAATTCCTGATACTTAGCCAAAAAACCCAAAACAAATTCCCTAAAAGAATGAACACTTAGTCAAATAAAGTTTCAAAGAAATTATCTTTATCCCCACAATGTCTAAAAGAATTCCCAAGTAAAGAATTAGCCAAAAAAGGGTTTTGTACTTATCTTATTAGATTTTAGGCTCTTTTGGACTTGTGAAACTCTCTCTACTATTGGATATTTAAAGGCTCAAATGAACTATGAAAACCCTGCTCAACGTCCTGCTCCATACTTGATCTTTGGAACATGGCATTGCCTCTAAACAATTTTTTGTATGTGGGCTAAAAGTGGCCAAAAAAAGGGGAAATCAAGAGGCGATGGACCAATGTGTGAGGTAAACTAAATTATAATGTGATCCATGAGAGGAGTAACATACATGTGCATCATTCTACAAATGGTAGGTAATACACATGTAAGACAAACCACCAAAATCTGTACCAAAATGTAGAAAATGGCTTCCATCATGATAATCATGATGAAAAGATGAAAATTAAAAACTAAGTAAATTCTAAGCATAAGAAGGGAAATATTAATGGTACACTAGGGTTTTAATTGATATGTTCAAAGTAATTCAGTTTGACCAAATGATTTAACTTTTAAGGGAATATGGAATGTAAAACCCTAGGTTATTAAAGTGATAGAATAATAAATCAGGGAATAAATATAATAATATCAACATCCACTAATTTTTACAATAATTTAATTATTCTCTTAGCCTATAAATAAAAATAAATTACAAGAGATATAATTAGTTAGAAAATTGACTGAGATAGACAAGTGAAGGGCTAAAAACTAGTGCAAGGACAGTACAAGGTGTTGTTAATAATAAACATGAGTTATAAATCCTCCTAGATAGTAGTGTGTCCTCTGGACAATAACAAACTATGATAATGTCCTATTTTACCACATTAATTTCCTTATATAACAAAGATAATGAGCTTTTGGGTGAACCTTTGCCTATTTCTAAGAAGCCTATACCTACGTGATTGAATGTTGGATTGTTGTCTATTCCTCATTTTGACTGATTTCAATGTAAAACCTTATTTATCTATGTTTTTAATGATATTTGAGGAGCACAAGTAGGAAAAAAGGTGGCATTAGTAGGGAATGATGGACATGACCTCAACATCCCATGTGTTGAGCATTGTCTACATACCAATACCTCAAAAGTGGATCAAGCCCAATTTAGTTCTCTCAATCTAAGTGCTAGTGCAAGTGCAAGTTAATAGTAGTATGAGTGCTAGTTTGAGTGTGAATTGAGACTGCAAACCTGAGTAATCTAAGATTAGGTTGTTATAGATGGGTGTATGCAAAAAAAGGACATAATATGGATAAATGACTTTGATTTGCACAATTATTTCTTAATTTATTTATGAGTATTGGCATCTGATTCCATCTAGGGGATAAGTAAATGAAACTAGTGTATATATATCATTATGGTTCTTATCAAGACATGAAATAGGTCTAGGATGACCATAAGGTGATTTGATAAATGAAGAGATATCTATTGGGGGTGAAAAGAGCTAGGAGACATTAATGTTGCTCCTTTGCCAATAACATAGTACACTATTGTCCAAAAGGCCACAATAAAGTATAAGTGGTAGGAATAGGTTAAAAAGGGACCTATTTATCTAAGTGAAGGCTCAGTGCTACTTTTGGTATATCTGAGACTGAGTTGGACTCATAAAAAGATGGAAAGTGATCAAGAGAGGCCCTAAGATAGGTCTAGTGTTAAGTTAAGGATAAGGTGGTCTCAAGTGATACTCATTGCACTAAAATGACATTTTAGATGATTACAGAGTGAGTTCATACTTCTCCATATCATTAAAAATTATTTATGCAAATATTACAATATATCAAAGAACCACCATCACTTTATTTGGAAATACCTTCTAAAAATACTTCACTTACAAAAATCATACAGTGAAAACTATTTCTACATCCTCTAAACCATCCATATAATTTATTGAAGAGGATATGATTAATGATGAAATTATTTTTGAAGCTGATGATCCACCCCTATTTATTAAAATTATGATTAATAATACCCTTATTTAAAAAGTCTTAGTAGATGAAGGATCATGGATTAATGTTACAACTCGTTGATTAATATGGGTTTAATGTTACCTCTATTGGTTAATACAACAAATTGGATACACCAATGAAAACCTTAAATAAACATGTCTCACATGTAGAGGATTTGATAAAACAAATAAAAAACCACTTGGCTATATTTGACGCCCACTTACTATTGGACCCAAGACAAGCCATACTAAGCTCATGATTATTGATTTACCATTGTCTTACAACATAATCCTTAGTGTCCCATGGACATATCATATGCAAGCCATTGCCTCTTCAAATAGTCATTGTATTAAATTCATTCATAATGGCAAACATTACAAACATGAGGCTAACCCTAATCCCTAGAGTATACAACTACCAAATCCTAAATATCAATATTGCATTCTAACCTTTCCCCACATTAATAGTTCACCTCTCCTTAAATTTGTTAAGATGAATCTTGATTTACATGTTACCCTCATCGATTTAAATGATGATGAACTGAATGAATTTAAAAACACTTATAATATAACTATACTAGCTCCTTATATTGCAGAATGGCTCTTATTTACTTCCACATGATCACACCATTCCTCTAATTGACGATCTTACTGAGACTCTTCCTCCATGCAATGCCTATGAAGCTTATTACATAGAAGATGAATTTACATGTGATGAATATGGAGTGGCTAATGTTTTAATATTCCTTAGTTATGTTGATGGGTGTCATCATCCCCTTCATTTAATCAACTTTCTATTGATGTCATATTTAACTAGGGCTGTGTCTAAAGCTATATGCAACAAGAGGAATCATAGCGATTTAGTAATTGAATGGAGGTATTTGTATATTTTTTTTTGTTTTGGGGGTTTTTAATGTCTTAAGGATTTCTTGGTTAAAACCTTATTGGAATCAAACTATGCAAATCTAATGGAAATAAACACACGTTGCAGAAATGAAATATATTGTTGGAAATAAACACACATTGCAGATATGAAATTGATTGCTAGAAATAAACACATGTTGCAAAAATGAAATAGATTGCTAGAAATAAATACACATTTTAGAAATGAAAATTTAATCTAAAATGCCTACAAGAACAAATTTACAACAAATCTTAACTTTAAAGAGTTGGAAGCATTTATAAATTTAATAGAGTTACCTATTTACTTTTGCGAATAGAAATATAAATATCGACAAAAATGAAGATCCTATTTCTTTGGAGGAGTGGGCCCTTGCTCCACCTAGAACAGGATTTGAACAATTTAATTTGCTTTCAAAATAGAAATGGCTATTTCATTGATAAAATGTTTTGTATTACAAATGTAATAATCTATCCTTTATCTCTGTATTCTTCAATGATTTTTTCTATCTTCTATATTCTATATCTATCTCTTTTACTAAATTCCTAGGTCTGTATATATAGATTCTTTGATGTCTGTAACTATTTCATAGATATGATGGAACTAAAAAGTGCCCAAAATAGATGTTGAATCAAGATGTGGCTGGATGTCTAGCTATGTGATAAATGTCTTGATTTTGCAAGTTTAGAAAATTTGGAATCTATTCCTAATTTAATGGGATCATTGATCTGACAGATCGTCAGCCATTTGGAATAGATCCTCATTAGTTCCATATCTAGCCACAAAAGTTCTAGAGCTTATCTGTAGGAGTACTAGAGCTAAATATAGAGTTTTGGAGCTAAGTCTAAAAATGTAAAAACTTGAAATAGTATGGTGGAGTTTTGGAACTAACTGTGATGGTTCCAGAATAGATTTTGCAGGTTTTAGAACTAATTGTGATGATTTTGGAATAGATTCTATACATTTAGAACTAATTTGAATTGAGTCCAATGCTTCTTAAAATATGCAATCCACTTCATATTTGTTCTTTAGCCTGATGATGACCTATTTTATTGCAAAACTAGAATTTTCCAACACACTTTTTAGGAATTATAGGTCTTTTAAAATGTTAGAATCACAATCAAAAAAAGATGGATAATCACATCCTAACTCATCTTAGATCAAAATAAAAGTTACAAAATGCAATCAAACTTAATAGAAAGAGAGAGTAAGATGAGGTCACTTATTATACATTTATTGGGCATATCCTGGCCTCATCATATGTATCCTAATTTTTTTAGTAATCTAGGTATTTCAACTATCAATTCTCTCATAGAAATAAAATCATGCACTCTTTCTCACACTTATGATGATATATATCATGGCCCAAGGCCAATCATGAGATTTAGATGTACAACATTACCAAAAGAAAATAACAAAAATACATGCCTTTAACCATGATTTCCATGCCATGCATATATAATTTGATACTGAATTAGAATCTAAAGGTCATATATGTACCTTTTATTAATACTCCATTATTAGATACCCCATGGGTAATTGAAGAAATATTGACTCAAGAATATTTTGAACTTTCTACACAAATATTCCTCCTTATGATCACATTGATACCACTAAATTTATAAAAATTAATATGTTTGAAACTTCTCCTATTGAAAAAACTAAAACAAAAATTACCAATCTGATTGACTTTATTGAACCATATTTTCCCAATATAGAATCTATAACCACTATTAAGCCAAAAAATACCTTAGATGCTAAAGCCACTAAGGTCAGACAAATACATTTTGAATATGATTGAAATGGTAATCAAATAATTGATTTGGAATTAGATGTTGAATACTATGGACCATTACCTATTCTTAGTGATGAAGCTATACTTGAGATACTCCATGTTAGAGAACCTCAACTTCCACGCCAACATCATAAACATGGTAAATTTAAGTAAAAGCTTCATTGTTTCAATAATTTCATTCCTAGAGTCAATCCCAAAACACATCCTATTTCTTCCCTTCCTCCTGCTCCATATGATTTCTAAGATGGAAATGCTATGCTCATTGAGGAAATCATAAAAATAAAATATAGTACACTAACATGTCCTTGACCTATTACTATTTATAAATATCTCACTCCTAAGGAGAATCATAACTTTAGTTTGTTCTTTCATAAATATCATGAATCATTCACTTGGTCATATGAAGATATGTTGGGAATTGATCCTAGCATCATTGTTCATAACATTATTAGTTCTCCAGATGCTAAACCCATTAGACAAAATAAAAAAAAGTTCCTACTTGAAATTTCTACCTTATGTCATAAAAAAATATTAAACTTTTGGATTCTAAATTGATTAAACCCATAGATTACTCCAAATGGGTATTAAACATTATTCCCATTCATAAAAAAGTCATAATGATTATCCATATATGCATTGATTTTCATAATCTAAAATTAGCATGTCCAAAAGACAACTTTCCCTTACCTTCAATAGATGCTATTATCGATTATACCATTGGGTATGCAATGTTATCACTTATAGACAATTTCTCAAGTTATAACCAAATTCACATAACTGCTGAAGACCAACATCAAATAACATTTACTATAGAGTGGGGCACCTATTGCTACGTTAAAATGCTTTTTAGTCTAAAAAATGTTTGGGCCACCTATCAATGTGCAATAACCCATATTTTTCATAATATTATCCACAAGATTATTGAAAATTATGTGGATGATCTCATTGCCAAATTTAAAAGTCATAAATTTCACCTCAATGATTTAGCTATCATTTTTGATCGACTCATTAAAAATAAAGCTAGACTTAATCCATATAAAATCTATTCAGAGTTACATCTAGTAAATTTTTAAGTTTTCTAGTTTCCTTTCAAGGCATTGATGTTGATCCCACTAAAATCAAGGCTATAATCAACATGCCTATTCTTCATTCCATTTATAACATATGAACATACCTTGGGAAAATTGGGGCAATTTGCTAGTTTACCCTATAAATATTTACCATATTTACTTCATCAATTCTCTTCTTAAAAAAGATAATACCCTAGAATGGATGAATTTGTGCCAAAAATCATTTGGTAGTATGAAAGAATATTTATTTCATCCTCTAACACTTCATCCATCCTCAAATGATTACCCATTAATTTTATACACATCTTCTACCCCCATATTAGTTGGGGTAATGCTTGCCCAACAAGATAATACTGATAAAAAATATGTTAGTTACTATATCAATCAAGGTTTAATTGATTATGAAAAATGTTATATCAAAGTAGAACATGATTATTTTGTCATATATTTCACAACTAAAAATCTCCATCATTATATGTTCTATCAAACCACTTATGTCATTGTCTATTTTGATCCAGTTCATCATTTCTCTCCAAATCTTTCTTACTTGGAGATAGAATCGACAACTAGATGGTCATACTAATGGAATTTGATTTTTGAATTGTTACACAAAAATATATCAAAGGATAAGTCATCATAGACCAACTCATGGTGGCTTCCTTACCAGCCACAAACCACTTGCAAGATACTCCCCCTAATGAATAAATTATTTATATTGAATGTATTATCTAAAAAATTTCTCTCAAATATTATTTTCATAATTTCACTATTGATCTATAAACAAATCATCTAGAATAAATGGATTACACTCCTTTTACAACTAAATCTAAAATTGTTATTGAAGAATTACTAGAAATTACAATTGACTTACATGAAGATATTTGGACACTTAACTTTGATGGTGCAAAATGCTTCCAAGGAGTAGGGGAAGGATGTATTATAACCAACCCATAGGGTAAAACTATACCTTTAATATTTTAATTAACTTTTGATGTCACTAATAACATGGATGACTATGAAGCTCTAATACTAGACATGTAAGATGCAATCAATTTAGATATCTCATATTTATATGTTTTGGGTGATTCAAAACTAATATATCATCAAATTAGTGGAAATTATCAATGCAAAAGTGAAAACTTAATCACATATCATCAAATCAATACTACACATGTAAAAGAATTTGTCTCTTTTACCATCAAACCAATTCCAAGAGATCAAAATTTTATAGCCAATTCTCTCGCTTAATCAACATATTTATTTCATCTTCAACAAGTACTTCATGATTCTTAATTTCTTATTCAAATAAGTAAAACAACTTCTTCTTTACAAAACAAAAAAAATTATATAATTTGTCACATTAAGGCTATTACTATTCAATAAATCCCATGGTATAAAATCATAATTCAATTTATTGAACATCAAACTTACCCTCTAGACATGGATTCTCAAAGACTCAAATATGTAAATAGGATTTCAAGTATGTACTTTGATACAACATGTTTTACTATAGTAATGTAGAAGAAACCTTATTCTATGTAATGCAATAAAAATTTCTTAATCTTCTAGAACAAGCATATGGTGGAATTTACAATGGTCACTATAGCAGTCATGATACAACTCATAAATGCTTACATATGGGTTAATTTTCTCCTACTTTAGAAAAATATGTTATTAATTTTTCCAAAAAGTGTAATCCTTGTCAAATCCATGATGATCTAATTCACTCTCCTCTGATCAAAATATAAACAATGGAGTCTCTTTAGCCATTCTCTATACAGGGATTAGATCTCATTAGCAAATTACCTCAATCAGAAGATGGTTATGTATTTATTATAATTGATATTGAATATTTTACCAAATGGGTAGAATCCATGCCTCTTGTTAATGTCCCTGGTGTTACCATTTTTAAATTTATTCTCAATCAAATCATCTATCATTTTGGATTTCCCCATACCATCATTTTTGATAATGGTGGCAACTTCAAAAATAAATACATGGAGTAATTATTTGTGAAATTCAAAATTTCCCACAAATTATCAATGCCTTATCATCCTCAATTTAATGGTCAAACAAAATCTTCTAAATTTTTTTTGAACAAAATCTTACAAAAAACTATTAGAGAAACTTGTACTAATTGGCACCTCCATCTCTATCCCGCACTTTAGGCTTACTATACTATCATACATACTACTATAAGGGCAATGCCATTTTCACTAGTATATGGGTATGAATCAGTCTTACCATTAGAAATTGAACTCCCATCTCTATGTATATTTATTCATGGTATAATTCCTAATGAAGAATTATGTGAAATCCATCTTCATACTTTAGACTTTATTGATGAACATCGTATGGCTGGTTTACAACATAATCACCAATACAAGGCTCCCATTGATAAATAACATAATAAAAAGGTCCAAGTGTGAACTTTCAATGTTGGTGATTTAGTCCTGAAACTAGATTATACATATGATAAAGAAGGAGAATACGCCCAAAAATGGTAAGGTCCTTACTTTATAAAAGACATCAATGGACTTAGTACCTATAGCTTACAAACTAATGGAGGACATGTATTCAAAGAACCTAATAATGCTCAATTTTTAAATAAATATTTTTCTTAAATATTTAACTTATTTTCATACTTCCATTTACTATAAATACTAATACTTTTTTAGGTCTCCTACAAAGATTTCTAATTTGTCACATTACATCTATTCAATAGCCTTAGCCCCTATCATTGGTCCTTTTGTATATCTTTATTACGTTAATTTAATATATGGGTTGCATTGTAAGACGATGGATAGGACCTGACCATCCTCATGAATATATTTTATTTTCATAGTTCAGTCTTAACATTTTCTCTTTGACTATAAGTTTGTCATTTTACATGCTTATTTTTATTTTTCATTTCCTTTTTATTTTGTGACTTGCACTATAAGGCTTTGGATAGGACCCGACCATTCTCACAATAATATTTTTACTCTTTTACCCAATTTGATTTATATTTTATGATTTATAGTATAAGACTTTGGATAGAACTAGGCTTTCCTCATAAAATCTATTAATTTTTTAACATTATCTTAAACTGTAGTATTTTTCTTAGAAATTAAGGCAATGGTAAAAGATTATGATTTCATACTATAGGAATCAATTTTGTTTCTTTTATGGCAACCCATTCAAAATAAACTATTTATGCATATTTACTTATACTTCAAGGATGTCTTATGATATAGAGTCATAGTTACGTATCAATGTATCCTTGTCACATGGTCACATTTTTTACAATTTGAAATAACTCAATCATTTCATGTTCATTCTCTTTGACTCCCTTACTTTCATTCAACTTTGGGCACACCAAATTTGGTTTCAAGATAACATTATTATTTAACATACACGTATAAGACTCATAGATACCATACTCTCTAATTTCTTTTCCTTAGTAACCAATTCTAAGTTTTCTAGTGATAGTGATTTTTAACACCCATGTTGGTTTTCCAAATCCGTATGGAGGAGGAATAAAAAATACATAAAAAATTTAAAATCCAAATCATTTAAAACAAAAGGTAATTTTAAAAATATAATTACAAATCAAAAAACCAAAATCACCCCAAAAGATGTGATTATTAAGTACACCTTACATTATAGTCGAAGCTCAAATTCCACAGTTGGCTTCATGATAGAGCCGAGGTCTACTAGGGTGTGGTAGGCTAGTAAATTGGAATATAATATTAAAAATTATATATAGTTCTACCTATTTTCTCACACAATAACCTAATCCTTATAGTAAACCAATGGCTTTGTAATGGGCCCTAAATTACAAGGAACATGTTGTGGGAAGGTAGTCCATTTTACTTTTAATGTATATATCCTTCATAAGATTATATTTATAATTAATTAGATAACCCAAATTTGTGTGGCTAAGGAAAGTTATTTAGAGTCCTTAATTTCAAAAGTCCTCTTATTTTTCCAACTTAATTTAAGTGTCTTGAGTTTGATAAATACTTTCTACCTTGGCATTGACTACATTTTCCTCACCACCCATCTCATTTCTTCCTTGATAGGTAAGTTTGTTTCTAAATCTATTTCTCAACTTATTTATTTCCTCTTCTTCACATATTATTAAAACATGCTACTAATAGTTTCATTTATCTTAAAAAATAAAACTATATTGTTTTAGTGACTATGCATTACTTCCTTACACCATTATTTTATCTTTATTGAATTTTCTTGATTTATTTAAAAAATTATAAAAATTGTTTATCACTCTTTTTGTGGACCATCTTATTTCATTTCTCTATTTTGTTTTTTCCATTCTTGAGTGAGTATGGATTGTTACTCCTCAATCATCAATGATATTTTAATTTAAGCTCATTTTCCATGTTTGTTTAAATTTGGTTTTTTAATTATTTTATATTGATGTTAGATTTATAATTTTACTATCACATGTTCTTGGTTTGATTTGGTTTATTACTTTTCTAACTTAAGGTACATTTTATTTGAGTTTTTTAGTCATTTAGTAGTTTAGCTTTTTTGGTTACCCAATTTATTCTTAGTTTTCCTTGGTCCTTTTGGTTCTAACTTATCACTTATCACCTTAGCTTACCATTTGACCAAGTGATTTGTTTCAATTCTAAAAATTTTAATTTTTTTTATTTCTTTGTGTTTATTTGTTTTTTATCTTTATTTTTGTATCCCTAGGGTTTGTCTAAAACAATTTGTAAGACCCCATTTTGCATAGTACTCATCTTTGGAAAATATGACTATAAAACTATGACTCTTATGTTGTGATTATTAAATTTTGTTGTTAATTCATGTTCAACTAAGAAGTGCAAGTATTTTCATGTGTTGGGAACCATGGGAAAGACTTATTATCAACCATGTATTTATTGCTCACTTATGAAAGTATGATGTTATGCTTTTGTCTCCTTATGAAAATTGGGTATGTCTCTGTGATATATTGACTTAAATCATGTTTGAATTATTTCTCCTAAGTTGATAAATTAAAAATCAAATTGTATATTGAAGTACATGAAATTACATATGTGAATGTGATACTCTATGAATGTTTGACTATGGACAATTGATTGAAATTGACTTGTTTGATTAAATTTCGTATCTTAACCTATTAGGTTAGAGGAATTTGATTGTGCACTAAGTGTCTAAGAACAAAAAAAAGGGCCAATGAAGGAAATATACTATGCCAAACATGGTTTTATCACTAATCAATACTTTAACCTTTATTATACCCTTGTTAAATTAATTAGACACCTAGTCCATCACCCTTGCTGACTTAGCTTATGTTTTAAGTGGCTATCCTTTAATCATGGTTGGTGAGACTTGTTGTCACTTGGCCATAAGATCTTAAAGCTAACATCTAAATTGTCTAGTGGATGACTAAGAGATCTTCCATTAAATATATTAGACTATAATTTAGGGGGAATCAAGGTGAGATCACCCTAGAAGTAACCAAAAAAGTTTACAAGAACCTCTGCGCACCTTAACTTAACATGAAAAATAATGTCCCTTAATGAGACATAGGTTAGCAAGTGGTTAGTGGTTGGATAATCTTGAGACATGTATATATAAAAGTCAAACTCCTCTTGTTGGGGAATTTTGCCTAGTTCAAAAAGGAATTAGATTTAGTATAGGAAAAGGAGAAGTAGTAGATAAGATCAGTTGGTTAGGAGAACCAAGCGTAGATGTTTGAAGGATAACACCCAGGTGGTCTGGAGTTTGATAGGTGGGATTTATAGTAACTTATGATCTCTGTTATTCATTTGGAATGAAATTATTATATTCTCTATTTGCTCTTCTTACATCAAGAGAATAATATGACTTGGTTTATTCTACCTATTTTATTGGTTATCCATGGTTGAATATTGGACACCATGTTGTCCTTGTCCTTTGAGGACTTTGCATAGGTTATTATTACTTATTTACATGAAGTGTTTTGATCTTAAGCATGTTTTGATATGATATTATGATATTGTGTGATGGTGGTCTGGGTATAACATCTTCATGATGGTAGCATATCAAATTATTATTATGTGGGGCATAATGGGAAATTATTTGATCCTTCAATGAATGTCATGATGGCTGTAGACACCCAATTCTATCCACAACTAGATTCTAATCAAACTTTAGAATCATTCTTACCAAACATTACAAATTAAGCTTATAAATCATTAAATGTCCCAAATTTGGCCATGCATAATTCACCAATTCTTAGAATCATGTTGAGGCATCTCTATTTGGGATATTATCCTTTACGTAATAATAACCTCTCATGGATTTATCCCTGATCACTATTGAGCATATTCATTGAGATTTGGTTTTCATTTATGTCAAATTAAAAGTGATCAAATTAATGGTTTGGAGAGATATAACACATTTTTAGTTCTATAAGGACAAAGAAGAAGTTGTGTAGCATCCATAAATGTCTTGGTGAAGCTTTGGTATATCACTTGATCATTTAGAATGAGAAACATGTATCTACTAGATTAAGAGAATCTAGACCATCACTGCAAATCATGAAAATATGAATGAACAAAAAATTTTGTCCATTTATTCTAGGTACTAAAAAAGACAACTAAGGTCAAAGGATTTCATGGAGATGTCTATAGTGATAAGAATGTACCCTAAAAATTTAGAATCTTGAAGTGTTTTCTATCTCAAGTTATAAACCTTCAAAGTTGCTCTTACCAACTATGATGGGCCAGAGACCATCAACTTTAAATTTATTGACGTCTGAGATCACTAGTCAGTAGATCTAATGGTGAGTGTTCATCATCTATATCTTGATCCAATGGTGTGCGTGAAGTCAAATTATCAAAGGTACCTATGATTAAATGCACTAGTGATAAGTGTATCTATCTAATTGATTTGATAGAAGATCAATAGTTCATGGACATTCATACTGATAGAGATTGATGGTGTGGGTTAAGTTAAAGAGTCAAATGTGCAAAAGGCATGTAGATCTACCAAGTAGCACAATCATGGGAGCTTTGATCTAAGATAAATGGTGAGGATTACAAGATAAATATTAAGCTACTCAGAGGAGATTGATGGTGTGTATTTGTCCAAAGTTGCTAGGAATCATGAGATGAGGTTAACGTGCTCGATGTTTAGTGTTTGAATAGTGATCTTTAGAATTTGAATTTTCAAATTTACAAAGGAAAACCAATGCTTAGTTTTTGAGCTATAAATTTTGATCTAGAATGAATTGATTGATGTAGTAAAAATAAAAGTTGTAGAGGACTTCAAGGCACATATAAAGAATCTAGTTAGAGAGTTTGAATATTTGTATAATCAAAGTTATGGAGCTTAAAATTTGATTGTTTGTGTATTAATGGCATTACTCTATATAGAATACTATTTGAATAATTTATGCTTTAAAATAAGAGTGTTTTGGTGGGAGTTGTCACTTGAAGATGTCATAAGGGTTATATATAGTGGATTTAGGTATTTGAAAGTGATCTTATGTTCTTAATTTTCTTGATGAAGTGATAAATTAGTGAATAGGTCTCCTTGAGACCTATAAGGGATATTACGGTCTAATTGAAAGGTGTAACTAATAGTGTATAAAACATAGATGCTATGGCCAACTTGCGACACTGTATTTGACCTATGATTAGCATGATAGAAGTATTAAGGGTTAAGGTAAGTATTTTGGCTGACCTAGAAATTGATATTCATGAAGACTATAAATAGTGGAGACCAAGGCAATAGTTTCTAGACTTGAAAGTGAATGTGTTAATAGACCAAAAGAGAGAGATGAAGGAAAGATATCAGAGGGAGTGTGATCAATGGATGGACTAAAGTAAACTATAAAATAGATTAAGGATGACTAAATAAGACTAGAGAGATCCAAAAGAGGAGTTTAGATGCATTGATTGTATGAGCAAGTTTGAGTGTGTGTGATGAGTTGAAATAGAGGTGTTAAACATTATTATTTTTAATTAGATTGATATACACTTAGAATTATAGAGCTATTTATTTCATAGGTGTTCTATGGGTGCTCAACATATAGAACAAGTCAATGCTTGTTCATAATTAGGGTTGGCTACTCCTTGTGAAGTGGGTGCTTCACTAAAATGTCTCATATTTGGGATAATCTTATAAGACAAGTAGTCTATGTATTTGTAGCCTTAAGAGTGAGTTTTATTCCCCAAGAGGGTTTCCCACATAGATCTTGTGTTATGTGTTTGATCTTGCATCATATTTCTTACTTATTATTATGAACATCTTGTATGCTTTATGAATGCTTATGGTCATTGATTAAGAGTTTGAAAGGATTACAATTAAAGTTTGAAATATCTTTCATCACTGATTCACCCCACTCAGTGATTGTACCTCTAATAATTGGTATCAAAGTAGGACTTTCATTTCAAGTATAACCAATTAAGGGTGATCTAAGGTACAATATGGAAAGTCAATGAAAGCATAGTTTCTCTACAAAGCAATCACCATTATTCAATGGGTCAAATTATGTTTTCTAGAGTATAAGGATGAGGACATACATTATGTCTCTAGGGTTTCATATTTGACAATCTATCATGGATGGTTATACTACACCAACTACTCCTCCAACTAGTGCTACTGACAAGAAGTTGAGTGAGAATAATTTAAAAGCTATGAATTTTATCATTTGTGGTCTATCCAAGGCTGAGTTCACCAAAGTGATCCATTACAAGTTTACCAAAGATATTTGGGACAAATTATTAACTATCTATAAAGGAGACTCAAAGTAAAAACTAGCTAAATTATAGACCTATCGAAGGTAATTTGAAAGTTTCAAATTGAAGGAAGAAAATACTATAGCTTCTTAACTTCTAAGGATTGATGAGGTAGTAAACATGATCAAAGGTATTGGAGAGGTGATTGATGAAGCTACTATAGTTTAGAAGGTATTGAGGATTCTTACACTCAAGTTTGATTCAAAATTTTTTGCTATAGAAGAAAGTCATGATCTCACTTAGTTGAAGATGGATGAACTACATGGCATCCTTACTGCATATGAGATGAGAGTTGATGAGGACAAATTTCCTAAGAAGGAAATAACCTTTAAGGTGATCAAGGAAACAAAAGCCAAGGAAAATTAGTTAAGTCTTGAAGATTTTCATCTTAATGAAGATTAAATTAAATCCATTATTACAAAAAAATTGAATGTAGGATCAAGTAAGTATAAAGGAAAAATTCCTTTTAAATATTTTACATGTGGTGAAGTTGGTCATTTTTTAGCTAGATGTCCAGGTATAGACAAGTTTGAACTCAAATAAGCTCATAAGGAATCTCATGAGGATGAACATAATAAATCTAAGGGTCCTAGAAAGTACAAAAAAAAATTTAGTAAGAAAAATGGAAACAAGGAATCATACAAAGGTAGTAAGATCCTTTACCATGAAGAAGATAGTAACTCATCTATAGAAGAATTAAAAATAATTGACAGTGATGATTCTTTTTATAATAAGGATATGGAGACATTTTTTATAGCCTTTAATGATGATGAAGGTGAATTTTATTTAATCAAAGATTTATTTGGTGGATATAGCTTAGAGGAAGAAGAGAAAGCCACTCTTAAAGATAAATATATAGATATTGTGGAAGAAATAAAGTTACTACAAAGAGAACAAAAAACAAGATTCCTTGATCATTTCCTATGAGGATAAAATTGGACTATTTGAAGGAAGGTTGAGTAATGAAGTCAAGGAGCATGATGAGATCACACACCAACTTCAAACTTAGGTTTGTAATCTTGATAAATAAGTAAAGAGTAAGGATGAAGAGTGTATAATGTATCAATCAAAGATAGAGTCTTTGTAGATGAAACTAAATCAACCCATGAGAAATGATACAAATAATGATTTAGAATAAGGATGAATGGATGAATGCTCTTGAAGATCTAAATATTGAGAATAAAAAGAAAAAATAGATGCTATTACAAATCAAGGACTATGAAGAATAATTCAATGTGTTTGAAGTAAGATTGATTGATGACACCAGTGAACATAAAGATATTGTCAAGCATATCAGTAGTCAATTAAAAACTATGTATACAATCTTAAAATCCAAAGGAGATGAGTGATTAAGGTATGTGACTAAAATTGAGTCATTAAAATCTGAGTTAGATAAGGCATTGATGGGTGTTGTTATTACCCCTTCATTTAACCAATGTATGTTGGTGTCTATTCTTACTAGGGCAGTGCCTAAAGTTGTTTACAATGAGGTACTTTATTGATTTTAGGTTAATATTACTTATTTTTGATGTTTTTTTGGATGTTATGATAATCTATATCTACTTATAATTTTTAAGCTACTATTTGGAAAGAAACACTCTTTGTAAAAAACATAAACAACCCAATCTAATCTGATTTATAAAATCTAAAAATGCTTCACATAACTATATAACAAACCTATTCAAATCACTCTTACAGAATTAAAAGAATATCAAATATTCACTCACTAATTAAAAGTAATCATAAATATATATTTACCGAATCTATAATAATGAAATAAATTCTTAAGCTAGAAATAAAAAATTAACTATTCAATTTATCATATAGGTTTTCAATTCGAATTATATAAACATATATCTATATCAATCCTAAATTGAAATAAATACAAAATAAATTATAAATACCAAATAAATTTCTTATCTCTTTGGGGAATGGGCCCTTATTCACCCTCAGATCTAGGTTCAAATCAACTCAACTCTAAGATATTTCTTCAACATATAAATTGAGAAAAGAAACTTCTATAGTACTTTATATTTCAGGAAATCACCAAAATTAAAATATCTCTATATGTAGGCATAAAATTTATAGATACAATCATGGATAAATCTATTTATTTTATACCAAGAAATTGTTTGACCCTACACCATAGGTAACAACTTAATTGATTTGAAAATAAAAGATATTCTAAAAAGATTGAGTGATATAGTTAGAATATAAAGTCATTATTGTGAGATCTTTAAGGAGTCAAAGAGTCAATAGATAATAATTGCCACTCCTAACTATATTGACCAAATATTTACATATTTTAATACTCATATCTTCTATCTTCATCATTTCAACCTAGAGTATAAAATCCCAAAATGGAAGACTAACTAGAAATAAACATCTATTTATATATATACACAAAAATGGAAATATTGAAAAGAGTTCTCTAGATTGTCATGAAGAAGTTGAAAAAGCTATTTGAACACTTTGGAATGTACTAGGATAAATTCTAGAGAAAATTGGATCAATTTATAGAAATATTGGTACAATCTCTAGCTTGTTATTGAAATCCATAGATTTATTGTTAAAATCTATAGCTGATTGTCAAAATATGCAACTAACTATTGAAATCCATAGCTGACTATCAAAATTTGCAACTCACTATCAAAATCTATAACAAAATTTAAAATCCATAGATAGGTCTTAGATGGTTCATTCTTTGTCTTGGATCCTCTTTGTCTACACAAAATCTTATCAAAACTCATATTTATACTATCATTATCTGTACATGTCAAAATGTGGAGCCTAAAACATGATAATGTTAGAACAATGTGTAAATAAGATAGACTTAGACTTTACATGGGTTTATATAGATAAAAACATTTATTTCCTACTTATGCAAGTTCCAAATATTAAGATTACATACAATGCTCAACCATTTGACATATTTAAGGCCATAAACTATAGTAATAATGAGTCATTTTATGGATTCATCATCTCCCCCACTTACCTTTTACAAGTCCCTTTTGAAAATTATATCCTCAATATCCATAGTTATGAACTATCTGTTGTAGCTTCAGACTCAAATCATAAATGAAATACATATCTGTTTGAAGTATCCTCTAATGATGAGGAGTGAAACCCATATCTATTTTCAAAAAGTGAAGCCAAATCTCAAACTATTCCTCAGACTAAGGTTCTGTTTCTGCCAAGTAAACATAGGAGAAATTAGTAAAGGAGGTCTGAACCTCATTCCTATCCATGGATTTATTCCAATACTCTATAAAACATCTAACATAATCTACATAATGAATTTATCTCTTCTCAAATACCATTGAATGGTAGTGGGTGACAACACTTCTCTTCATCTTAATGGATCTAGTAACATATGCTAGTGTTGTCTATAGGCCACCACTACATCATCAAAATTATGTTGAATAGATAACTCAAAGTTGAAAAGGCCATCCTATAAAGTGGAAAGGTAAAGATCATGAATTCTAGGCTATTGGGAATACTTATGAAATCATTGTAACATATATTATGCATTACCAAATTGAGGTCTAATGCATAAACTAACATCTTGTGCAATATTAGTGTGATAATCATATCTCTCCTACCAAGAAATCTAATTTCTACATGTAGATAATAGAGATCTCATCTGAAGTTCTCCCACAAATAGATTTACCAAGACATTATTTGTATTACCTAGAATAATGTCACATAAATAAAACTCACAAAGTAGATCTTGCCTGTTAGGAGTACTATTTTTGAATGTTCCCATGAAGTCATGACTAGTGTTTATCTCATGTGGTAAATCACAAGATATTTGCAATAATTTACATCTAAATAACTATTCATGTAAAAATAATCTATATGCAGAAGAAGGGACTCTGTCAAATAATAACTTTTCACTTAACTAATAGGTAAATTGAAGAGTTTGTTTAACTTACTCTTTTTTTATTAGACTTGACTCAGTTCTTCCTGCATTTGCTATTTCTCTTGATTAATAAGATGATTTTCCTTCTTAAGTAGATGATTTTATATCTTCATTTCTTCAAGTTTTGAGTAGACTTGGTCCCATTGGTTTTTCACTTATAAAATAGACAAAGTAGTCTGATAGCCTTGTTCTATTATGGCCCTAGGAGGAATAATAAAAGAGCTAGAATCTATTTTCATTCTTAGCCTAACATTTTCCATTTTAGTTTTGAGAAGATTCCTCCTCAAATAAATTCTCTTCTTCAAGTGATCTAGTATGACTCCATATATAATAATTTTATCTTCTACCTTATCCACTTTCTTTAGGGATTGTATTTACAAATTTCCAATTTGTTTCATTAAATGAACAATCACAAAATCTTTGTTTTGAGCTAAAATAATTAATTCAACTATATCCTTTGCATTTTGTTTAATAGTGGGATAAAGATAGAGCATGTTGGAGTTTTACATGTTCTTCTTCCCTTGAAGGTTGTCCCTCCTCTTCATTCATGGGGGATTTTATTTTATCCCTCATCTACTATGTAGGAGGAATAAGACTCTCATAGAAATAATCTCAGCAAAGTCATTAGCCAAATATTCATGTGGAAAAAAGGTTTCCTCCTCTTCTCTATTGTGAGCTTTACTAGTAGTGGTTATAAGGTTTTATCTTAAACTAGCTAGTGTCTCAACAACAATGATCTCATCACTATCAACTGCTAATATCAATCTTCTTCTTCTCTTAAGAGGGGAAAGAACTTCTGTAAGTAGGGTTTCTTAAGTTTTTAGTTGGGATAATATAAATGGGTTGTTGGACATGAGTAGCTTGAGAAACATACTACTAGCTTCTAGTAGAGGATTAGATTCTTAATTTTATACTTTTTGGCTCAAGAGGAGAGACTGTATGAGTATGACTTAGGGTTTTCAATGAAACAATCTTGGTTGTGGATCTTGTGCTATGGATGAATTTAAAGGAAATTTATTTAGAAGAAATTTTTAGTGGGGTTTTTGAAATGGAGGCATGCGTGTGTGTAGGAGTTTGTTTAGTAAGTTTATGGTATTTATTTCTCTTTCCTTCCATTTTCTTACTATAAAAAGTGGTGTTGAATAATGAGTTGAGTCAATCCATGATGACATATGGTAGCAGAATTTTTGGCATACCTCATGGCTAGAACCTAAATAGATCCTAAGAGGAATGAGGGAAAATTTATCTTGTGTTAGGTTGTTGAAAATCATATCTTAAATGAATTAACATCCTTAACACCATACAAATCAACACACTACACTATCCCTCACATGTTAAATATTTAATAAGCTAAAATGAAACTAACCTCCAAGGTTTAGGTAGAGACTCTCTACTTACCCCTTTTATTTTTCCTTTGACATCTTCCACAAAAATTGGTGTGGACTCTCCTTCATTACTAAAAATTCTATCAAGATCTTGAAATGAAGAACTCTTTGCTATTAGAGATCCTTCATCTAAAATCCCTAAAAATTCACTAGGGACTTACATGGAGAAGGGTATTTGAACACCTCTGATTATGGAGAAATCAAGTTTTAGATGAAGGATAAATTCTATTACCAATGTCTCATCAAAACCCTAAAATTTGAAAAAGAAAGTTAAGCCATCTTGCTGCAACCAATATCTTTTTTACTGATTCATTCTCTAATATCTCACTTGTATCCTCTATTTTTGATTTCTTCTTCAACCCCATTTTTGAACTCTTACATAGAACATAGTCATTTATTTACCCTACTTTTAAAAGGAAACTAATTTGTGCTTGAAAAATAATCAAATGGAAATAATATCCCTTGAGGGTTTAGACTACATATATTACTTGAAGCATGTTGAGTAAGGATAACAACATCAATTAAAAGTAATGATAACATAATTTTTATTTTATTTTATTTTAAATCATTTTGTTGTCAATTCCTTTTAACCCTCTACTTGATGTCTTTTTATAAATGACACATAATTATAATGATGTGTCATTATAAAACACTTTTTATGACTAGAAGGAGTATTATCCATAGCACTTACTTTAAAATTTCAAAATATAACCTTTTGAAGTGACTTTTTTCTAACATCATGAATCCTAACTTCCTTATATCACCATATGAGAAAATTTGATATCAATGGGTTTGAGCACATGCATGCAATCCTAGACATATAAAACTAACACTTAGAATAAAAATAAATACTTTACCTTACAAATCTTTGTATTGTCCTTATTAGTCTTCCTTATATATTATTTCACAAAATAAATTTCATGAATTAGTGTTTGAAAAATAGTACAATAGATAATAACATTAAATTTATTACTTTAGAACTTGCTGAATTTATGAAATAACTTTTCTATTTTTTTTGGGTTTTTTTCCCTTGACCAACCATTTGTTGGTTTTCTAGTCAAGGCTCTTTATTTAGTGTATGAACAACCAACAAGCCAATTTTCTGAACATGACTATCAATAATGTCCTAAAATATTTTTATTATTGAATATTTTTATTTATTATTTATTTTTGAACATTTTTAGAGAAGAGGGGAATCCTATTCCTTTATTCAGGCCAATTTTGTCTTCAAAGATCAATTACCATGAAATACTTGAGTTCTTCCATGGCACCAAACTCATTTTGTACTAACTGAATAAATTCCTCTTTGCTAGTAGGCTTCTGATATAGTTTTAGATGATGTCTATTTATAAGAAGTGTTTTTTGATTTCTATCTATAGGTAATAACTGTACTAAACCATTATAATTTTGTTTTTCTATTTGAAATGGTCCTAACCATCTAGTTTAGAGCTTACCTTTTAAATGATAATATTTGAAATCATATAAGAGTGCCCAATATCCTTCTCTAAATTTCCTTTCTTTGATATATAAGTCATGCCATTATTTTCTCTAATACTATGTCATTTATGTCTATTGCAAGGCTTCTATCCTCATATCATCCAATTAATTCAACTACAACACTCTTTATTTTTGTGCTTTATTCAAATCAATCCCTACTTCTAATGCATTCTTCAAAGTTTGCTTTTCAAATTCAATTAAAATAATAAGTTTCTTACTGTAGACCAACTCATATGGTGAAAAACTAGTAGTGGTCTTCCACATAGTATTGTATGCCCAAACAACTTTTGGAAGTTTGGCTACCCAATTCTTCTAGCTACTGACGACTATTTTGGTAAGGATGTTATCCAATTCTCTATTAGTGACTTCTACTTATCCATTTGTTTGAGGATGGTATGGTGAATATTTTTGGTGGTTGACTTGGTAGATCTCCATGAATCATATTGGACATGAATTATGGTCCTTGATCTGATATTATCTCCCTTGGTTCTCCAAAATGTTGCATGATATTAGAAGAAAGGAAATATACTATTGATTCTTCTCTTATAGAAGAAAGATCTTGAACTTTAGCCCATTTGGTTGCATAGTCCGTACATACCAACAAGTATTCTTTACCTTGTGAAGGTGGATCTACGAGCCCAACAAAGTCCATACCCCACTTATCAAAAGGTTCTATAATTAATTATGGATGAAGAGGAATTTTAGAGGATAATGTAGGTTTTCCCATTCTTTGACATGCATCACTGTGATGTCCCCAACTTAGGGGCTCCTTTTTCTAAGCAAAAGCTCTGATACCACTATGATGTCCCTTACTTAGGGGCTCCCTTTTCCTAAGCAAAAGCTCTGATACCATTGTGATGCCCCTTACTTAGGGGCTCCTTTTGCTTGCAACAGGATGGCAGGAATTTGGCTCTGATACCACTATAATGTCCCCAACCAATTGGAAATATAGAAAAAATAAAGCTCTGAACAAAGATACAAATTTTGCCAAAATAATTTCCAAATAAATAAATCACAATATAGTCTCTCAATGGCAAATCACAGATCTTATCACTTGTTCTTCTAGATGATTACACAATTGAGTCTCTATCATACAAATAAAATAATATGAAATATTCCATCTTAAAACCCTAGGATTTGGCAAATCTAGAAATTGAGCTTGAATTTGGAAATTTTGTCTCGGCCTGCTGTGTCGAACACACAATCGCCGGCGTCAGTCGATATACTGCCGACGTCGGTCTCTATCAGTCCTTCTCTACTGACGTCAATCTTTAGTCAATCGATGTCGGTCACTGGGAATCGCTGTTTGCTGAGGTCAATGTCTGAGCGAATCTGTACGGACCTGTACGGACTTAGTACGGCTGCTAATTAAACACAACTTGTCTGTTTTCAACCCCTGATAGCTGAACAACCTGATCTCAAGAACATATGATTCTAATATAGAAGATCTATATCTGTATAACTTATTGGATCAAAACTAAATAAAGAAATACCTAAAATACTGTGATAACTTGTGTGAAGCTATCTCTCAAATATGTATACCTCTGTGATAACTTCTGTATGAAGCTATCTCTCAATTTGGCAATAAATCAGCTGATATCTCATAGCCTCTAAATCGCACACAATGAAGAGTTGACGTTCTCCACTGCAATGGAATCCTGGAACCCTTGGCTCAATCTTCACAAAAGAATTCTTCAATATCAAAATCAATAATCATATGCATAATAAATAATGGCCTCCATGAGAAACCCTTATACCCTCAAAAAGATGGGCTTGCCCTAATTAGGGTTTTTTATTAAATTAAAATTAGGGTTTCTAATTAAAAATAGGCTAAATAGTTAATATTTGATTAAATCAATCAAATATTAATATCTCCCTCAATACATGTCAGATCCTCAAACCATTCAAAGCTAGTGAACCAGGGAGTGATTCCGCACATGACCATACCAAAATAAGGGTGCTCTGCTACATGTCAAATATCCCTAAATAATAGGAGCTCAGGCCAAATGTGTCTAAAATAACCTGAATGAAAGCCAACTGTAGGAATTCTACAAATCAAAGCCAAGACAATCTCCATCATGACCCTCTATCCATCCTATTAGCCTACGAAGGTCGCATAATAGGCTAATCATCAAGTCTGTCAATGTCCACAAAAAAGGGGACATGACAATCCACCCCTCCAGAAATTGCTTGTCCCCAAGCAATCTCAGAACAATGAACCAATCGATCCACCTAGATCCCATATGTAGTTATGCTCTGCACTACTATAAATCAATGCAAGTACCTGCAATATCATCAAAAGTAGAAAAAAAAAGAACCCATAATCAAATTGGCGAATGCAACTCAACCAAACTCTAAGAGCACAACTGCCATAGTCAAGAACACATGAGAACCAAACTCTTGAAGCATCATAACCCAAGTAGAATGGACAACTCAAACTGCTAATTCCATTTGCAAGAGATGGTGCCAATCCATCCCATAACTGATCCCTCTGTAAAGGTGGCATGACCAATTGTACCACACTATCATCAGCGTGAGAAAAATCAATATGGAGACTCGACTCCACTGGTATCTCAAACTCATCAGAATTAGGTACTCCCAAATCCTGAACATGCATGTCAGCATCAACAACATGCTCCTCAAAAACAACTATAGGAATGTACTCACCACCAACCGCCTCAATATATAAATGAACTGGGTCTGGGATTGGTGAAGACCACAAATGCTCTAACTCTATGGTCATCTCAGCCAAATAAAATTGTGACTCCTCATAAGCCAACTGCGTACTCTCAAGAATCTCAGAAGTCACCTCAAACTACTGAGTAAGCTCACTCACCTTATCTTCCTTGGCCAATAATGCATCATACGCTGTGCTGCCCCACTCTATAAAATAATCTCTGTCGGTGACCAACTGCATATAGTCCTATCTCAGAATCTGGATAGCCTCCCATAAAGAGTGGATTTCTATCAAGGATAAATAACTACCTCCTTACTCGATGCTAGTAGGAGAACCCCATCCATAAACTTCTAACAACTAATGAGCATCATCAAAATGCTTGCAAGCGGTAACAATGTCTCACTCACTAACTCTCAGCTGACTAGACACATGATGGCGCTAGCTAGATTGTCTCTTACAATCCTCCACTGATGCATGGCCCAAAAGAGTAGACTCATAATCACTGACCTCTATAATACTACCATCCATACTCCGTGAATCAACTCCATAGCTCATATCAACATCCAGAGTATCAACAATTGTAGCATCACTGTCTAACTCCTCAATATCGAAAGAAACTACCGAGGAAACTGAATCCTCAAAACTGTCCACTGCATCCTCCTAAGTGTCATCTACAATAATGGGATCTTGGGACTCTTCTACAATCATTTCCATAGCTGAGAGATCATCACCCCTCAGTGCACTAACATCTGAGCACACTTATACACTCTAAGTGCAAGCACCGTACTCATCCTCATCTTCACTAACTCTTATCTCATAATAATCATAATAATCATGGGACATGCTACTCTCTTGTCTAAGTGATCTATAGTGCTCTCTCCTCAGCTTAACAAAGTGATCATAAGACAACCTCCCCTGAGCTTGCGGAGTTAATAACTCCCACTCATCCTTCACTGTCATATACCGTGTGGATTTGTCTTTGGATGTAGGATATGAAAGAGATTCATTTAACCTCTTCAAACTTAGTTTCAACTTCTTCATATCATAGTCCCACTGTCTCTGAGTATATGAAGTCATCATGAATGACTAACTGATTCAACAAACTACCCAAACTACCCAATAGATGGCAAGACATTAGCTCTGATACCACTGTAATGTCCCTTACTTAGGGGCTCCTTTTCCTAAGCAAAAGCTCTGATACCACTGTAATATCCCCAACCAATTGGAAATATAGAAAAAATAAAGCTCTAAACAAAGATACAAATTTTGCCAAAATAATTTCCAAATAAATAAATAAATCACAATATAGTCTCTCAATGGCAAATCATAGATCTTATCACTTATTCTTATAGATGATTACACAATTGATTCTCTATCATAAAAATAAAATAATATGAAATATTCTATCTTAAAACCCTGGGCTTTTGCAAATCTGGGAATGAAACCTAAATTCTGTCTCATCTCGGCCTACTGGGTCAAACACACAGTCACCGGCGTCGGTTGATATACTGCCGACGTCGGTCTCTGTAGGTCCTTCTCGGCCGACGTCAGTCTTCAGTCGGCTGATGTCGGTCACTGGGAATCACTGTTTGCCGAGGTCGATGTCTGAGCCCAGGTCTATACAGTCCTGTATGGACTTAGTACAGCCGCTAATTAAACACAACCTGTCTATTTTCAACCCCTGATAGCTGAACAACCTGATCTCAATAATATATGATTCTAATACAAAAGATCTATATCTGTATAACTTATTGGATCAAAACTAAATAAATAAATACCTAAAATACTATGATAACTTCTGTGTGAAGCTATCTCTCAAATCTGTATACCTCTGTGATAACTTTTGTATGAAGCTATCTCTCAATTTGGAAATAAATCAGCTGATATCTCAAAGCCTCTAAATCTCACACAATGAAGAGTTGACGTTCTCCACTGCAATGGAATCCTGGAACCCTTGGCTCAGTCTTCACAGAAGAATTCTTCAATATCAAAATCAATAATCATATGCATAATTAATAATGGCCTCCATGAGAAACCCTTATACCCTCAAAAAGATGTGCTTGCCCTAATTAGGGTTTTTTCTTAAATTAGAATTAGGGTTTCTAATTAAAAATAGGTTAAATAATTAATATTTGATTAAATAAATCAAATATTAATATCTCCCTTAATACATGTCGGATCCTCGAACTGTTTGAATCTAGTAAACCAGGGAGTGATTCTGCACATGACCATACCAAAATAAGGGCGCTCTGCTGCATGTCAAATATCCCTAAATAATAGGAGCTCAGGCCAAATGTGTCTGAAATAACCTGAATGAAAGCCAACTGTAGGAATTCTGCAAATCAAAGCCAAGCCAATCTCCATCATGACCCTCTATCCATCCTATTAGCCTACAAAGGTCGCATAATAGGCTAATCATCAAGTCTGTCAATGTCCACAAAAAAGGGGACATGACAATCACATTTCCAAACATAGGTCTTTACCTTTTTGAGAAGAGTTGGCTAGAAATATCTAGCTCCAAGGGTTTTATATACCATCATTTTCACTGAGTAGTGTCCTCCTCCAAGTTTATCATGACATGCATGAATGATATCATACATCTCATTCTCCTTCACACACCTATGGAAAACATTATTAGGTCCAAGTTTAAATATTATACCATTAATCTATTTATAAGAACTTATTCTAAATAAAAGTTTCTTTTCCTTTTTCGTATATTGAAAAGGAAACTTCCCTGTAGCTAGAAAATTTGCTATATCTACAAACTAAAGTGTTTATGATGAAATAACAAATATTTGTTCATACAAAAAATTGTCTTCTACAGGTTCTTATTCATATTCATTATGAATTATAGAAAGAAGATTAACAACCACATTAAACTTTTCTAGTTTATCAATAATTGTTATGTCAAATTCCTACAGTAACAACAACCATATGATAACTCTTCCTCCTACTACTAGCTTATTCATCAAATAAAATATAACTGCATGATCCATATATATAAAGATTCTATAGCTAGTAATATAGTGTCTAAATTTATTTATATCATAAATCATAACAAGGAATTTCTTCTTAGTGGTTGTATAATTTCTTTCAATCGGGGTTAAGTTCTTTCTTATGTAATATATGTCATACATATGCCCATTTTCATCTTTCTATCCAAAATAGCTCCCATAACATAATTAGATGCATCATTATAAATATGAAGGGGTTTTAACTAATTAGGTCCTCTTAAGACTAGTGTAGTACTGAGATTTTTTTGATGGTTTCAAATGCTATTTGACAGGCTGGATTCTAGACAAATTCACTTTCTTTTGTAAGCAGAGAAAACATAGGAGCAAAAATATTGCTAAAATATTCTATGAATCTTATGTAATACCTTGCATGTCCTAGAAAACTCTTAATGTTAGTCTGATTTTGAGGAATAGACAAGTTTGAAATGACCTCAATTTTCTTTAGATCTACTTGGATCCCTTTTGCAGAAATATGATGTCTTAAAACTATGCCTTATTCTACCATAATCAAACATTTTTCATGACTTAAAAATAAATGGTGGTCCTAAAATATTTGTAATAATTTTTAAATATTTATTAAACTCTCATCAAAAAATTCTCTATGAATAGTAAAATCATCCATATAAAATTTTACACAATCATTGTTCAAGTCTAAAAATATGGCTAAGATAGCTCATTGGAAAGTGGCAGGTGCATTACATAAACCAAAGGGAAAGAATATATAAGAAAATTTCCCACATGGGTAGGTGAAGGTTATTTTTTATTGATCCTCAGGTGCCACTTGTATTTGGTTGTATCCACTAAATCCATCTAGAAAAGAAAAGTATCTCTTTCTAGCTAGATTGTCAAGTACTTGATCAATGAAGGGTAGAGGGAAGTAATCTCTCATTATTACTTTGTTTATCTCTATATAATCAACACATACTCTCCATTTACCATTTTTATTTATAAAAATGACCAAGGGAGAGACCCATTAACTTTCAAAAATGGGATAAATAAATCTTACTTCTAGCAACTTCTCAATTTCAGTTTTCACAATGTCTCTCAAGGTAGGATTAATTTTTTTTTGAGGCTACCTTACTAGTTTAATGTTATCTATGTAAATATGGTATGTAAAAATGATTGGATGAATTCCTTTCATATCTATATATTTCCATGAAAAATCTTGAGTGTGATCCCTAATTACATCAAAAGCTTTCATTTTCTGATCATTTATCAACCAACTATTTATGTTGAGTGTCTTCCCTAGTGCCACTATGATTTATTTAGTGCATAGATGAGAAGAATATATTTATTTGAATTCACTCATAAATGAGTTGAGAGGACAAGGATGTGGAATTAAAGCAAGAAATGTAATAGCATCTTTAACAAATTTTTCTCTTGTGGGAATGACTCTACCTAATGGACAATGAAAGGCTATAAGAAATGAGTCTTGGACTTCATATACCCATTGCATCACACTATTTTGAATGTTTTTATGATCATATTAGGTGGAAGAGGATGAATTATTATAATAATAAGAAGTGATACTTTGAAAAGGTCTTCTATTCAAATCCATAGTGAGTTTGTTGCAATTCATAACTAGTCTATTACAATCCGTAGCTAGTCTATTGCAATCTATAGATGGACTATCAAAATCCATAGCTAGACTATCAAGATCCATAGTTAGACTATCAATATCCATAGATAGAATATCAAGATCTGTAGCAATTCTAATACTTCTTAATAACTCATTGTTTACTTCCTCTACATGATCAATGATTGTAATCATATCTAGAAAAGAGATGTTATCATGTTTTTCATCAGGTTGGTCAACCCAAAACTATTTAACAATATTGATTGATGGTTGAAAAGGTAGATATATGGAAATTAATTTTTATTTAAGACAATTTGAGATGGTCATATCTCATAATCTACAATCAATCAATACTACTACAGTTGCTAACCAAGGTCTTCCTAGAATCATTAGGTATCTAATCTATTTGTTTTTAGGTTAGAAGACAATAAAGTAAACAATATACTCCCATGATTATATAGTCAACCTAATGTCTTTAATGACACCTTTTGGTTTGGTATTTGAATGACCTACCATTTGTAGGATTGTGGTGGTTGGTTTCATGCCTTTTAAAGAGATAATTTTGCATGGTGTCCATAGTCATCACATTAATAACAGTTCCTACATCTACCAATACATTTGGTATCTCTTGATATCCAATTTTTATAGAATTTATAGGACTTCACGGGTCTCCATATTTAGGCAAAATCAACTTTCCTTCTAATGAATCAACAATATTACCATCAACTTGTATGGTCTTAGGATATTAGTTATTTCTACCTGGTGTCTTGATACATAGTCTTTTGATCACCTGATTTACTTCTAGGATGTCTCTGATGGCTTGTAACAATGGAATCTCTATGTTTAGTTTTTTGAGTTCTTGGATCAATTCAGATTCCTTATTGTTTTATACTTCATTTAATCTTTTTAGAAAAGGCATAGATGGAGGTGTTATGATAACTTCTTTTATTTTTTTAGTTTCCTCTTTAGACTCTTTTAATTTTTTTGGCTGAATTTGTGGACTTATTTTTTATTTTGGCACTTCTATGATGATGATATAAGGTTCTTTTACTATTCTTCCTAATCTAAGATAAATTTTTGCACATTCAATAGCTCCTACCCCCATTGTTTCACCCTATTCATTTACAAAAACCTATCTATTTTTTAGATTTACTACTGGCTATATGGGTAGTTGAGGTTGGTTTACTTATTATATAGGGGTGGCTTGATTTATTTGGGGAGAAATTAACACTTGTTGTTATTGTGGATACCTTCTTCGGTGTTGTTGATTATAGTTTGGACCAAAATTCTAGTGTTGATTTGTCCATGGCTATTGATGACCTTGTGGCATCCATGTTTGTTAAAAAGGCTAGGGCATCATCCACTATTATGGCATCTGATCTTGGGTGCCCCATGGTGGTACAACCCACAATTTTGGAGGTGCATGCCATTGTTGATAAATAATTCTTAAGCCAAACTGTTGATTTTGTTGAAAGGTGTTTTCTTATCTCTATATATAATTTATTTATTCTATAGCTTCTATATTTTATTTGAACTGATTCTTGATATTAGGGAGGTGACTAAAATTCTTTGTGTCATGATCCTTAGCATAACATATTCCATAAATTTTAGTCTTATCTAAAGGACAGTTTCTAAGTACATGTTTTAATCTTCATTTTGGGCAATAGATCTCTAATAGCTCAATATTGTATTTGGCCTTGGCCTATAATCCATCCAATGTTGAATTTAATTGGACCAATATGTCTATTTTAAAGTTTACTAACTCTTCTATGAGGTGGATTACATCACTATATTTTCCCATTTTCCCTCTTCTATTTCTAGGTTTTGTTCAAGATTAGTTTGTGCATAACCATGTGATTTCTTAGAAATCTAGTTTAGTAATATCTCATTTTCCCATAATATTGAAAAAATCCTTGAAAGAGTCATTCAATACCTTGAAAAAAATAGTTTTGATTACTTATTTAGGTAGCTCATAGCCACATCTATTGAGAGTAAAGGAAAACATATCGAGGTAATCTTCAAGGTTCTCATCTTCATTTTATTTGGTTTTGAAAAAATCTTCTTTCCTATCCTTGACCCTACAATAGTCTTGATATTTGTCTAAGAACACTATTTCCATTTCTCTCCAAGTGTGAATAGAGTTCCCTCCTAGCCCCATGAACCACCTCATTACTCCTTCCTTCAAAGTAGAAGGAAAAAGTTTTAGATTTTGGCTATCTGAGGTGTAATCATAAGTCTGATAGAGATCCTTAAACTCAAAAAGAAATTGATTTGAGTCTTCGATAGACAGACCTCTAAAGGTAGGTTAATTGGATGGAAAAAATATTTTTATTTTTTCATTCATCATCTTCAAAGACATTAGGATAAGAGAAATTCCTCTCAAGAGCATCCCTATGAGGGTTCTCCGCTTGGCCTACATTTTTTCCCATGTCAAATAAAGTTCTATTGAGAGGAGGGGATTTTGGTTGTTTAGTATCTACAATTTTAGCTATTACAGAAGAGGATTCTTCTTGTCTTTTAGAGATATTTTTGAAATATTTTCTTATCTCTTTTTTCAAGTTGTTTGTTTTGTCTATGACTATCTTGATTCTTTCTTGTAAAGGATC
Organism: Torreya grandis; assembly: GCA_037957365.1. Lineage (NCBI taxonomy): Eukaryota > Viridiplantae > Streptophyta > Pinopsida > Cupressales > Taxaceae > Torreya > Torreya grandis. Next base: position 1,819,547 of record JARHVA010000327.1, read on the forward strand.
AATTTTTTTTGGAACAAATCTACCCTGTGAATCCCATGGCCTACTCATATACTTGATTTTGACAAGAGAGTGATTTTATTCTATTTTTGTATTTTTATGTTTTATAGACTATTAGTCTAAGTTTTTACCTTACTGACACTTAAAAGGTCCCTGATAATGGCACCAAAAATGATGATTGTCATTATTACCCCTTCATTTAACCAACCTATATTGGTGTCTATTCTTACCAAGATAATGTCTAAGTCTATTTATAGTGAGGTAATTTATTAATTTTAGGTTAATATTACTTGTTTTTGGGAGGTTTTGGATGTTATGCTAATCTATATCTACTTATAACTTCTAAGCTACTATTTAGAAAGAAACACTCTTTGTATAAAACATAAAAAACCCAATCTAATCTAATTTGTAGAATATAGAAATACTTACACAACTACAAAACAAACCTATTAAAATCACTCTTTTAGTATTAAAAGAATATCAAATCTTCACTCACTGATTAAAATCAATTATAAATATATATTTGTAGAATATGTAAGAATGAAATAAATGCTTATGCTGGAAATAACAAATTAACTATTCAATCTATCCTGCAGGTTTTTAATTTGAATTATACAAACAGATATATATATATATATATATTGAAATAAATATAAAATAAACTTATAAATACTAAATAAATTTCCTATCTCTTTGGGGAGTGGGCCCTTTTTCACCCTTAGATCCAAGTTCAAATCAACTCATCTCTAAGATATTTCTTCAACACATAGATTGAAAAATGAAATTGTCATAATACTTTGTATTTTAGGAAATTACCTAAAATATAATATCTCTATATGTAGGCATAAAATTTATAGATCCAATCATGGATCTATCTATTTATTCTATACCAAGAAATTGTTTAGCCCTACATCATAAGTAACAACTTAACTATTTGAAAACAAAAGATATTCTAAACAAATTGAGTGATATAGTTAGGATAGAAAGTCATTACAATGAGATATTTAAGGAGTCAAGGATTCTATAGATAAAAATTTACACTCATAACTATATCAACCAAATCTTTACATATATTAATACTCATATCTTCTATCTTCATTTTTGAAACCTAGAGTAGAAACTCCCAAAATGGAAGACTAACCAGAAATAGATATCTATTTATATACATGCACATAAATGGAAATGTTTAAAATAATTCTAAAAATTATCATGAAGAGGTTAGAGAAGCTATTTAAACCCTTTATAATGTAATAAGATCAATTCTAGAGTAAACTAGGTCAATTGATAGTAAAATTGATATAATCTATAGCTTATTGTCAAAATCCATAGCCTACAAAATCTATAGGTGATTGACTGACTATTGAAATCTATAGTTGACTATCAAAATCCGTAGATGACTATAAAAATCCATAACAAACTTCAAAATTTATAGATAGGTCTTAAATGGTTCATTCTTTGTCTTCGATCCTCTTTATCTTCACTAAATCTTTTCAAAACTCATATTAATACTATTATTGCCTGTACATGTCAAAATATGGAGCCTAAAACATGAAAATGTTAGAACAAAGTGCAAAGAAGATAGACTTAGAATTTACATGAGTTTATATAGATAAAAACATCTATTTGCTACTTATGCAAGTTTCAAATATCAAGATTACATACAATAATCAACCATTTGACATATTTAAGGCCATAAACGATATTAATAATGAGTCATTTTATGGAATCATTAGACATATTATAAGGTGAAGTCATTTATGAAGTTTGAAAAGAGCTCAAATGATCTTGATAATATTTTGAGTAGTCAAAAGCATACAAGTGATAGAACTGGTCTTGGTTACAAAGAAGAAAAAAACATGTAACTCAAGATAAGATAAAAGATGATGTGAAAAAAGACAATTAGACTTTGAAGATCAATAATCAGTCAAAGAATGAAAGTATTGATAGCATAAATACAAAATAGATCATACAACCAAATGCTATGAGATATGAAAATTTTAATGGTCATTGTTACTCTTGTAATCAATTTGGTCACAAGTCAAAATATTATAAAAGATCCTCAAGGAATGAATTTGCATGGAATTATGAGAAAGACAATGGAAAGCATGAAGAACATCATCACTCAGATAGTCAATAGGTTCACAAGGAAAGAATGGCATCTTTTGTTACAAGTGTTAAGGATTTGGTCATATTGCTAAGTTTTTTCGTATCTTTAATAGGAGACCAAATGATCATGTATATGAATGAATTCATGAAACTCTAAGAAATAATAATATATCTCAATCATAAGGTATATACAATATTAGAAACCTAATTTGTTTCAAATGAGAGAGGTCATGTAGCAAAGTTCTGCAAGAATGATCATTATTATACTTCAAAGACTATTAATCCTATCATGAAGAGGAGTCATACTGAATGGAGGCCTAAGTAGGTAAATGAAAAACAAGCTAAAAGTGGATTATTTTACATGAAAAAATATGGAACAAGTTTAAATATGAAGGAACAGGCCTTATCTACCCAAATGGATAAAGAAATCAATTAGGATCTTGAGATAAAAGAAAATACTAAGGTTGAGAATCCATTCAAAGTCAATCTAAAGATGAGTAAAGATTATAAGTCAAGTGACAACATGGAGATATGGGAATCTCCTAAGTTTTAAATATATTTAGTCCCTCTATGATAGGTTGGTTTCTCTACCTATGTTTCTTAGGAGACATCTTTCATGTGTGGAAGCAAGTGTGCGTGCTCTAGGTAATGATCAAAGTGCCAATCAGTACAGAGCTTAAACACAAAGGGTAAGCAAGAGATTGTGAAATATAAGCTTGTAGATGAGGGAATTTGATAAGGTTAAATTAGTTTGGATGCTAGTTCAAGGGGTTGATCAGTTAAAACAATGATAAGTAATTGCAAGACAAGAATATCATTTGAAGATGTGTTTGGTTGATAGGGAGCTAACTCAATTAGATTGACTGGCTTGAAGAAGATGTGCATAATGGAAGGGGGAACATATGTGAAGATCCTTTAGTAATGATATAAGTATGAATATGTCTATTATAGTTGTGAATTCAAGAATATTGACATGATGACTTGATCAAACCAAGTCATGTATTTTGACAAGGTGTTGAATCTTCATGAATGAGAAAAGAGAGTTTGTGAGAATTTTGTCATGTCTAAGGATCAAATAAGTCATAGTTTAGATTGGTGCATGTCAAAAGGGGATAAATTGATTAATATGCTTGAAATTATGTAAGCATTCTAATAATTTTAATAGTATTTGAATGCATACATAATGTTGAGGAATGTTTGTTGGCATGTTGAGGAAGAGACCTTGTGTCATTAATGTCAAAAGTGGGAGAAAGATTAGAATGAAGAAATTCAAATGAGTATGAAGTTATTTTGAGGGTGTTTTTGCCATCAATGATAAAGGGTGAGATTTTTGAGCATAGTAATTGATGTGTGGTTGTCATTAAAGTCAAAGAGTTCATGTGGTACCAATACATTAATGACAAAGTGATTAGATTGATGGTTTGGAGAGATATGGCACATTTTTAGGTATATTAGGATAAAGGATAAGTTGTGAGGCATCCATTGATGTCTTGGTGAAGCTTTGGTGTATCAATTGAACATTTGGAATGAGAAACATGCATCTAATAGCTTAAGATAAGCCAAACTGTCACTACATGTCATACAGATATGAATGAACCAACAAGTTTGTGAATTTATTTTAGGTACTTAGAAAGTCAATTGATGTCAAAGGATTTGATGGAGATGTTGTCTATAGTGCCAATAATGGACCTTAAAAATTTGGACTCTTGAAGTGTTTTCTAGATCAAGTTATAAACCTTTAAAGTTTCTCTTGCAGACTGTGATGGGCCAGAGACTATCAAGTTTAACTTCATTGAAGTCTGAGGTCACTAGTCATTAGATGTAATGGTGAGCATTCATCATCTAGATCTTAATCCAACAGTGTGTGTGAAGTCAAATTTTCAAAGTTACCTATGATTAAACATGATAGTGATAAGTGTCTCTATCTCATTTATTTTATAGAAGATCAATGGTTCATGGGCATTTGTATTGATAGAGATTGATGGTGTGGGTTAAGTCAAAGAGTCAAATGTGTAGAAGGCATGTAGAGATACCAAGTGGCACATTCATGGGAGCTATGATCTAAGATCAATGATGAGCATTACAAGATAAATATTGAGATACTCAGAGGAGATAAATGATGCATATTTATCCACAATTTATAGGAAGCATGATATGAGGTTAAGGTGATCGATGTTTAGTGTTGAATAGAGATTATTGGAATTTTAATTTTTAGATTTACAAAGGAAAACTAGTTCTTAGTTTTTGAGTTATAACTTTTGATCTAAGATGAATTTATTGATGTCATAAAAATAAAATTTGTAGAGGACTTGAAGGCACATCTAGATAATCTAGTTAGAGAGACTGAATGTTTATATAGTCAAAGTTATAGATCTTAAAAGTTGACTATTTTTTCATTAATGATGTTACTATGTATAAAATAATATTTGAGCAATTTGTGATTTAGTAGAAGATTGTTTTGGTAGGAGTTGTCACCTGAAGATGTCATAAGGGTTATATAAAGTGGACTCTAGTATTTAAAAGTGTGATTATGTTCTTAATTTTCTTGATGAAGTGATAAATGAGTGAATATGTCTCCATGAGACCTATAAGGGCTACTAAGGCCTAATTGAAAGGCACATCTACTTAAGTGTGACCCATAGATGCTATGGATGACCTATGATAATGTATTTGATCTATGATTAGCATGATAAAAGTCTTAAAGGTTAAGGCAAGTATTTTGGCTAACCTAAAAATTGATATTCATGAAGACTCTATAAATAGTGGAGACTAAGGCAATGATTTCTAGACTTGGAAGTGAATGTGTTAAGAGAGAAGGAGAGAGAGATGAAGGAAAGAGATCAGAGGGAGTGTGATCAGTAGATGTACTAAAGTACAAGATAGATTGAGGATGAGTGAAGAAGACTAGAGATATCCAAAAGAGGAGTTTGGATGCATTACTTGTATGAGAAAATTTGAGTGTGTGTGATGAGTTAAAAGAGAGGTATTAAACATTGTTTCTCCAATTAGATTGATCTACAATTAGAATTATGGATCTATTTATTTCATAGGTGTTATGTGGGTGTTCAACATCTAGAACAAGTGGGTGCTTGTTCATACTTAGGGGTGGGTTCTCCTTGTAAATTGGGTGATTCACTAAAAGGTATCATGTTTGTGATCATCTTATATGACAAGTAGTCCATGTGTTTTTAGGATTGAGAGTGGGTTTTATTTCCCAAGAGGGTTTCCCATGTAGATTTTGTGTTATGTGTGTGATCTTGCATCATTTTTTTAATTCATTATTATGAACATATTATATGTTTTATGAATGTTTATGGTCATTGATTAAGAGTTTGAAAGGATTAAAATTAAAGTTTGAAATATCTTTCATCACTGATTCATCCCCCCTCTTAGTGATTGTACCTCCAATAATCACTTTTTGACATCACAACTTTAAATTTGGCCTATAGACCTATAAAGTGGGGAACTTGCACATTTAATTAAATATTGAAAGAGCTAAAGGGATAATTAAAACAAATTAAAAAATATTAAATGCCTAGTTGAATTATCCATTTAAAATTAATGAATATCTAAAAAAATAAATTCCAAAAATAAAAATATCTCAACCTTTCATCATTATCTTTATGAGTTTTTAAAATATACCAAAATATCCTAACATGTATAAGTTGAGAACTATGACTAGTAACTAAAAGTCACAATTGCATGACAAATTTTAACTTAACTGGAGTTAGTCTCAAACTCACTAGAGTTAGCCTCAAATCAACTAGAGTTAGTCTCAACTCAAACTTCAATTTGAGAACTATGACTAGTAACTGAAAATCATATTTGCATGAATTTTTTTAACTCAACTCAACCTTAACTCACTTTGGGTGAGAGTTAATTCCTAAAGCTATAAATACAAGGCCATGCTCATTTATTTAAAAAGTAAAGAGAAGCTCTCACAATATAAATATTTAATACTAATTTGGAGAGAGATAAGATTTTCAATATTATTATAATGCCAAAATCTTGAGCCAAAGTAATTACAAGCCATATCAAAGCCGATGGTGCCAAGGAGAGAAGGAGCCAACAAATTTGATTTGTCAAAGACTTCTTGATGCACAAGTTGAGAAAGCCACTCAACAAATCATTTGGATATCCTAAGGAAGATAAAGGATTTGTGTCTTTTATGTTCTAGTTGTGCTTTCATATAGTTTTTATTACCTAATCTCTCCCTAGTGTCGTCTAGACTAGAGGTGTTAGGATTTAGTGTGTTTATTTCAATTATTTTATGAGGCTGATATAGATTTTTTTTTTGTTTAATATTTTGATCTAAAATTTTAAAGAAAGGTGTACCTTAGATCTGTGAACAACCTCCAAAACTTTTGTGAAGAATTAGTGCATAGTTTAGAAGTTATGATTAAAATACTAATTGCCACTTTCATTTTCTTTTTTTTAAAAAATATAAAAATGACTGTTAAAATAGCTCTAATTTTTAATCCATTTACTATTTTTTATAAATTTTTTAAATATTTTTCTTACTAGATTCAACCTATTTCTCTCAAAATTTCATTGAAATCCAATATATAGTTTAGAACTTATGATTATTTTAGTGTCTATCTATTTTTTTTGAATAAACAACCATTAAAATAATCATATTTTTTAATCTATAAATTATTTTTTTCTGAATTTTTTACAAATGGAACACATTTGTGTTATCTACATTTATATAAATTTAGTCAGAATTTAACATATAATTGTTGAGATATCATTATTTTACTAGCTATCCCTTTTATTTGTTAATTTTTGTTTTAAGTTTGCAAGTTAATTTTTTTTCTAACTTGTAGGTATTTGGTATTTAGGAGATTTCTAATATTCTAATTTTGCACGTTTTGATTTTTCAATATTGCCCAAAAGTAAAAAAAAAAAATAGTAAAACCCTCTAAAAATTGCAATACCTAAGTTGGAAAAAGGCACAAATTTTCAAGTGGTTAAGTCTTGAATACTTTATTTGGTGCCTAAAAAGAATTTAGATGTTTTGTGCTTAGTTTTTTATAAGTTTTTAACTAAAGTCAAAGGGACAAAATTTCATGAACATTTCACTTTGGTGCATTAAAATAAATGCTCACACTTAGATTACATAATCTTAAGAGTGTTTTTGTTTTATGCTTGTTCTTTCAAAGTTGTTTATTTTCTCAAAATTATTGATGCATGTATGCTCTCCCTCCATCCCCTTTAAGGAACTCAGGTGACCAAAAACACTCTTTTTTTGCATTTGTGCCTTGTTCAAAGGCATGAAAAGAATGCCATTAAGGATCTCTTCAAATCTGTATGGTTTTGGTGATGTAAATACAACCCTAAAGTCTTTTCACTTATCTTTTATTTTCATGCATTTTGGCTTATGAAAGGGATCTCACTTCTCCCTCAAAATTTATTGAGGAGTGCGTTGACCTAGAGTTTCATCTCCTAACATTGTACCAACCCTATTCCATTAGTGGGTATATAAATTAGGTCATGGATATTATGATTACCAGGGGTCTAAGCGGAAAACCTCTTTGATCATAATAAAAAATTGAGTAAAGTCTAACTAACCAGGGGATTCCACTAAGAAGTATATGGATGGAATCAATATGCAAAGTAATAGACCCTTGCATAGTAAGTTAGCTAGTATGAATTCAATTGATGTGATTATATCTCTAGTATTAACCATATTTCGGATCATCTAAAAATTTGCAAAACCTATAGTTTTAGACAACCCCACTTGCCATGGATATATTGTTGATGCAGGATGAGTAGCTCAAATTTTCATATCATCATACAATATTTTGAGAGAAGGGGGGTATAAGAACCTTATTCATGTTCTTTTATTTTTGGATTAATAATTAAAATCCTTTCAAGAGAATGTATATAGATGGAATTTTATAGTATGATGTCACCTTGTCAATTTTAGGGTTTAGGATGTTATACTTAGGTTTTTATGTCATTTTATCTTTTCTTGTATAGTTTTGAGTCTACAAATATCTGTTTGTCTTCCCACATCAAAATGAGTCTAGTTTATACATCACTTCTTTTTTTGAGGAAGTGTTATGTTATCAATTTGACATAATACCTTTGCCTTAGTATTTTGACAAAACTTTTTCATGTGTGTGTCACTTGGTTGACAAGGGTAACTTTATGCTATCTAATTATTTCCAAGTTGTGTGTCTTTGAGTCTTGAAACAAACCATTGATCACACCTTTAGATCATGATAGTGTTATTATGCTGCTTGAATCATTTCAAGACTTGATTGCCTTGTGTCCACATTCCAATTTCAAAGTTTTAAACCACTTGTACCTTTTATATCTATACCTAGTGCCATTATACTATTTTTTGTTGTTTATATTGTTATTTGTTTAAAGAATCCTAGTTTTCCAAGTTGAATTTAATTAGCCTTGACAAGTTCAAATATAAACATTGACTGATTTCTTCCTATGCCTTGTGTAATTTTGGCCTAGACATCAATCTTTCTAATTTGGGTTACATAACTTAGGTTAATTCTTTATTTAATTTAAAAACTATTGTTTATGATTATATTTGGGGGAAATAACATATCTTTCATGTGTCTAGAGTTTCATTTATTATACCAATTGACCAAGTTCATTTGTAAATCCAAGTGCCTAGTTTATGTCAAAGTGTTTTAGATTTGTTAGATTAAATCTCATACCTTGTTTTGTTTGAAAGTCTATCTTTTATGCCTTTTCTAAAAGACCTAGCACATGCCTATTTTGAGCCTAGATTTTGTGCCTTTTCCAAAAGACCTAGAAACTTTTATTTTATTTTATTAGACTTGTTTGGAACATTTTGCACCTAGAGTTTGGAATTCCAATTTATTCATCCACATTACCTTTTTATGTGAGACATTTGATGTTAGACATTTGAAATTAGACTATTTTGCACCAAGTTTTAGCATAGAAATTTTGGAGATAAAATTCCATCCTTTTACCAAGTTAGACCAAGTTTGCACCATTTATCCTTCAAACATTATTTTTCAAAGTTTATAGAACTCTAGGACTTTTATGAAACATTCATCATTGATATAGATATGTTTATTTACACCTATAATATAGCCATGTAAAATTCAAGTTATGATAACATGGTTGCACAAATTGAAATTGATCAAGACCCCTATGGTGATGATGTGGTTTGTGACATGGATCCTTATTCTCTTTACAGTACCCAATATGGGGAACAAGGCCAAGTTATTCAAGAGTAGTATGTGGTGATACTTTCTATGGGTTAACTAACATACAAAGTTTTCCCTTTCATGATTAATGGTACTTGATCCCCCACCTATACCATTAACCTTCCTTTAGATTATGGAAGTAACCAAAATCCATAACATCTAAGGATTACCATTCTAGGACCTCATCACTTGGCTTGTGTGAGCAATCAAGCTTTAAAAAACCTTACCATTACCATACCATGACCTCATTCTTTAGCTTGTGTGAGAAACCAAACTTCACAACACCCTATCATTACCATTCTAGGCCCTTGTCCTTTGGCTTTTGTGAGTGACCAAGCTCTATAATGCCCTACCATTATTATACCAGGACCTTGTCCTTTGGTTCACAATAGCAACCAAGCTTTGCAATGCCCTACCATTACCATTCTAGGACCTCATCCTTTATATCATGACAACAACCAAGCTTTGAAATGACCTACCATTTCCATTCTAAGACTTATCCTTTGGATTTTGATAGAAACCAAGCTTTGTAACACCCTACCATTACCATTCTAGGACCTTCTAAGTATGGTAGCTTTTTATCCCAACAAGGTTGTGCAATTATGAATAGATGGGTAACAATTACTATCCTAGACCAAAAACTAACCTTTGTTAAGCCCATCATAGATAAGCATATGATTATATAACCACCAAAATTTCTTCCTTCATTTCCAAACATCCCCCACTTTAGAAAATCCATTCCAATCCTTGAACCATAACCAAGCTAATCAGTACCTCTCTAACATAGCCAATAATTAGAAGACCAAGATATGTTTAAAATTGGTATTTTAAAACTACTTGTAAACCAAGGCCAAGAGAACCAACCAATCCATAATGTTTTTTATAAAACACCTATTTATGATGAGTCAACCTATGATGAATCACCTTTTGATTCTTACCCTATTGTCGATGAGTCTCATTCTAACAAGCTAGTATTTATTGAGTCACTTCTTAATGATTATAATTGCCTTTGGGAAAATAATTATCTCAACCATTATCCTATTTTTAAAGAGCCTCACTTTGACAAGCCAATATCTATGGAGTTATCTCTTGAACTTTTCCCCATCATTAAGGAGTCTCACTTTGATAAGCCAATCTCTATGAAATACTTCTTAGTTGAGTCTATTTTTAAAGTATCCATTATTCCATCATAGGCCATTCCTTGTCCAATACCAAAAAATCAACAAGACAACATTATAGCAGCATCCACAACTGAAGAAGAATGAAAATTCAAGTTAGGTTCTATTTTTGAATTGATATTAGATTTAGCATCAGAAGTAGACTCAACATCAGTCTCAACATTGGATTTAAAGTCCCTTAAATTAGACTCAACTTTAGAATCAAAATATATTCATGGCTATTATAATAATGGTTATGCATGCCTTTCAAATTAATTTGAATATATTTTTGATCCTTTCATGATTTTTGAGGATGATTAATTTAGCTTCGACATAAGTTATCCTAGTATCTTCTACAAGGATTGTGCTATCTCTTTCCATTGCATTACCATTCCACATAGGATTACCACCAACCAACCTATCCATTATATTGATCTTCCACCTCCCACAAGTTTTGATTGGGACCAATAAAATCACACCTTGTTAAAATGTATCCATGGCATCATATCAGTTGTAGAGTATCAAGGAGGCCTAGACCACATTCATGTAGAAGAATAATAATCTCGTAGTGAAACCTTTTTGGTGGTGCTAGAAGACAATCAAATTCCAAACTTAACATCTTCTAGGGAAACCTTATCAGAGGTGCTATGGGACAATCAAGATAACTTCATTGGTGAAAACCTCATCAAGGTGTCAATACATGAACACAAATTTTTTTCACTACTTGATAAAGACATTATAAAAGATAACATCAATATAACTTCTAATCTACAACATAATTAGATGGTATCTACTCTCAGGCCCAAATAATAGAAGAATATGATAGTCTTATTGAGAGCATATTAAAAAATATTTGGCCCCACCATAGACAAAATTATGTTGAATCCAAAATCAATAACATTATGTGTGATTAAAAATCCCAATCTTCATTTGTTTTCCAACCATGATACATTCCATTATCATCCAATTTTAATCACCAAAATAAACCTATTATCTAATATTTATCCATGTTTACCATCCCCAAATGTACTTTCATTTATAAAAGATACAAAGACATCTTGTTTTGACATTTAATAGAAATAGAATAAACAACCAATAAAGATCACAACATTTTTGAAGTCCAAATCTACAATAGGTATTTGATTGAATAACCATTTAGAAAGGGTGTGGGCTAGTAATTTACATGATTGATTATTCTGGTTGTATCATATGCTGATTTAGATGTGCATCTCTATATCAATAAGAACACCATAAACATTTACCTTGCTAGAACTATTTACCTTGCTAGAACTATTTAATTTGCCTTTTCTATTTACCATTTACCTTTCCATTTTCATTTACCATTCCTTTTTCCATTGTTTCATACCTTGAAATTTACCTTACCTTATCACTTGGGGGCAGCCCTCTTACCATTATATCTAATTACCACCCTATCATCTTTTTTTTTTATGTCATACCCTATACCATTATACTATACCATCACTATTAGACCAAAGCCTATTTTTTGACACTGTACCCAACTCTTTTTTATCTTGGTTCCTTTGGTTCTTCCCACACCTTCCACAAGAGGATTATGATCTTGTTTTAGTAGTTCATAATTTTGTGTTTAAATTATAGTCTATGAAAGTAGTGTGATAGTGGATCTAGCAAGTTATCTTTTATTTTACATTTGACTAAAGCCACTAATTATAATTACATATGGGCAAATCGGTATCCCACCATGTATTACTAATTATAACCACCTATGAGAAAATTAGTATCATAGACCTATGCCATTGTTTTTTAATTATAATTGCCTATGGGAAAATTAGGAACAATACCTTTACCAAGCATTACCACATCCCCTTACCATTACTATTCTCATTTGCCTTACCATTTTATTAAATTTTCAAATTTATTGTTACCTAGTTGGATATCTCTACCTTTTGTATAGGCAAAACTACTGTGACTTGAGGTCCTAATAGGACTATGTAGGCCTACTTGATTCATTTTGATGTCAGCTCAATTCCCCTTTTACATATGCTCTCACCATTTTGTGAGTAACTTAAGCCACGCTCTTGTCATTTTTCAAGTTATATCTTGTCAATATCTAACAAGTTAAGATACCCCAAAACTTTTAAAAACATTTAGAACATACTCCAAAAATTCCAAAAAACATTCAAAATTTTTAAAACCCAAAAACATTTGTCCTATTTAAACCTAGTTAGTCATCCTCAATCCTCCCTACTAGGGTAAATCCATTATTTTTTCTAAACCATTTCACTATCATTGGGGGTGCGACCTTCCATTTTCATGTATCCTTTCTTGAAGGCACCAACTATATATCCTTCCATTGAGCTGTCATGCATAAATATTGACTTTATTAATGACAAGATGCTTTCTGTTGCTTTTTATTTCAAAAATTTTGTGCGTTTGTTTATTTTCCTATTTTTTTGATTTCATTGTTGTGTATTGACTCAGTTTATGTGTGTTCATTGGTTGATTCCTTACACATTATTCTTAAGTCTATCCATATTCATATGTCAACATTATCATCATGGTTTTTATCATTGGTGCATTATTTTTAGTTGTTTATTGGATTCAGAGTTAGTCCTTATGCATATTTTATCTAGGTCATCATGGTGTTTTATATCATGATGCATAATATCATATGCTATAACAAAAATTAGTGTAGGATGTCTTATAAGCAATGAAGTTGTAGAAAATTCTCTTTGGTAACCTTGTCAAATCCTCCCACCCATCTTGATCAAATCAACACATTCACCATTCTGGTTGTATCAATGATAATAAGGATGAACATCTCTACATTGGTAGGCACAACTAAATCACTTACATTGATCAGTTATTATTCTTATATTTATCTTTTTCATCACTATACACATCTTTTTATGCCTAGTTATTTATGGATTCTTAAATCATTAGACCATCACATCTATGTTTGTGCTCACTCATCTTTAATCTATGCAAAAAATTATATCCTAGAGTTATGCTTGCCAATCTTCCCTACTAGGGCACAAACAAAAAATAATTATTCTCTCTAAGTCCTCTTAATGATTATAACTGCCTATGGGCAAATTATTATTTCAGCTCATCTATCGTAACTGGGGTAAATGCCTATGCTATTGATTATAGCTACCCTTGGGAAAATTAAAGTCTCAACCTTTGTTATTGATTATAACCACCTTTATGAAAATTAGTACTTTTTAAATCAATACATGTAAGAATTATATTGATTGGATTAATTTCACCCATGGGTTAATCTCATTCTTCTTCTTACTTCTTTTCAAGGGACTACCCATCAATCATATGTGTTGACCACTCTGTCAAGGGGGCATCATTATAGGCTTCCCAAACATCATTTGGAGCTTATTAATCAATAATTATGTTCTTTCATTCTTAATGAAAATTTTTATTCTTTGAAAATATGTTATTGTTCTTATAGATTGCAACATCTTCCCAAACAAGGGAAAATTATAAACACACAATTTTGGCTACAACTAGATTCTGACTAGACTTCAGACTTATTTTTACCAAACATTAGAAATTAAGACTAGGAATCACTAAATATTATAAATTTGGCCATACATCATTCATCAATACTCAAAATCATGTTGAGGCATATCTATTTAGTATACCATCATGTATACAACAATAACCTCTCATGGATTCATCCCTAATCACCTTGCAACATCAAAATTATAAATTTGGCCCATAGACCTATTAAGTCGAGCACCTGCACACTTAATTAAATTTTGAAAGAGCTAAAAGGCTAATTAAAATCAATTAAAAAAGATTAAATGCCTAGTTGAATTACCATTTGAAATTAATGAATATCTAAAAAAATAAATTCTAAAAATCAAAATATCCTAACCTTTCATCATTGTCTTTATGAGTTGTCAAAATATACTAAAATTTCTAAGTTGAGAACTATGACTAGTAACTAAAAGTCATAATTACATGATAAATTTTAGCTCAACTAGATTTAATCTCAATTCAACCTTGTAATTTGAGAACTATGACTAGTAACTAAAAGTCATAATTGCATGACAATTTTTAATTTAACTCAACCTTAAGTCATCTTGAGTGGGAGTTAATTCCTAAAGATATAAATAAAAGGCCATGCCCATTCATTTAAAAATAAAATAGAAGCTCTCATAAACTAAATATTTAATGCTAATTTGGAGAGAGACAAGCTTTAGAATAGTGTTATAATGCCAAAATCTTGAGTCAAAACAATTACAAGCCACATCAAAGCTAATGCTGCCAAGCAAAGAAGGAGCCAACATGATTCATTTGATAAAGAATTTTTGATGCACAAGCCAAACAAGAAAATCAACAAAGCATTTGGAGCTCCCAAGGAAGGTAAAGTATTTGTGTCTTTTATGTTTTACTTGTGCTTTCATCTAGTTTTTATTACCTAAGCTCTCCCTAGTATCTAGGTTTTGAGGTGTTAGGATTTAGTGTATTTATTTCATTTGTTTTATGAGATTAACATGATATTAACATCCCCTCTATGGATTCTTATGATCATAATGGAAGCAGTTGAATTCTTCTTATGTATGGCATAATGGTAGTTTGTTTCGCTCTCCCATGACCATTGGATGGAAGCAATAGAGTGATGGTATCCTCTTGTTATTCCATAACATATGGAAGACCTTATATATTGTGATAACTTGTCTTCTTATATATATTATTGAATGCTTGATTCACTTAAATAGTCATTGGAATACTTGTTTGTTATTATTGAGATTGCAATCTCTTTGGGTAAGAACTACCAATAAGATGGTAGGTGTTGCGTGGTCTTCCTTTATGTTAAATATCCTTTCTTATATTTCCATACTTGACCTTGCCAAGTGATCTAAACATGATCAAAGTTGGGAGCTTTATACTTAGGGGTGTCTAAAATAACAACTTAATGATGACAAAAAGTTAGGTAATGAGCCTTCCTTCTAATGGCCATTAGGTGCTTGGGAGCAAACATGGAACACTATTAAAAATTTCTTGGTTATTATGTAATTGGTTATATTGAGAGATGTATTCCTCTCTTGTGTTAATACAATGAATTATTTTTATGTATCATTAATGCTCAAAAGGTAGACTACTTATAATATTCTCAAAAAGGAATGGATCTTAGACATCATTCCAAATATGGATTGAGGCACTTTTTTTATTTATTATTTCCTCAGAATAAAGTTGAGAAGTTATTATTTTAAGTTATTGATCATAGGAACTTTGGAAGAGTCCTATTTATATTAAAAGTATATAGCCCTAGAGGATTTTTCTACTAAAGTTGACAAATTCAATTGTTTACTGCAATCCTTATTATGAGTAAGCTTGTTTAAGCTTTGAGCATCCCTATTTATTTGAATGAGAGGAGTTAATGGAGTTGAATTTATCTAAGAATGAAAAGAACATAGATAAATGCTATGACACTATTATTAGGAATAATAATATAGCCTGTTATAAAACTAATCAATGGTGTATTCTAGTTATGTTTAAGAATATTTAGACTTTAGGGAAGAAGTCTAGTTATGGAGAAAATATCTTAATTGACCTTATGGATTATCTTATAAAATATAAATGGGTCAATTTATTTTATCTAAATGAAAGTATTTATTCAGTTAGGTCTTCGTCTCCCCTTGAAATTATCATGGTTAATTTAATGGGATTGAACTTGAGCAAAGCTTGGGTTGAACATAGTTATTGGATACTAGATTTTTATTTGGAAATAATATTTAAGCTCATTCATAAAATCTTATTATAATTTTGATAATTAGACAAGTGAATATGTAATAATCCTTAGGCCTTAAAAAGGAGTGAATGCATATTTAGCCTTTCCTTCATCTAGAACATTTGATAAAGTTGAAGAAGTTTTTTAGCTTTATCTTTTGTATTAATCCAAGCTGTGAGCTTAGGTTGGTCAAAATATTCTTGCCTTAAATTATTCTTAGCCAAATTTCTAGTCTATGGTTATTTCTTAAGACCCTATGTTTATTTTCCTCATTAGGGAAAATGACTAAGTCTTTTATAAAAGACTTAGTGTAAATTTTGTAAGATTTCAACCTTCTCTTATTCGGTAAAAGAGTTTGTTAAAAGTTTTATGAGTAGATAATTAGTTGGAAATTTTGCATGAAGACAAAAGTTTTAAAGCTTTAATGCATTGAAAAATCCTTTAGAGAAACTATTATGCAATTGTTAGAGCAATTATCATGAGTAAAAATGCTGAAGGCATCACATTTTTCTTAAGTCTTTAAGTCTTTGAGAGTTTTGTGCAGTTTTTTTAGAACAATTATCATGAATAAGAGTTTTGAAGATTAATAAAATTCATTTTTTAATCATGAAAAATGAGAGATGTCAAAATTTTGCATGGAATAAAAGTTTAGAAGACTTAGAATTTTGAGCAAACTCTTTAGGTCTTCGACAAAATTATTCAACATAAATGTTTAACAAAAATGCCTAGATCTCATTATGAACATAAGTTCTGAAGGTATCGATCTTTGTTGTATTTTTGTTCTTTGGAATTTTTATTAAAAATATCCTAAATACCTAGATGTTTTCCCCTTTTCCCTTAGCTTTCAAGTCTAATTTTTCCTTCAGCTTTTACTTGAGTCAATTTCTCAAATTGGATGAGTGGTTTAGAGGAAGCCACATGTCACTTTTATGTGAATTTGGGAGTGACATCAACATAGTTTGATATATGATTGATTTCAAGCTAGTGTGATAATGAGATGATAACACATGGCATCATCTCAATGACCCATAGTCCCAAAAATGACTGTATAAGAAGTTTGCCTCTGACTTGGTAGGCTCATAGGATGCTACCATGTGGCATCATCTTGATGACCCATGATCCCAAAGTTGGTCATACAAAGTGTGGAGCCTCCAGGATGGTGGACTCATGGGATGATTTTATGTGGCATCATCCCAATAACCCACAATCTTAGTGTTGGATGTATAAAGTGTAAACCCTCTGAGGTATTGGGATCATGAGATATTACCATGTGGCATCACCCTAGTGACCTATGATCTCAAAGAGGGCTGTATCAGGAGCTTGCCTTTAGGATAGTATAGGAGCAAGATGTTACCATTTGACAACATCTTAGTGTCCCATGACCCAAAGATGTTCATGATTTGACAAGACTGAAGACCTGCATCTTTCCCTTAAGCATTTGTGCCTTAGAATCTAAATTGGATTTTTCCTTAGCCAATTTTCATGTTTTACTCGAGTCAGCTAGATGATGCCACATGAAATCATTTTGATAACCTAAAAGGTTAGGACATTAGGCTAAGGCCTCTATGCCTTTGTAACTTTGAAGGTCTAATATGTTACCACATGTCAACATCCTAGAGCCTAAAATCCCAAAAGACTTGCTTTGGGGTAGGCTTAGGGTCAAGATCACCAAAGTCCCTAGAGCTTGAGATGCTACCACATGGTAACATCCTAAAGCTTGTAGTATTGAAGGAGTGTAAGTTAAGTAAGACCTAGGGGCCTAAGACTATGACATATGGCATTCTCATAACCCTCTGTAATTTAGACTCAGGATAACCCAAAGCCACCATAAAGAGCTGAGAGTGTCAACAAGGGCATGGGTCAATTTTGATACCATATTGATGTCAACTAAGATGGAAGGGGATTGGGAAAATGTTGTGAATTGATTATATGAGTATGGCCAAATAAATTTTAATGGTTTATTTCTATGTAATGTAACATGATAGTTATAGGACTTGGCTTATGCAAATTTATTTTTTATTTTTAATGTGTTTTTGGTGTGTCATGTTTATTTTTTTACAAAAAATAGGCATGATATTTTGGTATCATAACATGGTTGTAACACCGATATCTCTAGGTGATTTGATTTGTTATTTTGGCTTTCTAGTTTTTGTATGTATTTAAATGTCTTAACTGTTGGTATGTAGAATGAGAGGAAAACATTAATCATGTCATGAGGTAGATCCCCTTGGTGAGTAAGAGCCTCCTAATTAAATAGGACTAAATTAAATTATACCACAACTCCTCTTAGTCATGAAATAAATATGGGATGTCATACAAGAGAGATTACCTATGGTTTAGTATGAAGCAAAAAGAAACCCTCCACGACATTCCTAGGACAATGAAGTATTTATTGAAAGAGAAAAATAAAGGTATAGGATTCCTCCCCATCACCATTCTAGAGATGATAGAGATGAAATGCATCACCATGGTGAGCATCATGAGAGGATAAATATGGACCCTCCTCCTAGACCTATGGCTGACGACTTAGTGAAATATTTTATCCAGTTACACCATCTTAATTTTGATTATACTTAAGAAAGATTTATATCATAAGGTTAGTTGGAAAACATGAGGGGGTGATTCAATTTATATGACTATGATTCTAATTGGAAGGCCCATCTAAGCACTCATCTACTTTATGATGTAGCTAAGATGTGGTGGGAAGGAGAGGAGAAAAAAATCCACTTAACACCAACTTCCCTCACCTGGGAATTATTTGAGGAGAATTTTAGAACAAGATATTTATCACCCAATTATATATAGAATAAGGTAGATGAGTTCCATGAAATACAAAAAGGGAGTGACATGGTGGCACAATATGAGTGTCACTTTTTGGATTTGATTAGTGTTATCACTCTAGAGTGTACCCTACTTGAAGATGTGTAAAACACACCCTCTCTCCAACTATTACAATTGGATATTATTAGAGTGTGGGTGACTTTGTACATATAATAACCTTTAGAGAGAGTAGGTTCCCTAAATAATTATCTATTAAAACTAAACTATTTTGATTTTTTTGGGATGAAAAGGGAGAAAGAAACTGAAATGATAAATCTTATCTAAATGGGGTCATGCACCTAAATGATTAATATTATCTAAGAGATTTATAAAAATAAGTAAGATAAACATATTAATCTGAAAGAGAGCTTGACATTCAATCTTGAACATTAGTGTTTCAAAAGAAGGCCTGAAAGAAGTTTGTAAAGTAAATTCAAATCCTAGCTCTTCAAATGACCTGTAGAGGATGTGATTTTCATAGTAGGTGTGCCAAGGACCTAAAAAAATAGAAATTATATTCCAATTTTATGATAGTACATAGTCAAATTACACTCTATTCTGATCTAAAAACTATATACAAAAAATCTTCTTTATTTGATAAATGGTGTCAATTACAATTTCTTCTCTAATTTAGGAGTTCTTGAAAAATGACTTCAATAAGCCAATATATAAGTCTAAAACCTTAAATAAAGCTAAAGTGATGTGGAAAAGATAAGGATTAGTCTTTTTTGAATTAAAATAAGACTAAAATCCTTTTACAATATTAAATAAAGGCTTTAAAATCTTCCAAGTCTTTAAAAATTGCATGTTCTTCATTTTTGGCATAGAATTGAGAAGTGGTAGACCCATGTTGACTTGTAAACATTAATTTCATGAAAATAACACCATAAATTGAAAGATAAATCAATATTAAAAGTGGGTTTAAGTTCTTTAATATCCTTATCTTGCATGAAAATCATGGGAGATGCATGAAACAAGTCAACCGAAGAGATTTGACCCTTAAAGACTAGTTAACTCAACTTGCATGAATTGGAACTTATGGATTGACTTTATAATGATATATCCACTTAAAAAACATATATGGAATGTAATAAATTCAAAATTAATTCATTTGATATATTGTCAATGCCATTCTTTACTTGCTTAATTGACCAATTAAGCTTATTAGGCCAACTAGGCCTAATAGCCTATCTTCTTATATTTGGATTCCATTAAACCTATAATAAGATGCCATTAAACCTAAAAAAATAATTAAATAGACCTATAAAAACTTTTCTCATCACAAGATATTTTATTTTGATGAGAAAATACTCACCATTCAGTCAACAAGGTTGACTAGGCCTATTTTGCTCCATTTTCCTATAGACTGGCCATTTTGATTGAGTTGTTTGGGACAATTCTAAGATTATTTATAAAAAAATTAAAATTTTAGGATGAATAAAAAGTCTTAATATTTGAGATCCATTTATTATATTTCATTGAAGTCTCTTGTACTTCATTTTACATTTCCACAAAAAACATGATTTATTACCTCATTCGTATAATTCCATGCATAAAATTTACATTTTTATAATCCTCTCTAAGTTTAATTTAAATTTGAAATTTTTTAAGGTTGATACAAGATGATTTGATGGAAATAAAAGCAACTTTTTACAAAACTAGTTTTTGAGGGTTTATAAGGGCTTTGAAGCTGAATCTTCAAAATGATGGTTCATGAAGTACAGACCTTCAAATCCAAAACTATTGAAATTTATTTATATAACACTCAATTACATAAAATATTTTAAAATATTGGGTTCCCATGCAAAATATATGAAAAGTTATCATGTGGAGAAATCTGTTTGTGGGGTTTTGACTACATTCTGAGTTGCTTACACTCTTAATGATTGTTCATAAAGAAAATCACCTTAAATAGTCTCAATTTTTCATGAGTTATAATTAAATATGGTTCATCAAAACATAATAAGAGCATTCATCCAAAATCCACATGTGGTGGAATATATGAGCATCTGAATAGGAGGCTTAGAAGGGTGTTTAAAATTGCAAAAAATGAAAAATTCACCAAACCTACTTACAAATGAATAAAAAAATCATATTGGGGTCTATACCATGCTATAAAAACAATTTTAAATCACATTTTTCTTAAAAATTCAAAAAATCCCTTTTTGGCCTATATGCCTATTTACTTGCATAACCATGTATGATCATGGTTTACATAAAATTTAGAGTTTTGAAACTCTTTAAAGGTCTGATTATGATGTAAAAACATAATTACATACTTATAAAATGTTTATCTAGACTTAGAAACCTCTATGGCACTCCATAATGATGCTTTTTCCAATGGTGATCTCCAACAAACATGCTGAGGATTGTTACAAAATAGAAAGTATCTCCACTCATATAATGGCCATAATTTTTTTTAAAAAAGGTTCCTCAAGTCATGATGACCATTTTTACAAATTTGAGATCTTGAAACCACTTGAAGCTCTCAAAATCCTCAATTTCCTTCAAAATTGACCCCTTGTGCATGGATTGTCTGCATATTTAAACTTAACAATTCTCTTTTGAAATGAAAATAACCTATTTATAATCAATTTTTAAATTTTTTTAACCAAAATTAATTATTTTATGCCAAAATTGATTGGTTTGACCTTCTACAAAGGGATATTGGCAAGACTTAGGAAAGTTTCAAATGATAGGGGTAGTAATTTGACCTTGACATGTCAAATTACTAACAATTTTAGTGACTTTCAGGGGTTGACCAGCCTGATGGTCAAAAAAATTAGAAACTTTGTCTATGAAAAAATTAGATATACATTGAATATTGGAAGATATTTTGTGGGCAAAGACACAAACAAGACAACTGACACAAACAATAACAAACATGTGCATGTGTGCACTTAGAGGAATAGACAAAAACAATCAAAAAGGGAAAAAACAACTGAAAGCATGTGTAGATATGCACTTAGAGGAAAGAAACAACAAGAAGTATATTATGTATAAACTAACCTACAACTTGTTAGCCCTCCTGGATCAAAAGGAAAGTTATTTGATGCACCATGGAACTTTGAAACATGATTGCTTCTTGTTTATAACCCTCTTCTACAAATGGGAACACTTATATGTTCATGTGCTCTAGATGATGCAGCTAGGCCTTTAAATTCCATTTTTAGGTACATGGATTGAAATATGGATTTATAATCCAATCATCTTCCTCCCATATTATCCTTTGTTGCATCAAAAGTGCTATCTCTACCTCATTCATAGGTTGATCATGATTTGACACATTCTCATTCAATGATTGTATTGGCAATTCAGCTAGTACTCCTAGATTGATGTCTTCATTTGATTCCATTTGAAGTGGTACTTTTTCAAAGTCTTTAGATCCTTGAGAAGCATCCAAACATGGCTATAATATGACTTTAATTTTTTATTGATGAATAGTTGCAATAGTACTCTTTACAAGACATTCATCAATCTCTACTTGGGGTGGAGATGGACCATCAAATTTTGCACAAAAACTCTCCAAGTCATCCTAAAAGGCTTCTTCATCATGATCAATGGAAAAGATATTATTACCATTTGAAACATGTTTATCACATATTTATACCTTTTGGATGAAGTCAAATAAAATTTATTTATTTGTTACACTTGTCTCATCTCTATCAGGAAAATTCTCCATCTCAACACTAGCTCTATGTGAGTTGTCTTCATGGCTACCTTCTAAATAAATATTTAATTGTACCTCATCTATATCAACTACTAAAAACTCTTGAGAAACACTTTTAATTTATCTTCTTTGGCATCATGAAATACAAAATCATGTTTATCCCTACTAAGTGGTGTCTCAACTATGATTTCTTCTTTTTGATCACTCAAGTCACTTCCTTTTCTGTCTCTTTGGTTGCATCTTCTTCACTTAGCTCAAAAAGAAGAGGTTTTTTCTCCAAAGGTGGCATGGTAGATCCCTAAAAGTGTTCAATAAGATGAGAAAGATCTATAGAAGTTACCATAAACACTTGATTTTACTCATGAGGTTGTTCTTCTTGGATCACCTTCACCTCATCTCTCTACTACACTTTTTCTTGAATGAATTTCCATGAAGGAAAGGATTTAAGCTTCTAAGAAGGAAGGGATGAATGATGAATTATTTATTGCTTGAATTTATCATTCTAAATGATGCTTGATTATTCCTCTTTCTTGTTTGACTCCATGATTTGGTTCCAAGATGGGAAAGATAAAGGCTCTTTTCTGTCCTTTTGATTCTAGTTCTCCTCCTCTTTCTTTGTCTTCAGCTCCAACTCTATGATCTGCTGATCAATATTCTCTTAGAATATCTTCTATTTAAATTAGTTATTTATTTCAATAGTAGGTTATCCTATAACAATTCTCTTGGATAGATCTCTAAGAAGGGAAAGTCTAAGAAACATATGAAGAACTTGGCAAAATCAAAGGGGCTCTTGGAATGGTATTTTGAGGAGGAATGAATGGCATAT
The DNA here is from genome assembly GCA_037957365.1 of Torreya grandis. NCBI lineage: Eukaryota > Viridiplantae > Streptophyta > Pinopsida > Cupressales > Taxaceae > Torreya > Torreya grandis. Next base: position 1,843,056 of record JARHVA010000327.1, read on the forward strand.
AAAAAGGTTGTGGTTGAACATATTATTATTTGAGGGATTTTAGTTTATCCTCAATGCTCTAAATGTAACCACCTACATCCATCATCTCACCAGTGAGATTACCCCAATTTGCCCTCTCAATAGGTGTCCATTTCTCTTTTATTTATTTTAATGACTCTCTCAGATGATGAATCTAGTGAGTATAGGTATCTTGGCCATAATAGCTCTATGAATACAACTCTAGTGCATGATTTTCAAGGCTCACTAGGGTTTTTTTAAATACTTATATGGATTGAGTAGATGTAAAATAGCCATGATAAGACTGATAAGGGGAAATATTATGATGGATTGGTTGTTTAAATGGAGAATCTGAGTAGTACTCCTTCATATATGACTGATATAGATCTTCAAACTCCTAGTGAGGATCATAGTGTGGCTAGTCATAGTGAGGATAATATGGATCCATACTAAAATAAACCATTTGAGACCATTAGTAAGCTAAATACTGAAATTAATCAATATTGAAATGATACTTGATGTTCATAACCAACTTTGAATGGTTGAAACTTACACTGATTTTCTAAATGCCTCCAAAGGCTAGTATGTATAATGTGTCCCACTGGGTGTGCCAAAAATTATTATCACTCTAGAGTGCACCTTACTTGAAGATGTGTAAAACACACCCTCTCTCTAGCTGATATAATTGGATCTTCTTAGAATGTGGGTGACTTTGTACTAAGAAGAACCTCTAGAGAGGGTTGGTTCCCTTAAGATTTATGTTTTAAAACTAAACTATTTTTATTTTTTTAGGATGAAAAGGGAGAAATAAAATAAAATGGAAAATCTTATCTAAATGGGGTGATACACCTAAATGATTGATAATATCTAAAATCTTTCTAAAACTGAGTAAGATACACATATGAATCTGAAAGAAAACTCTGCATTTGATCTTGGACATTAGTGTTTCAAAAGAAGGCTTGAAAGAAATTTTCAAAGCAAATTCAAATCCTAGCTCTTCAAATGACTTGTAGAGGATGAAATTTTCATAGTAGGTGTGGAAAGGACTTGAAAAAATGAAAACTAGATGCTAATTTTATGTTGGTACATAGTTAAATTACACTCTATTCTGATCTAAAAACCTATGCAAAAAAGCATTTTGATTTGATAAATGGTGTCAATTACAATTTATTCTCTACTTTAGAAATTCTTGAAAAATGGCTTAAAAAAGCCAATATATAAGTCTAAAACCTTAACTAAAGCCAAAGTAGCATGTAAAAGAGAAGGATTGTTGGTGCATTTATTTTTTTTATTGTATTTACTATTTATTATTTTGGTGAACTAATTGCTTGTAATTAGTTTATTATGTTTATTAATAATTTGCATCAGATATGATAAGCTTGCTTAGCTAGTAGTTAACTTAGACACTTATCTTGTTACAGTGGAGTTTCACTCTGCTATTCAAGGTAAGATAGGATAAGATTGTTTAACTAATAGTTAACTTGTGTTGATCATTTACACAAGTTGGACACCTATCTTGTTAGTGTGGAGTTACACTCCACTATTCATGTAGACATATATCAATTGAACTACACGTGTTGTGTGAGTTTCTTGATCTTTATCATGTATGCCTTGCTCTATATAAGCAATGGTTATTTATGTATTCCATATTAGATTAATATTTAATTATCAGAGTAATTCATCATATTTGAGTTATTTATTCATTTATGTTATTATCTCAGATATACAGTTATTGTTTATTACTGTCATTGTTTTATCTCTTATTTATGATTTCTATTAGATTAATTAGATCCTATAGCTAATTATAACATGGTACTAAAGCTATCTTAAATCTATAAATTGTTAAATATTCAAGAGAAAAATATCTAGATATAGGATCATTTTTTTGATTTTGTATACAGATACAAATTGGAGTTTTGTGGAGAATTTTTGAGCTCACCATTGAGTTTAGAGTGCCTAAGATAGTTAAAATCATCTACAATTTTGTCTAAATTGGGCATAGGAGGCAAAACTAGTAAGGGTTTGATCCAAAAGCACCACACTCAAATCTGGCAGGTACCTGAAAATTGAAGCATTTTTTTTAGCAAAATGGACCTCACGGTTGCATTCAAAAGACATTAAAACCTATAGATCCATATAAAATTTGTCTAATTTAAACATAGTCACCTCGAAAGACAATTTTTTATTACTCCCAGGTATGGCCATATGGACCGTACAGACTATGCAGACCCATTTTTTTTGGGTAGGCCTCACAAATCAACAGGCAAAATTGAAATGGCAGCTTCAGGAGCCTACCATTTGAATACCATGAGGTATTTTTGAGTGATTTTTTTTTTGAAATATCTTAAAATTTCATGATCTTCACTAATGTACTTTCATTTTTTTTCCATATTTTTCTATAATTTAAATTTTTATACAATAGCTCTTGCCTATCCTCATTTTTACAACTTCACAGGCTCATAACTTTCACATACAACCTTGAATTGAGGTCCCATTTTTTTTGAAAGTTAATATTTTTTTAGCACAACACATTGGTGTAGAAATTTTTGTAATAAAGTGCATATTTTCTATACTTTTAGACTAGAGGGCCTAAATGAGCTTTTTGTAAACTAGAAAAATTATAATCCATCCTTGTTATTGCACTCAATTATAAATTTCCAAAAATAATTGATAGGTGGGATAAAAATTAATTTAGGGGGGTTTATAGTGTGTTATGTACTTTGATTTTTTCTTTGTGATAGTTTATTTCTGATTACATCATGGGGAATCCTAAGTTCCCACTATTAACAACATACAACTATAATACATTGAAATAGAGTGATTATAATGCATTAATGATGCTAGGATATATTCTTTACATAAAAAATCTTTTTAATCCACCTACTGATGTAAAAGAGTTACAACACTTTCTCTTTGAAACTACTAAAGTAATTAGATGCATTCAGTCTTACATGTCTTCAGATTTGAATTTCCATCTTGACAAATGGACAACTCCAAAAGAGGCTTGGGATAAATTAGCCTCATTGTTTAGGAAAATAGATGAGGTTCGTGGTTACCAAATTGACAAAAAACTCATTAATTTGGATCCTAAAAATTATGCTACAATACAAGACTACATCACTAAAGTCATAGATCTTAGAGCACAAATTTTTGAATGTAAAATTGATAAAAAAAGATATTCAATTAATTTTTAGTGCCTTACTCAAATTAGGTCCTGAATATTCATCCTTTGTCTTTAGCTTTTAGACTCATTAGCTCACATTAGGCACATCTTATCAAATTTCCACCTTTGAGGTATTCTTTGAGATTCTAATGGTTGACGAAGAAAAGTTAATAATTATGGGTCTAATCAAGTCATCCAAATTTCAAGCTCTAGTTGCAAGTCAACCTCAGCATAAGCAAGTTTCAATATCAGCATCAAATACAGGTTCAAGTAAAAAGAAGTAGAATAATTAGAATAAGTCACATAAGATAAGAATAAGGGGAAACAATCATCCTCACAAGGATATTATAAATCTGCTAATAAGAAAGGGGATTCACAAAAAAGCACTGGCACTCCTTGCCTTTACTAAAAAAAGGGGTTTCATAGTGAACAAGATTGTTATAAGAAAGAGATTGATGACTTAAGGGTCTTCTAAAAAATAATAACATCAATCAATCCTCTTTAAAGGATTCTTCCACTTCTTCAAATTTAGGGAAAGGGAAAGATATGACACTAGTTGCACTGGAAAATTCTCCCAAGTCATGAATCATTGACTCAGGTGCTTCACACCATATGGGTTCTAATCAAGAACAATTTTCTAGATTAGAACCAAGTTCCTTGCCTCATATTCTCATAGGTGATGATTATAAGGTAGATATTATAGGAAAATGTATAGTTGATGTTGATAATGGTGTATTTGAGGATGCCCTCTATGTGCTAGAGTTATCAACTAACCTTCTTTCTATCTACCAAATCACTTACTTTGATACTGGTAGAAAAGTTGAGTTCACACCTGATTTTGTATCAATCAAAAAATTAGAGGATAACACCTTAGTTATAGTGAGAAAAGCCAACAATAATACTTGGATTTATTCATTCTCCCACTTTGTGCCTCAATCTTCCTCTATAGCTTTGCTCTCACACATTGATTCAGTGAGCAAGTTATGGCATGAACGGTTTGGTCATCTAAACTACCACTATTTATAGCAGCTTAGTCAATAGGAGATGGTTATAGGACTTCCATAGATTCAGTTTTTAGGGGCTTTATGTCATGGTTGTGCCTTAGAAAAACATCCAAATGATAAGTTTGATAAATGGAAGGCTTGGAGGGCTACACAAGTCCTTGAACTTGTTTAGAGTGATTTAGTAGGTCCATTACCTACTTTGTCTTTTAGTAAAATTTGCTATATTCTCATATTTATTGATGACTATTCCAAATATACTTGGGTTTATTTTCTAAAACTCAAGAGTGAAGTATTTGATAGATTTTTAGAGTTCAAAGCTCTAGCATAAAAATAATCTAGGAAGTATGTCATGATTATTCACACAAATAATGGGAGGGAATATGTGAACAATAAGTTTGAACATTTTTGTGCTCTTGAAGGAATTAATCTTCAGCATTTAGTTGCATACACACCTTAGTAGAATGGTGTAGTAGACATGAAGAACAAATTCTTAAAATAGATGGCAAATTATATGATTTATAAAAAATTATTAATATCTAAGTACTGGGTGGAAGTGATTAATTATGCTACATATATACAAAATAGAGTTTCTCATAAATATTTAAAGGGGATACTGCCTCTTGAATCTTGGTGTAATAGGAAGCTAGATGTGCATCATTTTAGAGTCTTCGACAATCCAACATGGGCTCACATACCTTCATACAAGCATCATGATTTATAACAACAAGGCCAAAATTTCATATTTGGAGGATATCCTGATGGTGTTAAGGGATATTGGCTCATTGGTCTAGATTCACATGAGCTTATTATAATGAGAAGTGTTTACTTTGAAGAAAGTCCTTCAGACTTATCTTTTAATATTTCTCATTTTTCTTCCTTAAAATAATTATATAGTAGTGATGATGATATTCATGCTTCATCTACTCACAAGGATGATGAGGTAATACCTCCCTAATAGGGTTTAGCAGGACATGTTCCTCCTTCTCTTCCTTTAGATCCTCACCCATTGATGCCTTTGTGGGCTAGATAAACTTTGGTAGATGTAGACCCTATTGTAAGGGATCCATTAGATAGAAGGAGAAAATGGTCACAACATGATTTTACACATTCTTACATTGCCATAGCTTTTGATCCATAGTATTTTCAAGAAGCCACAAAGATAGTTGAGTGGGATTCAGTGATGAAAGAAGAGTATGACTCATTGATTAGGAACAACACTTGGGATCTTGTTCCTCTTCCTAAGGGAATAAAATTAGTACGATGTAGGTGGATATATCAGACTAAGTTTGTAATGGATGGAAATATTGATAAGTATAAAGCACACTTAGTGGCCAAATATTTTTCCCAAGTAAAAGGCATTAACTATACAAAAAACTTTATGCCTATTGCTAAGATGAATTCTATTCACTTGATATTAGCTATTTTTGCAACTCATGGTTGGGATGTACATCAGATGGATGTGAATAGCACATTTCTTCACAAGGATATTTATGAAAATATTTTTATGGAGTAGGCATAAGGGTTTGTTTAGGATTCTTCATTGGTATGTCGCTTAAAGAAGTCTATTTATGGTCTAAAACAAGCCTCTAAGGCTTGGTATTATAAGATGGACACATTTCTTCTCTCAGTTGGGTTCTTGAGAAGTCACTCAGATCTGAATGTCTACATTCTATGGCAAGATGATTCACTATTGTACTTGGTGTTCTATGTTAATGATATCATTATTATAGGGAGCATAACATTCATCATTAGTAGTGTTAAGACTGTACTTTATGATAGGTTTTATATGATAGATATGGGATTATTGCATTATTTTCTTGGGATTTAGATATCATAGTCTTCTTCTGGGATTACACTTTCAAAACCCAAGTATGCCATAGACTTGTTAGCTCAATTTCACATGGCTAATTGTAGGCCTACACTGAATCCTTTCTTATCTAGAGTTAGACTGGAGGTTCATTATACTGCTCCCTTGGTTGATGCCACATTATATCACCAGCTTGTAGGTAGCCTCATCTATCTGACTCATACATGATCTAACATTTCATATGCAGTTGGCATGGTTTCATGATTTATGTAGACACCACATGAGCTTCTTTGAGATACACCAAGTGCATTTTGAGCTACATTCATTACACTGTCAGATACATGATTCACTATATAGTAGGTACATATTTAGACTTAATGGGATACATAGATTTTGATTGGATTAGAAATTATGATGATCATAAGTCCACTTTTGGTTACAACTTTCACTTCAAATCCAGCCCCATTTGTTGGCAGAGTAAGAAACAAAATGCTATTGCTCTTTCATCTATAAAGGCTAAGTATCATGGCACTACTAATGCTACCACTAAGGCTATTTGGCTTTAGAATATTCTCATTGAGCTTGGTGTTCCATTTTAGAAGCCATAAGTCATCTACTATGACAACTAGAGCACTATCCAGATCTCAAAGAATCTAGTTCATTATCAGAGAACCAAACACATAGAGATCCATATGCACTTAATTAGGGAGCTGTTTCAGGTAGAGATCATTGATCTTCAATATTGTCTTAGGGAGGAGCATATTGTAGATATTTTCACCAAACCTTTCACTAAGAGAAAGTATCTTCACTTGCGATCTCTTTTGGGGGTATGAGAAATCAGTTCTTTAGGGGAAATTAGTTCTTTAGGGAGGTCTCCTAGACTTTCATTTTGAGGATGATTTTTTTCCTTTCCTCATCTATTTATACAGAGTACCTAATATGGCTACATATTACTAGGACTCTTATCTGCATATCCCTACCTAAGCTTCACTTATGGGGGGGGGGGGGGTGGTTTTGGTGCATTTATTTTCTTTATTTCATTTATTTTTATTTATTATTTTGGTGCACTAATTACTTATTGTAATTAGTTTATTAATAATTTGCACCAGATAGGATAAGCTTGCTTAGCTAATAGTTAATTTAGACACTTATCTTGTTATAGTGGAGTTTCACTCCAATAATTTGGTTAAGATAGGATAAGATTGTTTAACTAATATTCAACTTGTGTTGATCATTTATACAAGTTGGACACCTATCTTGTTAGTGTAGAGTTGCACTCCACTATTCATGTAGATAGATATCAGTTGAACTACACGTGTTATGTGAGTTCCTTGATCTTTATTATGTATGCCTTGATCTATATAAGTAATGTCTATTTATGTATTCCATATCAAATTAATATTTAATTATCAAATTAATTCATCATATTTGAGTTATTAATTTTTGTTATTATCTTAGATATATAAATATTATTTATTACTATTACTATTTTATCTCTTATTTATAAGTTATATTAGATTAATTAGATCTTGAAGCTAATTATAAAAAGGATTAGTATTATTTGAGTTAAAATAAGACTAAAATCCTTTTATAATATTAAATAAAGGCTTTAAAATCTTCCAAGTCTTTAAAAATTGCATGTTATTCATTTTTGGCATAGAATTGAGAAGTGGTGGGCCCATGTTGACTTGTAAACCTTTATTACATGAAAATAATACCATAAATTAGAAGATAAATCCATGTTAAAATTGGGTTTAAGTTCTTTAATGTCCTTATCTTGCATGAAAATCATGAGAGATGCATGAAACTAGTCAAACTAGTCAACCGAAGAGATTTGACCCTTAAGGACTAGTTAAATCAAATTGAGCTCAACTTACATTAATTGTAACTTATGGATTGAATTGAGAATGATATATCTAATTAAAAAATATATATGGCATGTGGTAACTCCAAAATTAATTTATTTGATATATTTTCAATACTTACTTGCTTGATTGACCAATGAAGCTTATTAGGCCAATTAGGCCTACTAGCCTATCTTCTTGCATTTGGACTCCATTAAACCTAAAAAAATATGCCATAAAAATTTAAAAATAATTAAATATACCTGAAATTTTTTTCTCATCACAAGATATTTGATTTTGATGAGAAAACACTTGCTATTCAGTCAATAGGGTTGACTAGACCTATTTTATTCCATTTTCCTCTAAACTGACCATTTTGATTGAGCTAGTTGGGAAAATTATAAGATTATTTATGAAAAAAATAAAATTTTATGATGAATAAAAATTCTTAGGATTTGATATACATTGATTATATTTCATTGAAGTGTCCTATACTTCATTTTACATTCTTTTTTCCACAAAAAAACATGATTTATTCCCTCATCCATATAATTCCATGCATAAAATTGATATTTATGGAATATTATATGAGTTTAATTTAAATTTTAAAATGTTTTAGTTTGATGAAAAATTATTTTATGGCAATAAAATCAAATTTTCACAAAACTAGTTTTTTGAGGGTTTAGGAGGGCTTTGAAGCTGAATCTTCAAAATGATGGTTCATGAAGTAGAGACCTCAAAATACCAAAATATTGACATTTATGTGTATAAAAATTATTTCCCTAACATCTTTTAATAAATTAGGTTTCCATGCAAAATATATAAAAATTTATCAGGTGAAGAAATCTGCATGTGGGGTTTTAATTGCAATCTGAGTTGCCTACGCTCTTAATGATTTTTAATAAATAAAATACACTTAATTGGTATCATTTTTTCATTAATTATAACTAAATAATTTTCCTCAAAACATAATAAGAGTGTTCAGCCAAAATCCACACATGGTGAAAGATATGAGCATCTGAATAAGAGGCTTGGAAGGGTATCTAGAATTGTAAAAAATAAAAAATTCACCAAATTGAAAATAAATATTCACATACTTATCAATGCATAAAAAAATAATCATGGGGTATTTACCATGCTATCAAAACACTCTAAAATCACATTTTTCTTGAAAATTCAAAAAACCCCTTTTTGGCTTATATGCCTATTTGCTTACATAAGCTTGTATGAGCATGATTTTCTTCTAAATTTAGAGTTGTGACACTATTTAAAGGTATTATTATGATGTAAAAACATCATTCCATGATTTTAAAACTTTTACCTAGACTTAGAAACCTCTATGGCACTCTAGAATGATGCCTGCTCTAATGGTGATCTCCAATGAATATGTTGAGGACTGTTACAAAATAGAGAGTATATCCACTCATAAAATGAAAATTAAACTTTTAAAAAGGTTACTGAATTCATGATGACCCTATGTATAAAATTTAAGGTCTTGAAACCACCTAAATCTCTTAGAATCCTTAATTTCCTTCAAAATTGACCCCCTATGCATGGATTATCTGCATATTTAAACTTTACAATGCTATTTTTAAATGAAAGTAATCCATATAAAATCCATTTTTGACATTTTTTTCCAAAATTGATAATTTTAGGACATAATTGATTAGTTTAAACTGCTGCAAAGGGATATTGGTGAGATTTAAGAAAGTTTCAAATGATAGGGGTAGTAATTTAACCTTGACAGGTCAAATTACTAATAATTACATTTGTGTAGGGTTACACAAATGATATGATCCAAGTAAACAAATTTATTAGAGGCCTAAATTTTAAGTTGGCTGGTATAATGCACATTTGGATTCCCACTACCTTAAAAATAGTAGTTGAGAAGGCCTATTTAGTTGAAGAGTCTTGTGGGAATACTCAAGAAGCTTGAGAGAAGTTTCAAGGCAAATTACAATCTTAGAGAAACACAATATAAAAAGCTACACAACCTGCACCTAAAGGAGGTTTGAAAGTAGCATAATCCAACTTTAGATCCCTGTAATAACCTCAATAAGAGAGCAATTATTTTGGTCATAGTCAGAACATAAACCATTTTGAGAAGGACCACCAAAGATGTGATGAGGTTGGAACCCTAAATCATCATCAGTCTGGGACTGTGTAGTCTCCTTACTTTGAGTAGGCAAGACCCTCAAGGTCAACTATTTATTTTGGACCTAGAGTAATTGAATCCCCCTTAGGGTGAGACTAGTGGAAGGGTGCTTGCTTCATGTAAAGATATTTTAAACATTTTGCATGAAATTATCCTCTTAGAAAATCAACTACTGGTAGGCAAAAGGTACTTGTGTTAGAGTAGATAGTGGAAAGCATGGGTTGAGGTCATATAATATATGTAGTGGTGGATGATCACTAAGTTGAGCACTAATAAATGATCATAGAGACCATGTATGATAGAAGGAATTTCAATTTCTATTTTGTTTGTTTTATAAGCTTCAGACTCTTTTATTTCACCTTCCATCATGAACCATTGTGTGCTGGTGGCTATCAGGAAGTTAGAGAGTTAGGAAGTAGAGTTGGCCTCAGGGGCCAAGATGTCTGTTAGCTTCTTGGTGATAAGTTATGTTTTTAACCTGGGTGTCTTTTCCACTACTATGGACTTGCACATAATTCCCTTGGGCACATATGATGTTGTCTTAAGAATGGAGTGGGTTTTGGCTCATAAAGCCAAGTTGAATAATCATGATAAGGTTATTTAATGTGATGATGACCTTGGGACTTCCATGCTAATATTTAGAGTCAATAAACTTGTTTACCTTCACATGATCACTACAATATAGCTTAAGAGAATCTTGAGGAAAGGTTGCTCGATGTTTTCTATCACAGTGAGGGATATGTTGAATGAGTCAAAGAAGGCTTCTCTAGATGACCATCCTATCCTATGGGAATTTCTTAATGTGTTTTTAAATGAACTTCTAGGTATACCACCTCCATAAGAGTTTGATTTTTGGATTGACTTAGTGCTTGAGGCTAAACCCATCTTAAAGGCACCTTATCAGATGGCCACACTTGAGCTGTGTGAACTCAAGATACAACTTGAGAAACTCCTTGAGAAAGGATTTATTCATATTAGTGTGTCCTTGTGGGGAGCACCAATCATCTTTGTGAGGAATAAGGATGGATCCCTTCAAATGTGCATGGATTACTACCAATTAAATAAAGTGATAATTAAGAATCATTATCCCTTACTCAGGATTGATGATTTGTTTGATTAAATATGGGAGGCCAAGTTGTTCTCCAAAATTGATTTGAAATTTGGATACCACTAGTTGTATATCATAGAGCTTGATATTCGTAAGACTATTTTTTAGACATGTTATGGGCATTATGTGTTGGGTTAAATACAAAAATTTTCAAGATTTTATTACATAAAGTATTACTCAATTTCCCAAATAATAATAATTGAGTTTAAAAATATTTATCAAAATCTACTTTATAACCCACATATTAAAAATAATCTAAACATGTACTTTCAAGTTAAATAAATAAATATGGAATAATAAATACATTCAAAAAATAGAGAAATAAGAGATGCTAAAAAACAACATACAGAAATACTGACATAGTATTTAACATGGTTCACCCAAATGTTGGGCTACATCCACCAAGAAATTCAACAATTCTTCTATTCAAACTTCTAAAGGAATTTATACAAGTGCCTAGCACTTCCTACCCCTCAGTCTCTATATCTAGAGCACTTTGGTAACACCTTTAATTGAATATAAATTTCTCTTTTTGTTAATTAATATGTAACTACATTCTCACCCCTTTTTTATTATCTACAATTCACAAATCCATAATTGTTTTGCCTCTTTTCCCACTTTTAAAGGGATGATCATTAAAAATAAGGAATTAAAAAATATGTTCTAACATTCTACAGTTACAATCTATTACAACTTCCTTACAGAATAAGGAAGTACAAATATGTTCTAAATTCTTAAAGTTATAATCTTTTACAGATATTAAAAACAAACTACTTTAAATAGTCATATAACTATGATAGTGATGCACGACCTGTTGACAAATCATCATCTGATCATCCTCAAGTTTCTCTTGCATTCAATCAATGCCTACAAGAGCATCATTGATAATAGACCTTCACAACCCTACCAACATAGATCTACAACCAATGTAACCATGACCACATAGTGATTATATTAATCCACAACATTAGGACTAAAATTTGACATTAACCTATTCCTATCAATTTATAACAACACTTATATATAGAAGCCCGTAGCACTGGTCAAGCTGTAGGCTTTCTATTTTTAGGTTGCTCATAGCAACTGTAGGCTTCATCTATAGGATATCCATAACAACTATAAGTTTTCACCTACAAGTTGCCCATAGCCATTGTAAGTTTCATCTATAGGTTCCTACAGCAACTATAGTCTTCACCTATAGATGAAAACCTGTAGTTACTACAAGCAACCTATAGGTTGCTTGTAGTAACTACATGTTTTCATCTATAGACTACCCATAAAAATTGTAGTCTTCACCTACAGGTTGCCCATAGAAACTACAAGTTTTCATTTACATGCTACCCATAACAACTATAAGTTTATTCTATAGGCTGATTATAGCAACTACAAGTTTATCCAATAAAATGAGGCATTATGTTTCCACATTTCCAACAATATCCCACTTGGAGACATAAGGCCACAACACCAACTGCCACAACCTCCCACTTAAACTCAAAACTACTAATTTCTTCTTCTTTAAGCTTATGCTTGAAGTCCTATGGAAGTTGAATGTGACCTCAAATTCACTGCTGAAATTACCTTAGTAAGCATATCTATAGGATTCTCCTTTGAGTGAATCTTCTCGAGCTTGAACTGCTCACTTTTTTAGAACTATACATATGAAGTGGTAACAAAGCTTTATATGCTTTGTTCTGCTATGAAAAGTGGAGTTTTTAGCCAGGTGAATAGCACTTTGGATATCAAAATATAGAGTCTACCCATCTTGCTTCATTCCAAACTCCTTCAAAAATCTTCTTGACCATAACAACACTTTACTTGCTTCAGTGCAAGCAATGTATTCAAACTCAGTGGTAGAAAGTGCAACAACTTTCTATAGCTTAGAAACCCATGAGACTGTAGTACCTCTAACTATAATAATATATCTAGTGGTAGAACTTATACCATCCAAATCACCTACCATGTCACTATCCACAAAACCTTGCAACCAGTTATTAAAACCTTCAAAACATAAACACATACTAGAGGTTCCATGCAAATATTTTAAAATCCACTAAATTTCTAACCAGTGTTGCTTACCAGGGTTACTCATGAACCTAATCACTGCTCCCACTTCTTGGGATATGTCTAGATGAGTGAAAATCATAACATTCATTAAACTACCCATAGCTAAAGCATATGACACCTTTGCCATATAATCTTTCTCCTCTTGTGACTTAGGAGATTGTCTCACTTAGCTTGAAGTGGCCAACTAAAGGTGTAAAAATAGATTTATTGTTCTACATACCAAATCTTAACAACACCTTTTTCAATATATTAAAATTGAGTTAAAGTTAGTTTCTTACCCAATCTATCTCTATCAATTCTCATTTTGAGAATTTTCTTGGCTGGTCCAAGATCTTTCATGGCAAACTCTAAAGAAAGCAATTTCTTCAATTCACTTATTCTCTGCATGTTAGCTCCACACAACAACATGTCATCAAGATAAAGTAGAAGAATAATGAATTCACCATTTTCAAATTTATTACTATAAACACAATGATCACTATGATTATGAGCATATCCATCCTCCAACATGAAAGTATCAAACCTCATGTACCATTTCCTAGGTTCCTGTTTCAAACCATATAAACTTTTCAGTAATTTACAAACCTTTCTTTTTTCCTCTTTACCTCAAAACCTTCTGGTTGCTTCATGTAGATTTTAACTTCTAATTATCCATGTAATAATGTTGTCTTCACATCCATATATTCTAAGTGAATATCATTAGAAGCAACAATACTTAATATAGTTCTTATTGAGGTACTTTTCACAATAGGAGAAAATACCTCTGAGTAATCAATTTTAGCCTTATATGCAAAGCCTTTAACAACAAGCCTTAATTTGTATGTTTTCTACCTAATCTCATCTTATTTTAAATGGAAAACACACTTATTTTGTAGAGATTTATTATTAGGTGGAAAGTCCACCAATTCCCATGTTTTATTATGTTTCAAGGCATCCAATTTTACTTTCATGCCCTTTTCCCATTGCACACAATCTTTGTTTTGCTTGGCTTCTACGAATTATTCAAGTTCCCCATTGTTAGTTAGTAACAAATAAAATAAATATGGAGAATATCTATTAGGAGGTTTACTTACTCTTGTTGACCTCCTTACCACAGGTGTGACTGGTTCACTTTGAGCTTCTCTTGGCCCAATATTCTCAGAAGACTCCATTGGGTCATTAATGACCCTATTCCCATTCTCTAATTTTGTAGAGGTAAATGGAGTATTCTATAATTTCTATTTTCTTTCTCCAAATACACTTGGAGGTATGAAAATATTTTCTTTACCAGGTGGACTTTCTACTTTCTTTTCTGCAAGTTGGTCCCTATACATCACACTTTCATTAAAGATCACATCACATGATCTCACAATATTTCTATAATCTAAACACCAAAAATGATAACCAAATGAGCTATCACCATATCCAATGAAAGTGCATCTCATCGATTTAGCATCCAACTTATTTCTATTTTTTTTATCAATGTGTACAAATTATTCACAACCAAAAACTTTAAAATGAGAGTAGGAAACACTTTTACCTATCCAATCTTCCTTGAGAATCTCACCATCTAAATCATACGATGGTCCTATATTAATAAAATAAATAGTAGTATGAACCACATCTACCCAAAAATTAGGGGCCAAACCAGCATGGAGTCTCATGCTTCTAGATCTCTCCATAATTATTTAGTTCATTCTCTCACTTACCCCATTTTATTTAGGAGTCTGAGGCACTGTTACTTCTTTTCGAATGATTTCTTGTGAATAATAGTTCTACAATTTTTTTGAGGTGTATTCACCTCCATTATCAGATCTTAAGCATTTTAGCTTCATTCCCAACTCATTTTTTGCAAGGGCTCTCCAAATTTTAAAGGTTCTAAATACATCAGACTTATTTCAAATACAATAAACCCATAACTTATGAGTTGTATCATCCACAAAAATAACATAATAATTTGAGCCTCCCAATGATTGTATAGGGGTTGGTACCCAAATATTAGAATGCACTAATTCTAATTTATTTTGTTTTATTTCAGGCATAGAGAAACTTCCTTTTGTTTACCAAAAATGAAGTGTTCATGTAAATCTAAATTAATAGACTTTAATTCTAATAAATTTCCTTTCTTATGTAAAATATCCATACCTTTCTGACTCATATGACCCAATATTGAATGTCATAAATTAGTTTCTAGATCAAAAGTAGAAACTAATGTAGTATTAGAATCAATAATGCAGTTACTAAAATATAGTGTGCCTTCCTTTTTCCCTCTGGATAAAATAATATTACCTTTTGTTACCTTATAGGATTATGCATTGAAAGTAACAATACATCCATCTTCTACTAATTGACCTACATAGATAATATTTTTGGTAAGACTTGACACATGTCTTACTTCTTTGAGTATCCATTCATTTCCATTATGTAACTTGATCTTTATTGATCCTTTGCCAATAATATCATAGGGTTCATTAACTCCCAAGAAAATATGGCCACACTTTCCACTTACATAGTTAGTAAAATACTTGGGATTGAAATTAGCATGAAAAAAAGCCCTTGAGTTAATTACGCATGACTCAACCTTTGTATCACATGACAATACTAAAGCATATTGATACATAGTAGTAGTATCACTTGAGGTAATATTTGCCTCCTAGTTATAATCATTATTTTATCACTCCATTTAATTCTTTTTAGGAGCCCAAAATTGATTTATCATATGGACAAACTTTCCACAATTGCAACATACAACACTTCTTCCTTTTGACTTGGATCTATGTTTGGAAGATAAAGATCTTCCCTTTGATCCATGACTCTTACTCCTTTGTCTATTCTTTTATCTCCCTTTGGATTCAAAATTTAGTGTATTGATTATTGAAGTCTCACCAGATTTCTTCCTTCTCATTTCTTTAGAGATTATGACACTAACAAAATCCTCCATTTTAAGAGTATTTCTCCCAGACACACTGTTACTCATAACCATCACAAGATTATTCCAAGATTCAAGTAGGGAAAATAGTAACAACAAGACCTTGATTTCTTCATCTAGTTTCACTTTCAAAGAAGTCAACTGATTTGTAATAGTATTTTAATCATTTATATGTTTATCTACACTTGAATTCTCATTCAATTTTATGTTGAATAGCCTCTTCATTAGATACACCTTGTTTGTTTCTAAAGGCATATCATACAACATGCATAAGGTGGTCATAAGTTATTTTGTAGTATTTTCTTTAGATATATTGGAGGCAACACTTTGTCCCAAGCAGAGCCTTATGGCTCCTAAATATTTTATATCCAAGATATTTCATTCTTCATATGTTCTCTTTCCCTATCCTTTTGCCTTTCCATCAAGTGGTAGATAGAGGTCCTTTTGATATAGATAGTCAATGATCTACATCTTCCATAGAATAAAATTCTAACCATTAAACTTATTAACCACTCTTCTTCCATCATCTACCATTATTCAAGATCTCCCACTTGAGAAGATATTACTCTGAGTCTGAGATCCTATAGAGATTTACATCTTGAAAAATAGTACACAAAACCACACAAACATGGATATGATACCACTTGTTGGTTTAAATATAGAAAGTTTTAAGATTTTATCACATACAGTATTACTCAATTGCCTAGATTAGAATAATTGAGTTTACAAATCTATGTCAAAATCTACTTTATAACCCATAGATTAAAAATAATCTAAACATGTATTTTCAATTTAAACAAATAAATATGGAATAATAAATACATGTAGAAAATAGAGAAATAAGAGATACTAAAAAATAACATACAAAAACTAACATAGTATTTAACGTGGTTCACCCAAATGTTGGGCTACATCCACCAAGAAATTCAACAATTCTTCTATTCAAACTTCTTAAAGAATTTATACAAGTGCCTAGCACTTCTTGCCCCTTAGTCTATGTATCAAAGTACTTTGGAAACACCTTTATCTGAAGATAAATTTCTCTTTTTGTTAATTGCTATGTAGCTACATTATCACCCCTTTTTATCTACAATTCACAACTCCATAATTGTTTTGCCTCTTTTCCCACTTTTAAAGGGATGATCACTAAAAATAAGGAATTAAAAAATCTATTCTAACTTCTTATAGTTTCAATCTATTACAAATTCCTAGCAAAATAAGGAAGAACAAATATGTTCTAACTTCCTATAGTTATAATATTTTATAGATATTAAAAATAGACTACTTTAAATAGTCATACGACTATGATAGTGATGCATAGGTTGTTGACAAATCATCATCTGACCGTCCTCAAGTTTTTCCTACATTCAATCAATGCTTACAAGAGGATCATTAACAATATACCTTTATGACCTTGCCAACATAGATCTATGACTAATGTAACCATGACCACATAGTTCTTATATCGATCCACAACATTAAGATTGAAATTTGACATTAACCTATTCCTATTAGTTTATAACAACACTTATATATAAAAGCCTATAGTACTGATCAAGCTATAGACTTTCTATTTTTAGGTTGCCTGTAGCAGTTGTAGGCTTCATCTATAGGCTACCCTAAAAAACTATATGTTTTCACCTATAGGTTGCTCGCAACCACTATAGGTTGCTCACAACCACTATAGGTTTCATTTATAAGCTACCTATAACAACTGTAGTCTTCACTTATAAGTTGCTTGTAACAACTACATGTTTTTATCTACAGGCTACTTGTAACAACTTCAGTCTTCACCTACAAGTTTCTCATATCAACTATAGGTTTTCATCTACAAGATACTCATAGAAACTACATGTTTCTTCTATAGGCTACCTATAGTAACTATAGGTTTCTCCAATATAATGAGGCATTATGTTTCCACATCTCTAACATTATGAATTCATATTTGTGCCTTTTATGTTGATGAATGCTCTAACAATGTTCATGAGTCTTATTAATAGTGTGTTTCAAACCTTCTTGAATAGATTCATGTTAGTTTTTTTGGATGAAATTCTAATTTATTCACAAAATGAAGAACATGAGGACCATTTGAGGTAGGTAATGTAGGTTTTAAGGGAAAACCAATTATTTAAAAACCTAGAGAAGTGAATGTTTGCATAGTATAAGGTGAAATACCTTGGGCATATTATTTTTAGAGAAGTAATCTCTATGGATTCCTCCAAGATTTGAGCCATTTTGGAATGGCCAACCCCATAAATGTTGTAGAGGTGCACAATTTCATGGGATTGGTAGGTTATTATAGATGTTTCATTGAGAATTTCTCTTGAATTATGAATCTCATCACTTCACTTTAGAAGAAAGGAAAGAAGTTTGTTTGGAAAAAAAAATGCGAAGAATATTTTTAGTTGTTGAAAGAGTGACTCATTAGTGCACCAATTTTAGTGGTACATAATCTTGTGAGAAAATTCCTTGTTTGCATGGATGCATCAAATGAAGGATTAGGATTTGTACTCATGCAAGAAGCCAAAGTGATAGCATATGAGTCCTAAAATCTCAAAAATTATGAGTTAGGATACCCTACACATGATTTTGAACTTGTAACTATCATTCATGCTTGTCTAAGGTGGCAATATTTCTTGCTTGGTCATCATTTTGTTTTAAGGATCAATCATTTAAGTCTAAAGTATCTATTCAATCAACCTAACCTCAATTCATGTCAAAGTTGTTGGATGGAAATGTTATGTGAATATGATTTTGAGATATTGTAAATCAAGGGAAAGTAAAATGTAGTGACTGATGCATTAAGCAGAAGGCACTATGAGTTGACAATGATGAATTTATGAACTGACTTGAGAAGTTAGGTTTCAAGGTAGCTTCTAGAGAATCACTTCTATAAAGAAGTAAGACAACTAATATATGAATCTAAAATGTAAGTTCAAAGTCTATTCTCTTGAGGCAGATGGCTTGTTATGCCATAAAGGGTGTGTCTATGTTTTAAAGCCCCTTGTGTTTAGTTATTTATCCTTAAGTAGTTTCAACACCTTCATGGTGGTTGATACGTGTTGTGACTCATTAATGTTTTTGTCTTGTGAGTGATCTCATTACTAATTATTATTGAGCATTAATTTGGTCCCAAACTATTTGTTAACTTTCATTATCATATTGCTTTTAGCACATAATGGATTTTGAACCTAGGATAGGAATTTTATGAGTGAGGATTATTAAGAATTATACCACCCCCTTAATCCATTTGTTTTTCATAATATTAATAGTTAAATTATTATGTTTTTATCAAAATTTGGGTTTATTGTGTGTTTTTACTATTCTATGATGAAGTTTTGAGGTAAATGTAATAACATGTTTATTGTGGGATTTAACCCCCTTTCTATACTCACTCTAATGAATAACTAATGCCAAAATTATGACCATAATGATAACCATAATACTTCATTAATGATTATAAATGTGAGATAACATGTTTACCAAGAATTATTTGGACTCATAGAAGCAATTATGGACTTTAATTTAAGACAAACTTATTTTTATCCTAGTCATACCATGAAATTTTGGCATTTTAGAGCATTAGTTTAGAATTTTTTGGTGTATACTTCATCATTGCTCTGAGATGGATTTTATTGCATTAGAGGATCTTATTTCATCCATACTAATGTTTTAAAATAATTTGAGTTATTACATCATAATTACATTAATTCATTATTTTCATTGAATTTAACCCTTTTGGTTAACACTTTGATCAACTTGACTAGGATTGGATTTAAGCATAATCGTATATATGGTTTTGTTGTTCTTTTGAGCCCTAGTTGAAAACACCTTTATGTCAAATTTCTATGACAAATAATCTTGAATGAAGGCTGTTTTAGATTAAGGTAAAAATAGGTTTTTTGCACAAGGAGAAAGATAAACCTTAAAAAACAACAGTCAAAACACTGATATGAAAGTAAACCAAATGGAATAGCAAGCTAAACAAGCTTCCAGACCAGTAACCTGCAAACCAAAAAAACCAGTTTGCAGCCCCCAAAAAACCAATCAACAAAAAGGAGCTTTGGATGAATCTTTTAAATTAAGATTTTTCTTTTTGCATGACCGAAGATTCATATCTAGAGGAAGGACCAAAGACTTAGACTTCTTGCTTCTAACTGCTGTCCAACCATCCTCTACCTTAGCTGCCTCAGCAACCCATGCCTCAGAAGCCAAAGAACTTTGGACACTAGAAGGTGTAAGCTCCTTGTGACAGTTAAACACAGTCTGGCTCTTAGAAAGATCCTCCAAAATAGGGGGAGAGACCACCACCTCCTCCTCAGGCTTAGTTGTATCACTAACTATAGCCTCCTCAGAGGCTTCATTTGAATGATTCTCCAGAGATTCCTCTTCATCTTCCAATTCAGATTACAATCTTTCCTCATCCTCGGTCTCGAAATCTGTTGTTGTTTCCAAAGGTAGTTTGTCTATGTTATGTTCAGAGAAATCCTTTGGCCACCAAGAAGGTGAACGTCTGGGATTGATTTTCCCAGCAACACAATGAGCAACAATATGTCCCGTCTGGTGACACTTCCTGCACCAGAAAGGGATCCCCTCATAATCTAAGATTTGTGTCTAGGTACCCGTTGGGGATTTAATGCATATCGCCTCAGGAAGGCCCTTTGAAACATCCAGGTCAACCATAAATCGTGCACAAGTCGATGGTGACTCTTCGAACTGTCTTCTTCATATAAAAACTCCCCTATTACATTTCCAATGGTTTTATAAACTGCCTCTTGCCACAAATGTATCGAAAGATAAGGGAGCCACACCCATATAGGGATCTTGAATGAAGGCTGTTTGGCCATAAGAGGAAATCTGCCCTACCAAGAAAAATTATTGTGACACAATATAGACTTTCTGTCTTCAGGGCTTTGAAATATTACTATAAAAAAACCCTTGACTCAAGGCTGGATTTGACCATAATGTGCAGCCAGCTCTTGGCAATCCAATTCTGTAGATCAACAAAAGAGGGCTAGAAACCATGGAAACAAAAAATGGCAGCACAAGAGGAAAACCGTTTTTCCTCTTGGAAAATATTTTTTGCTAATTCAGGGTCTAGAGTTACCCTAATAGGTTTTAAGGCACTTACAGGGGAAATGCAGGTAAGTACAAGTGTTGTATGAGGCTGAGCATTGTGTATATCTGCTTTGAAGGCCGCCACATCCGCATAGGTTCTCCCCCCTGGTCCATGCCCTGAACGAGGAACATAGGCCGAATGCACAGCTGTAGTTTCTTCGATCCCCATAGCAGAAATCCCTTTGAGGGTATTCTGGTTCCTCCCTCTGCTAGCAGGAAAAACCTCCTCCATAATGGCAACCACAGTCTCACCGGCCGCTTGATTCACAACAGCCGATTTCAAATTTTTCTGGTTCGCGCGCGCAGGAGCCATCTTCAAATTATTGAGGAGCCATCTTGAATGAAGGCTGTTATTGACCAGGGATCAATTATTATTGGTTTTCCTAATATCCAACCACGTATATCTTGACATTGCTTAAGTATTATATTTATCCATTCAGGTCAAGGAACACAATCATAATAAGGTTCTACATTATAACTAAATATTTTTAATTACAAGGTCCAAACTTATAATCTTGTTAATGTTTTCTTTTTGGGATTTTTGGGTGTTGATTTATCAATTTTATTATTAAAAATAAAAAATAATAATAATAATAATAATAATAATGATGATGATGATGATGATGATGATGATGATGATGATGATGATGATGATGATGAATAAATAAATAGAAGCATGGTGCCCAAGTTGGGATAGCCATGCCCACCCAATCAAAATTTAATTTATTAGGGAGGTTGGTGTAGGAAGGTGGTGTAGTTGGAGAAGGGATTGAATTTTGGTGTTAGAATAAAGTATGGTTAAAGAGTGGTATGATGAAAAAGGAGTCACTATTTTGTCTCACCCAAACTAATTAAATTTCTAACCTATTTACACCCCAAAACTAGAGCTTATACCCTACTTATAATTAATGTGTTTGAGTAAAAAAATATAAATACAAGTTTTAACTTGGTTAAAAGAATTTGCTGGAAGGAGGATATAATACTATTGAAGGAGATAGTGACTAGAAGAGATCAAAAGTTGAAGGTAGAAGAATCGGCATGGGGAAAGTGAGAGGTTAACATAGGATGGAACCCAATAGAGCTTGGGGATTTAGAGGTAAGTGTAAATTTTACCATATCCCTCCTTGTTAATTTTGGCCATAAGTCTCTATGGATCTATGCATAGGTTGTGAATGTGAAACTATTATTGATAAAACCTTATATGCATCGGTGTATTATTTTATTTAGTTGGATTTTCTTGTAAGAAATAGTGGATTTAATGGAAATTTTCTTTCCTGGTCACACACACACACAATATATATATATATATATATATATATATATATATATATATATATATATATTGTGTGTGTGTGTGTGTGTGTGTGTGATCAGGAAAGACACACACACACACACACACACACACAATTGACTACTCCACCAGGCCATATCATTTAATAGTCTACAACCTTCGAAGCTCTAATTGTAAAAAAGAATAAAAATAAAAATAAATAAAAATAGATTAGAGTCAATGTAATTTTGGGTGTTTGTGAAAATATTTGGGTGATTTGATGGTGATTACATAGTATATTAGAGGGCTACGAAACAAATAGTATGGTGGTTGGTATTTTAGTTTTTAATGGTAATTTACTAGCCTTTGATTGAGTTTTGATGTAGAAATTTCTATATTTTTTTTCATTTTTGCCTATGCTATTGTAATACACAGTATTGGAAGGTGCTTGGCTAACTATTTTTTAAAATAATATGTCCTTTATTATAGACATCTGCAATGAGGCCAACCATTATGCCATTTAACTCCCTAAAAGAGTATGGCTTCCCTTGAGGCATCCAAATTGATAATATATGTGGAAAGAAAGAAAGAAAATTAAATAAATAAATAAATAAATAAAAGGATGGTCAAATGTAGTCCATATGCTTTTTATTACAATAGTAGATAACCCAAAACAAAATTATTTTCTTGTTAGGATTTGGGTTTGATGTTCAGCGTAACTTTTTGCCTTCAATTTTAATCAAGCTTCCAAACCATTTTAATAAATATATGGAGAGTAGGGGTGTATGTGTAAATTAAAAATAGTATATAACTCACAATATGAGCAATCAAAATATTATAATAAGTGTATTAGGGTGGGTAATCTAGTATTTGTAATGACTAATAAGATGTTGGAGGTTAGAGGTAAGGATTAATTATTATATGTGAGACAACATATTTATTATAAATATATATAAATTATATTTTATTACACTTGAACAATGTATAAATGACATAATAGATTCTTTTGTATGTAGGGCTTGTAATTTGTTTAATTGGTTATAAGGACTTCCAAGAATGACCACTTTAAGAGTTGAGAAATAAGTTTCTAAGTGTGATCTAAATTATTATAGTGATGTCTCATTTTGGTTTCCTTAAGTTAATTTATAAATATAGATATTATATTTTAGAATTGACTATGTTTTTCATTCATTTAAATAACAAATAGACTAACATTATTCTTTGTTTTAATGTTAACTATGATAGACATATAAATGATCCAAGGTGAAATTTTCTAGGCCTTCTTGAGTAAATAGTTTTCTCTTCTAGTAGTGAATGAGCTGGTTGGATTATGCATATATTTACACCATATTTACTCCTAAATTGAGGGTGATGTATGATTTAACTTGCTCAGCATACATAGACACATGATTTATGATTGTAGGAAATATTCATAATGAACAAGTTGTCTTATGGTAAAAGAGATTAATTGTGTTGAAAGGGCCCTTATACATTTGTATTATTCATACACTTGATTTTATTATTGAGTAATGTGAAGGATTTAATTTAATTTAAGGTACAATGTAATTATAGAATTAAAATAGATTATGTTTTTCTTGATGTTCATAACTTAGTTCATGATGATGTAGTTAATGCCATTAAGAATGTGGATAGTGTTCTTTGTGTAGTTCATGGGTTAATAATTTAAATATTAATAAAAGAGGACAAGGCAATCTTAATAAACTACTCAAAAAACCTGCATGGTTTTAATATTAGAGTACGAGTAATGCATGTTTAGATTATAATGGCAATATGTGATGTTTTGCTTAATGTATAAGGTATACATTTAAGTTTGTATAAATAAAAAGGATGTACTAAAGGTTAATGTGATGCAAGTAGAGTAATGGTAAATAAATTAGAAGGAAGGTTAAATATTTATATAATATAATATAGTTAGTTTAATAAATTTTGTCTATATGGGAATATAAAACCTGACTAATGTCATTACTTGAAAAGTAGCCCTAGGAACGTCTCTTACAAGTTATCCTTATGTTTGAGAACTATCATCATGATCAAAATAAACCTTATAGTTATGTAAATAGATATAAATATGGTTTTTCAAAAAAGAATAAATTTTAGGTTTATAGGTTATGATGGATATAAAATTAAATCAATGTAAAGTAGAAATGATCATCAAATTAATGAAATGGAATGATGACAATGTTATGTAATAGGATGGGAAAATAAGAAATAAAATTGATATTTAATTAATCTATAGGTTTACACACACACACACACACACACACACACGCACACACACACACACACACACACACACACACACACACACACACACACACACACACACACACACACACACCCACCACAAAACAACACACACAAAAACACACACACACACACAAACAGACACACACACACACACACACACACACACACACACACACACACACACACACACACACACACACACACACACACACACACACACACACACACACACACACACACACACACACATGCACGTACACACCCAACCACCCACCCTTAGTCTTGGGTTCCTTTGATCAAATGCTATATACTTATTATAGATAGAGTCATACTTTAATTGATTTCATTGTCGTAAATCTTGACCATTACCTTTGTCTTGATATTTCAATCTAAACATTAACTTTGTCTTCTCTCAAAAATTTATTGTCCATAGTAGTAGACATGTCAAGTAGAGGTTCCTTACATCAAAGGATAGTCTTGGACAAGAGCATGTAAGATTATTCGAGTGGAATTCAAAATTCATAGTATTGTTGCTAAGATGAACATTGTGATTAATCATATGAAAAGGCATAAGCATTTTTTGAGTTGATAGATTAGTAACAAGTTACATCCTTCTTATAGAAGTAAGTATTAAATCATTCACGTATAACTTAATTTTGATGGTAAAAATTGAAGAAAATCTACTAGTTGCATCTCAATAAGCTAATGGACTATAAATAAGAGATCCTCCTAGTAAGTTAAATCTAGATAATCTTTAGTAAAACATTGTAATAATAATTGCTTTAACTGCTTAATAATAGAGAATCAATATAATGAATGAAGAATTAATATAGTAGGCTGGCCATTTTATGTTTGATCTTATGTTAAGGATAGGAGTGAGATAAAAAGTATCAAGTGGCAAAAGTTAAGAGTATAAGAACTTGACATCCAATAGGAAATATATTTATGGGAATGTGGATCTTATATCGAGGGTGTAATGTTAGATAATAATAAAAATAATATATATGTGAAGATAGTATTAACATTAATGAATCCATACACATATTAGTGGCACTTGTATAAAGGTTAAATCCAACAAGATTGTAAAAGTAACAAGATGAATGAAAAGTTCATATCTGTTGCTTTGTATGTAAGGATAACCTTGAAGTAATTCTTGGTATTTCCATTCCTCTAGTTAATTGCAAATGAATCCTCACTATTTTATCATTTACCTCTCTCTTTAAACATTTGTGTCCTGACCAAAAAAAAAGTTACCTAAAATTTTGGCTCAAAATTTTAGCACATTGCATATGTTCTTCCAACTAATGGATTGCATTAACTAATTCCATCTAAGTCTCACAAATCTCCTTACTAAGCACACCCTTGATTTACGAATATGCATATTGAGTTAATGAAATTATATCATTAGTCTAGTATGATACATGATATTGTTTAATTTTTAGTTTGATGTCTAGAGTGCCAGAGGGTTATGACTGAGCATCAACATCCAATATGATTGTTATATCCTCATGAGATTCCAGAATAGAATTGGGACACCATCTGCATGGATTTATAATAGGCTTGCCTACCTCATCATATCATCATGATGTGATCATGGTCACTATGGATAAGTTGACAAAAGCTAATCACTTTTATCCCATAAAGACAACTTATAATACCAATTTAGTGGTAAATGTATTTTTGGATGATGTTTCTAGATTGTGCAATATTCACTGTAAGATTATTTTAGATCGAGATCCATTTTTTACTTCTCACTTTTGGAATTCCTTATATAAGGCATTAGGAACTTAGATAAATTCAAGTAATTATTATCATCTTGAGACTAATGGTTAGACTGAGAGAGTCAATCAGGTCTTGAAATACATAGTACACATGTATGTTATGGACCAATAATCCCATTGGGAAAATTATCTATATCTTGTTGAATTTGCTTATAATAAAAACTATCAAAGTTCAATTAAGATGGCACCTTTATAGGCTTTATATGGTCGAGCTTGTATAAACATACTAAGTTGGGACCAAATTGAGGATATAATTGTGATTTACACTACCATGTTAGAAGACATGGAGTAGCAAGTGGTTAAGATTAGATAACATCTTGAGACTACCAGAGATTGAAGAAATATGAAGATGTAAAGAGAATTGATCAACATTTTCATGTTGGTGACAAAGTTTTATTGAGAGTGAGACCCAATAAAATCCCCATATGTTATGGAAAAGGGTTGAAGTTGACACCTTATTTTGTTAGACCATTTGAGATATTAGAAACAATTGGCTGAATAGCTTATAGAATAGCATTTCCACATATACTATCTTGTGTTCATAATGTATTTCATATTTCTATTTTGTGTTAGTATGTTATTGACATTGCTCATGTATTAGATTGGATGGCATTATAGGTTGAGTTTGACATGGTTATGACTATGGAGCCAGTCAAAATTTTAGTATACAAGACACTGACACTTTGAGGTAGAGACCTGGACTAGGTCAAGGTATAATGGGACAAATATGATGAATCTACAATAAATTTGGAAGATGATACACCTTTTAGTATTTTTTATCCTCACTTCTTTCAGTGACTTCTAGTTGGAAGTATATTTAAAGGGAGGGGGATGTAAGTCCCCATTTTGCATATTGTTCATCTTTGTGAAAGATGACCATGGAATTATGACTCTTATGTTCTAATTACTAATTTTTTTTATTAAGTCACATCCATATGAGACATGTAAGGATTTACGAATGATTTTCATGTGTTGGGAACCATGAGAAAGGCCTACTATCATTCATGTTTTGATTGGTCACTTATGAAATAATGATGTTATGCTTATGTTCCTTATGAAAATTGATTATGTCTATGTGATATTTTGACTTAAATCATGCTTGAATTATTTCTCCTAAGTTGATAAATTGGCAATTAAATTGTATATCAAAGCACATGAAATTACCTATATGAATGTGATACTCCATGAATGTTTGAATATGGATAATTTATTGAAATTGACTTATTTGATTAAATTTTGTAGCTTTAACTATTAGGTTAGAAGAATTTGATGTGTGCATCAAGTATGCAGAAATAGGAAAAGTGATATCGAAGGAAAAGAAATATGCCAAGCATGGTTTTATCACTAATAAATACCTTAACCTTTCTTAGAACCTTGTTAAATTGATTAGATGCATAGTCCATCACCCTTATTGACTTAGCTTATGTTTTAGGTAGCTATCCTTTAATCTTTGTTAGTGAGAATTGTTGTCACATGGCTATAAGATCTTACAACCAACATCTAAATTATCTAGTGGCTGACTGAGAGATATTTCATTAAATGCCTTAGATTAAAATCTATGGGGAATCAATGTGAGATCACCTTAAAAATAACCACAAAAGTGTATAAGAGCCATCATGCACCTTAATTAAACATGGAAAAGAATGTCCCTTAATGAGGCATGGGCTGTCAAGCAGTTGGTGGTTAACTAATCCTGAGATGTCTACATATAGAAGTTGAGATCCTCTTGTTGGACAACCTTTTACTAGTTTAAAAAGAAATTAGACTTAGTATAGAAGGACAAGAAATAGATAGGATCAACTGGTTATGAAAACTAAGTGTAAACATGTGAAGGATAGTGCCTAGGTGTTTTAGAGGTCAATAGGTGGGATTTATAGTAAATTATTTTATCTATTATTCATTTGGAATGAAATGATTATGTTCTCTATTTTATCTTATTACATAAGGAGAATAAGACCACTTGGTTTATTCTACCTATTTTATTCATTGCCCATGGTTGAGCATTAGCTACCATTTTGTGCTTATCCTTTAAGGACTTTGGAGAGATTGTTCCTCCTTATTTGCATGAAGTGTTTTGATCTTATGCAAGTTTTGATATGCTATTATGACATTGTGTGATGGTGGTTTGGGAGCATCATCTTTATGATGGTACTATATCAAAGTCCTCTTGTGCAAGGCGCAATGGAAGGTTGTTTGATCCTCCCATGAATGTCATGATGATAGTGGTTGAAGTCCTATTATGTAGGACATAATGGTAGGTTGTTCAACTATCTCATGACCACTAGATGAAGCAATAGAGTGATGGTATCCTCTTGCTATTACATGACATCTAACATACCTTATTATGTTATGAGAACTTGTCTACTTATATATATATATATACATATATACATATATATATATATATATATATATATACATACATATATATACATATATACATATATGTATATGTATATGTATATATATATATATATATGTATATATATATAATGTGTATATATATATATGTATACATATATGTGTATATGTATAGATATATATATATACATATACATATACATATATATATATATATATACATACATACATACATACATATATATACACATATATACATATACATACATATATATATGTCTATATATATATATACATACATACATACATACATACATACATATATATATACATATATATATATACACACACACACATATATATATATATATACATATATATATATATACATACATACATACACACACACACACACACACACACACACACACACACACACACACACACACACACACACACACACACACACACATATATACACACATACACACATACATACATATATATATATATATATATATATATGTATGTGTGTGTGTGTGTGTGTGTGTGTGTGTGTGTGTGTGTGTGTGTGTGTGTGTGTGTGTGTGTGTGTGTGTGTGTGTGTGTGTGTGTGTGTGTGTATGTGTATATATATGTATATACACACACATATATGTATATACATATATATACACATACATATATATATGTATGTATATATATATATATATATATATATATATATATATATATATATATATATATATATATGTATACACACACACACACACACACACACACACACACACACACACACACACACACACACACACACACACACACACACACACACACACACACACACACACTCATTCTTGAATGCTTGATTCACTTAAATGATAATTAGAATGCTTGTTTACTATTATTGAGATTGTAATCTCTTTTGGTAAGAACTAAGAATAGGAATGTAGGTGTTTCTTGATCTTCCCTTGTGTTAAATAACCTTGCTTATATTTTCATAATTTCCCTTGCCAAGTGATATAAGCATGCTCAAAGATAGGAGTATCATGATTAGAGGTGTCTAGAGCAACAACTTAATGATGACAAAAGGTTGGGTGGTGAGCCTTCCTTTAATGGCTAATAGGTGCTTGGGAGTGAATGTGAAACATTATTGAATACTGCTTGGTTATTTTGTAATTTATTATACTAAGATATGTATTCCTATCTTGTGTTAATAAGATGAATGATTCTAATGTATCATCAATTCTTAAAATCTAGAATACTTGTAATATTCTTAAAATATAATGGATCTCAGACATCATTCAAAATATGGATTAAGGCACTTGTTTTATTTATTATTTCCTCAAAATAAAGATGAGTTTTTGTAGTAATTTATTGATCATAGGAACTTTTGAAGAGTCATATTTGTATTGAAAATATATAACCCTTGAGGCTCTTTCTAATAAAGTTCATAGATTGAGTTGTTTGCTTTAGTCCTTGTTATGAATAATCTTGTTTAAGCTCTAAGCATCTCTATTTATTTTAATGAGAGGAGTTAATGGAGTTGAATTTATATACAAATGAAATGAATATAGATAAAGTCTATGTGATTGTTATTAGGAATAACAATATAGCTTAATATAAAACTAACCAATGGCATATTCTATTTATGTTGAATATTTAGACTTTTGGGAAGAAGTCTGGTTATGGAGGAATATCTAATTGACCTTATAGATTCTCTTATAAAAGATAAATGGGTACATTGATTTTATCTAAATTAAATCAATTCCTTAGATAGGTCTTTGTCTCCCCTTGAAATTATCATGGTTAATTTAATGGAATTGAACATAATCAAACCCCGAGTTAAACATAGTTATTGGATACTAGATTGTTATTTAGAAATAACATTTAAGTTCATTCATAAAATCTTATTATGATGTTGAAAATTAATTGTGTTCATGTGAAATAATCCTTAGGCCTTATAGAGGAGTGAATACCTATTTATCCTTTCTTTCATCTAGAACATTTGACAAAGTTGAATAAGTTGTCTAGCTTGATCTTCTATATTAATCTAGGTTACGATCTTAGGTTGGTCGAAAGCTTCTTGCCTTAGATTATTCTTAGGAAACTTTCCATATTGTGGTTATTGCTTAAGATCTTGTGTTTCTTTTCCTCAATAGGGAAAAAGACTTAGTACAAATTTTGCAATATTTTTCTCTTCTTTGGTAAAAGAGTTTGTCAAATGTTTTACGAGTAGATGATTAGTCAACATTTTTACATGAAGACAAAAGTTTTGAAGCTTTAAAAAATTGAAAAAGCCTTTAAGATTTTAGATAAATTATTGCACAATTGTCAGAGCAATTATCATGATTAAAAGTGCTGAAGGCAGTGCATTTTTCTTAAATCTTTAGGTCTTTAGGAGTTTTGTGTGAATTTGTCAAAACAAATGTTGCAAACACAAGTTTTGAAGCTTGCCGAAATTTATTTTTAATCCTTTGGTTTTCAAAGTTAGTATTTGAAAGAATTATGAGAATGGGAGATAACGTAATTTTGCATGGGATAAAAGTTTAGAAGACTTAGAATTCCAAGTCAAGTCTTTAGGTCTTTGAAAAAATTGTTTGACAAAAATGCCTAGAGATCATTGTGAACACAAGTTTCGAAGGCATCGATCTTTGTTCTTTGTCTTCGATCTTCAAAAGTTTTGTTTTAAATATCCTAAATACCTGCATGTTTTTAATTTTTGCCTTTTCCATTAACTTTTGAGTTTGAGTTTTCCTTCAAATTTTACCTTGGTAAATTTTTTGACTTGGATGAATGGATCAGAGGAAGCCGTGTGTCACTTTCTCATGAAATTGAGAGTGATGTCAATGTGGTCTAACATAAAATTAGTGTTAGGATATTAGGATTATGGGATGCTACCATGTGACATCATCCCAATGACATGTAGTCCTAGAAATTATTATACAATAATTTTGCCTCTAGGATAGTAGGCTCACAAGATGTTACCATGTGGAATTATCCCAATAACCCACAATCCTAGAGTTGGCTATATAGAGTGTGAAGATTTTGGGGTGATGGAATCATGGGAAAATTCTATATAACATAATATTAATGACATATGATCCTAGAGTTAGTCATATAGAGTGTAAATTTTCCAAGCTAGTGTGCTCATGGGATGTTGCCATGTGGCATCACCCCAATGACTTGTAGTCCTTGGGATGATTGTACTTAGAGATTTACCTCGGGGCAAGTGGGTGAGTGGAATGTTTTCATTTGGTATCATCTAATGAACCATTATTTTATATATGGTCATACTAATAGCTTGCATCTAGGCTAGTGGAGGAGTAGGATGCCACCACATGGAAATATTTTGGGATCCCATGACCTAGAGATGTTCATGATTTTGCAAGACCAAATACCTGCATATTTCCCTTGAGCCTTTGTGATATAGACTTAGAATTGACTTTTGCCTTAGCTAATTTTCATATTTTACTCAAGTCAACTGGATGATGCCACATGGCATCATTATAATATCCCAAAAGGTTAGGACATTAGGCTAAGGCCTCTATATCTCCACAACTATAAAGGCCTGAGATGTTTCCATGTGGTAGCATCTAGATCCTAAAATATTGGAACACTTATTTTGGGGCAAGCTTAAGGCCAATGTTGAAAAGGCCCTAGAGCCTAATATGCCACCACATGACATCATCTTAGAGCTCAGAGGAGTCATAAAGTGTAGGTAGAGATGTAGACATATTGGCCTAACATTGTGACACATGGTGTGCTTGTAGCCCCCAATAATTTAGACATAGGCTAACCCAAAGTTTCCATGTGGAGTCAAGAGCATTAGTGCGGGCTTGGGTTGATTTTGATGACTATCTCAATGTTAACTGTGTAAGATGGGTATTGGGTAAATGTTTTTAATTGATTATATGAGCATGGAAAAATGATTTTAATGGTTTCCTTCTATGTAATTTGGCATGATAGTTACATGAATTAACTTATGTGAATTTAGTTGCTAGTTTAAATGTGTTTTTGGTGTGTCATGTTTTTTATTTTAGAAATAAAAATGAAATGAAATAATTAATGCACCTTTCATAATCAAAATTAAAAATACAATAGACAACTATTCAATGATAAATGTAAGTCAAGGTACATATAAGATACTTTCAGTTATTTGAGTTATTTCCTTACTATCGTTTCAATTTATGTTTTTATTGCAATGTATTAACTTAGTGTTTTGGGTAGCTATGTTCTTTTCTCAAAGCACCATCCCATGTTACAACTTGTGTGACATGTGATGAAATTTGAGTGGAGCATATGTATACATAAAATATTTATAAACATTATTAGTTACTGATACTTTCTCTCTTATAGGAACCCATTGAATCTCAATCTCTTTGAGTGCATGTCTTAAAGGGTGCATTAGGAAAGGGGTTTTTAGACCTTTGGTGATTCATAAGATTGTAGGCCCATATAACACCACTTAAAACTAATACAAGATACTCTTATCTATTTCTCTAATCTTTAAAATCCCATTTTTACACTTTTATAAGCATCACACTGCCCAAAATAGCCCATAACTTAGTAAAAAGCCTTTTTTACCATGTTTCCTACTATGTCAACCTAGTTAAACCCATTATAAGATTTAGTGCACATTACAGAACTATGTTATCCCAATCTAACATATTTCAAGACCTAACAACTCTATTTCCCACCTAATGAGGTTGACCGGGTCGATTACACTGATTAAATTATCAAGAGGGTTTAAGGTCAATATATCACTATATATACCCCCTTTCATTTCATTTCCAATATAGGATCAATCAATTGTGCATTATTATTTCTCATAAATCTTATTATACAATCAATAAGAGTTTTCATTGCTTAGGGTTTTGCCTGAATATGTAACACTTGTATTGTGGAAGTCTTAGATGCATAAGAGAAGTTTTGTATCCTTATAATCCCATAATAACCTCTTAAAAGGCACCACTGGCCAAGGGAGAGATTGAAGCATGATGAGTTCACTTCAACAAGGTGAGTATATTCCTAGCCCATCATATTTTGATAATTAAATGTTGTAGAGTTAATACATATTGAATTGTATCTCATATTATTTAGATCATTTCTATATTATAGATAGATTTATCTTTGCATGTTTATTATCTTCCCCATTTGTGCCATAAGATTTGGTGAACACTAGATTAGCTTGCATATGCATTTATTATATTAGATTATATATTTGTTTAGTAGATTAGCTTGTTAAATATTATTTACAATTATAAAACCTAGATAGGGTTATCACAATATGACATTTGACTAGATGCCTTGGAAACCTCTACTTTTCCATGGTGTGATAAGTGATTCCTTAGTGTAGATTTATTAGATCTATTATTGGTCATGAACCCAATTTAAATGTATTCCCAATCATATTATTAGTTGATTACCTTCTCTAGGCTTGAATATTATTGAGTACGATAAGTTATAGAATTGTCTAGTTTTGCATGCATACAAAAATGACATTAGCATGACAAGTGTAAAAAAATAAGGATGTATTCATCACCATAAGATATAGGAAATGAAAAAAGTTATGAGAAACCTTCTATTCCCCCTAATGGAAAATAAAATATATATGAGATCAATAAATCTCCTAGGATGTGTGTAGGTGTAATGCCTCCAAAGGTAGTCAACATTCTCCATAGTATGGAAAGTGTATAGGGTATCCTTGTCAACATAAGATATATGAATTGAATAAATAATAAGGAACTTATGGGTATTATGCCCCCAATAGAAAAGGGTAATTCATAAACTTAGTAATGATATGTCTCAAAATTTAACCATTTATATAAAAAGAATGATATCAATGACATGAAAAGATGTACAAATTATGTATGGCAAATGAACCTATCAATTTAATATCACAAGACATAAAATGTAATGAAAATTTATATAAGATAAAATTGATGAGGCTCAGAAAGCATTCATGAAGAGATACATATATATAAAACCATAATGTAAGGTCTAATACTATAATGGATTGTAATGTAAGAATGGTTGATATACTACATAAAATGGAAAAACATAAGAAATATATATACCATGCCAAAATGTAACCATAATGTAAGGTCTAATCTCTATAATGGATTGTAATGTAAGAATGGTTGATATACTACATAAAATGGAAAAACATAAGAAATATGCTCCAAGATGAGAGGGAAAAATACCATGCATAAGATGTAGGTGATAAAAAGATAAGTATAAAAATGTATGGTTCCTTTGTATGCATAATATATATGTATTAATAGGAATGATGAGATAGTTAGGGGTACAAATTTCCCCTAATGGCAAAGCAAGCTAGGGATAAATGATATGCCCCAATGTAAGAATGTGCCCTTAGGAGGGTTATGTATATCAAGAAGAAAAATGGTTTTCCTCTTGTGCTGAATCACACACACAATAGACATAATGAAGGCTTGGATAAGATGGTACATAGTCATAGTATAAAGGTATGTAAAAATCATAAGGTATGATAATAAAATAGGTGGTACTTCCCTGACTTGTAATAATGTTTCATATATAACAACATAATGTTGATATGAGGGGATTCCTTTTATGTAAGACATAATATGTAGGTGATAAAAAGATAAGTTCATAAGAAATGTAAATGGTTCTTATATGATAAATGGAGAAAAAAAATGTAGCCTCTGAATATATCACCTTATAATCCACTATAAATAGATACCATCGATGAATATCATACCAAAAATGTGATAATAATTATATAACCTATAAAAATGTAACACAGTCCAATGTTTTGACGGCTGTTCTTTCATGTTCTTTTTTGTCGGTAACAGGTCCCTGTAAAACTTGGTTTTGGTTCTTTTTTGTAATCAGGTTCTTGTGTTTACCTGGATGTGCTTAAATGTTTATATATCCTTAATCTCACCCACTCACTCTAAGTATAAAATAAAAAACACACATAATAATTATATGTAAAACCTTTAACAGAAGTAGATACACATGATATGTATCAATCAAAGATAAATGAAAATAAAATTTTGATTTTTTTCATTTTCTAATTTTATTACATTTTATTTTTATAGAAGAAAAATATTGAACAATTAGGAAGCCAAGGGGTTCAATAAATAAACAATCACAAATACGTAGGCTTAAGGGCACAATAAATAAGAAAAAAGGAAAATTCCAAACAACCTAAAAATTCCTTTAAAAATTAATGTAAGCTAGGACATAATGTCACAATGTCAATGTTTTCATCATTAGGAAAACTGCATAAGTGTTTGGAATGGGATAAAAAATCAAGTGGAAATGGCCAATGTAACATAAAAATCAACAAAAACCAAATGGATATAATAATGTCAAGGTGAAATAGAAGGCCAATGCTAAGGTGTCAATATAAGACTTGTAATCAACTGAAGGGAGGAAGGCACATGAAAGACATGATAAATAGATGAAAGATTCTATGTATATTAAGCAATTATAGTACAATAATGATGTATTAATGAGGAAGAAAAGAGAGGCTATCATAGATAACTAATTACATTTCATAAAGTATGATATCATCTATATAAGGAGTTAGAAGTGACACTATAAGTCTTGAAATTAGTTTATATGATACAAACATGAGTCAAATTCAAACCTAATTCATTAATAAAAATTGTCATTTTGAAGATGAGCTATAAAATCCACCCATAATTCTCAAAAAGAAGTGAATGTAGTAGTCCAAATATGTCATATGAAGTTAAAATATTAATAAATGATAAAAAATATCATGATGTAGATGATTAGGTGTAGAAACTTAAGATAGTTTAATTATAGGGACCTCAAATGGAAAGAATAGGGACATGTGTCATAAGGTAGAATATATGAAATCAAAACATTGTAACAAATTAAAATGTGTCATAGGGTATATGATATCAAAGTATCAAAATATACATGCATCAAATATGATAATATTACACATGATGTACTAATAACTATGTTGGCATGTTATTGTCATTGATGTCAAAAGGGTGCATCATGTAAAGGCATGATGTCAAAGGTCTATTTATTCAAGTGATTGATCGTGGTAGTGGAATAAAGAGAGTGTTGATCAATGAGTAAGTACTAAGGATATGAGTAGCCTATTGAGAGTGTGTTCTCATTTGATAGCATGATGTTGCCAAAGGTGATTAAACCTAGTAGGTAGTGTGTGATGAGACTAGGTACATTGAGAGAGTATTATCATTAAAGGATGTTATCATGAGATAATTTTAAGCCAAGAGAGAATTTGAAGGAAAGAGATAATTTGAAGGCAGCCAATGTATTATGGTTGTATGAAAGTATAGGTCACTGATGTCAAAGGTGTATCACATCAATATTGAATATGTGTGATATCAAGAAGCATATTGTGATGGTTGATGTTAAAGGTAACTAAGGATAGATGTCAATATTTGATATGTCAAGAAACATGAAAGAGTAGGTGCATGAGAAAAAAGAGTGTTGTAATGAATATTACCATGATAGATAAGAGTGTCATCATAAGAAGAGAAGAGTGTGGTCATGAGAGTTATCATGAGTAAGGTCATTCATGAAAGAGAGATTGTTTCATATTGTGAGGTTTGGTGTCAAAAGTGTTCAGTTGCATAGAAGAGAGATGTCAAGTCATATAAATTTTGGTCATGTGGTTTTAGGTCTATATGAGGCCATAAAAGATTTTTATAATCAAAAAGAGAATGATGTAGTGATATAGGTGTGTTATGATGTCTTATGTTTTCTTGTTTGATGCTTTATTGAGGTCATGACATGGAAAGAATAGGTCAAGGTGTCAAGTGCATTAGAAGCTTGAGCCTAGTCATAGCATGATGAAGGTATGAAATGGTGACATGATGAGGTGAGTTAAATTAGGTATGTGAGAGGTTGTTAAGGTTGTGTGATCATGAGAATAAGATATGGATGCACTCAAAAGTGCTTCAAAGTGAGTATTTGAAGGTAGGTCCTTTGGTCTTGGTTTGTACCTAGACCATTCTTTAACCTTACCTAGCCTAATGAAGCATGAGGATAAAATTTCAAGGTGAATGCATGAATGAGATCATGAATAGAGGTAATTAAATTTTTTTCAATAATGATCATGAAGTATGAGGTTATGGTTTGTAGGAAAAGGCATGTAAAGTGGTTTTGAGGTCTCTTGAGTGCACATAATCAAGGTATGAAAATTTGAGAAGGAATTTTAGGTGTTCATTAGCATGTGTAACCTCTACATGGGAACCTAAGTTGTTAAGGAGATATTAGGAAGGGTCTTAGATAGTATCTATAGGCATTGGTTTTAGATTTAAGGGGTAGTCCTTTATGAATAATTGTTAACACCAAAACCTATGTTAAACCTCCCTAAAACCCTAATAAGGACCTGATATGAAATATGATATTAAAAATAGACTATAATGGTCTCAAATAACTATAAAAACTATTATATCATGTATTCAACTCTCCTAGGTACCTCTAGGTGATGGTGGTTAGTCAGATGAGAGAGAAAATGCATAGATACAAGCTTATTTGTCAAAAAGTTTATGTAACTCTCAAAAGTTGTATTCATCAAAAAGAGAAAATAGATGAAATTATAAACTAAATACTCATACCACATTCCTTTTATGGATTTTGGATAGGTTATACCCTTCAAATATGATAAATTGGTCATCTAATTTAGCAAGTTACAGATAGACCTAATGTGCCCAATGATAAATTTAGGCAAAGATGAGAAGATGAATTTGAGGGTTTTATCATGTCATATTGATGAAACAAAGTGTATGAAGAGTTTATTATATTAATTTTAAGTCAATTTAATGCTTGAAATAAGTTTTGGAGGTCAGTGAATATGGTGAAAAAGTTGCTGATAAAATGGCTTATCTGGTTCAGATAAGACTGTGTGAGATAAGGTCAAGAAATTAGTCTAAAAAACCAATATTTTTCATTGTACCACATGTTATTTATATATAATTATTTTATGGATATATCATAGGATAATTTACATTCATTATGATTCATGGAAAGTGTCTACATATGTGTTGGAGCTTTAAGTCACCATGACTAGTCTTTGAGGCAAATTGATAGTTTTGAGTAAGCAAGTTGTAGAGATGATCTTGAGCCTTTATGTTATGAGTAAAGGTATTAAAATAATTTTGGAATGATATTGAAGTCATGGAATATATGTATACATGTTTAATTTTTCATGAGTAAGTTGATTAAGAGTGTTTGAGCTGCATTCTTGTGAGACAAATTTTTGATTGTATATAGGCCTAATAGGGTAGTTAGTCCTAAAGTGTGTTTTCATGGTAGAATGATGAAAAAAAATCCATGGATTTTTCATGAATTTTATGTAATTTTTATTATTTTAATAATCTTTTTGGTCAGGAAAAGAGATGAAAATGTTGAATCCAAAATGGATTGTCTAGTTCAGTTTGGTCTATGAGATATAAGTTCATGAGATTGGAATGAAAGACTAATATTTTGCTATTAGACCATATGAGTTTTATATTTTATGATGTTATAAATATTTTAGATAATATTTTTAATGAATATTAATTTTTTGAAAGTGTTCATATAGGTATTGGAGGTTAAATATTTCATGACTATGTTTTGAGTATTCTAGCAGTTTTGAGTGAGTGTTTTGATGAGTTGATATTGAAGCCTTA
Organism: Torreya grandis; assembly: GCA_037957365.1. NCBI lineage: Eukaryota > Viridiplantae > Streptophyta > Pinopsida > Cupressales > Taxaceae > Torreya > Torreya grandis. Next base: position 1,882,571 of record JARHVA010000327.1, read on the forward strand.
AGATGTAAATGAAAGTGTCCAATGTATTTGGTAATGATCATGAGTTAAAGTAAATTATATATATACATACATATACATACATACATATATATACATATATATGTATATATATACATATATGTATATATATATATGTATATATATATATATATATATATGTATATATATATATATATGTATATATATATATATATGTATATATATATATACATATATGTATATATACATATATATATATACATATATATGTATGTATGTATATATATATATGTATATATCATTTTTGAGTGGCTTAATTGTGTTTGAGCTTCAGTATTAAAAGGTAGACTTTTTGATGTACACAGACCTAATAGGACTAAGTACTATTGAGGGGCTTCATGAAGGGGTTCGAATAAAAGGTGTTATGGATATCATAGTATGTTGTCTAAGGTATATTTGGATGTTGTGTGAAAGTTTTTTTCTATGTATGTAGGTTTAATATGTTCCAAGGGATCAAATGGTAATGTGTTGATAAGAAGGCCTAATGCAATTAGGTCTCCATGAGACCTAAAGGAGGAATAAGGATTATGAAGTGTTGTGGATGATTAAATATTATTGATTCATGTTTTTAATGTGTGTTAATACTTATTTTTTAGTAAAAAAAAGGTGGTGAGTGTGTATGGCCTACCAAAAGGTGTGTGAGTAAGAGTCTTGTATATAAGCAAGGAATTTTAGGCCTATTTGGAGAAGTAGTGAGTAAGAAAATGGATTGATAAATCATTGAGCCTAAAGAGGTTGGGTAATATGTTATAAACCCTTATGAGAGATTATATAAGCATTTAATGAAGATAATACATGTTTTATATATTTAAATATCAATTTCATATGACCTATGCAATCTTGAAGAGGGCTAGTTGAGCGAAGAAGCCTAGAGGCAGTTTTGAGAGAGATCAAGTGGAGTAGAGTTGAATGAGTGACAATCATATGTTAATTATATATTGAGAGGATATTAGATTTTAATCAAATATGTGTCTTGATTTATTATAGTGGATAGATTTTAGATAAAGTAGATAGAGCATTGAGTGGAAGAGTAGAAGAAAGAAGTGTGTTTGGTTGAGTTGGTGTTTGGTCAAAGAGGAAGTTGAAGCTTATTTATAGGTTGGTGCTTGTATAATTTGTCTTGGTTAAGTTGGTTCTTGGTAAAGATATAGTTGGATGTTCCTTGTAGGTTGGTGATTTCAGAAGTTTCCTTTGACTCAGTTGGTGCTTAGTCATAAGGGGTTGTAGCCTCCTAGTAAGTGGCTGCTTGATAAATTTGGGGTTGGTTATCCATGTTGGGTTGGTGATCAAATAGATTTGATGAATTTTATTATAGGATAGTTTTTCCAATAATTTTTTTAGTGGATTTTATTCCCCATGAGGGTGTCCCACATATGGGATAAGTTATCTTGTTTCATGCTCATATGATTGGTTCTTAATGCATTTTTATATCACTAAGTTACTTTGAATGATTGATGAATGTTTAAGGGTAATTGATTGAAATTTTTTGAATACTAATTCACCCCCTCTCATTCATTATGATTCCAACACACTAATTTATTCAATTATCAATGTATCATAATATGAAATCATATTTATTTATTTATGAAGTTGAATAAAAGAATATACCAAAAGATAATCATTTTCATCATTGTAGTATTTGGTACATAAATATTCCTCATTGGAATCAAATATTATTAAAGGGATATTATGAGCATGAGGATTGAAACAATGTAAATATTGAAACTATCCATGGTTGCATTCATTGATTTGAGCCATGATGTTACAAATATGACATTATAATAGAACAAGGATGGTGTAACATAGAATAAATTCATACATGGTTTAGAAGCCACTGATATAGGTAGCTTAATAGTCCCCAATATTGTTGGATTATGTAGTGAGTTTGATATATTTTAAATGTTATATCTAAGTGTGTGAAATAACATATTGAATGGAGTCATATTCTCTATCACAAAACTATGTTATTATTATCCTTCTAATGAAATGCTAATGAACAAAGGTGTCGTATTCCTAAAATGTGTCAATTAATAATAATGGTAAATTATACTTGGTATATTTTTTTATATTAGTGATACATCCTTAGGAGGTTTATTTTATTTATTTAAAGTTACAAATTCTTCTTTAGGATTTTAATAGTCAAGTTCAATTTTATCTCAATCAATAAGATCTTGATTTTTTTTGCAAAGCAATACAACTTTTAGTCATATGTCCCTTGATTATATAGTATCCATAGGAAGATTTGTATTTATAATATTTTTAAATGTCATAAATATTGATGTTGAATAGTTGGTAACTAGATCAAGTGTATCTCTAATAGTCTCTTTAATATGATTTATTCATTTTAAGAAAACTTTGGAGGATGTTGTGGTATAAGCTTTGAATATATCTTTCCTTCACTAGCCTAAATTGTATATGTATGCACATTAGGCACATGACTAGTGATAAGACTTGAATACATATAATGAGTAACCTTTAGTTGGGTTATTAATTCATTTACAAGGTAGCGATATAAAAAATATAATTGAATGATTGAAAATATTTGCAAAATAATGTATATTTGGTAGGTACCAAAAGGCTATTGGTAAAGATGTGTTTAATTTCAAGATCAATAATTTAATAAAATAAGAAGTGCATATGTCATGAAATATAAATACATAGTTACAAACATCCTTTTTTGGACATTATTAAATATATGGAGTACTCTCAAATGTGGCATGAAATCTATGATTAGCGGTGAACTGATCTAAGATAGGTTATTGTAAGCATTAGAATGAATGTAAATACCGATAAGGTAAATCTTCGAACCATTATAAGAAATTAATAATAAAATATATAGGAAATTTTTTTTTGTAATATCAAACCATGATATTTAAAATTTTTGATAGAGTGAAATAATGTGAAAAGATGTACATGGGGATCTTCATGGCCATCAAATAATTAAAATTTGGGTATAGCCAAGCAATGTGGGAGAGGTATGTCAAGTAAATATCTTGGAATGGGACTATAATAAATACTATCATTTTAATATTTAAAATGAAGGGATACATCACACACTTGACTTTGTAGGTCACCTATAAAATGCATCATAATCACTCTCTCATGTGTAGGAATAGTATAACCCAAAGAGAGCTCCATTTAAAAGGGATGACTGTTTACTCATTTCAAACATGGGAACACTATAAAAGATAGGATTAGTAGGTGAAAAATAATGATCAATTATACATGCATCATTATCCATAAGAAAATAAACTACTTCATTCAAAATTCATATGACCTCAATTATTTTGTCCATTGTATTATTTAAATTGATCAAGCACTTCCTACTAATCTTACCATGACATATAACATAAAGATTTATAAAATAAATATATATTCCATTTTAATCATAATAATCCATATTTAAATCATAATATATGAATAAAACTAATTAAGATTAAAAAAACTAATCTTGACCAAGAATGTGATAAAAATCAAAACTAAATAAGAATCCTGATTAACCTTAGAGGAAAAGATGACTTAAAATATTTGGGTCAATGCTAGTGAGGACTAGGATTGTCTAAATGTGATAAGTGAATTTAAATATAAAATAAAATTATATACATGGTTATATATAATAAAATAAATCAAAATTCAATTGAAACTCAGACCCTAAAGGATGAGAGTTTTGAAACCCTATGTTGGCATTCAAATAATGAAGGGGTTCACCAAAATATTTTATTTAACCATGACACCAATGAAAATAAAATAACACACACTAAGGTGAAATGGGGAACAAATGGTTTTATAGTAATTAGAGTCAAAAAAATAAATTTAGGACCCCAAGTGAAATGAAAACACTAACCAATAGAACAAGCAACAAGTGTAATATCTACTTTCAATGAAATGACAAAGGATATAATAATATCATAGATTAAGGATACATTTTTTTTTTGATATTGGAATAATGATTTGGAAGTGATGACATAGGTCTATGTGAAATTTGGATATATTATTGTAAAATAAAGTAATCAATGCTTCAATAGGAAACTAGAAATATGCCCTTAGGTGGATTCAATAACGTATTGAAAAGGTACCTCTGTAATTGCCTAATCTATTATGAGATACCAAATATATACCTAACATTTATAAAGATTATATTGTTGGATAGTTGTCAATTATGTCATGGTGATTTCATTAAGGTTACCAAGTGAGTGTATGAAGTTCCTTGATAGTCTAAGTGATAATGACAAAGTTTGTAATGTGCTTATCCTAATATACTTGAAGGAGGCTTGGTTGATCTTTAGTTTTGGCATGGTTAGAGATATTTAGGGATGAGTATGGTTATTTTAGGATGTTAAATGGGTAATATTATAGGTTAATTATTATTTTATGGATTGTGTGCATGAGTTTAATTCATATGGTTCTTCATTATGTTCATCTAGGCATAATTGGCTCTATGATAGATAAATCTAAGGAGGTATTTTATATCATTATTTATCAAATGTGTGAGGGTTATAAGATATTATTGATATATGGTTGGATTATAATATGTGAGGAGATAACATGATACAAATTTCAGATCATTAAATTTATCACAACAAAATTTATGTTGGTGCAAAGTTGGTCCCTTAGACAAAAGTGCACTAAGTTTCAACATTGCCAAATTTGTAAAAAAGATATAACAGTCTGAATTTCATCACATCGAAGATAAATTATGTGAAATGGATATAAGATCAAATAAATTATTTTTATAATTAAAATAAATATCTGAGTAATAATTTTAGTGACGGCACATCTCACACGTGTGAACGTTTTAGGAGGAAATGGTCATATGGGTTTGTTCGATATTTTGCCTAGTTTCTATGGATCAAATTTGATAACATGCAAGTGAGCAAGGTAAAATATATATATGTGAAAATTTGGAATTATATTAATATTGAAATGGTACCCATACTTAGTCATTTTTTCATGATGTTAAAGATCAAGATTAGATAGAGATCTAATGGTTCGTGGGAGTTCATACATCTAGATCTATGGTGCATAGTAAGTCAAATGGGTCAAAGTGTTTAATACTTAAAATAGGTAAATATCAAGATCCTTAAAAAAATATAAATGGAGTGTGTCTTTTCCAATGTTTTAGGAAACAATGATATGAATACAAGTGTTTTATGTTTATCATTGAGAAGAGGTAAAGACCAAGCTTCTTTAGAAGATCAATGGTGAGCAGGTGTTTGTAATAATCAATATCAATGATGCATATTAAAGTCAAGAGGTCAAAGAGACAAAAGTTTTATAATATAAATTTAAATATCCCTAAAATAAGATAGATGGTGTGTGATTAATATAATAAATGAAGACATGAGATGAAAACATAGTGTCTGAGGTTTAACTGTGACCGTTGGCACTTGAAAATTAACAAAGGAAAAACTAGTGCTCAGTGTTTATGCCATAACTTTTGATTCAGGATGAATTTAAAGATGAATTAAAAATAAAAGTTGAATAGGAATTTATGGTACATATATATAATATTATTAAAAGGTTTTAAATTATGTACAAACAAATATATTGAGCTCCAAAGTTGACTATGTTCTGCAAGTGACCCAAGAAGGTTATTTGAGCTTGTTTTATTATTTTTTGGATGTCTCATGATGAATTAGATATTGTAAATTGTTTTAGACTCCTTTTTGATCTATGTGGTATTTTTAAGATTTAACAATCAATATTAAGTATTAACAAAGCTTACAAATTTGACTATGTATTCATTCATAGTGTCCTTATGAACAAGGCTATTATTTGAGTTGATTGAGCTTGCAATTAAGAGTGCAATGATGACTGTAAGCATTTGAGAATGTAAAAGGGGTCATTTGGAGTGGAAATATGCATTTTAAATTTGTATTGTGTTCTTTTTTTTCTTGATAAAGTGGTAATGGGTGAATAGTCTTCATGACACCTATAAGGGCTCTAAGGGCCTAATTGAAAGGTGTAGTTGCTTAAAAATGACCCATATATGTTATGGCCAACCTCTTAAGGATGGTATTAAGTTGTGGATTTGTATGTTATAATCCTTAACCATTAAGGCATGTATAATGGCCAACCAAGATGTTGATATTCATGAAGGCTCTACATATAGTGAAACTAAAGGAGATGGTTTTTGAGATGAAAAAGAGGTGTGCATGTGAGAGTTGTGGAGAGAAGGAGAGGGAGAGTGCCTATTAGATGAGTAGATTAGATTGAGGACTATGTGTATGACCATTTTTTCATGCTATTAATGTGGTGATAGATTTTTACTGAGTGAAGAGTGATCTAAAAGGTGGCTTTGGATGCATTGAGTGTGCAGAGTTGAAGAGAGATGATATACTTTATATCTCCATTAGATTGGTAATAAATAAATGTTAAAAATATGTTATTTTCATAGGTGTTATTTTGGCTACTCAAAATATATGGGGTTGTAGCTTCCTTCTAAGGTGAAACTTGCTAAAAGTCTAGTTGTTGTGGTTGCTTAGCTAGACAGGTGTTGTAGCACCTTTTGGGATTATAGTATCACTAAATAAGGGATTATAATTACTTAATTAATTATAGATGGTATAAATTGGTTATTATTATTATAGGATAGTATTTCAATTTTAGGTTCTATTGGGGTTTCTCCACCAAGAGGGTTTCTCACATATGTCATGTGCTTGTTCTTGCATTATCTCTCTTGTTCATTGCTATGAATGATATGCATGCTTCATAAAATTCTTATGGTTATTGATTAAGATTTTAATAAGATTGAAATTGAAGTTGGATTATTTGGGCTCACTAATTCACCCCCCTCTCAGTGTTTATACTTCTAACAATTAGTATCAGAATATGTCCTTTGGTAAAGGATTGATAGCTTGAAGGTGATCTAAGGTACAATATGGGTAGTCATCAAGGAGGTTTCTCTAATAAGCAAGCACTGATGTTCAATGGATATAATTATGGTTTTTGGAGTATAAGGATAAGGACCTAAATCATGTACCTAAGGTTTGACATTTGGTAATCTATTGTTGATGATTATTCTACACCTACTATTCCTCTATCCAGTGTTGTAGATAATAATATATTTGAGAACAATTCTAAGGCAATGAATGCTATCACTTGTGGGATTTTAGAGACTAAATACACCAAGGCAATCATTTTACATTTACCAAGAAGACGTGGGATAAATTAAAAACTATTTATGAATGAGACTCAAAATTTAAGTTAGAAAAGTTGTAGACTCACCGAAGACAATTTGAGAGTCTTAAGATGAAGGAAGAATATTTTGTGGTATCTTTTCTATAGAGAGTTGATGAGATTGTGAACATCATCAAAGGTATTAGAGATAACTTTGAAGAGGATAATATAGTTCAAAATGTATTAAGGTTTCTTTCTATCAAGTTTGATTCAAAAGTGTTTACTATAGAATAAAGTTGTGATCTTACTAAGTTGAAGATGGATGAATTACATGCCATCCTTACTGCCTATGAGATGAGAGTAAATGATGATATACCATTAAAGAATGAAGCAAAATTAAAGATAGAGATAAAGCCTAAGAATAATTTCCAAGGTAAGAAACCTAAGGAGGATGATATTTTTGATATTGATGAGGATGGATTGATTGCTTTGTTTACAAGGAAATTGAAAATAGGTTCATGCAAGTAAAGGGTAAACTACCTTTCAAATTCTTCAATTGTGGAGAGATAGGAGATTTTTATATAAAGTTCCCTCATAAGCATGATGATGAAGAACATGGTGAATACCAAGATGAATAAAATAAGACATAAAATAAGAAAGGATTCAGAAAGTATAACAACAACAAGAAGTCTTTCAATAACAAGAAGAGTCTTTACATCAATAAAAATTGCAGCTCATTAGATGGGAATGAAGATAGTGACTCAGAGTATGATTATGAGATGATGGTACTATTGAAAATTAATCCCTTTTCATGGTTGAGGAATGAAGTTGATCATATAAAAAGGATTCTACTTACAGTGATTCATATGTTGATATATATGAGGTGGACTATGAGACTGAATTGATGAATGCCCTTAAAGAACTGAAGATTGAGAAGAAGATTAACAAGAAGATAAAGTCAAAAATCAAGGAATATGAGGAAAAATTCAATGTGTATGAAAAAATAATGAATGAATATAACAAGGAGTATGAAGATATGGCCAAACATCTCAGTTGTTAATTAGAAATCCTATCTACAAGCCTGAAAGCTAAGTAAGATGAGTGTTCAAGGTATGTAATTGAAAATGAGTCATTGAAATATAAGTTAGAGAAGACATATCATAATATAAAGTCATTCATGAGATTTTAAAAAGATCTCAAGTGTTCTAGACAATATTTTGAATGATCAAAAGCATGCAAGTGATAGAACTAGTATTGTATACAAAGAAGAACTAGAGAATATAACTCAAAAAAAGATAAAGAATAATGTAAACAAGAAAAATATACATATGAAGACAAATCATTAGAAAATGAATGAAGGTGCAGGTATATTGAAGATAAATCAAATCAGACAACCAAATACTATGAGGTATGTAAGTTTCAATGGTTACTATTACACATGTAATCAGTTTATGCATAGAGCTAGAGAATGAAAGAGACCTGTTATAAATGAGTTTGCATGGAACTATGATGGGGGTCATCATTAAAAGGGTATGAACAAATTTAAGTTCTTCAACTATCTTGATGAGGGACACTTTGCTAAGCAGTGTCTAAATAAGGTAAGGCAAGGTGATTATTCTTCAAAAGAAAGAGTTTGTTTCAGTTGTTATGATAGAGGACACATTGTAATATTTTATCCATATTAGGTAGGGCAACTTGAGTCCACTTAAAAAATAATGGTTTGATATATATATGATAAGATTTGTTCACATTACTAGATTCTACAAGCAAAGGCCATCAAGTTAAAATGAGTTCAATCAGGATCCTAGAGTACAAGGAAGAAGGAAAGTTAACTCATGGAAACCAAAGGTGGTAAGTATGACTCATGATGGGTCTGCTGGTCCAAGTAATATATTTTCTATGGTGGAAAATGATATAAAAGTTAAATAGTGTTAAGGGATCTCATTTTCTACTCATGTTGTGGATAAAGAGACCAAGCTCAAGGAGAGGACCAAGGTACTAGTTGAGGCTAGTTCTGAGGTGAATATGGATACAAGTGAACATCTTGCTATTACTAAGCAAATTTCATACAAAGAAAATTAGTTGTTAGTGCCTAGTGATGAGGTTATGAACTATAAGGAAGATTCTTTAGATAAAAGGTATGTCATGAATCTTTATTATCTCCATGTATTGTCAATTCAATCTTAGAAGAAAAGGAGAATGTTGTAGTGGTTAAGCATGTTTCTTCTCTTAAGCATAAGAAGAATAACTACAATTATTAGATGACTAAGGAGGAGAAGGAATATGAATATTTATGGGAAAATCTTAATTGGGATATTATGAAGTAGGGTGTATCTGTCTATGCTTCCTAAGAGACCCCTTTTAGTGGAGAAGCAAGTGTTGATATGTATGCAGTGTCTGTAGGGTTAGGATGGGTATTTCTAGGTGGAATAATGAGATTTATGTAATGTTAAGAATATTTTTATGCTCAGAAAGGTATTTGCACTTATTTGTGATGTGTTCTAGGTAGTTTTTGTGTCTTGATGATCTTATTCATGCCAATTTTGATTATTTTTGAGTGCTCTCACTTTTTTTAGTTTTGGCTTAAGGGAAAGCAAGTCTAATATGGGTTATAGGAATAAAAGTTACCAAAGGTATGAAGGCTCAAATTTTGGTCCAAAAGTGTGTGATGGTTGTCTCCAGGTGTGTAAGAAGTTTTAGAGGAGGGAGTTTACCAGAAGGAAGTTTGTTGACTTTTTTTGTTTTAAGATTTTAAGGTTTTGGGCTCTACTAGAAAATTAGTTTTCCTTATGAGTTGAGATATAAGGATTTTTAATAGCTTTAATTGTTGTAAAATCAAGATTCATATAGATTTTAGGGTTTTTGAATTTCAATTTATTTAAGTTTTTATCAAAATGGAGGCCTAATTGGCTAGTAGGTTTGTGAAAGAAGTATATTTTAGAGGATGATATAGCTGATTAAATTTGTTTTTATTGAGGGGGAATATGAGAGTTCTCTAGATATGAATTTTTAGGTCTTTAAGTTGTGTCTACATAAATTTGTTGGATTTTCAAGTTCCATGTAAAGATACAAGGAGACTAGACATGCCTTTTGTGAAGAAGAGTGATTTTTTTGCTCAGTTTATCCAAAATAGAAATGTATGTATGTTTTAAGGTGATTTTTTAGGTTTTTTTAAGAACATGTTTCCTTTTTGGCGAGTGGCATAATTTTTTTTTGATGATCCTTGAGGTGGCTTAAGAGAGAAGGCTAGTAAGCCTATGTGGTGATTCTTCATGGTGTGTGGGTATCTGAAGATGCTTAAGAGGTGAAATGGATCAAATATATTATGGGGAGTCCCTATTGGATGTTTTTTTGGTGATTTTAATCATATTTTAGTGTTTTGTGTGTTCTTTATTCATTGGTTGTAGTGCTTGGTTAAAGAGTGTTAACATGTAGCAAGATGATGTTGTCAAAGAAAGAAGAGGTAGGCTCAAGGTAAGGGGGAGTTTGTATCATATTTATAAGGTTTTCATATCATATTGGTAGTATTTTTATGTCCTCAATATTATTTAGTGCCCACTCTATCATCGTGTCAAAGGGGGAGAAAGTTCTTATTGTGGAGTGCTTGAAGAGAGAGAAGGAAGATGAGATATATATTGATATATGATGGTTGTTGACATTAATGAAAAAGGGGGAGATTATTGGAATGCTTTAAATGATGTCATGGTGATGTAATTAATGTTTCTAGGTGATTGGGTGAAGTGCCTTGATAGTCTAAGTGACAATGACAAAGTGTGCAATGTGTTTGTCCTAATATGCTTTAAGGAGGCTTATTTGATCTTCAATTTTGGCATGGTTACAGATGTTAAAGGATGAGTATGGTGATTTTAGGATGTGAAATAGGTAATATTAGAGGTCAATTATTATTTTAGTGCTTGGTTCCATGAGTGTAATTCATCTGGTTCTTCATTATGTTCATCTAGGCATAATTAGCTTTGTGATAGATAAATCTAAGGAGGCATTTTTACGTCATTATATATCACACATGTGAGGGTTACAAGAGTAAATTAATATATGGTTGGATTATACTATATTATTATATCATATTTTTCAAATTTTGGATCATGCAATTTATCACAACAAAATATATGTGGGTGCAAAGTTGGTCCCTCAAATAGAAGTGCATTAAGTTTCAACACAGCCAAAATTGTAAAGAAGATCTAATGGTTTTTATTTTATCACATCAAAGATCGATGGTGAAAAATAAATATAAGATAAAATACATTATTTTTCTAAGTATAATAAATATATGAGTAAGTATTTTTGTGATGGCATATCTCACATCCATGAATGTTTTAGGAGGAAATGGTCATATGGGTTTGTTCAATATTTTTCCTAGTTTCTATGGTTTAAATTTGAGAACATGTGAGTGAGAGAGGTAAAAGATATATCTATGAAAATTTGTATTTCAAAGAATATTAAAATGGTTCCCCATACTTATTAATTTTTTCATGATGTTAAATATCATGACTAGATGGAGATCCAATGGCTTGTGGGAATTCATACATAGAGGTCTATGATGCATAGTAAGACAAATGGGTCAAAGTGTTTAATGCTTAAACTGGGTAAATAATGAGATAATTATAAAAATAACAATAGAGTGTGTTTATTCCAATGTTTTAGGAATTATTGAGATGAATACAAGTGTTTAATGTTTAACATTGAGCAGAGGTAAAGACCAAACTTCTTTAGAAGATCAATGATGAGAAAGTATTCATATTGATCAAGATCAATTATGCATATTAAAGTCAAGAGGTCAAAGTGATATAGGTTTAACAAGGTAAAGGTAAAATAATTAAAATAAGATCAATAATCCATGATTAATATAATAATAAAGGACACAAGATGATAGCATAGCATCCAAAGTTTAACTGTGACTGTTGGCATTTGATAATTGATGAAGGAAAAATTAGTGCTCAATGTTTATGCCATAACTTTTGATTCAGGATGATTTTGAAGATGAAGTAAAAATAAAATTTGAAGAGGACTCATTGGAACATCCATATAATTTGATTATGAGGTATTAATGTATGTACATACAAATATATTGATCTCCAAAGTTGATTGTGTGATTGACTATGTTCTATAAATGATCAGAGAAGGTTGTTCGAGCTTGTTTTGTTGTTGTTTGGATGTATCATGATGAATTAGATATTATAAAGTGTTTTATACTCATTTCATATGATATTTGTGGTATTTTTATTCTTTAAAAATTGATATTCAATATGAACAAAGCTTAATAAGTTCACTATGTGTTTGTCAATGGTGTCCTTATGAACAAGGCTATTGTTTGAGTTGATTGAGATTGCACATAAGATTGAAATGATGACTATAATAATTTTAAAATGTTAATTGGGTAATTTGGAGTGGACATATTAATTTTAAAGTGGTCATGTGTTTTTTTCTTGATAAAGTGCTAAATGGGTGAATAGGTCTCCATGAGACCTATAAGGGCTACAAGGGCATAATTGAAAGGTGTAGCTACTTAAAGGCAACCCATGGATGCTATGGATGACCTTTTTAGGATGGTATTGAGTTATGACTTCATATTTTATAAGACTTAAGGGTTAATTTATGTCTAATGGTTGATCAAGATGTTGATATTCATGAAGGCTCTACATATAGTGAAACCAAAGGATATGTTTTTTAAAATGAAAAAGAAGTGTGCATGTGAGAGTTATGGAGAAAAGGAGAGGGAGAGTGCCTAGTATATGATTTTATGGTCAAATAATATTGAGTAATATGTGTATGACCATGTGTTCATGTTATTTATGTGGTGACAAAGTTGTTAATAAGGAGTGAAGAGTGATCCAAAAGGTGGCTTTAGATGTATTGAGTGTGAAAAGTTGAAGAGAGTTGATATACTTTATATCTCCATTATATTGGTATGAAATCAGTGTTTAGGAGATTTTATATTCATAGGTGTTGTTGTGGTTTCTCAACATATAGGGGTTTTATACTCATTTTAAGGCAAAACTTGCTAAAAGTCTAGTTGTTATGGTTGCTCATCTAGATAGGTGTTATAACACCTTGTCGGATTATAGTCTCACTAAATAAGGTATTTTAATTCCTTGATTAGTTGTATCTAGTATAAATTGGTTCTTATTATTATAGGAAAATAGTCCAATTGTAGGATCTAGTGAGTTTTCTCTCCCAAGATGGTTTTTCACATATGTCATGTGTTATGTGCTTGATCTTTCATTATCTCTCTTGTTCTTTGCTATGAATGATATGTATACTTCATGAAATACTTCTGGTAATTGATTAAGAGTTTGAAAGGATTGAAATTGAATTTGGATTATATGGGCTCATTGATTCAACCCCCCCTCTCAGTTATTGTACCTATAACATCTATATTTTTTTATGTGGATGAATTATTAGATGTCATACATATTTATGTGATTGATTTTTTGAATTAATGGTGAGAATTTCTTCATTTGTCTTGAAATAATTCACCCAAAAAGTTTTCAAGAGAAAAATAGAATGTCTATGATTAGTTTACTTAATAAAACTCATTATAGAGTTGTATTTGCATACCCCAAATGTTTGGAATCATAGTCAATGTAGTTATCTTGTGACCATGAGGGCAATTTCAAGCAAAAGATTTTTATCCTATCCCTAGGTGTAATGTAGATACATGAACATTCATTTATCCTTATTTTGGCATAAATTTAATGAAATATTATTGATAAGTCCTTGAGAAGAAATATAACAATGTGAAGTGTGCCTAGACTTGACTTCATCTTGATGTGTCATCCTCATTGTTATTATCTAAGAGTTTTGTATATATAATCTTACCAAATTCAAATTATAGACCTATTGACATACAAGTTGACCTAATAAAAAAGAAATATCCAACATACACAAATCCAAACATTAAAAAAATGTAGAGAAGGGTAGAAGGGACCACCAAAAGACAAAGGAAAAATTCAATGGTGTGTCGAATACATAATAAAAACATTCTATAGTTATAATTGAATTTAAAAATCTATTGTAAGAGATAAAAATGTGGGAGATGAATATAGAAACATAAATAATAGGCCTACATGCACAAAATTAACAAAAATATAAAGCTAAAACAAATGAAATAATGGTCACATGATCACATAAAGAAGAAAGAAAAGATACAGAATACACATAAAATCAAAAATAAGACCTTGATTCAAACCAATGAACAATATACAAAAAATGACACTAGATATTGAAATAATAATCTATAGAGAAAAAGGTGGGAGGTGAAGATAGAAACACAAATAATAGACATGCATGCACAAAATGAACAAAAATAGAAAGATAAAACAAATGAAATATTGACCCCATGATCACATAAAGAAGAAAGAGAAGATATAAAATACACATAAAAGAACAAATAAGACCTTAATTCAAACCAATGAATAATATACAAAAAAGGACACTAGCTATTGCAATAATAAGCCTTGTAAAAAAATTATGTGTCCACATAATGCCCCTACTTTGATGTGAATGCATTCATACATAAAAATAAAAATAAGGATAAATTAAAACACACACTTGAACTTACCTAAGGAGGGAAGGATGAAGCAATTGGATGTCATGACTCCACCCATATGTAATGAGAGTTCTTTGCAACATTTAAAAAAATTCTTGGAAACAAATTCATGAAAGCAATGATATATCATGACATGGTGAAATAAACATAGAAATAAAATAAATGAGCAAATTAATGAATGCACCTATTTAAATGAAAGCTATGTTACCATAACTAGAAAATAACACTTTATAATGCTCATTATTATTATAAATTTTAGATTAATATATTAAAGTTCTATTTATTTTATTGATTAAAGAAATAGATAAATGCCATCTAGTCATTTTTGGTGCCTTCACTTTGATCATTTTTGCTCAAATTCACTCAATTCACTCAATAGTTCCTGACTTTTTTTCAATTCCACTCAATTTGGTTCAATTTAAAAAATATTAAAACTATCAAAATATATGCCCTCATTTTGACATGAAGGATTGTAAAATATGTACTTGTAATAATTATTTTTCATCATTATTACAATAGGAATATTAAAGGAATGGATGGTATGGTAAAAATTCATAGTATATAGGTATGCAATGATCATAAGGTACACAATAAAATAAATGAGACATATATGTAATAAGAATATATAAAAACACAATTTGGATATCCTTGTAAAACAAAAGGTGTAAGTAATATAGAGATATTTATAAGAAATGTAACTGGGTCTTATATGATAAACGGAAAATAATAAATATATCACCATTGTCCTGATGCAAAGTATTCCACCAATGTGATGATTATCCTTAGGGTGTGGGCATAATATTATCCTTTATAATATTTGAGAGTGCATAATCATATATAACTTGTACATATTGTATCTCACCCACTCAAATAATACCATGAGAAGTATGTGTGTAACATGTATATGTAAAACCTATAGCATAGGTAGATAAACTTGATATGTATTAATCGAAGACAAATGTTTTTTTCCATTTACTAACATTTTGGAATTTTAATTTTTTATAAGTAAAATAAAGTACAAATAAGAAACCAAGCTGTGCAATATAAACAATCAAAAAATAGGTAGGCCTAGGGGTATAATCAATAAGAAAAAGAAGATGAAGATTCCAAATAACCTTGAACTTTCCTCAAAACTCAATGCAAGTTAGGACATAAGATCTTGATATATATGTTGTCATCATTAGGAAAGTTGTACAAGTGTTTGGAATGGTATCAAAAAAATAGGGGTAAGGGATAATACAATATAGATATCAATAAAAACCAAGTGGATAAAATAATGTTGAGGTGAAATAGAAAGCCAATGCCAAGGTGTCAATAAAATACTATAATAAACACAAGGGAGTAAGACACAACATGTTGAATAAAAATCCATGTAGAGTAAATAATTATAGTATAATAATGATGTATTGATGAAGTATAAAACATAAGAATTCATAACTCACTGATAAAATATACTAAAGTATGATGTCATATATATAAGATTCAGATCCAACACTATAAGTGTTGAAATTAGTTTGTATGATACAAGCATGAGTCAAATGGGAGCTTAATTCATCAACAAAAGATAGTCACCTTGAAGATGGGATATAATATCCATCGACACTTCTCACAAATAAGGCAATGTGTAAGTTCATATATGTTTTATGAAGTTAAATTTATAAGAATTGGTAAATAATCCCATGATATATATTATTAGGTGTAACAATTCATGATAATGTATATGTATGGACCTAAAATGGATAGAATAGGAAATGTGACATAACATGAAATAAATGAGATAAAAATGTTGTAACAAATGAAGATGTGTCATAGGATATATGATGTCAAAGTGTTGAAAGATATATGCATCAAATATCATAATGGTACAAAGACATACCAACCAATAATTTAGGTGATCCACAAGGTGTCATAATATGAAGTCATAAGTGTTGATTTACAAAGGTGAATAAGAGAGTATGCCAAAATATCATCATTTTTGTGATAGTAGTGTTTATTACATTGATATTTATCATTGGTTTCAAATATTATTAGATGGATCTCCTGAACATGAGGATTGAAACATATTTATCTATTGGTATTATTCATAGTTTAAAAAATTAATTTTAGCTACATTTTAAACATTTTTTGGAATTTAGGGTTGGGGGAATTGTCATGCCCAAAAATTTCATTTTTTAACCTAAATTTTTTGCATGACTTGAAATACCCACCAATGTTTTTAACACATTAATGCACACACTTATCATGCATGCTTTGGTAATATGTGTATGAAAGATTAGAAAGATTTGTATGAAAATCTAAACATATTCAATGTCCAAAATAATAAAACTATTAACCATTTAATTCACTATATAAGTTGGACAAGGGACTACAAGAGGTTAGCTATGGTGGTGTTGCACCAAATATCCATGTTCCCTATTAAAATTTCATAGGGTCAGTGTTCCCAAAGAACATGACCACTAACATGTTAATTCCACATGAGTTAAGAGGCCAAAAATAGAGCCTAGATAAGATAAACCCGTAATCTAATCTCCTCAAATTCAACAAGATCATTAAGAAAATCAATAATAATATACTGTGACAAAAATACCAAGAAATTAGCACAACCACACTAATTAACATCATAATAAATTACCTACAAAATGGTGATGGATAAAATATCTATATTAATAAAATCATCTTTTTTTTACCTTGAACCAATTATATAAACTACAAGGTAACACTAAGAACCCATAAAACCAAACTTGGAAGAGGCAAACACCTAAATCAGATGGCATTTCAAGTGGGTTTTGATGATAAAAAGTTGATCCACCTAGAAATTTTTGATTGAATTGGGTTTGAAAATTGAATTACTAAAAATATCAAATCCATCCATAAGAAATAAATGAAAGTTCACTATATAATTTAAAGGTATATGAAATCGCTATAAACCTCTTATTTAACATAATACTACTTTTATCTATGTTTAGTAAGTCAATTCTTAATAGAGTTTGTGAGCTGAGAAGAAACAACCAATACATAATTTTGATGATCTCCTCTAGATATGGATCCACCAGACAACATTGAATAGATAAGGAATGATACTAGTTGATGCATCAAATTCTTGTATGATAAAGTTATATGATTCAAGTCTTCATCTCTAAGAAGCAACCAAAACATAGGTTATTCTGAGTCAGTCTTCGGGCTAACTTAGTTGATATGCAAAGTAATCATTTTAACATTTAATAGCAAAAACCTTACTTTGTGAAGATAATTAAACTTTTGAATTAATGTTGGTCTAAATATGATGATAATCCCTATCATGCCACATCTCGAAGATGGTAACAAAAGCCTTATGAATTATGTAATCCATCTTATGAGTAGGCTGCATAAGATTTATGTGATCTTATTCAAATGACTTATTTGTCTTCAAGGAAGACTATAAATCTCTATTAATTTTAAGATAAAAACTTTGAAGAATCCTCATTGAGATTATAATACTCAATATTTCTTGCTCAACTTAGTCTTAGTATAATTTGAATAGTCCAAAACAAGGTCTTACTAAGTGTTTAAATGCTATCCACTTGAGATTTTTGGTCATAAAATATGTTGTCAAAGGCTTAGTCATTGATACACTTTATTATAAGGAAAAACTTAAGAATTAAGTTGAAACCATATTCTAAATATTTCCATGACATCCACTAGCATTTTAAAAAAAACATGTCTATATCGTTATTTGTAAAGCATGCAGATTAATCTCATAATTTTTTAAAATCATCCTCAATTAGAAATTTACATAATTTGTAATTTGATTTAAAATAATTTTTTTAAGTCCATAAGGAAATAAAATATTAATTTATTATTTTCTTTGGCTATTGGTTTAATATGTGAGATCATTACCATACTACCTCACACTAAGATGTAGAGACCAAATATCTTAAGTATACCTCTTAGTTGGGATCTCATGTCATTCATATACTCTACTAAGTTTGAAACATATAGAATAAAATATTATTTTTATGAAATATAATGCCAAAGATATGATTTATTGATGCAAAATTTAATCTTATAATGCTACGACAATTGCTATACATGTGATCAACAACTTTATTCCCACATTATAATCAATTGTTCCTCATACAATAGTGAATCTTAACATATTTCAAAATATGATATATACTTGTAAGGGGATTAATATATAAATTTATAAAAATAATTAAAGACTTACAAATACAATCAATCTCAACATCAATAATAGGTAATAGTCTATTGACAAGCATAATGAGAGGTACAATCTAGTTTTGGGAGTATATAATATAATTTTGATTTTATTTTGGATATATCATAGGAAATCAATATCTGTATCCTAACCCATTGAATATCATAATTATATCTATATTTTAAACACTAAATTAATCTTGTATACCACTAAACATGTACCAAGATGTACAAACCAAGATCAATGTTAATCTAAGCAAGTAATTCATGTCACATCCACCAAGTTATTCAAATCATAAACATAAAATTTATGTAAGATATAAATACATGCCATTAAAATAATATCATGTATGATTAATAATTTCATACATTATATTTAATATAATACTATAGTGAATAATCATTCTTGTGAATGTTTTTAACATACAAACTAAATCTCTATCATTCAAAAACTAGTTGAACATCAATATAATCTTATGATTGAAAACAATGTAAATAAAGACAATCTACCTGTATGAACATTCATTTTGGTCATAAAGTTAATAAAACTTAGGAAGTAAATAAAATCATTTTACCTAAAAAAATATAATAAAATTAGTGCCATTGCATAAGCATCAATAACACACAAACTACATTGCCACACTTAACTATTAAACTAAGAGACAATAAATGACTAACATGATCAGGTGGGCACAATAGATAAGTTATTTAAAAAAAGGAAAGCACATAAAATCACTTTACCTAAAGCTACTAATCAAACCCAAAGCTATAGCTAAAGTTTATAATCTATTTATACACCCCAACCCAAGGAGTTATTTGTCATTCTTGATACTATAATGGAGTGCCATGCTCAATAGTTGGCTATACTTAAAAACATATTCACTAAAGTATTTATATAGAAACCCAAAGGTATTAAATGCCATTTATATCCATATTAAGTGTTATACTACTATAGTAGGAAGAATAATACCTAATTTATAGTTTTAGACTCATCACAAATTTAATCAATTCACTGACAGAACATTAAATTTATCCTAAATCCATCCATATCCTACTTTTGGTCTAGTGGACATTATAAAAAATATATCTATTTATCTATCTCACAAACCGATCAAAAAATAAATTAAATATTATCAATGGTGAACAAAATATAAATAAATATAAATCCTTTGATATAAAACATTATAGCTATTCAATCTACAACAAATATCTAGATGCAAGCTTATACTTCATAACTGCATCCCAATAATTTTATACTATCAAAAGAAATGAGGATTCACTTATGCAGATGACATTTCAAGGAGAATAATAACTTTTTTTGATATTATTAAGTTAGAATACCAAATTTTAACATGCCTCTCTTAGTCATAAACAACATTGTTTAGATTTCCTAGATAATCAAACAATTGTATCCATTTGTACAATCAGCACAAAGAGGAAAGACTTAAAATGATAATTGAAATTCCATTTCTCATCATTCAGATACTAGTAGGAAGGTTAGAGTACCAAGAACTAAAAATTGTATCCTATCCCTTTGAAGGTTATACAAGAAACTATAAATAATTATAGAGGAATTTACATTGGGTAAAGATCTTGAAACTCCATTTAGAATAAATAGTTTCAATCAGAACATACACTCACATATGTAATACCTAAAGGAAAATTTACAGACTAGATTCAAGCTATAAAATTTTCTCAAAATATTTTTTTTACTACATTTATATATTGGCATAGTATCTAAAATGGTTTTATCCATAGCATCATGAAACAACTCCATTCTATGGAATTTACAATGATGAAAATATTAAGCCTAGACCATTTTATTTAGAATCTTTTTACAAGCCAAAGTCAATATACAACCCTAAAATAAGCCAATAAAATCACACACATGGAATGTCCAGATCTTGTTCTTACAGTCTCCATCAAACCATACAAACATGATCTATCATCTTATACCATATTAATGTTTATTTGTTGAACAATAGAGGTTGGATAATATATAAGGGTACTTGTCTGTACCATGTTCTTGTTTTCCTCCTTCCTATTACTCCAATTTCACTTAATGCTAAATTTTCCTCCTCTGCTCTAGTGGAATAACACATATTCATTCTCCAGACTTCCTTTAGTGCAATCTATATTAAGTGGGGTACATGGAGAAGTATGTGGGATATTATGTGTCTTAGGTGAGGAAGATGTTAAAATTACACCACACTCAAAGACAAAATTAGAAATGACCAACCATAATTTTATCTTCCTTCTCCTATATGTCACTTGAACCAAAAAAAATAATGCCCTTATCTTTCAAATTTTGACAAGACTGTAGTGAGGTAGTGGGTTGTGGAATTATTTTCACCATTTAAATTTTTTTTATACCTTTATTATTATGCCACACTCTCCTCATGAAAAATCTTGTCTTCAACCTTCACAAATGATTATGTCTTCCAAAATGATTCAACCATACCAATCACATGGAAATATACTTTACCATTAACTTTGGCATGAATAAATTTCCCTTCCACTCAAATTTGGTGTCCCATTCCCCTTGGGTTTTTCATCCAATAATAATATATAAACATGAAGATTCTAATAGCTACATTCCACTCATAATTACATTAAAATTTGCCAAAATAATGTTATAATTTCATTTCATTAGGTCATTAGTTTATCATTTAATATTCTCAAGAATACATATGTTTATTTTATTAAATAAATATATGTAATTATCTCCATTAAAAGGTAAATAATTTAAAAAATAAAAATATAGTTAAATTCCAAGAAAATGAATGATCGTCAAAATGAAATTTGACTAAAATTTTCTTCAAGGATCAATTGAAAGACATCAAACTATAACAACTATTGAAACAAGATGAAAGACCACTCAACTTACATGTCAAGTAACCATTAAGGATAAAAAACATACATTCATAAATAATTTCATCCAAACAACCTCTGTAAAGACACAACATGACACATTGGAGTTAGAATCACATTGTGCCAATGAGGAGGCGCTATTGAGTTAGGGCAAGGTATTACATTCACCCCTCTAAAAAATGGCATCATCATCAATGATCCCATAATAAAATCATGTATTGGAATACTCCACATTCCAAAATTTTAATAATCCACCACTATGTGAACCTAAATAAAACTTCAAAAAGCTAACAACTACTTCCCAAATTATCATATAAGTTTATAACACAAAATGCTGCTATCAATACTCTGATATGCTAGTATATAAAGTTCATATTTATAAACAACCCTTGTGCCAATCCATGGCACAATAGGAATAAGAAATATAGTATCCAAACATGGAACTAATGTAATTACTAGAATACCATATATGCGCTATGTTGGGCCAAACCATCAACCAAAACATACTTCCATGTTGTACCCACTGAACAAAATATCATAACTCTAAGGAATTTTATTATATCATATTCACTACTAATTGATATTATGAACTTTCAAGATAGATAAACAAGAGTATAATTATCATCTCTAAGGGAAACAGCAGAAAACCGATTTGGACTAGAGCCTGGATCAAGGGGCTCATTCCTAAAATCAAGTTCTTTTGCTGGACCCTCCTCCAAAACAAAATTTTGACTCTGGATAATTTACAGAAACATGGAATCAATATTGTTAACAGGTGTATTCTGTGTAAGAGAGACCTTGAAGATAGAGATCATCTGTTTGTGAATTGTTCCTTCACTCAGCTTGTTTGGAAGGAGGTTCTCAATATGTGGGGTATTACTTGGGTTCATCAAAAAAATGTTGAACTTTCTCTTAAAAGCTGGTATTGCCCTTCAAAGAATCCTGAAGTTATCTTCTTATGGAAAATTACTCTTCCCCATATCTGGTGGGGAATATGGACGGAAAGAAATAACCGAATATTCAGAAACAAAGAGCTCCCTGGATGGGTGGTTGGCCAGAACATCATTAGAGCTCTAAAGGAAAATTTTTCTTCTCAAAAAAATCCAAGCTCTAATCTAAATGTGGATAATCCCCTGAGGAAGGACATTACTCTCAGTAAACATGATAACCCCAGATCAGATGTGACTTGGATTAGTCTGCCTCAAGAATGGATAAAGGTAATTTTGACAGTGAAGCAAAAGGGAACCCGGGTAATGCTGGTTGTGGTGGTGTTCTAAGAAACCATGTGGGAATGGTTATTGATGCTATTACAATTCCCATAGGTATATCAAACTTCCATATTGCTGAAGCTACAGCTGCTCTTCAGACCCTTTAATTAGCTGTGGATTCGGGATATTCTAAATTGTGGCTCGAAGGGGACTCTTTGAATGTTATTAATATCCTTAATAACAAGAATTTAGTGTCTTGGACCATAGAGGACAAGGTTAAGGAGATGAAAACCCTTATGAAGAAATTTAAAGAAATAAAAATCACCCATACCTACCGTGAAGCCAATGGTGTCGCAGATTGGCTTGCAAAT
Source organism: Torreya grandis (assembly GCA_037957365.1). Lineage (NCBI taxonomy): Eukaryota > Viridiplantae > Streptophyta > Pinopsida > Cupressales > Taxaceae > Torreya > Torreya grandis. Next base: position 1,905,940 of record JARHVA010000327.1, read on the forward strand.
TGTGCCGTCTGGGAGGGGCATAAAGTGAGGTGGGATGAAACCTTAGAAAGGAATGTGGACTTAAAGGCGATCATTCTTCTTGATGCCACACATGCAAATGAAGGAAGGATTGGAGCGTATCAAAATCTTAATGAGTAGGAGGAGTGGCAGCACGGGGAAAGAAACCCAATTATCAAAAAGCAAGGCCCTCAAAAGGGAGAAGCGGATCCTAAAAAGCCATAAACAAATTCGACGTCCAAATCAATTTGACAGCAGCAGGATCCAGGGTAACATCTACAGTAAACGGGATTCTAAGAAAATGAGTATGGCGCGTGAAAGGAAGGGTGAACCCCGTAAACAAGAACCCAAGAGTTGTGCAGAATGGAGAGAGAAACACCAAGTATGGAGAATCTTGTAGAAAGGAAATGTCATGAATTACATGGAAAGGCTTCACGATTCTAAACCGCACATCACGACGGCCTTCTTTAAAAATTGGTCTGACGACAGGGTCACCCTGCATGGCGTAACTGTTAATTTAACTGAGGATTTTCTTGACGAGGTTATAGGGTTGGCTATGGAAGGAATCAAATTTTCAAATCAAACCAGCATATCAAACGAAGCATTCTGCAAATTCCCCAAAATGGATGAGGAGGAGCAAAAAATGGTAAAAAATGGGGATTTTTATGAGTTGGACCAGATAAAAGGGATTTGGAGGGACGTCCTAAGCTGTATCAGGGAATATTTCATCCTGGATGGTAGAAGTAAACAAGTGCACAAGTTCCACTTCGTCTTCCTCAACCACTTCAGGCATAAGGTAAGAATATCTTTTCCTTTCTACCTTCGCTACTTCCTGATTCAAAGCCTTTATGCTCATAAGAAGAAAGACTTGTGCCCTATTCTTCACGAAGGCCTTATTCTGCTCATTGAAGGCTTTTGCAAGAACAGGGCACTGGTAAAGAATCCCAAATAGGGGAAAAACAAGTTGACAGGGAATAAAAAGGATGAAAATGAAAGCAGAAGAGGAAAAATTAAGACCCCTAATCCCAATACACAGAATGCAGTAGGAGAAAGGGGTCGGGAGAGAATTGGAGAACCCGTGGAGGAAAAACGGGTGGAAGAAGATGGAACAGAGAGCTGGGAAACCAACTCTAGTAATGATGAAGAAGGACCTGAGGATATGGAAAAAGATAAAGTCAATACTGAGGAGGACTCTATTACCAGAATAGAAGAGAAGGAGGAAGACCAGAAAGATGAGGAGGATGACACTGTCCAGGAAGATTCTGGTGAGGACCCAATGTCAAAGAATGAAAAGGAAATCCCAGTCCAGGAAAATATTCAAAACATGGAGATGGAAATTGAAGAAGGATTCAACGAGTGGGAATTAAAGAGCCAAGAAGACTTCTTTGAAGAAGCTAGAAATAGCCCAAACGAAAAGGCTGAGGACTGGAAAGGGAAGAAACAGAATGAGGAAATACACACTCCTTTGATTTGGGTTAACAGTAAAGCTGAGTGTTCTTCCCAATTAGATGCCTAGTTGTGTAGGGAGATCATTGATCTAAAGAAAAAAGTGGAAACATTGGAAGAATCTATGAAAGATGCTTGGAACAAAGTAAATGACATGGAAAATTAGTTAAGCCAAATCCCTGTGAAGCTTAAAGTTTATGAAAACAACCTCCGAGAGCTTATAAAGGATAATAGAAAGAAAATGGATGAAGTAACATCCAACTTTTGTGCAGCTGCTATTAGTATTGGGAAACGTGCCAATGAGGAGATGAAAGTAATAGAGGGCCCCTGCAAGAGGACAAGGCAAAGTTCCAGAAAGAAAGACACACAAAAAGGAGACTTGCTGGAGGCTGCCACCCAGGAAATTGCTTTGAAAGAAAAAGAAGCCATGAAGTTGATTCTGGAACTAGATGAATAATCCGGTCCTTTTTTCGGTTAAGAAACTGTGACTGATCTCTGGTTTTATTTTGCTAGTTTTCAGTTTGTTGTTCTTTCAGAATTTTGTTTTTTGGGTCTTTTTCGGCTGTATCTCAATGGTTTCAGGACCATTCTATATCTATTTTTACTACCTCTATGTAGTGCTTTTAAGGCGTTGCTTGTGGGCTTAGATTGCTCTTTTTTTGCTCTTTGTTAAAGGGTTTCGGGGCCCCTTCAAAACCTGCTTTTACCTCTAATCTAAAACAAGAGTATAATTATTTATTCACCATAAGATCATATTATATCCATTGTGCAATGAGCAATAATGAAAATGACTACCAAGTTATATAAAAAAGAATATAATGTTGGACAATATCAAATACAATCTAGTGTCCAAATAATAATAATCTCCATCATTTGCATCATCAATAATATCTTTCCAAATATCCTTATACCTCCCAAAACTACTTAGACCTACCAACTAATTAGACCTCCCAAAACCTCCTTATTCCCTCCTTAAACCTCTCATCCCTTCATCTTTTGTCTTCACTTGGTGACTCTTGTAATTCCCCAAGATGACTCTTCATGGGAAAATGCATCCCATCCTTCTTTTGTCTTTACCCCATGCCTCTTTGACTTCTCCATGGGCCCTTCTTTTGTCTCATATGCAACCAAAAATATATTCATTAATATTAAATAAATATTAAGTCACATTAGCCAAGATATATCTATTACAAATAACATTAAATGCAATGGGGTCTTTATCACCAAAAATGCTAGACCTTTGACATAAATGACAATATTTCCAACAATCTCCCCCTTTTTCATTGATGGCAACCTCAATCCTGAAAGTACCACATCCTATCACCTATACATACTATCATCTAAAAACATACAGTAACTCCCCCTTACTGTAGCAACTTGTACCTATTCCTTGTACCTATTTCTACACATGTACTTGTACCTATTATTCTCCTCCTTTGACATCAATAGCAAAGGGCCTACCTGAGCTAACACTTAGCTCCCGCTCAACTAATGTTGAACATCAATGGCAAGAAGTAATATAAATTACTCCCAACTCCTCTCATAGATCTTTGAATGTGTCCTTTGATCATGCCTTTGAGAAGATATCTAACAATACATGCACATTGTTCCCTATCCTTTGAGCATCTACAATCAACTCATTTGAATATTTTCTTCTAATCTCACAACCTTCAGTATGAAATTTTAATGTGTATCTTTGATCACATATTTGACTAACACTCAATAGATTATGCTTAAGACCTTTTACATACAAAAAATTTTTAGTCTTAGTTGTTAAGTTGTGGAGCTAAAAACTTCACTGATGTAAATGGAGGAGGTTGATGAGTGTCAGAGTAACTAACATCAGTTTGATCAACTGACGTCAGTCATATTCAGCTATGCAGTAACCAACATCAATTAGGGGTTGGTCGGCATCGGTCAGACAGGAACCAACATCGACAACCTCTGTGTGTGTGTGTGCATTTGCATGCACTTCCAGAACTGGTTTAATTTTAGATGGATAATTAGTTTGAATGTAAAAGACTAATTTTAGTCTTGAGTCTATGTTTCTAATTATTGTAATTAGGAAGTCTAATTATTGTTTTTATGAGATCTATTTAAGAGACCCATGGGGATGTATTGTAAAAAAGGACAAGGAAGAGATCCTTCCAATTGTAAGATCATTTGATCTGTAGGTTGTGCAAGATCAGGGGAGATATACATGGTAAGTAAGATCAGTTGATTTGTAGGTGTGCAAGATTAGGGAGATCTACTTGGAGTACTTTGAGTACTTGGTGTACTGGCAATATTGTTACTGACTGGTGGAGGGTACAACTCGGTTATTGAGTTGTGTTTGTAATTGATTGTGAGAGAGAGAACTCTTGAGGAAGAATTATTGGTACACCCAAGAGGTGTGGGAAGAGTGTGATTTCTTCATTGTATTTCCTTCTGGAAGAGTGTTAATACAAGATTGTATTGTATCTCATATTCTGTGCTATTTCTAAATTCTAGTTACATGTTACTTCTAGTTAAATTTTGTGTTTAGTTTTTTATACAAGGTAATCAATTGTGCTCTTAATCCTAACAAGTGGTATCAGAGCCTGGTTCAGAGTAGGTTAGTGTTTGTTGATTACAGGTCACTCTCAGGGGTTTCTGATTGAGTGGGAGTATAGCAATGGTAGAATAAAGTACACTAAGAATGGAGAAATTCAATGGCAAGAATTATCAATTATGGAGGATGCAAATAGAAGATTATCTGTATCAGAAAGATCTATACTTACCGTTGGGTGGGGTTGCATGCAAACCCACAGATATGAAAGATGAAGAATGGAATGTTCTTGATCAGAAGGCTTTGGGATCTATAAGGTTGAGCCTGGCATCGTCTGTGATTTCCAACTTATCGCAGGCTAAGACAACGATAGAGTTATTGGAATCTTTGGCAAATTTATATGAAAAACCCTTAGCTTCGAATAAGGCATTTCTTATGAAGCAATTATTTAATTTGAAAATTCTAGAAGGTGGATCGGTACATAGTCATCTTAGTGATTTCCATGGATTAGTAAATCAGTTAGTTTCAGTCAATATAGATTTTGATGATAAAATTAAGGCTCTCTTAATCTTATGTTCTTTACCTAAAAGTTGGGATAGTTTGGTAATGGTAGTTAGTAATACTGCGTCTGCTTCAAATATCTTGAAAGTTGATGATGTTGTTAGTATAATATTGAATGAAGAAATTCATAGGAAAAACACAGGGGAATCATCAGGAAATGATTTAAGTGTTGAAAGCAGGGGAAAGCAAAGAAAGAAGATCAAGCAAGGGAAATCAAGGTCAATGATAGGCAGGAGATCTAGATCCAAGTATGGCAGTATAATCTACTAGAATTTTGGAAAGAAAGGGCATGTAAAGAAAGATTATTGGTTGAAAGAAGATTAGCATGAAGGAAATGAAGAAGCAGATGTTACAGGTATTGTTGCACAAGATGCTCTTGTATGTTCCTTGGATAAAGTGGAATCTTGGGTTTTAGATTCTGGTGCCTCTTTCCATGCAACCCCAAATAGAGATTTTTTCCATGATTATGTCCATGGAGACTTTGGAAAGATTTATTTAGGGGATGGTAAGCCTTGTCAAATGGTTGGAAAAGGGAAAGTGAAGTTGAAATTGCAGATGGACAACACATGGGTGTTGAAGGAGGTCATGCATGTCCCAGGCTTGAAGCGGAATTTGATTTCTGTTGGAAAGTTGGGTGATGAGGGATGCACAGTAACTCTCACAGTGGAATCTTGGAAAGTTTTCAAGGGTGAAATTATTTTAGCAAGAGGTAAGAAAGTAGGTACTCTTTATCTATCTACTTGTATTACTGATTCTCCTTCTAGTTTATCTACTTCAGATGTAGATGCGAAGATGTGGCTCAGTAGGCTTGGTCACATAAGTAAGAAGGGAATGGATGTTCTTAAGTCAAATGGTAAGAGTTTATATTAGAAAAGCATAGATCAAGATTTCTATAAGCAACAAAAAAAAGTGAGGTTTTCTAAAACTGGGTTAACAAAGAAGGGAGCTTCTATTGGAGGATCACAGTGGTATGCTACAAGAAAGGATCAGGTTTATTGCATAAAGAGGAAATCTGATGTTTTTGACAAGAATAGGAAAGCCTTGGTTTTCAAGGAGAAGATGATGGATAGAGATCAGCTCAAGGGGTTGAATAATTCTGAGCAGGGCAGTTTGGACAAGGTTATGATCCAAAGTGATCTCACGGGTAAAAATCATCACTCACAGGAAAACACAGTTACTGACGTCAGTCAGGTGAGAATTGACGTCGATCACGTAGGTACTGAAATCAGTCATGTGTAGACCAGAGTTGGTGGTGTCGAGTAGGTGTACATTGACATCGATCAGGGAACTGGTGTCGGTGATCAGGAGGAATCAACATCGGTCGGGTGTAGACCAAGGTCGGCTAGAGGTGACCGACATTGGTCACTGTTAAAACAAATTTTGGGCAGACAACAAGCTATCAAGGAGTCTCAAAAACCCATGAGGAGGACTAAAAGGGTAAGTAAGCCTCAAATTCTTTATTCCCCTTATTTACACTACTTGTTGCTCACTGATGGTTAAGAACTAGGAAGTCTTGAAGAGGCAATGCAGGTAGAACCTAGGAAACAGTGGGAGCATGGCATGAATGAGGAAATTGATTCCTTGGAAGAGAACCAAATGGGAGATTTGGTAGAGTTTCTAGCCAAAAAGAAATCATTGAAAGATGAATGGATTCTTAGGTTAAAGAAAGGAGAGAATGGACACGTGAGACAGAAGGCCAGGTTATATGGTCTTGAGCAGGCTGCAGGACAATAGTGTTTAAGGTTTGACAGGTGTATGACAAAGCATGGCTTTAGTCAATGTCAATGTGACCATTGTGTTTACTTTACCAGGTTGGATAATATTAGCTACATTATCTTGTTACTCTATGTTGTGTATATGCTTGTTGCAGGGTCACACATGCAAGAAATTGTTGAGCTAAAGGTAAAGTTAGTTCAGAGGTTTGCCATGAAGGATTTGGGAGTAGCAAAATTCTTTGGCATGAGTATTTCTAGAGATAGGGAAAGTCACAGGTTGATGTTGTATCGTGATGATTATGTGAATAAGGTAGTGGAGAGGTTTAACATGCATGATGCAGAACCGGTTAGCACACCTATGGATGGACAGTTCACAGAACAGTGTCCCAAATCACATGATGAGGTTGAGTACATGTGTACTAGACCTGATATTACCCAAGCAGTGGGATTTGTTAGCAAGTTTATGGCCAATTCAAGAAAGAAGCACTGGAAAGTAGTTCAGTGGATTCTTAGGTATCTGAGATGGACTAGTAATAGGTTAACATGCTATGCAGGGTCAAGCACTTCTCTACATGGGTATGTAGATTCGGATATGGTAGGTTACTTGGATGACAGGAGTAACACCATAGGATATGTGGTGGTTGGTCTTCAAGATTGAACTTGAAGAGGGATACAAGATAGGAAACAAAATTAGATGATGTACAGGTACAGGTATAGGTACAGGTGCAACTATTTATCTCCAAGTGGGAGATTATTAAGTTGTGGATCTAAAAGCTTCATTGATGTAAATGGAGGAGGTTGCTAAGTGTCAGAGCAAATGATGTTAGTCTAATCAACCAACATCAGTCATATTTAGCTATGCAATAACTGACATCAGTTAGGGGTCGGTTGGCATCGGTTAGACAGGAACTGACATCAGCAACTTGTGTGTGTGTGTGCGTTTGCATGCACTTTTAGAACTGGTCTAATTTTAGACAAACATTTAGTTTGCATGTAAAAGACTAATTTTAGTCTTGAGTTTGTTTTTCTAATTATTGTAATTAGGAATTTTAATTATTGTTTGTATGGGATCTATTTAAGAGACCCATGGGGCTGTATTGTAAAAAAGGACAAGGAAGAGATCCTTCCAATTGTAAGATTAGTTGATCTACAGGTTGTGCAAGATCAGGGGAGATCTACATGGTAAGTAAGATCAGTTGATTTATAGGTGTGCAAGATTAAGGAGATCTACTTGGAGTACTTTGAGTACTTGGTATACTGGTAGTATTGTTACTGACTGGTGGAGGGTATAACTTGGTTATTGAGTTGTGGTTGTAATTGGTTGTGAGAGAGAGAACTCTTGAGGGAGAATTACTGGTACACCCAAGAGGTGTGGGAAGAGTGTGATTTATTCATTGTATTTCCTTTTGGAAGAGTGTTAATACAAGATTGTATTGTTTCTCATATTTTGTGCTATTTCTGAATTCTAGTTACATGTTACTTCTGGTTAAATTCTATGTTTAGTTGCTTATACAAGGTAATCAATTGTGCTCTTAATCCTAACATTAGTTCTACCATAATCCAAACTCAAAGTACTTTTTTTGGCTATCCTAGTAGTGGTTTTATCTCTAAATCTCACTATACCACCATTGATCTTCTTTAGAGTTATGAAATTACTTTTATCTCCAGTCATATGCCTCGAACATCCACTATCAATGAGCTATGGCTGATCTTTATTTCTTACATGCAAAGCTGTTTGTACCAACATAGAATCTTCAAGTTATTTCTTCTGCCATGAACATATCTGAACCTTCTTCCTAATGAATGGATATTTGAAACTCTGATCCTTCTTGACTGACTGGAACACGCTTCTATAATACTGAGCTATGTGTCTGAAGTTTTTGCACTTGTAGCATACTATGGTCTCTTCATCAAAGCTTGATAGAGTACCAAAAGAGTTGTGGCTTCTACTTAACTCTACTTGACTTTCCTTCTCCTTATTTCTAAAATTTTTAGCTCTTTTTCTACATTCTAATTTCTTGTGACCATATCCACTACAATAAAAACAATAGCCATAAAAGTAAGACCTGTCTGTATATCTCTGACTTGATTGCCTTTTGTAGCTTTATTCCTTCCAGCCTTCTCTATTTGAAATGTCCTATGTATTCTTCACTTCTCCCCTTTTTGTTTTCTCTTTTGTAAGAGCTTCAACATAACTCTTTTTCTTTTCAAATTTGATTGCTGTCTTATCTAAATTTGATTTTTGACTTTCCAATATCTTATTCAATATGTTAGTGCTATCCTCAAATTTTGAGTCACTAACTACTTTATCATTGACTGATTTCTTAATATCTTCTTTTAAAGAGGCAATTTCAATAACATACCTTTCACATTCTTTTCTTTCTATTTCCAACTGTGCTGTGAGATCTTCTTCATTATTCTTTGTTTCTTCAAAGTGTGCTTGTAGATTTTCAATCATTTCCTTTGACTCCTATTCATCTCGATCTGGTGCTTTAATCTTTGATTCTTCTTCTCAATAGATTTTAACTCTTCTAGGGCACAAATGAGTTCTCCTTCCATATTCACTTTAGCTTCCTCTTCTTCTTCTTGATCATCTTCATTTATGGCCATGAATAGAATCTCTTCTTCTTCTAAATCATTGACTCCACTATCTTCGACTGAGCTAGGATCCTTAGAATATAGGCTCTTCTTCTCGAATCCCTTCTTAGATTTGCCTTTGAAATTCTTCTTGTATGTAGGCTTTTCTTCTTCATCATCATTACCCTTATTTTGACATCTAGTTAAAAAATGTCCAATCTTTCCACAATTAAAACATTTAAAAGGTAATTTTCCTTGATATTTACTTGTTCCCCTTTTCGGCTTGCAAATGCAAAGTGCTCCATTATCATCTTCATCATCACTGGAACTATCACTTGATTCTTGAATCTTAGCTTTCTCTTTCTTTGATGTCTTGAAATTTGCTTCTCTCTTTGAGGGTTTATCTTATTTTTTCTGCATCTCATATGCTATGAGAATACCATGAAGCTCATCCATCTTTAGCTTGGCTAAATTCTTCATCTCCTCGATTGTTGAAACCTTTGCATCATATCTCATTGGTAGAGATATCAAAACCTTTTGCACCACCGTTGAATCATCAACGTTTCTCCAAGACCTTGAATCTAAGTTACAATTTGATCAACTCGCAAAAGATAACTTGCTATATCTTCTTCTTTCTTCCATCTTCAAACTTTCAAACTATCTTCTAGAAGTTTGAAGCTTAGCTTGTTGAACCTTTCCATCACCTTTGTAAATATTCTCAAGTTTTATCCACATTTCATGAGCAGATTTACATTGCATAACTTTAACAAATTTAGATTCACATAAACCACATAAAATAACATTTAAAGCTTTAGCATTACATTCACTTGCCTTCTTTTCTGCTAGAGTAATTACAGATGTCTGTGGCTCTTCATATTCTTCCACCACTGCTTTCCATATTTCAAATCCAAGGGCCCTCAAATAAATATTCATTCTCATGCTTCAAAAATCATAATTCATCCCATCAAACAAAGGTGCCTTATTTGTATAAAATCCTTCTTGTGACCCAGCCATTGTGCTTTCCTGATCTACCTTCAAGCTGTAAAACTTTTCAAAAAGGAACTTACTCTGATAACAATTGTTAAGCATGGGATATACTAAGAGGGGGTGAATAAATATATCATATATCTTATAAGTCTTTTCTTTAAAAAAATTACACTTAATCAAACATTCAAGATATGCAATAAAACTCAAACAATAAACACCACACAAGATAGAGAGAGACATCAGATATAACGTGGAAACCCAATGTGGGAAAAACCACATAGAACAATCTCAAGTATATGAATGAGCATTGACCCAAACAATATTTTCAAGCACCAACTTGTAGGAGCACCAACCCCTTTACTGAGCACCAACCCAATAAATATTCATGAGCACCAACCCACAGGAGCACCAACCCCTTTATCGAGCACCAACCCAGCAATAATTCATGAACACCAACCCACAGGAGCACCAACCCCTTTGCCAAGCACCAACCCAATAATAATTCATGAGCACTAACCCATAAGAGCACCAACCCCTTTATCGAGCACCAATCCAACAATAATTCATGAGCACCAACCCACAAGAGCACTAACCCCTTTGTCGAGCACCAGCCAAGCAACTATTTGTGAGCACCAACCCATAAGAGCACCAACCCATTTGTGTATACCACACAACTATCTCTTAATGTTGCTATCTCAACAAATGATAATTCATTACAACATCTCTTTCCTCTCTCTTACCTTTGCTCTTCTAAGCTAGATATAACAAATACAAATCATATTCATCTCTCATGATTGCTCTTTTAAGCTAGATATTACAATATCAAATCAACCTCTCTCACTCATATTACAAATGGCTTCTCAAGCCTTTATTTATAGCTTTCCAAATGACCTTTGGCCTTCCCCCTTTGTGACCCTTCAATCCTCATGAAAAATGGCACCAAACTTTAATGACCCTTCATATTCTTGCCTTTGAAAAGTCATGTGGTGACCCTTCATGACCAAAAATGTCCTTCCCACTTTTGTCCTTATCTTTGGTGACTTTTCATATTCCTCAAAGTGTCCCTTCATGAGAAAGTACGCCCTTCCTCTTTTGTCTTCACTTGGTGACTCTTGGAATTCCCCAGGATGACTCTTCATGGGAAAATGTGTCCCATCCTTCTTTTGTCTTTACCCCGTGGCTCTTTGACTTCTCCATGGGCCCTTCTTTTGTCTCATATGCAACCAAAAATATATTCGTTAATATTAAATAAATATTAACTCACATTAGCCAAGATATATCTATTAAAAATAACATTAAATGCAATGGGGCCTTTATCACCAAAAATGCTAGACCTTTGACATCAATGAAAATATTTCCAACAATTATGGACATTATAACATATATACAAAAAACACACGAACCAACATTGGTCAAAAATAAAAATACCATAATAATTTTGAATAATCAATTGTAAAAATAATCATAATCACATTCAATCAAGTGAATAATAATCAATTTAAGAGTCAATAAGTCAATGAAATAATAAAAATAATTTATAAAGTCATAAACAAAGTTTAAAAGAAGTTGGTGCTAATAAATAAAACAAGTCCAAGTCACAATTATCAAGTCATCAAAATTATAAAAAAAATTAATCCAATTGCAATAAAATGTAATTCCATTTACTTCAGGTTCAATTAAAATAACTTATCAATGTTCAAAACTCTAAAATAACAATTAAATTTAGATTCAAGTTCAAGGGCTAGTGTTGGTTCTTAAAGTAAAAATTAAAAAAACATCATCACATTACTTGAACTATGTGACTATGAAAGTCACCCAAGGGGATAAGGAATCAATAAAACTCAATCAACTCCCAAATGTGAGAGAAAAAAATTAGTTGGACTACCTCCCTAAGGTAGGAGAGAATATCACATCATCCTATATATACCTCTTAAAAGAACACCATGATTATCTACTAGAGGTAATAAATTAAAATAAACTACCTCCTAGAGGTAGGATAAATAATAAAAATAGTAATCCTCCCTATGCCTCTCGAAAATAAGTACTAAACTATGTATAAATATAGCAAGTGTGAACCTTGTGCCTAACAACTAGTGCCAAAAGTACCCCAAAAATATGACTACTATCCCAAAGTCTCTAAATCAGCTGATATATAAATCTCTCATCATATAATATAAGTCACTTTTGGTTGTTGCACTTAACTCATATGCTTTCTTGAAATAGCACTATGTTCAATCCTATTTGTCTTCTTCTAATGTAAAGTAATAATATATGCTGATAACTCTCATGTAATGTCACTAATGCAAAGATCTTAGTAGTTTCATTTTTATTATTGGTTTACAAGGATATATCACTATTCAATCTCAATTAACATGTCCAAAGTAGAGTAATCATATATATAGGAAAATTTATACTCACACTTACATCCACTATACTATGCTAAATGAAGACCAAAGTGAACCATAATCACAACACAAATGGTCATCTCAAGAGAAAACTAGATAGTCCTACTAATTCCTTCATGGGTATGAATGTACCTTCATGATTCACAATGATGAGGGGGACACAAAAGCAATATATCAAGATCCTAATAGCACACTTACTCTCGAATCACTATTGGTTACATGTGAGGTTCAAACTACATAAATCGAGGATAGGATTAGAACTTACAACACTTGATCAAATTATAAGGCATCCAAAACATACTAGGTACCATTTGGTTATATAACAAGCAACGTGTATAAGGTTAACAATATACTATGGTTAACTAAATTCCACAACTAAAACATAATAGAACAAGGCCTCTTTATAACCTCATAGCTTATGCTTAACCAAGATGAACAATGAAATACTAACTAGAGCGTACTAACTTAGAGCTACCACTACTAATAGTTTGATTTGGAACAATCAATTTTATCACATTGTTAACTATAGATGCATTAGATTATTAGAGTCATATTCACTCAACAAAATAATACATAATTATTATAAGTATGCAAGGAATATATTAAAGTAGGTATTTACCATACACAAACATACATACGAATAAAATTTCTCCATATATAGTTATTTTCTATTAAGGAATAGAAAAAATTGACCAACATACACATCCATTAACAAGACATGAGAGTAATACAATCAAAAATAAAATTTAAACATTTCATCATTTTATCCACTTTTGGTTCCAATGGTCCATGATGGAAAGATACCCCACCATAATAGTAAGCAAATAACAAGTGACTTATCTCTAACAAGATGTTCCAATCCTCTGATGGAATGAATCCCACTACTAGATTTTAGTGACTCCCAACATTTTCTATATTTGGAAATATGTAAAATCTCACCATATCATTCTATTTGTACACACATGAGTAAAAGTTGTAGAAAGCACATAGTATAATACCAAACACTCAAGATCTCCTATTGTTTAACCTAGCTCTGATACGAAAATGTTGTGACCAATTTTTTTTTATTTTTTTACCTAAAAACTTTGCATGACTAAAAAAACCACCAATTTTTTTTCTTTTTTTCTTTTACAACAATTAATGCACACACTTATCATGCATGCTTTGATAAGATGTGTTAACAAGCTTAAAAATATTTTCAAAAAAACTTGCACACACTTAATGTCCAACACTATAGAACTATTAACCATTTGATATAGTGTACAAATCAGACAAGGTACTATAAGAGGCTAGCTATGATAGTGTTGCACCAACTATCCACATTCCTTATTAACAGTTCATGGTGTAAGTGTTCCCAAAGAACATGACTGCCAACATGTTAACACCAAGTGAGTTAAGAGGCCATAAACATAGTCTAGATAAGTCAAACATTTAATTCAATCTCCTTAAATTTAAGAATAACACTAATCATATAAACAAGAGCATATTATGACAAAAATACCAAGACACTATCACAACCAAACTTTAGCAACACACCTCAAAGCTAATTCATATCTTAATAAATTACCTATAAAATGGTGATAGATAAAATATCCCTATTAATGGTCACCTTAATATCTATTAGCTTTATGATAGCTTGAACTAATTCTATCATCTACAAGGTAACACTAGGAACCCATATAACCAATTCTGGAAGAGGGAAACACCTAAATCAAATGGTATTTCAAGTGGGTTTTGATGCTAAAAAGATGATCCATCTAAATGAGCTTGGTTTGAAAATTTAATTACTAAAAATTTTAAATTCATCCATAAGAACTATATGAAATTTCACTAGATAATTTAAAGGTATAGGAAATCACTATAAACCTCTTGTTTAACATAATAGTACTTTATCTATGTTTATCATGTCGATTCTTAATAGACTCTATGAGCTAAGACAAAATAACTAATATAAAATTTTGATGATTTCCTATAGGAATGGATCCAATGGATGACATTGGATAAATAAGGAATGATATTGGTTGCTATATCAAATTCTTTTCTAACAAAGGTAGATGATTCAAGTCTTCATCTTTGAGAAGCAAAAAAAACATAAGTTATTCTGAGTCAATCTTTGGGATGACTTAGCTAATATGAAAAGTAATCATTTTAACATTCACTAGCACAAAAATCAATTTGTTAAGATAATTGAACTTATGATTTATTATTAGTCTAGATAAGATGACGATCCCTATCATCCCACATCTCCAAGATGGTAACAAAAGCATTATGAATTGTATTATTCATCTTATAAGTAGGTTGTATATGATTTGTGTGATCCTCTTCAAATGACTTGTTAATCTTTAAGGAAGACTATAAATCTCTACAAATATTAAGATAAACACTTCTAATAATCCTCAATGATATTACAAGACTTGATATTTCTTGCTCAACTTAGTTTTAGTATAATTTGAATAGTCTATAACAAGGTCTTACTAAGTGTTCAAACACTATCCACTTGAGCTTTCTGATCATAAAAGATGTCAAAGGCTTAGTCATTGATACATTTTATTCAAAGGAAAACCTTTAAGCATGAATTTAAAAACATATTCTAAATATTTCCATGACATCCATTGGCGTTTAAAAAAATATCTATACTATTATTTGTGAAGCATGAAGATTAATCTCATAATTTTTTAAAAGCATCCTCGAGTAGAAATTTCCATAATTTGTAATTAAATTTACACTAATTATCTGATTCCACAAGGAAATAAAATAATAATTTATGATGTTCTCTACATATTGGTTTAATATGTGAGATCATTACCATACTGCCTCACACTGAGATGTAGAGACCAAATATCTTAAGTATACCTCTTAGTTGGGGTCTCGTGTCATTCAGATACTATACTGAGTTCAAAACATTTGGAGAAAAAGATTATTTTTATGAAAAATAAGGTCAAGGATATGATTTATTGATGAAAAATTTAATCTTATAATGTTACATTAGTTACTATACATGTGATCCACAACTTTATTCCAACACTACAATCAACTGTTCCTCTTATAATAGTGCATTTTAACTAATTTCAAAATATGATAAAAACTTGTAAGGGGATTAATATATAACTTCCTAACAAAAAATAAAGACTTTAAAATATAATCAATCTTGACATCAACAATAGGTAATAGTCTATTGACAAGCATAACGAGAGGTATATTTTTTATTTTTAGGAGTATATAATACAATTTTGATTCTATTTTAGATATAACATAGGCAATCAATCTCTATATCCTAACCCATCAAATAACATAATTATCTCTATATTTTAAACACTAAATTAATCTTATCTACCACTATACCTACACCAAGATGCACAAATCAATAATCAAAGTTAAGTTGAGCAAGTAATTCTTATCATATCCACCAAGTTATTCAAATCATAAACATAAAATTTAAGTATGATATAAATACATGCCCTTAAAATAATATCATGTAAGATTAATACTTTCATACATTATATTTAATATAATACCAAAGTGAATAATAATTCTTGTGATTGTTATTAACATAGAAATTAAATATCTATCATTCAAAAACAAGTTAAACATCAATATACTCATGATTGAAAACAATGTAAATAAAGACAATCTACTTGTATGAACATTCATGTTGGTCATAAAGTTATTAAAAATTAGGAAATAAATAAAATCATTTTACCTACAATAATATACTAAACTCGATGACATTGCACAAGCATAAATAACACACAAACTACATCACCACACTTAACTATTCAACTAAGAGCCTGTTGAGGTCAACACATGCCCATTTTTGAAAAATGAGGACTCTTATGTTAAAATTGTGTAAATTTAAAATTGAAAATCCATTTGATCAGAACATCATTACCATGTTTTCACATTATTCTTATTTGAATATCATCCACACCATGTTTTAGTTGGTTTGTTTGTTCATGGCTTTGGTTTAACCTTGTCTAAAGTTTGCTAACTTTGGATCTTCTTGTTTTAGGTTATAGGTATAAAATATGTCTATTCAAAGAAAATAATGTTTGGGTTTCATAATTTTAATTATTTTATATTAATCTAACCTTTTACTAGCCTTTGGTCTATTAAAATTCAAATTAAATCCATGTTTAATCCTCCTAAAACCCTCATTCAAAAACCCTAGCTTGGACCCCTTATTCAAATTCAAATTTAGCAAGATAAAATTATGTGGGAAAATTTTAATATGATATGGAATTAGTTAATTTTTTATACTAAGGCTTAGTTGTGTTTTCAACACTACCAAACCTTTGTCTAAATAATTATATACTAGGTATCTTTTATATCCCAAGCCCTCTATCCCCCTTTTATTTTAATATGGTCTAACCTTTTATATGTAGGGTATTTTTCATATGTTATTAAATTAGATTAATGCCTTAGTCTTAAGGCCCCATTCATATTTATTAACACAAATAAGACCTTAGTTTTAAGACTTTATCCTAAGTCTTATATGTCTTTAAGCCTTGACTTAAACTATGTGTTTGTTTGTAGGATCAATGACCCACATTTAATCAGGTGAAGTTGATTGAGTGGAGTGAGATGAGCCTGATATGATTAAGACTTTAACCCATGGGACCAATCCCACTTAGATCCACGGATCAAGATCTAAAATCCCTGTTCATGCAAATACTAAAGATCCAATGAAGCGAGATCATCATGGATTGAAATGGGTCCCTTTTTAGCTTAATTTTTACCCTAAGGTTTTTTATTATATTTATCAATACAATAAAACCTTATGATAAAACCTATGTTATGAATTTAATTATTTGAAGGTTCTTAATTTTATTATGTTTTAAGGACATATGTTAAAGACTTATGTTATACTTTGGTCTAAATTTTAAATGGCCTTAAGCTCACTTAATCCTTTTATGATTGCAAGAACCAATGACGTCCAACTACCCAAATCATAATCAACAATCCACGTTTACTCAAGTGAGATCAATTGAACGGCATGTATTGAATAAAAATTTCTATAGGACCAACTATGTTTCATAAGACTTGATTTTAACATTATTACAACTATCAATTGACATCCACAAGGCCATCATTGATGTCTGTGAGATTTTCAAATTTTAGTTGCTATGGTTAATTATACAAGCTTAAATTTGATGTTATTGCAAACGTCAATTGAAATTCATGAATCTATCATTGATGTCCATGAGACCATAAAATTTTAGTCCCTATGGTTAATTGTGCAAACTTAAAATTAATATTCTCATGACTGTCAATTGATATTCATGAGGCCGTCATCGACATTCATGAGACCATCAAAATTTGAGCTCAAGAACCAATCTCATTTGGAGAATAAAGATGTTTAGGATTTTTTACTTCATTGCTAAAATTTATCTTTTATTATCTTTTGACCTACCATAGATTATGTTTACACAGGAGATTGCACCTAGTGGTAGGAAAATAGGTTCCTGCCTTCTCCTCGCAACATGAAAACTCCTCTCTCACCTGTGGGATGGTGAAGTAGGAGAGGAGAGTCTCTAGTTAAGGGCTAGCTCCCTTTGATGTATCATTATTTGTTTCAAGCAGTACAAAATATAGATATATAGGTATATAGATAAACTAGGGGAAAAGGGAGGAAGAGGTAGAAAACAAACAGCCTACTCTAAGGAGGTGATACACCAAAACAATATGAACCTTTCACACCCACTCTCAAAATCAGACAAAATACACTTATACGCTTCACTCTTGACAGAAGAAGCAATCTGCAAACTTGACAGAGAGATAAAAATGAAAGATACAAGGAGGAGGTTCATCAAAAGGTGTAATAAGAAGCATCTGTAGATAATCCTCTTTGTCCTACACTCCAAATAGGACTCTTCTCCTATCAACTATAGATGGCACCTTGCAGATAGCTGGTGTGTTGGTATTGGACTTGTGAGAGCATCAAAGACAATGACTAAACACAAATCAATACTCAGGACATACACAAAATATCTATTCAAGAAGAGGTAAAATTGTGTTTATAGACTCAAGTGGAAATTTTAGTAGGGTTACACCTTGTAAATTTGTGAAAAGATCCTTGTTAGGTTGTGGAGCTAAAAGCTTCACAGGTATGCAAACATGGAGGAGGTTGCTGAGTGTCACAGTAACTGACGTCGGTCAGGCCAACCGATGTCAGTCAGGAGTAGACAGGAAGTTGTCGACATCGGTCATGGATCAACCAATGTCGGTCATCTCTAGATAGATAGTGACTGACGTCGATCGTCTGTGCATTCCAAAATTGGTATAATTTTAGATGGACAGTCAGTTTGCATGTAAAAGACTAATTTTAGTCTTGAGTCTGCATTTCTAATTATTGTAATTGGAAAGTCTAATTATTGTTTGTATGGGATCTATTTAAGAGACCCATGGGGCTATATTGTAATTGAAGGATCAGAAGGACTTGTAAAGGCAAAGACAAGGGTTCTTCCAGGTGTGTAAGATTTAGGTTTGTAGGTGTGCAAAACTAGATTGATCTGTAGGTTGTGCAAGATCAGGTAGAAGATCTACATGGTAAGTAAGATCAGTTGATCTATAGGTGTGTGTGTGTGTGTGTGTGTGTGTGTGTGTGTGTGTGTGTGTGTGTGTGTGTGTGTGTGTGTGTGTGTGTGTGTGTGTGTGTGTGTGTGTGCAAGGTCAAAGGAGATATGTGGGGTAGCAAGGTCAAAGGAGATCTACAACACAACAAGGAGAAAGATTAGGGAGATCTACTTGGAGTACTTTGAGTACTTGGTACTAGAAGTAGGTAACAACGATTGAGTTGATTGTCACTTACTGGTTGGTGTACTGGTAGTATTGTTACTGACTAGTTAAAACAACAACTCTGTGTTTGAGTTGATTGGTTTGTAATTGAGAGAGAGAACTCTTGAGGGATAATTATTGGTATGCCCAAGAGGTGTGGGAAGAGTGTGATTTCTTCATTGTATTTCCTTCTGGAAGAGTGTTAATACAAGATTGTATTGTCTCTCATATTCTGTGTTGTTTCTGAATTTGAGTTACATATTACTTTTGGTTAAATTATGTGTTTAATTGCTTATACAAAGGTAATCAAGTGTACTCTTAAGGAGTAGGGATCTTGAAAATTGGTATCAAAGCTAGGATCACCAAGTGATACCAC
Organism: Torreya grandis; assembly: GCA_037957365.1. Classification (NCBI taxonomy): domain Eukaryota; kingdom Viridiplantae; phylum Streptophyta; class Pinopsida; order Cupressales; family Taxaceae; genus Torreya; species Torreya grandis. Next base: position 1,925,305 of record JARHVA010000327.1, read on the forward strand.
TAATAATTGGTATCAGAGCTTGGTTAGGTACACTAACAGGTGGTCAAAGTGTGTTAAGTGTTTGTTGATTACAAGTCACTCTCAGGGGTTTTTGATTGAGTGGGAGTAAAGTAATGGCAGAAGAAAGTACACTAAGAATGGAGGAATTCAATGGAAAGAATTATCAATTATGGTATTATGGAAAGAAAGAGAAGGTAAAGAAAGATTATTGGTTGGTAGAAGATCAACATGAAGGAAATGAAGAAGTAGATGTTGCAGGTATTGTTGCAAAGGATGCTCTTGTATGTTCCTTGGATAAAGTAGAATATTGGGTTTTAGATTCTGTTGCCTCTTTCCATGCAACCCCAAATATAGTATTTTTCCATGATTATGTCCATAGAGACTTTGGAAAGATTTATTCAGGGGTTGGTGAGCCTTGTCAAATTGTTGGCAAAGGGGAAGTGAGGCTGAAATTGCATATGGGCAACACATGGGTGTTGAAGGATGTCATGCATGTCCCAGTTCTAAAGAGGAGTCTAATTTCTATAGGAAAGTTGGGTGATGAGGGTTGCATAGTTACTCTCACAGCGGAATCTTGGAAAGTTTCCAAGGGTGCACTTGAATTAGCATGTGGTAAGAAAGTAGGTACTCTTTATCTATCTACTTGTATTACTGATTCTCCTTCTAGTTTATCTACTTCAGATGTAGATGTGAAGATGTGGCTCTATAGGCTTGGTCACATGAATAAGAATGGGATGCATGTTCTTAAGAGGAAGTCTGATGTCTTTGACAAACTTAAGAACTGGAAAGCCTTGGTTTTCATGAAAGAGATGATGGACAGAGATCAGCTCAAGGGGCTGAATAATTTTGAGTAGGGTAGTTTGGACAAGGTTATGATCCAAAGTGAGATCATGGGTAAAAGTCATCACTCATAGGAAAAACACAATTACCAACATCAGTTAGGTGAGAACTGACATTGAATAGGTAGGTACCAATGTTGGTCATGTGCAGACCAGAGTCGATGGTGTTAGGTAGGTGGAGATCGACATCGGTCAGGGAACCGACATTGGCGACCAGGTGGACACCGATGTTGGTTAGGGAATTAACATCGGTGATCAGGTGGAACTGACATCAATCGAGTGCAGACCAAGGTTGACCAGAGAATGGATTTTGTGTAGACAACAAGCTGTCAAGAAGTCTCAAACACCCATATGGAGGACTGAAAGGGTAAGTATGCCTCAAATTCATTATTCCCCTTCTTTATACTACTTAAACTTATTGCTCACTGATGGTCAAGAACAAAGAATTTTTGAAGAGGCAATGCATGTAGAATCCATGAAATAGTGGGAGCATGGCATGAATGAGGAGATTGGTTCCTTGGGAAAGAACCAAATGGGAGATTTGGTAGAGTTTCTAGCTGGGATGAAAGCACTGAAAGATGAATGGATTCCTAGGTTAAAGAAAGGAGAGAATGGACATGTGAGATAGAAGGCCAGGGTATATGGTCTTGACCAAGCTCTAGGACAGTGGTACAGGTTTGATAGGGGTATGACAAAGCATGGCTTTAGTCAATGTCAATGTAACCATTGTGTTTATTTTACCAGGTTGGATAATGGTCGAGACATTATCCTATTATTGTATGTGGATGATATGCTTGTTTTAGGTTCATACAGGTAGGGATTTGTCAAGCTAAGGGTAAAAGTAGCTCAGTGGTGTGCCAGGAAGGATTTAGAAGGAGTGAAAATCCTTGGCATGAGTATTTCTAGAGACAGGAAAGATCACAGGTTGATGTCTCAGGATGATTATGTGAATAAGGTAGTGGAGAGGTTCAATATGCAAGATGTAGAACTGGTTAGCACATCTATGGATGGACAGTTCACAAAATAGTGTCCCAAATCACATGATGAGGTTGAGTACATGAGTACTAGACCTAAGATTACCCAATCAGTGGGAGTTGTCAGCAAGTTTATGGCCAATTCAAGAAAGGAGCACTGGAAAGCAGTTTAGTGGATTCTCAGGTATCTGAGAGGGACCAACAGTAGGTATACATGTTATGAAGGGTCAAGCACTTCTCTACATGGGTATGTAGATTTGGATATGGCAGGTAACTTGGATGACAGGAGAAGCACCACAAGATTTGTGGTGGTTGGTCTTCAAGACTGAACTTGAAGAGGGATACAAGCCAAGAAATAAAATTAGATGATGTACAGGTACAGGTACATGTGTATCTATTTATCTCCAAGTGGGAGATTGTTAGGTTATGGAGCTAAAAGCTTCACAGGTATGCAAACATGGAGGAGGTTGATGAGTGTCATAGTAATTGACGTCGGTCAGGCCAATCGATGTTGGTCAGGAGTAGACAAGAAGTTGCTGACATCAGTCATGGATCGACTGATGTTGGTCATCTCCAGACAGACAGTGACCAACGTCAATCATCTGTGCATTCCAAAACTGGTCTAATTCTAGACGAATAGTTAGTTTGCATGTAAAAGACTAATTTTAGTCTTGAGTATGCATTTCTAATTATTATAATTGGAAAGTCTAATTATTGTTTGTATGGGATCTATTTAAGAGACCCATGGGGTTGTATTGTAATTGAAGGATCAAAAGGGCTTGCAAAGGCAAGGACAAGGGTTCTTCTAGGTGTGTAAGATCTAAGTTTGCAGGTGTGCAAGACCAGGTTGATCTGCAGGTTATGCAAGATCAGGTAGAAGATCTACATGGTAAGTAAGATGAGTTGATCTACAGGTGTGTGTATGTGTGTGCAAGTCAAAAGAGATGTATGGGGTAGCAAGGTCAAAGGAGATCTGCAACACAACAAGGAGCAAGATCAGGGAGATCTACTTGGAGTACTTTGAGTACTTGGTACTGGAAGTAGGCAATAATGGTTGAGTTGATTGTCACTTACTAGTTGGTGTACTGGAATTATTGTTACTGACTGGTTGAAACAACAACTCTGTGTTTGAGTTGATTGGTTTTTAATTGAGATAGATAATTCTTGAGGGAGAATTACTGGTATGCCTAAGAGGTGTGGGAAGAGTGTGATTTCTTCATTGTATTTCCTTTTAGAAGAGTGTTAATACAAGATTGTATTGTCTCTCATATTCTGTGCTATTTTTGAATTCTAGTTACATATTACTTCTGGTTAAATTCTGTGTTTAATTGATTATACAAAGGTAATCAAGTGTACTCTTAAGGAGTAGGGATTCTAAAGAGGTGATACACCAAAACAATATGACCCTTTCACACCCACTCTCAAAATCAGACAAAACACACTTATACACTTCACTCTTGACAGAAGAAGCAATCTGCAAACTTGACAGAGAGATAAAAATGAAAGATACAAGGAGGAGGTTCATTAAAAGGTGTAATAGGAAGCACTCTATAGATAATCCTCTTTGTCTTTCACTCCAAAATAGGACTCTTCTCCCATCAGCTATAGATGGCACCTTGCAGATAGCTGGTGTGTTGGTATTGGACATGTGAGAGCGTCAAAGACAATGACTAAACACAAATCAATACTCAGGACATACATAGAATATCTATTCAAGAAGAGGTAAAACTGTGTTTATAGACTCAGGTGGAAATTTTATCAGGGCTATGCCTTGTAAATTTGTGAAAAGATCCTTACAAATGAACAATTCCATAATATATATGAGAAGCAAAGAGGCCCATGTGGTGCTCCCTCTTTTACAAGTGGCATACATGTCCTTTCATGAAGAGAACAAATCGCTCAAGGAATTAAATGGACTGTTCATTTTGCCTGCTCGAGACTTACATTTCCTACTTAGATGACTTACATGGTTTACCTTCCCATTAAATGTGAGACAAAGGAAGTGATTGCACTACTGGCTGCTATCATTCCAAATGATCAATTTTCTATAACTATTTCACCTGCCAAAGATGCTTCTCCAATTTGTGCTAGTCGGACTTAATTGCTCACTCATCACCTGCCTATCGCTCTACTTTTTTGTCATTCACACCATCAAGTAATAAATTACCTTTTTTATGCCACTTGTAATTCTTGACTGTTCTTTGCCTTGTCACTCAAAATTTGTCCCTTTTTGGCCGCTTGGCTCCTTGGGTGAACATACTGGCAGGTCACTACATTCTGGCTCTTTCCTGGTTAGCACTTCTCATTTGAAGACAAATGGTTATTCCATCTTACTAAATTTTGATGCTTCTACAGCTGTCATGCTTTGAATATCAATGGCTATTCTATTCTTTTAAATTTTATGGCCTCACGGCTGTCATCGGGTCCATGTGGCATCTCCTCGGGCACCTGCGGATTTTTTGCCTTCATTAAGTCCTCCTAGGCTTCCGCGGGTAAATTATCCGTGGGCAATTTCCCTGGGTCAATTTCCCTGGGTCTTCACTGTTTGATTTTTTCGTGGCTTTGTTTCCCATGGAATTTTGTTCGCAGACAAAAGTCTGCAAAAATTCTTTTGCCAGTTTGACTTTGACTTTACATTTGGCTGTGCATTTCTGTGGACAAATTGTCCGCAGAAATTATTTCCCTTTGTTACTTTGAGGCGCACCCAAATCCTTTGGAATATGAAGTGTCTACCCTCCAGAAGGGCACTTTAGACTTGAATATCCCCTTTGGCTTGGGACATACCCTTGAACCGAACCCGTTGAACCAAAAATTTTGTTCAACGATTCAAAGTTCAACCATTGCACGCCAATGGGGAGTGAACAAAAGCCGATGAACCTTTGGATTGAATTAAACCATGCCCAAATCTTTGAAAAGTCCTTGAAGTATCAGCCCTCTAAAAAGGTCATTTGACTATTGACTACCCTTCAGTTTAAGGGCATACCCTTGAACCATGTGTTGAACCAGCCTATTGAACCAAAGCCATTGAACCCAAAATTTGGTTCAACAGTTCAAGGTTTAAAGGAGCGCACCGATTAGTTATGAAGGCTGATGGACTCTTTTAAACCATTAACATTGAACCTTATCCATTGAACCAAAGCCATTGAACCAAAATTTGGTTCAACGGTTCAAGGTTCAAAGGAGCATGTCGATGAACCAAAAGCCTAGCCCGATGAACTCTTTTGCATTGAACCGAATGTTGAACTTGAACTGATTAAACTAGAAGCGTTGAACTTGAACTGATTGAACTGGTTCAATGGTTCAAAGATGCTGACCTTTCTTATGATTTTATTCAGACCAGATCCTGAAGAAACTTTGTAAAACCCAAAACTCTTTGAACTAATTCTCCACACGCTAAAAGACTAACTTGAAGAGTTCGTAGAAATTTTGCAGAGTCCGTAGAAATTTTGTAGAGTCTGTAGAAATTAGCAAATTCATGTAAAAAATGAAAATGGATTCAAACAACAGAGATAGGAGGGGACCAATTTTTTTGGCCTGGTGGGCAAAAAAATGGTCAACAGATTGGTGACTCACAGGGGAAGCATGCCTGCTATGCATAGAATCTAGTTGCCTTGAAAATCCATTGGGCATGGAGTCGATAGTAACTTTGAGAACCAAAAACTGCTCTATGATAACTTAGAACCAAAATGTGTAGACCCACCTCCAAGGAAAAGAAAACACATGTAAGGCTAAGAAAACTACAACTTGTGCAGCAACACTTAGGGAAAATAGGAAAGAAAACAAAAGGAGAATATGTACAAGTGAACCCAAAAATTAGTGGCAGCATTTCAGATGTATCCCATTAACTGGGATATGTAATTCCTCACCATCTAACCTAGAAATTTGGAATGCATTATGCTACTTGCACTGAGTGATCATGTAAGGACCACTCTATAGGGCATCAAATTTTACATGTTTTTTGGGCTTTTCTCGATCTTCATCCCACTTTAAGACTATGTCTCCTTCAACAAAATCTTTTAGCAAAGATTTCTTGTCGAAATGCCTCTTTACTTGTTATTGGTGACTGGTCATGGAAGACATAGCCTGATCCCTTACCTCTTGGAGTTCCATCAGCTCACACAACCTAACCTCCAAGCCATTTCCTTCTTTAAATTATAGTTGGTGGGAGAGATCCAACACTGACAATTCAAGCAAGATGGGAAGCCTAGCTTCCCTTCCATACACGAGTGTATATGGAGAATTTCCGATTGCTCTTTTTGGAGTAATTCGGCCAGCCCATAGAGTTGTCTTTAGCTTGGCATGCCAAGTTCTCTAATTTTCTTCCATAGTTCTCTTTATGATTCTGATCAAATTTTTGTTGGTGGACTCAACTAGTCCATTCCCCTATAGATAATAATTTGATGAAGTGCTGAGGTATATGCCATACTTCAGTGCCCATTCACTTGTTCTAGTCCCCAAAAAATCCAAAGCGTTATCTGAGATTATGGTGGCTAGGACCCCAAATCTTGTTAGTAGGTCCTCATAGAACTCCAGGACTACACTTTTGTTTGCCTCTTTCAAAGTGATGGCCTCCACCCACCTAGTGAAATAATCTATAGCAGTCAGGACCCATTTGTGCCTAGCACTGGAGGGAGGGTTGATCATCCCTATGAAGTCCAGGCCCCACTGCATGAATGGTTGCTCAACTTGAATGGGCTATAGAGGCATGGTAGCCAATCATTGTTTTCCATCAAAAAGTACACACTTTTGGCACTTTCTTACCTAGGCATGGGTGTCCTTGAAAAGAGTAGGCCAAAAATAGCCAGCTCTCATTATCTTTGTTGCTATAGCTCTAGGGGTGAAGTGACCACCTGCTGGCCCATCATGAAACTCAACCAATACCTTATCATCCCGGTTTGGGTCAATGCACCTTAGGAGGACCCCAGAGAAATCCCTCCTAAACAATACTTCATTGATCAGAATATAAGGAAGGGACTAGAGTTTAAAATACCTTCTCCTGGTCTTATCAAGACCCTGTGGACATTCACCTGTGAGAAGGAAATGCTTCATGTCTAGCATCCAATCCTTTATGACAATTGGTTCTTCTGTTGTGGCTGCATCATGGATTAACAAGCTATCTCTCCTTTCTTGCTTTAAGTCTGTAGCCAACTGTTCACACAGGCCTCTTCCTCTCACCAACTTGGCAATCTTGATATCTATGTCTTACTCCATTACTTTGGTAATCCACCCCACCCTCTTTTCATTTAAATCTCGATTGGTCAGGAATCCTTGACAATTGAATGTGGGACCATAAGGTGGATCCTACTGTTAGACAACATATGCCTAAATTTATTCAGGCTCTGCACCACTACCAAGACTTGCTTTTCTACATATGTGTACCTGACTTCAAAGTCCTCTAACCCTTGGCTAAAGAAAGCAAGTGGCTGCTCGAGGTCATCACTGTTAGCTTGGGTAAGCATGGTGGATATCACTTCCTCATTGCTGAAGGTATAGAGGTTGAAGTCTTTGCTGAAGTCTGGGCTGATCAAAGTGGGAACCCAGGTTATGGCCTGCTTGATGGCCTCAAAGCTATGTTTCCTCTTAGTTGTCCATTTAAAATCCTCACCTTTCTTCAGTATAGGGGTGAGTGGCTTGACTATCTCTACAAAATTTGGAATGAATCTCCAAATGAAATTAATCCTACCAAAGAAACTCTATAGACTTTCCTTGTGTTTTGGTAGGGACATCTCCAGTATAGAGTGAACTCTCTCGAGGTCAATAGACAAACCCTCCTTGGACACAATGTGGCCACGGAGTTTCCCTTCATGAATAAAAAACACACACTTCTTTGGATTAAGAGAGATGCCAAATTCCCTGCACCTTTCAAAAATCTACCTGAGGTGTCCCATGTGCTGGCTCACTTTCTTGGAGAATACCATTACATCATTGAGGTATACTAGCACGTTATTATTTATCAGGCCACTAAAAGCCATGTCCATGGCTCGCTGAAAGGTAGCACCAGCATTGGATAGTCTGAATGGCATTTTCTTGTAGGCAAACATTCCCCATTTTGTGGTGAAGGCTATTTTGTGCTGGTCACAACCCTACACTAGAATCTGATTATACCCTAAATAACCATCTAAGAGGGAGAAATGCTCACTACCAGTTACCTTCTGGAGGATTCACTCCATGCTTGGAAGGGGGTAATGATCCTTTAAAGAGACTTTATTAAGGTCTCTTAAGTCAACACAGCCTGATCTCCCCATTTTTCTTTCTAACAGGAACAAGGTTGGCTAGCCATGAGGAATGTTTGATTGGAAATATAATTCTGGACTCAATCAATTTGGCCAATTCCCTTTGCATGAGGGGCTCAATTATAGGATTAACAGGCCTTTGCTTTTGTGTTACTGTCCTAGTGCCTTCTTCCAATTCAATGGTGTACTGGCCAAGCCTTGGGTCAAAGCCCTTTAAGTCACTATAATCCCATGCAAACACATTAGTGAATTCTTGACACAACAGAATGAAAGCTTACCTCTCCTAAAATGTGCAGACCTTGCCAAGCGCTAAAAGCTTGCCCTTGAAGATTTCAACCCTTTCATAATTTTCTTCTTTGGTAGTGATGCATGCCTTGTCATTTCTCAACTGGTCATCACTGTTGAAAATGCTTTCAAGTGTGACCAAACCTTTAAGGAGTTTATTGTTCTTCAACTAAACAATTTGATTGCCATATTGCTGCTACAGTTTCACCTGGTTATGTGTTGCGAACTCAGCTTCTTCTTGTAGGAATAAGGCTATCTGTTGGTCACTTTTGAAGACCTTCTTTGTCTAGGATTGAAGGCCAAACCATGACTTTCAGGTGGCATGAACCACAGTCTTGACTTATTTCCTTTGAAACGTCAAACTGGGCACCAATTGTTGCCAGGCTATCAGCCTGTTTGTTCTACTCCCTGGGGATAGAGGCAATGTTAAAAGCAAGAAAACCCTCCACCAAGTCCCAAAATCTATGTTTGTAAGACTTTAGCAAGGAGTTCTTGGTCAGATTTAGGCCTCTTACTTGATTTATAATTAGTTCGCTGTCTCCCAGGACTTGCAACTCCCTAATCCCTCTTTTTCTTACCCATTCAAAGCCATGGATCAAAGACTCATATTCTACAACATTACTCATGCAAGAGAATTGGAAATGGAAAGCTGAAAATTACCTTTCCTTTGAAGGGGAAACCAACATCACCCCACCACTAACACCTATTTTAATTTTGGAACTGTTAAAATACAGCTGCCATAGACCAAGGTCTTCTTCACTTTCCTTCATTAAATTTGGCATGAAGGCACCTTCCTCATGCATGCAATAGACTCCAATGTCTGCCTCCTCAATGAATTTGTATGGATCATGTTTGAAGTTATCATTTCCCCACTCATCCAAGAGTAAGTCTGCGACTCCTTTAAGAGCCGAGGATAGAGATTGGTCCGTCTGAGACTCTTCTGGGTCGATGATGGTGTAACTGACATTTGCTGCCTTAGGTGATATGGTTCTAGATGGTCCTTGTAGAGTGGCTCAGACTCGATTTTCACTTTGGTTCCATACCTGGTTCTAAAAACTAGATATGACCAATTTGCTACTAGATAGCCACCTATCTTTGACGTGAATTCCCTGGACAAGCAAATTGTGAAATACAAAGGAACATCCGCTACCACTATATCATGGGGAGTTAAGAAAGTTGGGCAAGCATACAATGTCAAGTCTAAGCCCTTCACAATCCCAACTATTTTTTTAGGTGTCCCATCTAGCTGTAGGACTCCTTTGTTCATTTGTTGATACTTCAGTCCCATCTTATCAACAATGCACTTGGGCATCACTGAGGTGCTGGCCCCACTGTCAATTATGCAGTTATGCACCAAGAAGTCCCCAATGACCAAGGATACATAGAAAGGAGGAGTTTTCTCTTCCTTCTTTACCTGTCCTAAAGTGGAAGGCTATCCATTTGTCATCAAGACATTATCAGTGCTAGTTGGGACAGCTTGACAATCCATCTCATTCAATCCCCTTTTTAACACGTCCTTCTAGCCTAGAAGAGACAATGAATCCCATAAAGAAATACTCACATTTAGCTTCTTCATTTGATCCACTTTATTGATTTGAGGACTACCACACCTCAAGCTTTCTTTGGGGTTGATTCCAAGTTGAACTGTAGGTTGAGGGGCTGAAGGTAAAGATGACTACCTAAAATTTGGGGCATTTGCATTGGAGTGTGATGGGGGAGGTGCTACTGATGCCTGAGTGGTAGCCCGAGCTTCTCCCATTGCCCTTCTCTTAAACCTCATGTTGGTTGCAACACAATCAGCCTGATTGTCTATAGCACCCACATAATTTACTAAATAAAAATCTTCTTCCAAATGATTCATCAAGGTAGAATCAGGCTGAGCTTGATTATTACTCATGTTGGGCTGCATTGAAGGCTTAAAAGCCTAAGATTGAGTGGCTATTTGGTTTTCTGCATTTTGAAAATAGTTCATCACCTCATTTGTATAGACGGCCTATTCTTGACCATATCCTATGGTCGAACAACTTGACTGTTCTTGTACTAAATTGTTCTGAATAGGCACCATGGCCTTAGATGATGAAGAGGGACCAACGTTGTAGTTTTGAAATGGCCTGGTTGTAGTGAGCTGCCCCTGATTTTGGTTAAAATTTTGAAAGGGGGGTCTAGGAGCCTGGCTATATTGTTGATATCCTTGGTTCAGCCTATTGCTTTGAGCTTGCTGCCTTTTAAGGGCAACAAGTTCATTTGACATGTTTTACAATAGGATTTTAACCTCATGAATCTCATTATATGGAACAATAGCTGGCTTCTTAATGCTAGGTAGGGGAGCAATTGTGAGAGCAACAACTTGAATTGGGGGTAGCAATTCTAGGAAAAGTGGCATGTTAGGCCTAGGGGTGATTTTCCTAGATTGAATAAAGCAATTTTTGGCTATTATGGTGATGTTATAAGCGGCTGGTAGTATATGTCCTCCCATGGATTGGATCATCACATCAATATCACTATTTAGTGCCTTTAAGTAGTACAAGAAAGCATAGCTGGGAGTTGGCCTGAATAGGATGGGAATTCTATCCCAAGTCTTTTGAAAGTGTGTGTTGAAGTCCTGCATATACTTGTGCAGAGCTCTCTTTATGGTCGTCAACTACTCAACAAGAGAGAGGCCATCACTTTTTTCCCCAAAATGATCAGTTAGCTGAGTGCCCAATTCATTCCAAGAATGTATGGAATTCACAGGCAAGGTCCCGTACCAATCAAGAGCCTTGCCTTTAAGAGATGGTGCCAGCAGTATGATGGAAATATTTTCTTCTGTTATATTGTGAATATTTCAAAGGTTAGAAATATTCTTAATATGCTCAATGTCTATAATAGGTCCCACTCCATCGAAAGAAGGCACATTCTTTAGAGCTATTCTCAAAATTGGATCATAGCATGGGAGATTTAGGGGGCTCTCACCACAAAAAGCTATAAAAGGTAGTGCCATGGCTAGGATCGACTGTAATTGGGGTTGAGCTGCGTATGTGGCTCTTACAACAGGCCTAGGAGGATTGACTACTAGATAAGGATAGGTTCTTTCAAATCATAGTCTTTTAGCAGAGTTTAGAGGTAACTCAATGAAATCAAAAGGGACCCCTCTTGAAGCAGACCTTGTGGTGACCTTAGGCATAGAAGATTAAGAAACTGGTTTTGAAAATATAGAACTGAAGCTCTTACCAGTGGAGTCACTAGATGCTAGAAGACTAAAAATGGCTGAATCAGGACCAGCATCAATCTTGAACTTCACTAAATTATCAAACTAAAAGTCCCACCAAGCGTGCCAGAATTGTTGACATAGGAGATTACACCTAGTGGCAGGAAAATAGGTTCTTGCCTTCTCCTCGCAACATGGAAACTCCTCTCTCACCTATGGGATGGTGAAGCAGGAGAGGAGAGTCTCTAGTTAAGGGCTAGCTCCCTTTGATGTATCATTGTTTGTTTTAAGTAGTATAAAATATAGATATATAGGTATATAGATAAACTGGGGGGAAAAGGGAGGAAGAGGTAGAAAACAAACAACCTACTCTAAGGAGGTGATACACCAAAACAATATGACCCTTTCACACCCACTCTCAAAATTATAAAAAACACACTTATACGCTTCACTCTTGATAGAATAAGCAATCTGCAAACTTGACAGAGAGATAAAAATGAAAGATGCAAGGAGGAGGTTCATCAAAAGGTGTAATAAGAAGCACTCTATAGATAATCCTCTTTGTCCTGCACCCCAAAATAGGACTCTTCTCTTATCAGCTACAGATGGCACCTTGCAGATAGCTGGTGTGTTGGTATTGGACTTGTGAGAGCATCAAAGACAATGACTAAACACAAATCAATACTCAGGACATACACAGAATATCTATTCAAGAAGAGGTAAAACTGTGTTTATAGACTCAGGTGGAAATTTTAGCAGGGCTATGCCTTGTAAATCTTTGAAAATATCCTTACAAATGAACAATTCCACAATATATATGAGAAGCAAAGAGGCCCATGTGGTGCTTCCTCTTTTACAAGTGGCATACGTGTCCTTTCATGAAGAGAACAAGTCACTCAAGGAATTAAATGGACTATTCATTTTGCCTGATTGAGACTTACATTTCCTGCTTGGATGACTTACACAATTTACCTTCCCATTAAATGTGAGATAGAGGAAGTGGTTACACTGCTGGCTGATATCATTCCAAATGATCAATTTATTGGCACTATTTCACCTGCCAAAGATGCTTCTCCAATTTGCGCTAGTTAGACTTAACTGCTCACTCATCACTTGCCTATTGCTCTGCTTGTTTGTCATTCATGCCATCAGGCAATAAATTACCTTGTTTATGAAACTTGGACTTCTTGACTATTCTTTGCCTTGTCACTTAGAATTTGTCCCTTTTTGGCTGCTTGGCTCCTTGGGCGAACATACTGGCGGGTCACTACATTTTGGCTCTTTCCTGGTTAGTGCTTCTCATTTGAAGAGAAACGATTATTCCATCTTGCTAGAATTGATGCTTCTATGGCTGCCATGCTTTGAATATCAATGGCTATTCTATTCTTTTAAATTTGACGGCCTCACGACCATCATCAGGTCCATGTGGCATCTCCTTGGGCACCTGCGGCTTTTCTGCCTTCATTAAGTCCTCTCGGGCTTCCGCGGGTAAATTGTCTGCGGGCAATTTCCCCGAGTCTTCACTATTTGATTTTTCTGTGGCTTTGTTTCCTATAGACTTTTTTCTACAGACAAAAGTTTGCAAAAATTCTTCCACTAGTTTGACTTTGACTTTGCATTTGGCTATGCATTTTTGTAGACAAATTCTTCGCGGAAATTCTTTCCCTTTGTTACTTTGAGGCACGCCCAAATCCTTTGGAATATGAAGTGTCTACCCTTCAGAAGAATGCTTTGGACTTGAAGATCCCCTTTGGCTTGGGACAGACCTTGAACCAAACCCGTTGAACCAAAATTTTGGTTCAACGGTTCAAAGTTCAACCATTGCACGCCAATGGGGAGTGAACAAAAGTTGATGAACCTTTAGATTGAATTAAACCATGCCTAAATCTTTGAAAATTCCTTGAAGTATCAACCCTCTGAAAAGGTCATTTGAATATTGACTACCCTTCGGTTCAAGGGCATACCCTTAAACCATGTATTGAACCAGCCTGTTGAACCAAAGCTGTTAAACCCAAAATTTGGTTCAATGGTTCAAGGTTCAAAGGAGTGCACCGATTAGTTATGAAGGCTAATGGACTATTTTAAACCATTGACATTGAACCTTCTCCATTGAATCGAAGCTGTTGAACCAAATTTTGGTTCAACGGTTCAAGGTTCAAAGGAGCGCACCGATGAACCAAAAGCCTATCTCGATGAACTCTTTTGCATTAAACCAAATGTTGAACTTGAACCGATTGAACTGGAAGCGTTGAACTTGAACCGATTGAATTGGTTCAATGGTTCAAAGATGCCAACCATTCTTGTGATTTTCTTCAGACTAGAGCCCGAAGAAGCTTTGTAAAACCCAGAACTCTTTGAACTGATTCTCCATGTGCCAAAAGACTAACCTGCAGAGTTTGTAGAAATAGACCTGCAGAGTCCGTAGAAAATTTTCAAAGTCCATATAAATTAGCAGATTCATGGAAAAAATGAAAATGGCCTCGAACAACAGGGACAGGAGGGGACCGATTTTTTTGGCCTGGTGGGCAAAAAAATGGTCAACAGCTTAATTGGATCTATTTGAAACCATGTTTTGACATGAGACCATTCTAATTAAGTTTAAACTTGCATAGAATCAATTGTAAACACCATAGACTTAGCTTAAATGTTACAATAAGACTTAGTCATGTTTTTAAACATTTGACCATACCTTAGTCTAAAATCTTATGCTTGGTCCATATATATCCCATGATCTTTTGGTCTATTTTATTGGCTTGATATAACTAATGTAGGGTCTTATTGTTATAAGACTTAGCCTAGAGATTTTACCCTAAAGTTTTATCATGTTTATTAATATGATAAAACCTTAGGTTAAAAACCTTAAATTAAGTCCCTTTTATTATTCAGGGTCCCCTTTTTACTATGATCCAAACCTAGCTTAACTATTTTAGCCTAAGGTTTATTTCATATCTATTAACATGAAATAAAACCATAGTCTAAAGTATTTAGTCTAAGTTATTTATATTTCTTGATATTAACTTAAACATTGTGCATCTTTGTAGGATCTATGGATCATGTTCACATGGATGAGATTGATATAAGGGAGTGAGGTCGAGTCAATATTTAAATAGAACCTTTGAGATAGTGAGAAGGTGATAAGTGTCATAGTCACAACTAAAGAACAACAAATAACTAACCCATGGATTGTAATCGATGACTCACATCTAATTAGATGAATTTAACCAATTGGAACAAGATGAGGATATAATTTTCAACAAATCTTAGGAGACCTAAGATAATGACACTTGTCATAAATACATAAAACATAGTAAAGGTAACCAATAACATTAAAATCTTAGGATCAATATCAATGAGCCACATTGATCTTTACAAGAAGATTTGATGGTGTAAAATAAAAGGTAGGTTTTAAAAGGAAATGGTCATGTCTTCAAACATCAATGAATAATCTATCATGAAAAGTGCCATGTAGATGCCATGATGATTCCACATGGGTAGAAAGTGACAAAATTAGAGATTTTGTGGGCCCAAAAAAGCAAAGGTATAAATGCAAAGGTCAAAATCAAATATAAGGCACAAAATCACCCAAGTGAAAAAACCATCACCATTAAAGCTTGGTAAAAACCTAAAGAAAAAGCCTTAGCATCTCCCAAGTCCTAATTTGATCCTAAAGTGACCAAAGTTGATTCTAAGCGAGTCAAATTTCCATTTGAGCAAGTGCAAACTCTTCTAGAGGTGAATTATAGACCACTAGTGAGTAATTCAAATAAATTCATAGTCATGGTTCCCCAAAAACAACATATGGAAGACATAGATCTCTATTTGACCATAGATTTAGAAGGGAGAGTCTTTAAAGATACTGAATTTGATGTTGTAGCCTTAAAAAAAGGAGATAAAAATTGGTATAAACTTTTCTAAATCATTGAGGAGCTACTAGCCATTTTAAAAGAGGATGAAAATATTGCATCAATTATCCAAAGATACTATGACTTGGTCACCATTCAAATGACAAGTCTTCACTATGTAGAAACAAAGCTAAAGCTACTAAATTACATTGATGTTATTGATCCTATTTTTAAGGATTGTAAAATTGATCAAGACATGATAGTACATGAGCATAGTTTTAAAATAATTACTTATATCTCCCCTATTACCTTCAATAATTACTACAAGATACCCAAGTATTAGGTGGATTTACCCATAATTAAAGAATGGTCCAATAAGAATGACCTAAAAACCATCCTTACGCCATGATTATATTTAGGAACCCAAGTAATCTCTAACCTTAGTGGCAATTTAGGGTTGTATTAGGATGATTATGACATTACTATATAGATTGTCTAGAAATTCCTCTACCACATATGTCGATAAAATGTTGGTCCCTTTTGTGTATTTCATGGTTGATAAAGGACTTACTCTCCCTCTTGGAGACATAATCAATATTTTCTTGAAATAACAATTCTCTGCAATAAAAAAGAAAACTAGAAACTATTTCTATATTATGTATTATCTTTTGGATTCCTTAATAGCCACTATCAAAATCTCTAGCATAAAAGAATGGTCACTTGATGGGAGACAAAGAGTCTCTCAGTATTATTCTAAATTGCATATATTCAAGTACAGGGACTATATTCAATTCATATGTGATTGTGTATACCAACCTTAGTTGAAGCCATTATAGGGATACCTATGATGAGGGTCAACTCTTTAATCAAGAAGTATGTTGAGCTCATTGGGGGAATTTAGATATATCTAAATTGAACTATAATCCATAAAGAAGGAACTATGAGCCAACTCCTTAGGTTACCAGAGCATATACCCACAAAGTTGGTAGAGCAGGATGTAGCTTACCAATTATTACATGGCATAAATAACATGTGTAAAAGTAGATGATAATAACCTAGAGCCTCCAAAGGGAAGTAATTCTAAACATAACACTATAGCATTTAATTCCTCCAATAAAACTGGGTATAATATTGTGGAAGACATGTAGAAAATTAAGGCTAACATTACATTACATAAGTTAATGCCTATGACTATGCAAAGAGACCTATTGTTGGAGTTCTTGTCTAAAAATCCTAATAGGCCACCCAAAATTGATAATGCCAATATTGCTATGTATAAATATAAGATAGAGTCCCCACCTTTCTTGCTTACTATCAGGATGTTTGGTAATAATTTACATAATTGTTTATTATATTATGGTACATTTATAAACATCATTCCAATAGGTATTTATAAACAACTTGGCTTGATTTATATTAAATATGATAGAGTTATCACTAAATTAAATTAGTCTAGAGTCAAAGTAATTAGGGAATTATTAAATGTTCATATGTAACTTGCCTTTCAGCCTAGGGTCCAACAATTTATTGACATCTAGGTAGTAGACATACCTAATGTTTATGGGATACTATTAAGAAGAGAGTGGATAAAGGCCCTAAATGGATATATGTCCACTAACTATTCACATTTGTGGCTGCCATGGAAAGGAGTTCCAAATCAGATCATAGTGGAAAGAGAGCCTTGGAAGAAGCACATGATCACAGAGTGTAATGTGGTGAATGAAAGGGTTAACCTACTGGAATCTAATGAGATCAACATGATGGATTCTGAATTAGGAGTGTATAATCTCAAGACATTTCAGGTATGTAGTTATAAGACTTCTCATGCTTTGTCTAGAATTTGGAAGTTACATTTTGACAGTGCTAGGTGTAAGTTTAGATATAGAGTAGGGTTTGTTCTAACCAATCCTATTAAGAAAGAACTAAAAGATACTTATAGACTCTAGTTTTTTTGCACAAATAATATTTCAAAGTATGAAGCTTTGATTCTATGATTGTAATTTTCCATTAGGCATAAGGTTAAATATCTCTTGGTTCATGGTGACTCAGAACTTATAGTCAATTAGGTGAGGAGTAAATACCAATGTAAATTGTCATATCTCAAGAGATATGAGTTAAGAGCCTAGGATTTACTAGAATATTTTGATGAATTTAACATTATTTCCATCCTTAGAGAGGAAAACAAGGCTGTTGATGAGCTTACCTTAGATGGAACCAATCTTATGCCAAATCATGACTCTCAAAACCTTAGTATTGAGCTAGTTGTATGCCCTTCAGTCTTGGATAACATAAACCATCTACAAGTTTTTAGTGATGACTAACAAATCTTGGATTTCATGACCAACTTAAGAGTATTTGAGGCCCTTTTCATAGATGAGGCCAATGATAATACCCCTGAAAAAGATGGCATATTTGGGAACAAAGTCATTTAGCTAAATGATAACAAAATCCTAAAAGGCACGATTGCATTGGAGAGGTTATTTGATCAAGATAAACTAGTTGAAAATACTAGGATTACCAAAGTGAGTGAGAAGGACTATAAGACAATTGATCTTGGACCTCAAGATTAATCTTAACTAATCAATATTGGGACAACATGTATGATCATTGAAAATGAAAAGGCCAAAGACTTTCTAACAAAATATAAGGACATAATAGTATGGTCCTATGATGACTTGAAGATTTTTGATCCAAGAGTCATCACCCATACCATACCCTTAAAGGAAAACTAAAAACCTTTTAGACAAAAGCAAAGGCATGCCCAACTTTATTTTAGAACCTATGATTTTCAAAGAAGTTAAAAAGTTTTTATATGCTAAGATTGTATGCCCCATTAGGCACTCTACTTGGGTCACCAATTTGTTTATAGTTAGGAAAAAGAATGGTGAAATAAGAATGTGAATTGATTTTAGGAATCTAAATAAATCATCTAAAAAAGACAACTATGCTTTGCCTTCTTTAGACCAAGTTATACAAAGCATTTTTGGTTATGCTATGGTGTCCTTTCTTGATGGATTTTTAGGGTACAACCATGTATTGGTGAATCAGGAAGACTGCTTTTACTACCAAGTGGGGCATGTTTTTATATAAGAGGATGCCATTTAGAATGATCAGTGTAGGGGAAACATTCTAAAGGGCCATGGATCATGATTTCCAAGGTCTAGTAGGTAAATTCATTATTATATACATGGATGATCTGACTATTTTTTCTAAAAATAGGGAGGACCACATCATGCATTTATAATAGGTATTTGAAAGGTGTAGAAGGTATGGGATTTCCCTCAACCCAAAGAAGAGTATTTTTTGTGTTATTGAGGGAAATTTGTTAGGCCATATAATTACTAAGGAGGGAATATTTATAGATATATATATAGAGTAGATGTCGTATCAAAGATAAAGCCTTCTAATAGTAGGAAAGAACTAAAGTCATTCTTTAGCAAATTTAACTTTCTAAGGAAGTTTATTTCTATCTTTGCAAAATTTGTCAAGCCACTAAGTGATATGATGAAAAAGGATGCCAAAATATCATGGAATGAAGAAACCAAGAAGGCCTTTAACGTCATCAAGGAAGAAATTGGACAAGTTCTAGTCCTGATAAGCCTAGACTTCTCCAAGGATTTTTACCTTTACTCCTTTGCTTATAGTCATACTATTTTTATAGTTTTTACCTAAAAAATTGATGGATGTGACCATCCAATTGCTTTCATGAGATTTTTTTAAAAAAATTGCTGAGTTAAATTATTATTTAATTGAAAAAAAAACATTTGCATTAGTTAAGGTAGTGAAAAAATTCAAGCACCACATTCTTAGGAATAAGGTGCATTCTATCTTACTAGACCCTACCACCAAACTCATGTTGAGTCAGAATGAACTAGGAGAAATGAGAGGTAAGTGAATGTCAATGCTGCATGAATATGACATTGAACTAAAGACTATAACATTGGTAAGGTGTAAAGGTTTGATTCAAATTATTACCAATGATAACCCCAAGCTTAGTGTCATGCATGTTAAACAACAAATTTTTTAGTCCAATGATTAATATAATCCTATTATCCATCTACTAATCAATGGCCCTTGTCTTATAAGGTCAATCAGGGAGCAAAGAAGAGCCCTAAGACTTAAGGCAGCCCACTACCTAATTAAAGATGGAATGTTTTATAGAAAAAACTCTCAAAGGCATTTACTTGAGGTATGTATCTAAAAAAGAAGAAGCTAAAATCATGAGCACTTTTCATGAGAAGCTGGGAAGTGGAAATCCATTTAAAAGGACAACAACTCACAAAATACTTAGATCTAGTTACTACTGGCCCAGAACATTCAAGTATAACCATAAGCATGTAAGTCAATGCCATTCATGTCAAGTCTTCAACACAAAAGAGTCTAAGGTAGCTATGCTAGTGTAGCCAATTATGGTAGATAAACCTTTTACTCTGTGAGGACTAGATTTCATGGGGATAATCAACCCAAATTCATTAAAAGGTCACAAATATGTTCTAACTACTACTGACTACTACACTAGATGGATTGAAGTAGTGGCCACTAAATAATATAGGACTGAAGAAGTGATCACCTTTTTTGAAGAAAACATATGCACCAAATTTGGGATACCAGTCTCTCTAGTATGTGATAATGGATTAGATTTTATATCTATTGAGATGACTAAATGGGCATATGATAAGAGTGTCACTCTCAAGTTATCATCCAACCATTATGCTCAATATAATGGCCTATCCAAATCAACCAATAAGAACTTGATGAAAGCAATAAAGAAGTCTGTAGTATACAAGCTTGGAACTTGGCATAAGCTACTAAAATATGCCTTATGGCTAGATAAAAAAGGGTCAAGTAGGCTCTCAAGGCATCACCCTACCTAATCATATATGGATAATATCCCATATTCCTCATTACGCTCAAGTTTTTAACATATCAGTTAATGCAAGAGTACATGGAGGATGATCTGGAATTGATAAATTCAAGACTGGTAGAAATTGTTTAGATGGAAGATGCCGGAGAAGAGGCTTTTGCCAACTTTAGAAAGCACTAAACCATGATGAAATGTGGTTTGACAAGTGA
The DNA here is from genome assembly GCA_037957365.1 of Torreya grandis. Classification (NCBI taxonomy): domain Eukaryota; kingdom Viridiplantae; phylum Streptophyta; class Pinopsida; order Cupressales; family Taxaceae; genus Torreya; species Torreya grandis. The sequence continues at coordinate 1,945,738 of JARHVA010000327.1, forward strand.
TCAAAGATAAAGGTGTTTAGGCAAGGAGACTTAGTTCTTCTTTGGGATAAGGCATTTGAACCTAAGGGTAAACATGGGAAGTTCACACCTTTGTGGATAGGTCCCTATCACATTACTGAGACACCTAGAAATAACACATTTAAATTAAAAGACCTACAAAGAGCTGAATTCACTTTTCCCACCAATGGGTAATACCTTAAGCATTACTTTTCTACTTCTCCCCCTAGTGTATTCATGGAGTAAATTGTAAGAATAGCTAAAGATAGAGTAGGTAGGCTAGATTAGTTCCCTTCTATTTTTTATTTCCTGTCCCTTGTTTATACATATGTCTGTATGTATTTATTTGATTTGCCTTTGCTTTCTTCTTTCTTTGCTTTCTATTTTTTGTGTTTACTTTCTTTGTTTTGTTCCTTGCTTCTAATAAGTCCTTTTGGACAACCCTTAGCTCAAAGTTCACTTAAATACTAAATAACTCCATAGTTCAAAAATCAAAGTATGAATCTTAAGCATTTTTGATCATGGATTTGAAATATAAGCTTATATTATAGTTTAAATAAACTAGTAAGGACTAGTAGATAGGTTAACTATTTTATAAGAAATTAAACATTGTTTTTGATCTAAACTTGGTTTTATGAATAATTTCACATGTGGGAGGAAATATTGTATTATTAAGGCACAATCATGATTGCACTTACTAAATATCTTTGCCTAGGATAAAGGTTGCAACCATGGGTGATTTCTTGAATATCAAACACTTGACTAAATCCCTAAACCTGGCTAACATGGTTCCCATATTTTGTTAGAAAGCCTAAAAGATTTTAAAAAAAAAAAAAAAGAAATTATTGCAAAATAAAAATCTTTCCAAGAAAAGGTGATTCTGGTTATGTCCATCGAGGCTATGGACACCTATCTGGTAGTGGAGCAAGGCCTTGAGTGGAGCCAAAGGAATATCTATTGAGGCTATGGATGCCCACTTAGTAGTAGAACAATGACCAAGCTTTCCCTGAGCTAAATCATGGTTCTTAATGAATACCCAAACATGTTGTAAGTCAATGTTAATGATTGAAGACATGAAACCTAGAAATTGTCCCCTAAATCCCATAGAAAATAGTAAGTGGAATCAAAACACACACACAACATGGCTAGGTTTTGATGTTTGATCCTAATTTTTTATATGAAAGGTTTATTTTAACCATGAAATGATCTTGATAATGGTATGGATTAAGTAGAATAAATAATCTAGTTATTTGTCTAAAATAGAGTCTCTGAATTTTAACAATTGTTATATTTCCCTGAGAAATCACCATTCTTTGAGGTCAACATACCCCCATTTTTGAAAAATGAGGACCCTTGTGTTAAAATTGTGCAAATTTATAATTTAAAATTGAAAATCCATTTAATCTGAACATCATTATCATGTTTGCACATTATTCATATTTGAAGATCATCCACACCATGTTCTAGTTGGTCTTCTTGTTCATGGCTCTGGTTTAACCTTTTCTAAATTTTGCTATCTTTGGATCTTCTTGTTTTAGGTCTAATAGATGTCCATTAGAGGAAAATAATGTTTGGGTTTCATTATTTTAATGATTTTATCTTAATATAACTTTTTACTAGCCTTTGGTATGTTAAAAGTCAAATTGAATCCATGTTTAAGTTTCTTAAAACCCTCATTCAAAAACCCTATCCTGGACCCCTCATTAAAATTCAAATTTGGTGGGAATAAAATTATGATTTTTTTTTTTTTAATATGCTATGGACTTAGTTGAATTTTTATACTAAGGCTTAGTCATATTTTCAACACTACCAAACCTTAGTCTAAAAATTATATATCGGGTCTCTTTTATATCTTGATCCCTTTCTCCCCCTTTTATTTTAATATGGTATAACCTTTAATAGGTAGGGTCCTTTTTGTATGTTATTAACTTAGATTAATGTCTTAGTCCTAAGGTCTTATTCATGTTTATTAACACAAATAAGATTTTATCCTAATTTTTATGTCTCTGAGCCTTGACTTAAACTGTGTGCTTGTTTTTAGGATCAATAACCCATGTTTAATCAGGTGAAGTTGATCAAGTAGAGTGAGATGAGCCTGATATGACTAAGACTTTAACCCATGGGACTAATCTTGATTGACTCCATGGATTGATATTGATGATCTACACTCACATGGATGTCAAAGATCCAACAAAGAGAGATCATCATGGATCAAAATGGGTCCCTTTTTATTATAGCATAGACTTAGCCTAAGTTTTACCCTAAGATTTTTATTGTCTTTATAAATACAATAAAACCTTAGGATAAAAATTATGTTACAACTTTAATTATTTGAAGGGTCTTCATTTTATTATGTTTTAAGGACCTATGTTAAGGACTTACATTATACTTTGGTCTAAATTATAAATGGCCCTGAGCTCACTTAATTCCTTTATGACTATAGGAGCTAATGATGCCCAATTACCTAGATCATAATTGATGACCCAATTTTACTTGAGTGAGATCAATCGAATGATTTATATTGAATCAAAGTTCTTGATCCATGTCAATGCATGATGCGTCTCTATGCCTCCTGATTACTGGACTACCTGCCACGTGTTCTGACTGGGAATCACCTCGAGTGTCCTCAGACTGGCCATATAGTGGTCTAGAAGAGGACCCAAATCACTCTAGAGCTTTTGGAATGATGACCAGTCCTTTTATTGATATCAAAGCTAGGTCTCAAGGTCAAAACTCATGAAAACTAGTGGGCTTGATCCACATCTCTTCTTAGAGATAGAAATCCACATCCCTCCATAGGGGTAGACGGTGGCCACTCTTCTGATGAGGTTCACCTCTGAGCTTACTGTGACTACACATAGTGGTCTAGAAGAGGACCTAGATCACTCTGGAGCTTTTGGTGTGATGACCAATCCTCTATTGGATTGGCCGTCACGCCAAAAGCTCTGGAGTGATCTGGGTCCTCTTCTAGACCACTATGTGTAGTCACAGTAAGCTTAGAGGTGAACCTGATGAGAGAGTGGCCAGATCACTCTAGAGCTTTTGGTGTGACAACCAATCCTCTATTGGACTGGCCATCATGCCAAAAGCTCTAGAGTGATCTGGGTCCTCTTCTAGACCACTATATGGCCAGTCTGAGGACACCTAAGGTGATTCCCAGTTAGAACACATGGCAGGTAGTTTGGTAACTGAGAGGCACGGAGATGCATCATGCATCAGCACGGATTAGGCCCACCAGCTTCTGTGAGTCTCAACCTCGAGACCTAGCTTTGACACCAATAGAAGATTGGCCATCACACCAAAAGCTCTGGAGTGATTTGGGTCCTCTTCTAGACCCCTATATGGCCAGCCACTGAAGCACCTAAGGTGATTCCTGATCGGACATGTGGTGAGTGCTGATCTACCTCTAGAGGCATATCCCTAAGAAGGGATGTGGATCAGTTCCTACAAGACCCAATATGTTACATGGGACTTGAATTTGATGTTTTCATGAATATTAATTGACATATATGAGGCCATAATTTACATCTTTGAGACCATCAAATTTCAGTCTCTATGGTTAATTATGTGAGATTAAATTTGACATTCTCATGACCATCAATTGACATTCATAAAGATGTCATTGACATCTGTGAAACTATCAAATTTTAATCTTTATGGTTAATTATGAAATCTTAAATTTTATGTTCTCAAGACCATTAATTTATGTTCATGAGGCCTTTATCAATGTTTGTGAGATAGTCAAAATTCAATCTTAGGAACCAATCTCATTTGGAGAATAAACATGCTTAGGATTATGTACTTCACTATTAAAATTAATCTTTTATTAGATTTTGACTTACCATAGATTAATTAGATCTATTTCAAGCCATGTTTTGACCTGAGACCCTTATAATTAAGTTTAAACTTTCATGGGAGCAATTGTAAGCACCATGGACTTAGCTTGAATGTTATTATAAGACTTTGTTGTATTGTTAAACATTTGACCAAACCTTAGTCTAAAATCTTATGCTTGGTCCATATATATCCCATGATCCTTTAGTATATTTTATAGAATTGATATAACTAATGCAAGGTCTTATTTTTATAAGACTTAGCCTAGAGATTTTGCCCTAAAATTTTATCATGTTTATTAATATGATAAAACCTTAGGCTAAAAAACTTACATTAAGTCCCTTTTATTATTAGGGGTCCCATTTTTAATATTATCCAAACCTAGCTTAATTATTTTAGCCTAAGGTTAATTTCATGTCTATTAACATGAAATAAAACCATAGTTTAAAGTATTTAGGCTAAGTTATCTATATGCTTGATACTAACTTAAACATTGTGCATATTTATAGGATCTACAACTTGTGTTCATGTAGATGAGATTAATCCAATAGGGTGAGGCTAACTCAAGATTTTAATAGAACCTCTAAGATGGTGAGAAGGTGATAAGTGTCATTGTCATGACTAAAGAATAATAATCAAGTAATGGTGGTCCATCCCATATATCATAATCGATGGCTCACATCTAACTAGATGAAGTTAATTGAATAGAATGAGATGAGGATAGACTTTTAAAAAAAGCTCAAGAAACCCATGGTAATGATAATTGTCAAAACCACATAAAACATAGTAAAGATAGCCAATAACATTCAAATCTTAGGATCAAGATCAATGAACCATGTTGATCTATGAAAGAAAATCTAATGGTGTGAAATAAAATGTATATTTTAAACAACAATGGTCATGTCTTCAAACATTAATGAATAATCTACTATGAAAAGCGCCATAAAGATGCCTTGGTGATGCCACATGAGTAAAAATTGATAAAACTAGAGATTTTATGGGATCATAAGAGAAAAGGTATAAATTCCAAGGTATAAATCACATTTAAGGCAAAAATTCACTCAAGTACAAAATCTATCACCATTAAAGCTCAAGGAAAACTTGTAAAAGAAATCCTAGCATCTCCCAAGCCCTAATTCAATCCCAGAATGACCAAAGTCAAGTCTAAGAGAGTCAAATTACCATTTGAGCAAATGCAAACTGATTTAGAGGCAAATTATAAACCATTAGTGAGTAATTTAAATAAACTTACAGTCATGGTAGCTTGAAAATAACAAAAGGATGACACAGAGCTCTATTTGACCATGGATTTAGGAGGGATATTCTTCAAAGATATTGAATTTGATGCTATAGCCTTAAACACAAGAGATAAAAAATGGTCTAAAATTTTCTAAACCATTGAGGAGTTGTCAGCCATTATAAGAGAGGATGAAAAGATACAACAATCAACTAGAGATACTATGACTTGGTCACCATTTAAATGACAAGTCTTCACTATGCGATAGAAAATCTAGAGGTACTACATTGCATTGATGTTATTGATCCTATTTTTAAGGATTATAAAATTGATCAAGACATGATAGTATATGATAATAGTTTTAAAATAATTACTTATATCTCCCCTATTACCTTCAAGAATTACTACAAGCTACACAACTTATGTGGATTTACCCACAATCAGAGAATGGTCCAATAATAGTGACTTGAAAACTATCCTTACCCCATGGTTATATTTAGGAACCCAAGTAGTATTTGACCTTAGTGGAAGGATCCCAATCACCCAATTCAGGGTCGGTATTAGGATGATTATGACATTATTGAATAGATTATCTAGAAACCCCTCCACCACCTATGTCAACAAAATCTAGGTCCCTTTTGCATATATCATGGTTGAGAAAGGACTTACTCCCCCTCTTGGAGAGATGATCAATATTTTCTTGAAACAACAATTTTATGCAATAAAAAAAACTAGAAAACAATTCTATATGGTGTCTTATATTTTGGATGCCTTTTTAGCCACTACCAAAATCCTGAGCCTAAAATAATGGTTACCTGATGGGAGATTAATAATCTCCTAGTACTATTCTAAATTGCATATATCTCCTAGTACATGGACCATATTTAGTTCATATGTGACTATGTATACCCAACCTTAGTTGAAGCCATTATAGGGATCCCTATGATGAGGGTTAGCCCTTTGATCAATAAGTATGTTGACCTTATTGGGGACATTTGGTTATATCTAAATTGCACTATAATCTAGATAGAAGGAACTATGAGCCAACCTCTTAGGTTACCAATCCATGTACCCATAAAGTTATTAGAGTAAGAGGTATCATACCAATTATTCCATGGCATAGACAACATGTATACAAGCAAAATGAAAGGGCTATTCCATTCATTTGCTTTAACTATTAGTAGGACTATGTTCCAAAATTGGGACAATGTAGAGACTATCTCCAAGCATAAGTCCTCCTTCAATCTATAGATTATTGAAATGAGATAATGGGACTCCTATGAAAGGGTTACAAAACATTTGAAGTCCAAGTAGGTTGACATGACTTATGAACATCACCCTAGTATTTATGACTGCTTTTACATTAGATCTTCTTCATTCACTAAAGTGTTAGCAAGACTAAAGAAACTCAACATTAAACTAGAGGATATATTATTGAGAGAGTAGAAACCATTGAGGATATATGGTAGATGGGGACTAGGCAAGATCATTTGTTACCAGGACCATGTTTTAGACCCCCTCTCATGCAACCATAGGTAGAGACACAATAACCCAAAGCATAAGTTACATAAGGGCTAGATTTAAATAGACTTGAGGAGAGGAGACCCGATGAAGTAGACTCATATTCAAAACTACCTAAATAACCATTATCACAAGTTAAATAAATTGACATAATCACATTATACCCTGAGGAGAGAGTAGAAGATTCCCTAAAGGCACTAACTAGTGCCTACCAGTTAGATGATGAAGAAGTAAAAATGGAATAACCTTAGTCCCAAAATGAGGAGGAATTAATGGAAGAAAAGGGGAAGGAATTAGCTTTGGATTTAGTTCCTATTTCCACCCAACCCAAAAGTAAATCTAAGCTAGCTTTGGTTTAAGCAAGAGGCAAGAAGCCAAAGTTAAATTTCACTCAACTTTGGAGTGAAATAAACTTTTTCAATGATGATAATCTAATTTATGGCCCCTCCATTCCAAAGCTTTTAATGGTAAGTTATAAAAGTTTCCAACCATGCACCACATTTGGGATATTACAAATTTTGTTAACATACATGTGCATGATGAACTCAAGCCCTAGATTGTGGCATTTCAATAATAGGAAAAATAAAGATGCATGACTACCCTTGGAGAGTCAAGTGGAACACATATGGATGATCTTGTAACTTTAAGTGGAGCACAAATTGAGACCCTTACTGCTCAAGTGATAAAATCATTAGTGGGAGTTTGGTTTAACCCATAAATAGCCAACATGAAGATAGTAATTGAGAAGAAATCCATGGTTGAAGGTGAATAGTTCACCTTTCAGAATATTTAATCTTTTGTTGTTTTAACTCTAGTGGTTGTTCAAAAGCCAAGACAAGACAAGATGTTTGAGGAAAATATCCTTGAAGTGGATTAAACTCAAAATGATCAATTGTAAAAAATGATCAAGGGCATATTTTAAGAAAACAAGAATTTGAAAGAGTTTATTATCTTATCAATTCAAGAAGACAAATTCAAGAAGTTTGAGGACATCATGGCTGACCTATTTATCTCTTTAAAGGTAGTCAGGACTAGTAAATATAAATAGAGAAGAAAATATATAAAGTAACAAGCCAAGTTGGCTAATGGCAAGCTAAAAGTCTTTAGATGAAAGACTTGATTAAGGCCTTGTCTAAGAATCTAGTCCCAAATTTTAGAACTTTCAGTAAGGCACATTTTAATATGGCCATGGACATATTGGTTGATAAGATTGAGGCCTTAGACACCTGGTCCAAAAGAATGGAAGACTTTGCCAAAGACTTTAAGCAGTTGGAAGATGGAATGTCTCATATCCTACATAGATTGATAAAGGATCCCATAACCCTTAGCTCAGTGGGTCTCATAATTGATGAACAATTCAAACATAGGATATTTTAGTTTATGTAAGAAGTAAGAAGCTAGTGGCAAAACTAGACAATACATGACAATAGGAAAGTCATGGGCTTACTCCTATCATCTAAGGAGAAAATGGGAGATGATAGGGACATCAAAAAAGATATAGAGAATATTGAAAAGACCTTTAAATACCTAAAGGTGCAAGAAAAAGAGCTATTCATGAGACCAATTTTCAATCTTTAGCTCATCAATGAACAACATTATAGGTTGGCAATCCTATAGGGTAGCAATAACAACAAGAGACTTCATTAGCAAAAGGACCCCAAAGAAAAAGTTAGTTAGGAATATTATCTTTGTAGTAACTTTGTAAAATTTTTAAATTAATTATTCTTTTGTAAAGGCATGTGTATCTTATAAGCACATTGCTTATAGGTCAGTCCACTTGGAAAGGTTTAGTGTATTCTAGAAATTTTTATAAAAAGGATAATTGTCCTTACACTTGTACATTTTTAAGTGGATATGACCAAATGACATGTTGTATTATTTATTATAAAAGGAGCATTATCATTTATAAATAGAAAGGGTGTTTTTGAAATGAAAAATAGTTTAAACTTTGAGCAATTAATGCAAGTAGATAATTTTGAAAGGATTGTCTCATTTTATTTGTGTGAATTGTTATATGGCTTCTCCCTCACATGTTTGTTATAAATTATAGATTTTAATAGTTATTGTAGACTCTTAGTGTGTACCTTTGAATGTAAAAATGTTAACTTGTGCTTATGCTAGGATAACTGAAGGTCCTCTAGTTTACTTCATTTTATTTTATCTACATTTGTAGATGTGAATTAGCTATCTACTTATAGGGGTAAATATTTAAAGTAATCTTTGTTCTTATTTACATTATTTTTAGATTCCCTATAAGTTTTCTTGATGTGTGGTAAGATTCAAGCTTAAGCTATTTCGTATCATACATTGGTTTTAAGTACATGTCTGGATAATATTTGAAATTTGGCATGATATTTGGAATTAAGATCAATAGTAACATATTTTCTCTCTGTCCTACCCTTCCTTTTGCTTGTTTTCTAACCAATTCACTTTATATTAAAGCTTCATTGTATATTTTCATATTAGTTTAGATATAAACTTAGTATCGAGAATAATTCATCTTGATTAGCATAGATCATCTTCTTATTTGTAAAGATTTATAGGCCATGATAGCTCCCAACTACCAACTAATATAAATATTATGAAACAATCATCTATTTTACCTTTAATCCACCATTGATAATAGGATTATCATAAACTAAAACTCATGCTCTAAATTCTTTGAATTCTAAAATGAGAAATGTTTTTTAAACACTCTAATTACCTTGTGGTACATATTTAGGCATCAATAGGGAAAGCTTCGTTGGTTCTAGAAGGAGGGTATATTCTTTGTAGATTTGTAATAGCTTTTCTAGTTTTTGTGAATTCTATTTAAAGATCACTATAATATTTGTGTATTTATGTTAATTTTAGTATAATCATGTAAAGGTTGGTGATATTAATGGTCTTAGACTGATCTTTATGCTTATTTAGACAAAGATTGACATTTTTTGAAAATGTATGCCGAATTGTGCTAAAGATAGCTTTTGAATTGTGAACCCAATATGTTTGAGGATAGTAATAGCTATTTTGGTCTAAAATTCTTAGATCATTTGCTCAATTGATTTTATTTGAACTTAAAACATGTAAAGGTTAGTCTTAAATATGTATTTTGATACATCTTTGAGCTAAATTGATTAAATATTACCATCCTTTATCATCCTTTACATGAATCTTTGCAAAATTGTCTTAATGTGTATTTATGATCATTATTTTCTACAAAGATAGGATTGACACATTGTATTTCAAACACGATTCAAAATTATCAAGATGGAATTACCAAGAATAAGAATAAGGTCACGTTTAAAGACTGGGGAACCCCTACTTGAATAGAAGTCCATAGAAGATCTAGATGGAATAAAGGTAAGCAAAGGCTTTTAAAATATTTTCCAACTTCACCAATTTAGGGTGCTCACATATTCAAACCCAATCAAGGTATGGCTTAGCTGGGTGGCTCTTCTATCAATGTGCCAGGTGTGATAGATGACCTTCCCCATAACCCTAAGAAATATTTGCTAATATTTAGTCTTAATAACATTGTAACTACAGAGGAACATATTAAGTCATTTAAATTTGTATTAATATTGATAAATGTGGTCCATGAGGATGTAACATGTAGACTATTTCATTTTACTATTAAAGATTCTACATATGAATGGTTTTTAAATTTACCTAAGAATTGCATTATAAGTTAGGTTGATTTTAACAATATCTTCATTGACCAGTTTAGAAAAATCATTAGTCCTTGTGTCTTATACCATCAATTCACCATGATCAAGATGGATGCAAATGAACCTATAAGAGAATTTAATACTAGGTTCTAAAAAATATATATCTAGACCATATACCCTTACAATCTTGATGATGCCTTAGATCTAGAAATATATAAATATGCTTTAGATCCCATGACCTCTATTTTCTTAAAGAGAGCTATTGGGCCAATGATTACCTAACCTTAGCCTATTCTGAAGCAGCATTCATCAATGATCAAATGCAAACACAAGTTTATATGGATTACTCTATTCCCAATGTCAACCCACATTTGCCTACCTTGAATTTTTTCCTAAATAATAATCAGAATACACCCACCTTGAATCAAATCCCAATGTTGAATTAATTACCTTTAAGTTATGCTTATCGTACTTAGAACTTAGGATTCTTGAACACTACTGCAAATGGATTTAATCCAATCGATCAAAAGGCTTTAGTACCAACTACTGGTGCTAATAAAAATTAGGTTCATAACTTTGAGGCTCCCAAAAATGAAAATGACACTATCTTAAAGATGGTCCAAATGTTAAGCACTAGTTTTATTAAGATGCAAAAGTAAGTTGGTAATACTGGAGAGAGCTCAGGTAGGAAATTTTCTTTCCAAAGTTTTAATAATCCCAATAATAGGTTCCATAATGAAAGTTACAAAAAAAATAAAAATAATGAGTCTTCTATTGATAAGAAAACAATGGATATAAATCTTATTGATATTACTTTACTTAATTATTGTAAAGTACATTGAACTTCTAGGCATGATGAGATAGACTTCATTGAATTTTGTATAGATTTTGAGGCCTTTAAATAAGAGTTGGATACATTTGAAGTGGGTCCTAATAAAGACAATAGTGTAGGTACATCAAGAACTAAATATGCTGACCAAGCCTTCATGGTAGAGATGTTTGACTTCCCTTTCTAAGAAGATAATGAACTTGATGATATATATTCCTAAATAATTCCATGATTTTTAGTAGTTTTTGAAGAAGACCTACCCTCTAAGGAATATAGAGTAGAAGCAACCCTTGACTACTTCAACACCTCTAAAAAACTTTGGCACTCCTTCAGATACCACCTTAGATAATAACCTAGATCCTCTAAAGGGAAGTACATCTAAACATAGTACTTATGCATTTAATTATTCTAATAAAACTAGGTATAATATTGTAGAAGACATGAATAAATATAAGGCTAACATTACATTGTATGAGTTAATGTAGATGACTAAGAAAAGAGACCTATTGTTGGAGTCCTTATCTAAAAAGCCTAGTAGGACACCCAAAATTGATAATGCTAATGTTGCTATGTATAAATCTAAGATAGAGTCCCCACCTTTTCTACTTACTGTCAAGATGTTAGATAATAATTTACATAATTGTTTATTAGATTCTTGTCCATCCACAAACATCATCCCAAAATTTATTTGTAAATAACTTGGCTTGACTCTTATTAAAATTGATAGAGTTGTCACTCAATTAGATAAGTCTAGAGTCAAAGTAATTAGGGAATTATTAAATGTTCGTATGCAACTTTCTTATGATCCTAGGTTCCAATAATTTATTGACATATAGGTGGTGGACATACCTAATGCTTATGAGATACTATTAAGCAGAGAGTGGACAAAGGCCTTGAATGGATATATGTCCACTGATTATTTGCATTTGTGGCTACCATGGAAAGGAGTCCCAAATTAGATCAGAGTGGAAAGAGAGACTCTAATGAAGCACATGATCATAAAGTATAATGTGGTGAATGAAAGGGTTAACATGATAGAATCTAATGAGATTAACATGATGGATTTTGAATTAAGAGTGTATACTTTTGAGAATTATAAGGTACGTAGTTGTAATACTTCTCATGCTTTTCCTAGAATTTGGAAGTTATATTTTGACGGTGTTAGGTGTAAGTCTGGATTTGGATTAGGAATTGTTCTAACCAATCCTATTGGGAAAGAACTAAAAGATACTTATAGACTCCAGTTTCTTTGCACAAATAATCTTGTAGAGTATGAAGATTTGATTATAAGATTGTAATTTTCTATTAGGCATAATGTTAAATAGATCTTGGTTCATGGTGACTCAAAACTTGTATTTAATCATGTGAGGAGTAAATACTAGTGTAAATTATCATATCTCAAGAGATATAAGTTTAGAGCCTAGAATTTACTAGAATCTTTTGATGTATTTAACATTATTTCCATCCTTAGAGAGGATAATAAGGTTGCCTATGAGCTTGCCTCAGTTTGCATCTAATATTATGCCAAAATATGACTCTCAAAACTTTAGCATTGAGCTAAATCCATGCCCTTTGGTCCTAGATAACATAAATCATCTACAAATTTTTATTGATGACCAACAAATCCTAGATTTTATGACTAATTAAGGAGTATTTGAGGCCCATGTCAAAGGTGAGGCCAATGAGAATACCCTTGAAGAAGATGGTAGATTTGGTAACAAAGTCATTTAGTTGAATGACAATAAAATCAAAAAAGTCATGATTACCTTAGAGAGGTTATTTGATTAGGATAAACTAGCTGAGAACATTAGGATTCTAAAAGTTAGTGGAAAGGATTAGAAGATAGTTGATCTTGGACCTCAAGATCAATGTCAACTAGTCAATATTGGGACAACATGTATGAGAATTGAAAATGAAAAGGACAAAGACTTGATAATAAACTATAAGGACATAATAGCATGGTTCTATGATGACTTAAATATTTTTGATCCAAGATTCATCACCCATACCATACCCTAGAAGAAAAATTGCAAACCTTTCAAACAAAAGCAAAGGCATGTCAACCCTATTTTAGAACCTATGATTTTCAAAGAAGTCAAAAAGTTATTAGATTCCAATATTGAATTTCCCATTAGGAACTCTACCTAGGTTGCCAATTTGGTGCTAGTTAGGAAAAAGAATGGTGAAATAAGACCATACATTGATTTTAGGAATCCAAATAAATCATCTAAAAAGGACAACTATCCTTTGTCTACTTTAGATCAAGTTATACAAAGCATTTTTAATTTTTGTATGAGGTCCTTTATTTATGGATTTTTAGGTTACAACCAAGTATTGGTGAATTAGGAAGTCATGATGAAGACTACTTTTACTACTAAGTGGGGCATATTTGCATATAAGAGGATTCCATTTGAACTAATCAATGCAAGGAAAACATTTCAAAGGGCCATGGATCATGATATCCAAGGTTTGGTAGGTAAATGAATTATTATATACATGGATGATTTGACTATTTTTTCTAAAAATAGGGAGGACCACATCATGCATTTACAATATGTATTTGAAAGGTGTAGAAGGTATGGAATTTCCCTCAACACAAAGAAGAATATTTTTTGTGTTATTGAGGGAAATTTGTTATGATATATCACTACTAAGGAGGGAATCTCTATAGATCTAGATAGAGTATATGCTGTGTCAAAGATAGAGCCTCCTAATAGTAGGAAAGAACTAAAGTCATTCTTTGGAAAATTTAAGTTTGTAAGGAAGTTTATTTCTAGATTTGATGAAATTGTCAAGTCACTGAATGATATACTAAAAAAGGATGCCAAAATCTCATGGAATGAAGAAATCAAGAAGGCCTTTAAAGACATCAAGGAGATAATTGGACAAGCTCTAGTCCTAATAATCCCATACTTCTCTAAGGATTATTACCTTTACTCCTTTGCTTTTGATCATACTATTATTGTAGTTTTAACTCAAAAAATTGATGGATGTGACCATTGAATTACTTTCATGAGCACAAAATTTGAAAATGTTGCATTAAATTATTATTTAATTGATAAACAAGCATGTGCATTAGCTAAGGTAGTGAATAAATTCAAGCACTACATTCTTAGGAATAAGGTGCATTTTATCTTACCATACCTTGCCACCAAACTCATGTTGAGTCAGAATGAACTAGGAGAAAGGAGAGGTAAGTGGATGTTGATGCTGTAGGAATATGACATTGAACTAAAGACTAAAAAATTGGTAAGGTGCCAAGGTTTGATTTAAATGATTGACAATGCTAATCCCAAGCTTAGTGTCACATAGGTTAAATAGAAAAGTTTTTATTCTAATGATTGGTATGATCCTATTATCCATCTACTAATCAATAAAATGTGTCCTATAGGGTTAACCAGGGAAAAAGGAAGAGCACTAAGACTCAAGGCAACCCACTACCTGATTAAAGATGGAGTGTTGTATAAAAAAACTTCAAAGGAATTTACTTGAGGTGTGTATCCAAAGAAGAAGAAACTAAAATCATGATCACTTTTCATGAGAAGCTAAGAAGTGGACATCCATATGGAAGGGCAAAAAATCACAAAATCCTTAGAGTTGGTTACTACTGGCCCATAATCTTTAAGGATACCCATAAGCATGTAAGGCAATGCCATTCATGTCAAGTATTTAGCACAAAAGAGCCTAAGGTAGCCATGCCACTACAACCAGTTATGGTAGACAAACTTTTGCTCAGTAGGGACTAGATTTCATGGGGACAATAAACCCAAATTCATCATAAGGTCATGAATACATTCTAACTAGTATTGACTATTGCACAAGATGGACTGAAGTAGTGGCCACTAAATAGTGTAGGACCAAAGAAGTGATCACATTTTTAGAAGAAAACTTGTGCACTAGATTTGGGATACTAATATCTCTAGTATGTGATAATGTATCAGCTTTTATATCCATTGAGATGACCAAATGGGCATATGATAATAATATCACTCTTAATCTATCTTCCAACCATTATCCTCAAGTTAATGGCATATCCAAATCAACTAATAAGAATTTGATGAAATTAATAAATAAGTATGCATTAGACAAGCCTATAACTTGGCATAAACTACTAAAATATGCCTTATGGGTAGATAGAACAAGGGTAAAGTAGGCTCTCAAGGCATCACCCTACCTATTGGTATATGGCCAAGATCCCATATTCTCCATTACACTCAAGCTTCCAACAAATTGGTTCATGAAATATTATATAGAGGATGAACATGAATTGGAAAATTAAATACTATTGGATATTATTTAGATGGAAGATGCCAAAGAAGAGGCTTTTCCAAGTTTAGTAGGCCCCAAACTATGGTGAAAAGGTGATTTGACAAGTGATCAAAGATAAATGTGTTCAAGCAAGGAGACTTGGTTCTTATTTAAGACAAGGCATTTAAACCTAAGGGTAAACATGGGAAGTTCACATATTTGTGGATAGGTGCCTATAAAATTGCTAAGATACTTGGAAATAACACCTTCAAATTAAAATACCTACAAGGAGATAAATTCACTTTTCCCACCAATCATCAGTACCTTAAGCATTACTTTTTTTCTGCTCCCCTGGGGCCTTCATGGAGTAAACCATAAGAATAGTTAAAGCTAGAGTAGGTAGGATAGATTAGTTCCCTTCTATTTTTTCCTTCCTGTCTCTTGCTTGTACATATTTTTTATGTATTTGTTTGATTTGCCTTTGCTTTTTTTGTGTGTGTTTTCTTTCTCTATTTTTTTTCCTTGCTTCTAATAAGTCCTTTTGGACATCCCTTAGCTCAAAGTTCACTTAAATACTAAATAACTCCATAGTTCAAAAATATAGGTATGAATCTTAAGCATTTGTTGATCATGGATTTAAAATATAATATAATATTATAGTTTAAAAAAACTAGTGAACACTGGTGGATAAGTTATCTATTCTATAAGAACTTAAACATTGTTTTTGATCTAAACTTAGTTTTAAGAATAATTTCACATGTGGGATGAAATATTTAATTATTAAGTCACAATCATGCTTGCACTTAACAAATATATTTTCATAGAATAAAGGTTAAAACCATGGGTGATTCCTGAATATTGAACACTTGACCAAATCCCTAAACTTGGATAACCTAGTTCCCAACCTTTTCTAGAAAGCCTAAAAGATCTAAAAAATACAAAAAATAAGAGCTTATTGCAAAATCAAAAGCTTTCTAAGAAAATGTGATTCTAGTAATCTCCACTAGAGCTATAGACACCTAACTAGTAATGGAACAAGGCCTTGAGTGAATCCAAAGGCATCTCTGTCAGGGCTATGGATGCCTAGCTAGTAGTAGAGCAATTCCTAAGCCCTCCCTGAGTTAAAACATGGTTCTTAATGAATACCCAAACATGTTTTAAGTCAATGTTAATGATTTAAGACATGAACCCTAGAAGTTATCCCCTAAATCCCATGGAAAACAATAAGTGGAATCAAAGCACACACATAACATGGCTAGGTTTTGATATTTGATCTTAATTATATAGATGCAAGGTTTATTTTAACCATGAAATAATATTGATAATGGTATGTATCAAGTGGAATAAATAATCTAGTTATTTATCTAGACTAGAGTCTCTGAATTCTAACATATTGCTATGTTTCCCTTAGAAGTCACCATTTGTTAAGGTCAACATATCCCCATTTTGAAAAATGAGGACCCTTATGTTAAAATTATCCAAAATTATACTTTAAAATTGAAAATCCATTTGATATAAACATCATTACCATGTTTTCACATTATTCATATTTTAAGATCATCCACACCATGTTCTAGTTGGTCTACTTGTTGATGGCTCTGGTTTAGCCTTGTCTAAAGTTTGATAACTTTGGATCTTCTTATTTTAGGTTACATGTATAACAGATATCCATTAGAGGTACAAAATGTCTAGGTTTCATAAATTTAATGATTTTATCTTAATCTGGCCTTTTACTAACCTTTGGTCTCTTACAAGTCAAATTGAATCCATGTTCAAGCTTCCTAAAACCCTCATTCAAAAACTCTATCTTGAATCCCTCATTCGATTTCAAATTTAGTGGGAATAAAATTATGTGGGAAATTTTTAAAATGCTATGGACTTAGTTAAATTTTTATACTAAGGCTTCTTCATGTTTTCAACACTACCAAACCTTAGTTTAAAAAATATTATACTAGGTCTCTTTTATATCCCAATCCCTTTATCCCCCTTTTATTTTAATATGGTCTAACCTTTTATATGTAAGGTCCTTTTCATATTTTATAAACTTATATTGATGTCTTAGTCCTAAGTCCCCATTCATGTTTATTAACACAAACAAGACCTTAGTCTTTAGATTTTATCTTAAGTCTTATATGTCTTTGATCCCTGACTTAAAATGTGTGTTTATTTATAGGATCAATGACCCATGTTTAATCATGTGAAGTTGATCGAGCAGAGTGAGATGAGCCCAATATGCATAATAATTTAACCCATAATGGCCAATCTAATTAGCTCCATAAATCAAGATCAATGATCCACGTTCATGTGCATGTTAAAGATATAATGAAGTGAGATCATCATGGATCGAAATGGGTCCCTTTTTATTATAACATAAACTTAGCCTAAGTTTTGCCCCAAGGTTTTTTAGTATATTTATCAATACAATAAAACCTTAGGATAAAACTTATGTTATGACTTTAATTATTTTAATGGTATTCATTTTATTATATTTTAAGGACCTATGTTAAAGACTTATATTATACTTTGGTCTAAATTCTAAATGTCCTAGATCTCACTTAATCCCTTTATGACTGTAAGAGTCAATGATGTCTAACTACCCAGATCATAATCAACAACCCACATTTACTCAAGTGAGATTAACTGAATGACATGTATTGAATAAAAATTTCTATAAGACCAACTATGTTTCATAGGACTTGAATTTGAAATTGTTACAACTGTCAATTGAAATCTACAAGGTTGTCATTGAGGTCTATGAGACTATCAAATTTTAGTACCTATGGTTAATTATATGAGCTTAAATTTGATGTTATTTTAATTATCAATTTATGTCTATGAGGCTATCATTGACATCTATGAGATCATAAAATTTTAATCCATATAGTTAATTATGCAGGCTTAAATTTGACATTCTTGTGACCATCAATTGATGTTCATGAGGTCATCATCGACATTCATGAGATAGTCAAAATTTGAGCTCAAGGACTAATCTCATTTGGAGAATAAACATGCTTAGGATTTTATACTCCATTGTTAAAATTGATCTTTTATTAGCTTTTGACCTACCATAGATTAATTGGATCTATTTGAAGCCATGTTTCAACCTGAGACCCTTCTATTTAAGTTTAAACTTGTATGGGAGAAATTGTAAAAACCATGGACTTAGCTTAAATGTTACTATAAGCCTTAGTCATGTTTTTAAACATTTGACCAAACCTTAGTCTAAAATCTTATGCTTGGTCCATATATATCCCATGATCTTTTGGTTTATTTTATTGTCTTGATATAACTAATGTAGGGTCCTATTGTTATAAGACTTAGCCTAGAGTTTTTACCCTAAAGTTTTATTATGTTTATTAATATGATAAAACCTTAGGTTAAAAACCTTACATTAAATCCCTTTTATTATTTAGGGTCCCCTTTTTACTATGATCCAAACCTAGCTTAACTATTTTAGCCTAAGGTTTATTTCATATCTATTAACATGAAATAAAACCATAGTCTAAACTATTGGTCTAAGTTGTTTATGTTTCTTGATATTAACTTAAACATTATGCATCTTTGTAGGATCTATGGATTATGTTCACATGGATGAGATTGATCTGATGGAGTGAGGTCAAGTCAATATTTAAATAGAACCTTTGAGATAGTGAGAAGGTGATAAGTGTCATAGTCACAACTAAAGAACAACAAATAACTAACCCATGGATCGTAATCGATGGCTCGCATATAATTAGATGAAGTTAACTAAATGGAACAAGATGAGGATATAATTTTCAACAAATCTCAAGAGACCTAAGATAATGACACTTGTCATAAATACATAAAACATAGTAAAGGTAACCAATAACATTAAAATCTTAGGATCAATATCAATGAGCCACATTGATATTTACAAGAAGATTTGATGGTGTAAAATAAAAGGTAGGTTTTAAAATGAAATGGTCATGTCTTCAAACATCAATGAATAATCTACCATGAAAAGTGCCCAAGTAGTACAATAAGAATAACCTAAAAATTATCCTTACCCCATGGTTATATTTAGGAACCCATTTAGTCTTTGACCTCAGTGGAAGGATCCTAATCAACTAATTTAGGGTTGGTATTAGGATGATTATGGCATTATTAAATAGATTGTCTAGAAACCCCTTCACCACCTATGCCAAAAAAAATTGGGTCCCTTTTGCATATTTCATGGTTGAGAAAGGACTTACTCCCACTCTTGGAGAGATGATCAATATTTTATTGAAATAAAAATTATTTTCAATAAAAAATAAAACTAGAAACCATTTTTATATGATTTCTTATCTTTTGGATGCCTTACTAGCCACTACTAAAATCCCTAGCTTAAAAGAATGGTCACCTGATGGGAGATAAATAATCTCTCAGTATTATTCCAAATTGCATATATTCAAGCATAGAGACCATACTTAGTTCATGTATGACTACATATACCGATCCTTAGTTGAAGCCATTATAGGGATCCCTATTATGAGGGTCAGCCCTTTGATCAAGAAGTATGTTGAGCTCATTGGGAAAATTTGGCTATATCTAGAATGCACTATAGCCTAGATAGAAGAAACTATGATCCAACTCCTTATGTTACTAGTCCATGTACCCATAAAGTTGGTGAAGCAAGAGGTGGCATAGATAACATGTGTAAAATCAAAAGGAAAGGACTGCTCCATTCCTTTCCTTTAACTATTGTAGGACTATGTTCCAAAATTAGTACCATATAGAGACTATCTCCAAACATAGGTCCTTAAATATATATATTGATGAAATGAGACAATGGGACCCATATGAAAGGGTTGAAAAATATTTGAAGACCAATTAGACCAACATGACTTATGAACATCACCATGGTGTCTATGACCACTTAGACACTAGACATTCTTCATTCATTAAAGTGTTATCAAGATTGAAGAAAGTCAATATTAAGATAGAGGCTAAGTTGTTGAGAGAGTAGAAACCAACTAAGGATATATGGTAGATGAGGCCTAGGTAAGATCATTTGTTACCAAAGCTATCTTCTAGGCCCCCTCTCATGTAGCCATAGGTAGATACACAACATCCTAAAGCATAAGTTTTATAAGGGCCAAATGTAAATAGACCTAAGGAAAGGATACCCAGTGAAGTAGTATCATCTTCAACATTTCCTAAAGAATATATCACAAGTTAAAGAAATTTACATAATTGCATTAGACCTAAAAGAGAAAGTAGAAGATGCCTTGAAGTCATTGGACAATTCCTACCAATCAAATGAATAATAAGTGAAAATGGAAAAATCTTAATCCCAAATTGAGGAGGAAGCTAAGGAAGAAAGGGGAAGGGAGTAGCTTTGAACTTAGTTCTTGTTACAACCCAACCCAAAATGAAATTTGAGCTAGCTCTGGTTTAAGTAGGAGGTAAGAAGCCAAAGTTGACTTTCACTTAACCTTGCATTAAAATAAACTTTTTTCATGATGATAATCCAATTTATGACCCTCCATTCTAGAGCATGTCATATATGGTAAGTTACAAAATGTTTAAACCATGAACCACCATTGGGATATTACAAAATATATTAACATCTATGTGTATGATGAACTCAAGCCCTAGATTGTGGCATAACAACAATAGTAAAAATAAAGATGTATGAGTACCCTTAGAGAGTCAAGTGGAACACAAATGGATGCTCTTAGAACTTCAAGTGGAGCACAAGTTGAGACCCCTACTCCTCAAGTGATAGAATCATCAGTGGGAGTTCAATTTAACCCAGAGATAGCCAACATGGAGAGAGTAATTAATAATAAAGCCATGGTTGAAGGTGAACGGTTCACCTTTTAGAATATTAAACCTTTTTTTGGTCTAAATCTAGTGGTAGGGAAAATATAAGATAAGATGTTTAAGGAAAAGATCCTTGAAGTGGCCTAAGCTCAGAATGATCATTTGTAAATAATGATTAAGGGCATATTTCAAGAAAATAAGAGTTTTAAAGAGTCTATTGTCTTATCAATTTATGAAGATAGATTCAAGAAGTTTGAGGATACCATGGCTGACCTATTCAGATCTTTAAAGATAGTTAGGACTAGTAAAGATAAATAGAGAAGCAAATCTCTAAAGCAATAGATCAAGTTGGCCAATGACAAGCTAAACGTCTTTAGGTGAAAGACTTAATTAAGGCCTTGTCAAAGAATATAGTCCCAAATTTTAGAACTATCATCAAGGCACATTTGAATATGGCCATGGCCATATTGGTTGACAAGATTGGACCCTAGATAGCTAATCCAAAAGAATGGAAGACCTTGACAAAGACTTCAAGCAATTAGAAGATATAACATCTCATATCCTAGACAACTTGATAAAGGATCCCATAACCCTCAGCTCATTAGGTCTCATAATTAATGAAGAATTCAAACATAGGACCTTTCAATTCATGAAAAAAGTAAGAATCCAGGGGTAAAATTAGATAGTAGATGGCAATGGAAAGTCATGGGCTTACTCCTATCATCTAAGGAGAAAATGAGATATTCTAGGGGCATCAAATGAGATATAGAGAAGATTGAAAATAACATTAAAAACTTAGAGGTGTAATAAAAAGATATATTCATGAGACTAATTTTCAACCTTCAACTCATTAATGAATAACATTATAGGTTGAAAATTCTATAGGATAGTCAACAATAATAAGGGACTTCATCAACACAAGGACCCCAAAGCAAAATTTAGTTAGGAATATTATCTTTGTAGTAACTTTTTAAAATTTTGATTTTTTTTTTTTTTTTTTTTTTTTTTTTGTAAAGGCATGTGCAACTTATAAGCACATTGCCTATAGGTCAGTCCACTTAGAAAGGTTTAGTTTATTCTAGAAACTTTTGTGGAAAGGATGACTATCCTTACACTTGTACACTTGTAAGTGGATATGACCAAATTACGTGTTGCCTTGTTTCTTATAAAATGATCATTGTCATTTATATAGATAGAGGGAGTTTTGAGTTAAAAACTAGAGTAAAATTTAAGAAACTAATACAAGCATATAATTTTGAAAGGATTGTCTCATTTTGTTTGTGTGAATTACTATATGGATTATCTCTCACCCATTTGTTTTGAATTATATACTTTAATAGTTCTTGTAGACTCTTGGTGTGTACCTTTAAATTTGGAATTGTTAACTTGTGCTTATGTTAGGATAACTGAAGGTCCTCTAGTTTAATTCATTTTATTTACTCTACATTTGTAGATGTGCATCAACTATATGCTTATAAGGGTAAGTATTTAAATTATTCTTGGTTATTATTTGTATTATTTTCACATTACTTAGAAGTTTACCTGATGTGTGGTAAGATTTGAGCTTAAGCTATTTCATATCATACATTAGTTTTAAGTACATGCATGGATAATATTTGAACTTTGTCATGATATTTGGAATAGAGTAGTAGCAACATGTTTTATCTCTGTCTTACCCTTCCTTTTGCTTATTTTTAACCAATTCACTTTATATTA
Organism: Torreya grandis; assembly: GCA_037957365.1. Classification (NCBI taxonomy): domain Eukaryota; kingdom Viridiplantae; phylum Streptophyta; class Pinopsida; order Cupressales; family Taxaceae; genus Torreya; species Torreya grandis. The sequence goes on from JARHVA010000327.1 coordinate 1,968,539, forward strand.
AACCCTCATTGTAAATGGCCATCTTAGTTTATCTTTAGACTTAGTATTGAGCATAATTCACCTTAATTAGCATATATCATCTTCTTTTTTGAAAATATTTATAGGCCACAGTGGCTCCCAACCACCAACTAATATAAATATTGTGAAACAGTCATCTATTCTACCTTTATTCCACCATTGATAATAAGATTATCACAAAATACAACTCATGATTAAAATTCTAAAAGGATAAGTGTTTCTTAAACACTCTGAGTACCTTATGGTATATATTTAGGTATCAACAGAGACAATAAATGACTAACATGATTAGGTGGTTGTAATAGATAAGTTACTAAAAAAAAGGAAATTATATAATATCACTTTACCTACAACTGTTAATCAAACCCAAAGCCACAAATCAATCTTATACTCTATTTATATGCCCTAACCCAAGGAACTATTTATCAATCTTGCTATTATAATGGAGTGCCACACTCAACAGCTAGCTATACTTAAAAAGAATAAAATATTCACTAAAGTATTTATATAGAAACCCAAAAGTCTTGAATACCATTTATAGCCATACTATATAGTATACTACTATAGTGGGAATAATAATAGCTGATTTCCAATCGTACACTCATCACAAATGTAATCAATTCATTGTTAGATCATTAAATTTATCCTAATGCTATCCATATCCTACTTTTGGTGTCATGGATATTATAAAAATATCTATCTATCTATCTATCTATCTATCTATCTCATACACTAATCAATACATAAATTAAATATTATCAATGATGAAAAAAATATAAATAAATCTAAATCCCTTCATCTAAAATGACACAACTACTTAATCCATAATAAATATCTAGACACAAGCTTATAATTCACAACTACATCCCAACAATTTTATACTAGTAAAATAAATGAGGATTCACTTCTAAAAATAAAATTTCAAGGAGAATAAAAAAGAAAGAAAAATTATTTAGGCAGAATACCAAAGATTGGCACGCCTCTCTTAGTCATAAAAAACACTGTTCAAATCTCCTAGACAATCAAATAATTGTCCACCATTTTTGTAATCAACACAAAGAGGAAAGACTTAACATGATAATTTACATTCCATTTCTCATCATTGAGATACTATTAAGAAGGTGAGATTATTAAGAATTAAAAATTGTGTCCTATCCCTCTGAAGGTTATACAAGAAACTATAAATAATTATAGAGGAATTTGAAATGGGTAAAGAGCCTAAAACTCCATTTAGAATAAAAAGTTTCAACCAAAACATACACTCACATATGTAATAACTAAAGCAAAAAATACAAACCATATTCAATCCATAAAATTATCTCAAAATAAAAATTTAACAACATTTTTATAGTGGCATAGTATCTAAAATAGTTTTATCCATATAATCATGAAATAATTACATGCTATGGAATTTCCAATGATGAAATAGTAAATCCTGGACCATTTTATTTAGAATATTATTACAAGCAAAGGTCAATATACAACCCTAAAATAAGCCAATAAATTCACACACAAAATTTATAGATCTAGGTCTTATAGTCTCTATCAAACCAAACAAACATGATATATCATACTACACATATTAAAGTCTATTGCTTGAACAACAGAGGCTAGATAATATAGAAGGGTACTTGCCTATACGAGTTTCTTGTTCTCCTTCTTCCTACTACTCCAATTTCACTCAATGATGAATTCTCCTTGTCTACTCTAGTGGCATAACACATATTCATTCTCCAGACTTCCTTTATCACAATCTATCTTAAGAGGGGTACATGGAGTAATAGGTGGTATATTAAGTGTCTTAGGTGAGGTAAGATGTTAAACATCCACCACACTCAAAGTCAAGATTAGAAATGACCAACTATAATTTTGTTTTCCTTCTCCCATATGTCACTTTGACCAAAACAAAGTAATGCAATGATATTTTAAATTTTGATAGGACCGTAGTGAGGTAGTGGGTGGTGTAATTATTTGAACCATTTAAAAATTGTTTTATTACCTTCATTATTGCACCACACTCTCCTCATGGGTAATCTTGTCGTCTACCTTCACAAATGATTGTCTTCTAAAGTGAATCCACCATACCATTGACATAGAAAGATACTTTGCCATTAACTTTGGCATGAATAAATTTCCCTTCCACTCAACTTTGGTGTCCCACTCTCCCTGGGTTTGTCATACAATAAAAATATTTAAATATGAAGATTATAATAGCTACAACCCAATCAAAATTGCATTAAAATTTACCAAAATAACGTTATAATTTCATTTTAATTAGGTCATTAGTTTATAATTTAATATGCTCAAGAATACATATGTTTATTTGATTAAATAATTTTAGATAATTACCTCCATTAATAGGTAAATCATTTGAATAATCATATTATAGTTAAATTCCAAGAAAATGAATAACTATCAAAATGAAATCTAACAAAAATTGTTTACAAAGACCAATTGAAAAACATCAAACCATAACAACTATTGAAACATGGTGAAATATCAATCAAATTACCTATCGAGTAACCACCAAGGATAAAACACATACATTCATCAAGAATGTGTTCCAAATATCCTATGCAAAGACACAATATGACACATTGGAGTCACAATCATATTGTGCAAATGAGGAAACACTATTGAGTTAGGGTAGGTTATTACAGGAATAGCCTAATCAACTAAGTTGAAGACTATTCTAAAATCAAGTCAATTAAATAATTTAGATCCATAATATTTTAATATGGTGTTTAATTATGTAAATATGTTAAATATATAAAGTATAATGAAAAATAATATTTTAAAAGATTTAAAATGAAGAAGAGATAATATTTAACTTTTTCACTAATATACAGGTAGATATGTGAAATATAGGTGAAAAATAGGGTAAGATGATGTTATACATGGACTCATCATATTATAAATATTAACTTGCTAGTTGCTTAGACACTGTAAATAAGGGAAAGTGACGTTGATCTATAAATTAATCCTAGCTTAGAAAAGATAAATCAAATTAGCCTTTTTCCTTTTGGTACATTTAGATAATTGGGGTGATGACCAATATGGATCCACAAAACCTAACTAAGGGGTTTCTTACCACATAATATCACTAGAAAGGGTTCTAAAGCCTCTAGTCGAGAAGAACCACATAATAACTCTAGCTAGGTCCTATGTTTTCTAACAAAGTAAATAATAATCTAATCTAGTGCTTACCAAAGCTTATGACATATATTGGGGATAATAAACATAAAAATAAAAATTCAAAGAACTCTACTTAATTCAATGTAGAGGAAATCATAATGCATGGAGAGAGAAATACATTCAAAATTAATTACTTGTGAAATTCTATCTACTAAAATAGAGGAGTAATAGTTAAGAATATTTACTTTGAAGATGAACTCATCGAGGCTCAATCTCTCCCTTAGCCAATGGTGATTTTCAAGAGGTTTTTGTAGTTCATAAGGATCACAAAGATAGGTTAGTTATAGGCTATAATACTTATCCTATACATCCAAGACATTTCCATAAGACAATATTCTTATCTTCAAGTATAAAATGGTGGAAGATCAGATTGTAAAGAAGCAAAAATGAATGATTACCTCTATATCTCTCTAAAAATGAGGTGAAAGATGTGTTTATATATCTAGATCTAACCCTAAACCCTTCTGAATTTCTAACTAACATAGTTGGCCTAGTCGACCTAGTTGTTTAGAAAATAAAGCATTTATGTCCTGAACTAAGTCATCTAGGTTGACTTAGTCCCTTAATTTACTAATTTCCCAAAACATGGTTGACCCATTCAACTATGTTCAAAGGATTGTAAAAATAAGTTTTGCATTAGGTAGGGGCTATTTAAGGTGGTTAATTACTTGGAGGAGCATGTAAGAAAGGTGCCAAAGCTTAGGAAAACATATAAGAAAAGTTTGTGTTGGTTTTAGGTTGTGTTATAGGGAACAACAATCTTTCTAAGTCCTAATGGTCTACCCACTCCTTTCTCAACTCACCCTTTAAGGTGTGAACTCAATGAGATTGAGACTCAATGGGTTCTTTCAGGAGAGAAAACATCAATAATTTATAAAGTTTAAAAATATTGTGTGTATACATATGCACCACTCAAAAATTATCATGTGTCACATAATTATAACATGGGATGGTGCTTTGAGAAAAGAACATAATGACACATAAAATTGAGTTAAATGAATTTTGATTTTTTAAAGCATAAAAAAACTAAAAGGAAATGAATGAAAGGAAATAATTAAAATTAATAAGTAATATATGTGTACATTGACTTATCTTTAGCATTGAAATATTGTTTACTGTGTTTTTAATTTTGATTATGGAGGGCACAAAGACTACTTTAGAAAAACCCCAAGGATACAAAACTTAAATAAAAAAGATAAAAAAATGTAAGAAATTCAAGATAACTAAAATGTATAGGCATGATGTACTTAGAAATTTGGTAAGCTAGAGTGATAAATACTAAGTTAGGACCAAATAACCAAGCCAAAAATTTAGAGAAATTTTAGTAACTAAAAATCCAAGGCCAATAAATGACAAAATAAAATAAAATAAGTGTACCTTAAGTAAGAAAGGCTATAAACTAAATCAAATTAAGGATATAAGATTTTTTTTTTTTTTTCATCAATGTGAAAATAATAACAATCCTTAAAGAAAAATGGGCAATAAGTAGTTAAAAAAATTGATGAGTGAGAAGTAACAATCCAAACTCAATCATTAATGAAAACATTACTAAAATAAAATTAACATTGGTGAATGAGAAGTAACAATCCAAACTCACTCAATGATGGAAAACATACATAAATATAGAAATAGATGTAGTTATCCAAATAAAGTTTGATAATGAATGTTTAAAATTAGGTAAATGAGACCAAGACAATTCTATTAATATGAAATAATGGTGCAAATAAAATATTACATAATAACTCAAGCATAATGTTTGGTTCTAAAGATAGATAAAATCAAAATAAAGTAGTACTATCATGTTTTAAGATGTGAAGAAGAAAAATATAAAAGTGTGAAAATAGATTTAGAATCAAACTTACCTGTCAAGGGGGGATGAAATAGGTGGTGGGTGATATGTAGAAAAAGTCAATGTAGAGAGACTCTTTATCAAAGTTAAGACACTGAAATTAAATTTGTCAAAACAAGAAGACTTTAAATATTAAGGACTTTGAAAAAATTCTCATAACTACACAAATCTTGAGTTATCAAATGAAATATGAATATCATTCCATGAAGGATATATGAATGAAAAGGAAAATTTACCTACCTTCCCAAAACATATTTGAATACCCTTATCAAGCTCTAAAATCATTTCATAATGATGTGACATTATCTAGACTATGGGTGTGTTGAGTGTGTCCTTATGCATGATTTGTGAGTGAGATGTCTTGTGATTGATTTAGTCTTGATTTCTAGTACCTTGTTGTGATGACTTGGAATCAAGATCATTGTGACTCATATAAGACCATGTTGGGCTATGTGTGTTTAATGTTAACAAAAATTTGTGTTATCACTTAATGTGACATTATGTTTTACTAGGTATTTTTGTGTCAATGAGTCACTTTTGTTAGGTTATACATTGGATAGGATTGGTGTTAATCCAAACATGTTACTTGAACCTATCAAGTGGTTGTGTTATGTTAAGTTGGTCTCAATTTTTAAAATTGAAACTTATTGGTGTTTTGACATCAAAATATAATTTTAAAAATGGGAATAATAACACAATTATGTTTGTGACCGAGCTCAAGTAATATTAAATAATGGGCATAAATAAGATTATATATAAACACATATTTATACAAATATAGGTGGGTAAGTGCACAATGTTGGGGGACAAAAATTGGCCTACCCATGGACATGATTTCTCCAAAATTTTAGAAATCTAAACTTTTGTAGATAATTTGAGATATCTACATTCCAAATTTGAAGATGGTGTAAAACCATTAAATGTATCATTTAGAATCTAGTTTGTAAAACACTATTTAAAAAAAAAAAATGGTTAAGTATAACTAGGTCAAACATATAAAATTTGCATAAGAACTATTTTTTTCATAAAACATAGTAGATAGATGGTCATGATGTACACCATTTTTTTAGCAGAATTTAATATTATTTGAAACCCTTTGGGGAAAATTTAGATAAAATCTTCTAATATGTCACCTATATATTTTTTTATATTTTTTAATGAATAATTCTTTTTTTATGAATTTTACATGTAAATAGATCCTAAAAAATGACAAAAAAATGGATAGCCATCCATGCAACACACCTAACTACCTCAAAAAAAATGAAAATCAAATTTTTTTAATGTGTGTAAAATTAGGCCTATTTGGTCACCATATAGTTTGTTTTTCACTTGGATCAATGAAATAAAAATTACATGGACATGTATAGGCATGTATGTTTGTGTCATGTAGTGGCCTAAAAAAGGCATAGTTAGAAATAAACATAGTTTAAATCCATAAATTAGTCCAAAAATTATAAAAATCATATTTTTGGAAAGAGAAGAGTGTGCTCATCATGACGGTATCAAGTTTTTAAATTTTCACATTAATTTTTTGTATATTTGGTAATCAAAGTTGAAATTTTTTTATTTATTTTCATACCTTTCAAAACTCAGCTATACATTGATAGTCCAAGCCTTTGGCTCAAGAATCCAAGCCATTCCCGAGCCAAAAGGCATGGGAATTGAATTCAAATTAAAATACTATGATCATGTTAATAACATGGTCACATTAATAATGTGATCACATTATTAACTACATTATGGTATTTAATGACATGATCACATTAATAATGTGATCATGTTACATATTGTCAATACCCTAAAACATGAATAAGAGCCATTAGGCCTAGTAGTATTAAGATAAACTATTGGATAAGATTGTTATTTGAGACTAATGTTATTATCAAGAATTGATATCTTTGAATGATAATTGGAGATGTATTAACCTATAAATCAATTTATTATGTTTTTGATCCTAATATGGTGTGCAATTAGGCCAATAGATCCTAAATTGACATTAGATGGACATATTTCCTTGGATGGATCTTGGTTGTCCCCAATTACGTATCAAATTAAACTAAATACTTGGTTTTTTACAATATGGGTTGAAATTAGAGACCTAATTGACATCATATAGATATAATTCCTTTCTCAAGGCTCATTTAACCCTGATTGTATATTAGATTGAGCTAAATATTTAATTGGTTTAATATGGTGTGCTATCAAATCCCTAATTGACATTATATTGAAAGAATTCCTTACACGGGGACCAATTACTTTTTATTACAGATTATACTAAATAAAATACTTGATTATTTAAATATGATGTGAAATTAGGGGAAAATATTCCCAATGGACATTAAATGGACATAATTCATTACATGGGGTGAAAATTGCCTCGATTGATATTTTAGGTGGAAGCAGTTAATTACATAAGACTTGGTTGTCCTCAATTGTGTATAGTATTGAAAAAAATATCAATTGATTTAACATGGTGTAATTAGATCCCCAAATGACATTAGATGGATGTAATTCCTTGCTTGTGGATTGAGTGGCCCTAATTACATATCGTATTGAACCTACATACTTAATTGGTTCAATATGGTGTGCAATCAAAGATAATGGAACCCAAATGGAACATTATATGGACAAAATTACTTTCGTGCCTCAGTTGGCCCCAATTTGTATAAGATAAAACCAAATACATGATTAGATAAATATAGTTTATAATCAGGGCTAACAAAGTTATAATTGACATTAGATGTATGAATAGTTACTTACATGAGATTTGGTTGGCCATAATTTCATATTCAACTAAACTAAATACTTGGTTGATTCAATATGTTATGTATTTGGGACCAATAAATCCCCCTATTAACATTATAAAGATGAAATTTATTACCCAAGGATTGCTTGGACTAAATTTCATATATCATATTGAACCAAATATTCTTTTAGTTGAATTCGGTGCATAATCAAAATCCCAGTTATTTATATATGGATGTAATTCATTACAGAGGGTTAAATTGGTCTTGATTTCATATCAAATTTAATAAAACACTCAATTATTTTAATAAGGTGTGTAATTAGGGCCCTAATTAAAATTATGTTGACACAATTCTTTGGGCAAGCCTTGATTGGCCCTAATTATGTATCATCTGGAACCAAATACTCAATTGTTCAATATGGTATGTAATCAAGGCCAAGTAATCCCTAATTTCCATTATATATTAATGTAATTCCTTTTACATGGCTCTTTTAGACTGAATTGCATATTCAATTAAAAAAATACTTTTTTTTAATATGGTGAGCACTTGGATCCCCAATCGATATCATATGGATGAAATTCCTTACCTTGAGGCTTAGTAGGCCCCTAGGATCAAATTATCCCCTATTAAAATCCTTTATATATAGTAATAATTAGGTTCACAAGGATGAACCTGGTTAAAATCGCATCAGTCATTACCATAATTGACTTCGTAGGCTTAACTTGTGATGATGTGGGGCATAATTGATCCCAAATTCACATTATCTACTCATAAATATAAGTTCAAGGAGATAAAATTTTCCCTAATTACCATCATGATTATACCTTATATACCCTAAAACCTATACCCTAAGCCCTAATCCCAAGTTCATAATCCTTAAACTCTAAACCATAAATATAAACTCTTTAAACCTTGAACCAATCATTTTAGCCTAAATTAACATCATTTAGACTAATAATTAAGTTAACAAGGATCATTTTGGCCTAAATCACATGACTAATTTCCCCATTTAACTAATTCACTCAATCTACATGATGACATCCATGGTATAATGATAACCCAAAAAACACATTCTATAGTCACAAATGGGTCCAAGTGATTCAAATTATCCTTAATTATCTTTGTGATTAACCCTATATACCCTAAACCATGTATATACATTAAAATATATAAGTTATAAAACCTAAACACTATACCCTAAATTATAAACCATAAACTTTCCCTATTTACCAACTTCAATTTAGTCCAAAATTAACATCCTTTGTAGTAAGAATTAGGTTTAAACACATGGCATATCTAGCGATTCGACATTAATAGATATAGGTCCCTAAACCTAAACTCTGTGCCTTAATCCCTAATCCCTAATCCCTAAAACATAAATTTTAAGATCTCCCTATGCCCTAATTCCCACTACATGCCACAAACATACATGCCTTATGATATAACTAATGTTATCATGAGATGTCATAAAATGCCCTTTTTAAACCTTTGGCTAAAGCCTTTGGAGTACCAATATAGTTATGCATTTGAAGTAAATTGGGGTTATTTTTATCCCCTTCAACCTAATTAACCAAAAAGGAATAGATAATTGATTATTTTAATTGAGGAGACATTTGAGGCAAATTTGAACCCATTCAATAGCAAGATATGATTTGGGGAAAAATCAAAAGATTGATATTCTATCATGAATTGATCTAATTAGTCAATTTATATAATTCCTTACATGATATAGGCAAAATTGAGCCCCTAAACCAAACGTATGGCTCAATCTATAGTATAACATGTAGTATGCAACATGTACATGGCATAATTGACCCTACTTTTATCAGAAATGGAAACATGAAGGTAATCAATTCATAAATAGGTTGCATAAAAAGCTCAAATGTTCTTCAATTACTTTAGTGATTAGACCCTATATCTGATATATATTAAACCCTATGTTACCCTATAACATTTAAGTTTAACCCTATAAACCCTTTACCATTTACATTAAACCATAAGCCCTAAACCCTAAACCCTTTAAATTATAGACCCTAAACCCTAAATTAATAAATTTAGCTTAAATTAAAATCCTTTATATATAATAAGAATTAGGTTCACAAGGATGAACTTGGTTAAAATTTCATCACTAATTATCATAATTGACTTTGTAAGCTCAATCTATGATGATGTGGAGGATAATTGATCCTAAATTCACATTCTTTACTCATAGATATAGGTTAAAGGCTCCCAAATTTTCAAATATACCCTAAAACCTATACGCTAAGCCTTAATCCATAAATTTATTCATCCATAAACTCTAAACCACAAATATAAACTCTTTAAACCTTGAACCAATCATGTTATCCAAAATTAACATCATTTTTAGACTAAGAATTAAGTTCACAGGGCTCATTTTGGCCTAAATCACATGACTAATTGCCCCATTTGACTAATTCACTCAATTTGCATGATACCTTAAACGCTACACCCTAGATTATAAGCCATAATATTTCCATATCTACTAATTTATTTAGTATCAATTACATATTTTGTAGTAAGAATTAGGTTCACATGGCATAGAGCGATTAGACAAATTAATATACATGTCCTTAAACCTAAACCCCATGCCCTAATCCCTAATCCCCAAAACATAAATTGTAAGCCCAATTCCCTAATGCCCATTGCATGCCACAAATATACATGCATTATGATATAACTGATTTTATCATGAAACTTACCAATCTATCTATTAACCCTATGTACCCTAAACCTAAGCCCTAAACACTATACCCTAAATTTTAAACCAAAAAATTTCCCTATTTACCAATCAATTTAGTCCCAATTAACATCCTTTATAGTAAAAATTAGGTTCACATATGGAATATAGTGATTAGACCTTATATACACCCTTAAACCCAAACCCTACATCCCCTAATCCCTAATTATTAAATCCTAAAACAAAAATTGTAATCCTTAATCCCTAAAACATAAATTTTAATCCCTAATCCATAAACCCTATGCACTAATGCCTTAATCCCTGATCTATAACCCCTTATCCATATTAATCATAATGCGTTCACACTATTAAGTAATGTGATCATGTTATTATTAACATAGGAAACACTTAGTTATCATTTCCAATTACCAACCCCAAAGCTTATATTGACAATAACACTATCATGTTATTACATAACACAATCACATTATCATTGATATAAGCTTCATAATGGGTTGGATGGGCCAGAAAATTATAGAACACCTAACATGATCACATTATATAACATGATCACATTATATAATGTGATTGTGTTATTTATATTTTAGATTAATCTCATTTATCAATGACTATTTTAAACCCAAATCAAAACTTCTATCCCCACAAACATTCACTATGTACTTTTGTGAGATATGAGTACTTGTGTACTTGAACTCACCTTTGAAAAGTTATCAATTATCCCTTTTGATGGATTCTAGATCACATTAGAAGAGAAATATGAAGTTGTTAAAGAAAAAAAACACCAAAGGAATTAGAATATTTGAGAGATAAACACGAGCTACAAATGCAAAACTTCATGGTAAATAAAGTACAAATCCTAATCCTGATGAACCAAATGCTATAGATAATGATCTAATTGATGACAATGAATTAAAAAATGATGAAATTGACTATAATCAATTGAATAATTTTGAAACTGACCATAATTAAATAAATAATAATGAAATTGACCATAATGAAATTGAAAATAATGAATTAGTTAATATTGGAAGTTCACATTTAAAGTTCCAAGTTTTTGTTTTTATTGATGATGAGTCTATGTATGATTATTCACCCCCCATGAATGAAGAAAATTTATGGAATAAATAATGATCAAATTAACCATTAATAAAATTTCATGGAAACATATAATTAATAAATTAACAATGAAGAAATTTCATCCCACCTCTAAACAATGAAAGTAATAATGGTTTTGAAATACCCTCTCAACAAATTCCACCATTACCAACACATATAAGAATTGTGTGTAGAAAATACAAGTACTTAATTCAAGTCATTGAAAATATTTGAAAACCAATGCATAACAAAATGTTTGATCACCATTCAAGAAGACTGGCTCAATAAATTTGGGATACTTTATTTCATAATTTGGAGTATGATAGTCAAAGATGTCAATTATTTGTTTCATTGATAAAATTGATTAAGATGAGACCTATAATGTACACATTATGACTAAGAACATAAAACATGGATGATGAAAATAATGAAATTGTTGAACATATACATGATTCATATCATATTGTAGGCTCGAGATCATGTAACAAAGATTGTAATTTTGCTTGACATATAATGATAACTTGTGCAATAAGTGCTGAAATAGGGACAAAATGATTGATTTCAAAAACAAGCCAAACACTTGATATAAACAAAAAATATTAATGAAAGTAATTTCAAGATGTGAATAACTTAATGAACCTAATACCAATGATCTCTAGGCATTCTCTGGTAGACTTTCATGAAAGGAAAAGTCTATAGCTGATACTCTCAAAGATTTGCTCAATTTTGGGAAGATAATACAAGAGTTTCACCCAATGTAAGAGATGTTGTGAAAAGAAGAGTTTGTTCTCGTAACCACGAATATCATCCAAAACATTTATTATATATGACTTAAACATAATTGTACTCTAAATTTTTGGAAAAACATCCACAAATTTCTATTTGTCAAGGAAATTTTGAGATGGCAAAACCTTTTTATGTTAAAATAAATCACACACACACACCACTTGTTGTAGGCAACATGTTGAATTTTCAATTCACTATGATGTTTTTTGCCATATTCATTATAGTTTGCTTACTAACATTTTTTAGGAGTGTGGCATTGAATTTACACCAAAATTATCCATGTAATTTATTCCAACTAACTTCTGTAAAAGATTTGATGTGCAATTATTTTACAACAAATCATGTTTAAACAGAAATTGTAGCATTTGTGGTGGATTGCCAAATTTAAAATAATGTATCCATGAGGAGATTACAAGTGAAATTGGATAGGAATTAGTTATTTTAATAAAATATAAATTAGTGACTTATTAAGTAAAAGATGACAATGAATCTAAAAGGTGTGAGCTTGTTACAAAAAAAATACCCATTTCTAAATTTTTGGTCAAATTTAGGAAGAAGATTATTTATGACTATACAAGGCAAACACATAGGGATAGATGATTGGATGAATATTTAAATATATGAAAGGATACATTCACACTTGGTTCCATTATTTCACTAGTTAATTTTTATAATAATTACACATTTATACCCCAAATGGAAGTTCAATCGTATTATTACAACTCATCACAAGTTTCCATATATAACATTTATGCATGCACCTGATAGTACAAAGAAATAATGGAAAATATTAGAGTACCATTTATATATCAGCGATGATAGATCACATTGTTTAGATTATGTGCAAGGTTGTTTTTAGAATTTTTATGAACATTTGAGTTAGAGGAACATTACTTTTAATAAAAATTACATTTGGTCAAACAATTACACATCAAAATTAAAAAAAGCATGGATGTTTTATTGGTTGAGCAGGATGCACATTACCGCTGGTGTAGAACACATTTGGAGTTTCATTGAGGCTAGACATGGAAAAGGGGATCATGATGGTGATAGAGAATGTGTAAAAAGAATGATTATAAAGGAGGAGTTAGAATTTGAAAAGGGTGTTCATTTGACAAATGCAAAAAACTATGGTTGAATGGTGTAATGAGAACATGTGTCATGGTGCTCAACCAAATTCTATTATTTGTAGACATTTATAGTTAATAGAGGAAGAAAATTTGGAAAAGCATGAGTATTATATTACTCTAATGTTTTCAAGTGACCTCCACTCATTTCATAGCTCAAATGCAAGTTCTTGGACTGTTCATACGAGACACTTGACATGTTTCTATTATGCATATGTGGACTTTGTTTGGAATGAGTGTGAATCAAAAGAGTGGATGGATGATTGGAGTTCCAAACCTTTAATTCCAATCAACATATATCAGGTTATAATAGCATTATAAATTAAAAATATGACATCATCAGATGACTTTGACCATGTATCTGATTTAGTGCAGCCAGGTAGAATATTTTTTATTATGTACAATTTATTCTCATTGAATATATCTTCATATTGTTGCTAAAAATAATTTTTTGTGATATAGGGAATGTTTTTTTAGTTATTTTAGATGAATATAATGAATAAGGCAATAATTAATACTTGTGCTAGTTTGTAGAGAGAAAGAAAAAATTAACTTCCCTAGTTATAGATGGAGAAAACATTGACTATCCCACTAGGTCATTGGTAGTCACTAGAACTTGGTTTCAATGATATACTATAAAAAATTTAGATCAATGATTGTTTAAAGATTTTTAAATGCATAGGAAGATACCACACTATTCAAATTTGATTCTTGCAATGAAGATTCAATTATAAAAATATCATGGGAGGCCATTGAACAAGAAACTATGGAAAGTTTTGGAGTTTGACCATGAATCTATTCTTAATACTAATAAGGTTAGAGTAGATCTTAGTGGCTCATTGGATTGAAATATAGAGGTATGTTGACTTTTTAAAAATAAATGTAATCAGTCTTACCAAATGTTTTTTTATTTTCTAGCTAGTACATATATAAATTTTATTTTTAATTACATACTAACATTTTTTGTAGCTTAATGGTGCTAGATATCATTCCACCTTCATGTGGTTGGCACTGTTAGTAATTAATTATATATTCTTGAAGTTAAGATAAGCTTAGGTTTTATGGGTATTTAAATGTAGGCTAAAAAAATGCATTTTTCTTATATTGGGAATGGTGTTCTTGAGGTCATAATGGGTAGTGGGTTTGTTGATTAGGCCTGATAGAAGGCCAAAAACCTAGTCTTAGATGTTATCCACCCCTAGATGTGTTGGAGGTGTCATTTTTCACTTAGGAAGCATTAAATTTAGAGTTCTACAACCATAATTTGAACTTTGACATGTGTTGTCAGTGTTTTTGCTCTCCAAAATGGTAGTGAAAATGCACTTTTGGGTGGATTCAAACATCATGGAGGTGTGATAACATGTAATTTTCATATCTATATGTGATAAAAATGATATATTTGTAGGTGGAGGTATTGGAGGTAAAAATGCTAGTTGGAGCTCAAGAAATTGCTTGTTCACTAATAAAAACTTGTATTTTTAGACCTGTCACTACAACTTATCTAACGAATTGATCTTAAAGCTTACACTTGAGTGATCTAATATTTGATTAGAGGGATTAAATAGGTTTGTGAAGGATCTGATGGCTCATGGAAATGACTTATATTTTTCATTTTATGCATATTTAAACTTAGGCAAAAAAATGCATTTTTCTTGTATTGGGAAGGATGTTCTTGAGGCCAAAATGGGTGGTGGGTTTGTCGATCAAGCCTGATGGGAGGCCAATAACCTAGTAATAGATGTTATCCACCCCCTAGAAATTTTTATAGTGTTATTTTTTACTCAAGAAGAATTAGAATTAAAGTTTTACAATCACAACTTGAACTTTGACAAAATTTGTTGTCAGTATTTCCGTTCTCTAGAATGGTAGTGGAAATGCACTTCTGGGTGGATTCAAACATTGTGGTAGTAATATAACATGTATTTTGACTATTTGGACATGATTAAAGTGATATATTCATAGGTTGAGGTCTTAGAGGTATAAATTCTAGTTGGAGCTCGAGAAGTTGCTTGCTCACTGACAAAAACTTGCATTTTTAGGCCCATCACTATAACTTGTCTAACAGATTGATCTCAAAGCTTCCACCTGAGTGATATAAGTGTAATTAGAGGGAATAAAGAGGTATGTGAGGGATATTATTATTCATGTATATGAATTATAATTTTTATTTTATGTGTGTTTGAACTTAGGCTAAAAAATTGCCTTTTTCTTGTATTCAAAAGGGTGTTTTGAGGCCAAAATGGGTGGTGGGTCTATCGATCAGGCATGATATGAGGCTAATAACTTGGTAATAGTTATTTGTTTCATTTTTCACTCAGGAAGTATTAGATCTAGAGTTTTGTAACCATAACTTAAACTTTGATAATATTTGTTGTTAGTAGTTTTGCTCTCTAGAATGGTAGTGAAAATGCACTTTCAGGTGGATTCAAACATCATGGAAGTGTGATAAAATTTAATTTGAATATTTATATGTGATAAAATTAATATATTTATAGGTTGAGGTCCTAGAGGTAGAAATGCCAATTGGAGCTCAAGAAGTTGTTCACTATCAAAAACTTGCATTTTTGGACCACTCACTGCAACTTGTCTAATGGATTGATATAAAATATTACACCTAAGTGATATGGGGTGTGATTATAGGGATTAAATAGGTATTGTAACTATCTAATGGTTTTTATAAATTACTTACAATTTTTTATTTATGCATGTTTGAACTTAGGCTAAAAAAATACATTTTTTTTAATATTGGTAAGGGTGTTCTTGAGGCCAAAATGGGTGGTGGGTTTGTCGATCAAGCCTAACAAAAGGACAATAACCTAGTAATATATGTTATCCACCCCATTTAATGTTTTTTTGGTGTCATTTTTCACTCAAGAAACATAGGAAGTAGAGTTTTATAACCACAACTTGAACTTTGATAATATTTATTATCAGTGTTTCTGCTCTTTAGAATGGTAGTGAAAATGCACTTCTGGGTGGATTCAAACATCATGGAGATATGATAACATGTAATTTTAATATCTATATGTTATCAAAGTGATATATTTTTAGGTGGATGTATTATAGGTATAAATTCTAGTTAGAGCTCAAGAAGTTACTTGTTTACTGACAAAAACTTGCATTTTTAGACCCTTTACTACAACTTGTCTAATAGTTTGATCTCAAAGATTCCACTTGAGTTATATAGGTAAAATTAAAGGGATTAAATAGGTATGTGAGGGATCTAATGATTCATGTAAATGACTTACAATTTTAATTTTATGCATGTTTGAACTTAGGCTAAAAAATTGCATTTTTCTTATATTGGGAAGGGTGTTCTTGAGGTCAGAATAGGTGGTGGGTTTGTCGATAAGATATAATGGGAGGAAAATAACCTATTAATAGATTTTATACACACTTTAATGTGTTGGAAATGTTAGTTTTCACTTAGGAAGCATTAGAACTAGAGTTATGCAACCACAACTTGAACTTTGATAACTTTGACAACTTTGATAATTCTGACAACATTGAAAACTTTTAAAATTTTGACAACTTTGACCTATTGACCTATTGAAAACTTTGAAAAAATTTAAAACTTTAAAAACTTTGATAATTTTTACAACTTTGACAACTTTGACCTATTCACCTATTATCATATTGACCTATTAGGTGGTAATTGAACTATTGATCTATTAGGTGGTATTGATTAATTGACATATTGACCTGTTGACATATTGAAAACTTTGAAAACTTTTAAAATTTTGACAAATTTGAAAACTTTGACCTATTAACCTATTAGGTGGTATTGAGTAATTGATATATTGACCTAGAGAGTGACTTGTTTTATATTCTCCATTCAATGTATATGATTGAATTAGTTTCATATAATCAATGAAGGTCATTGAGGCCATGAATATTTTATCATTTGTGTAAGGTTTTAGGTGGATTAATGACTATAGGTGGTAACCAAGAAGTGACTATAGGTCATAATCAAGGAAGGGTGCTTGGATTGATTCCACCAGGTTGGTAAGTTGTGAGTCATCATGCTATTAGTTTTAAACATGTTGAATCTATAAAAAATTATAAATAAATGAGTAAGACATATACCCATATACCTTGTTTTGCTTATGACAATCCAATATGAAAGTAAATGGTTGTTTCTCATGAAGGGAGTATGATTTTGGTGTACATAATGATATGTAGGTTGAGAATGAAGTGTGATATATAAGATCTACATAGATTGATAATGAAATTGGTTGTTGAAGTGTGTTTGAGTGCTTGTAATAGGTTAAGGTAGGTGTGATTTGACCATGTAAGAACATCTATGACCAAATATTGACTCCTTGAGACCTATATCAAGTTTTGGTACTTGAAACCTAAGACGATTGCCTAGTGAGAAGATAGTGAAAGAGTGAGAGGATGTTTATGAATGGAATGTATGAAATGAGTTAGAGAATGAATGTGAGAGGTACCATGCCTATGCCAGTGTTTCTTCTCTCTAGAATGGTAGTGAAAATTCACACAAGGCAATCTTCTATACATAATGCATTTACATAAGTTATATTTTCCCCAAATACATGTACTAAAATTATGAATAGTGAACTATATTTTTATAATTCAAAATTATAAGAACTAATATATACCTCTATCAGTTCCTATGTAGATGACATTGCAACAATAATGCCTATGTCTTTCTTAGCTCATAGACAGGGAGGAGTGTTAGTACCAGCCATCAACCTTCATGTAAACAAGGTCTCACTTAGTTTTATATAAAGTATCAAATATTATATATGAAAACCAAAATGATTAATAGAAGCACTTGTATATAAATATCTATCTATATAAGTACATGAATGTAATGACACATTATACGAAAGAAGAGGACAAACATGCACATGAAAATACACTTATATCTAAATTGATAAGCCATATATTAAAGTGTTAGAGCAATAGCCTTGTACCAAAAAAAAAATTAGAGGATTAGTGAAAGGGAATATATAATATACTAGTTTCTTTTTTTTCATTGATAAATATAAAAATAATTGGGTCAAGATCTTCAATTTATACTATATTATATGTTGGACTATATTTGTTGTTGATTTATTATTTGTCTAAAAGTAGGGGTTTGACTTAGGTAGGAACCTTATAAATACTTCCTTTTTGAATGGTCTTACAAGGTCAGTTGATCTTATTATCACTTTTCAAGGAAGGATATTAAAGAGTATGCATGATTGACAATCATCTCCTATTTTTGAGAAATGATTTGGGCAACCAATGGGTGGGTTTTGACACTCATGCTAAATTTTAGCCTAATCACAAGGATGTATGTGTTGGGCATGACATTAATGATTATAGTAATTCCTAATTATTTTTTGGAGATGGTTGTTTAATTGGATTAGTGTGTGATATTTATTTCACACACCTACCATAAAAAATATATATACATGGATATTATAGAAATATTGGGTGCACAAGTATAGATGGGAAAGATAGAAATGGAATTGTTCACATATACCCATATCAAAGATGAGGAATTATTTATGATATATATGACTTCATGTCAAGTTTGTATCTTTATGGTTTTAGATGAAATATGGTCATAGGAATTTTAGTTTGCATTATTAGGAAAGTCTTTGGGAAAGAGGTATATAAATGAGACTCCCATTTAATAGGATATTATAACTTCCAAGCTAACTTAAACTAGGCATATGGGTGTATATATATAAGGAATCTTCAAATATTTTATGGTAAAATGTGCTTCATGTTTTGTTCATAAATAATTTCCTATCCCTAGAAGCATGTAATAAATTTCTTGTAAAATAGTGTACTAATCTCAAGTAACAGAAAGATAAAATGTACCATATGGGTAATGGGTATAAGATATTAATATAATGTCTACATCATAAATTAGTAACTAAATATAGTTGTAACACAACTATCCCACTCATTAATTTGATATAATTAATTTTGGTTATTTTCATGAAAAAAATTGTAAAAAAATGCTAGTGTGTGAACGTGTGTAACTCTATATTATTATGTTATCATGTTTTATTTTCAATAATAAATTTTTTGTAACTAATTTTTGAGTAACACATGAGGGTGATACATGTTTTTATGAAAGCATGGTTCAAAATTTTTGGCCTTTTCAACCAACCATGCTTTCTATATTATGCTATGTTAATAAGAAGTTGGATTTCTTATTGGAATTATTTATCATCATATAATTAACATGACCATATTTTCTCTTTTAATTTTAGGTATAAAATATCAACCATGATCAAACTATATGAGGAAAATATAAAAAACCTTATATTAAAGTTGTCCTAATTGGGGAATATTTTATATATAGATAAGAGGTTGTAATTGTGATACCCATTGACTTGGAAATATGTGTAGTGTTAAGTGAACTCAATGATAGGATTCCTCTAGGGAAAAATTAAGGAATAGGATAAAATCATTTCATGAGTGTGATTATGAACATAATTTTTAGCAAGAGATAGATACCAATATATTACATGGAATATCATCCATTGGGGGAGTTCATAACAATGGTGACAAACATCAAAGCTTAGATGGAATTACCTGTAAACTAAATAAAGTGAAGAGGGTCTTAAATTCAATGGATGAATATTTGTTAGGGAAGATAATGCTTGGATAATAGGTATGATAAGGTGATTTGGGATAAGATATTTTTCAATAAATAGTATGGACATGCTATTTATTTTATAACTTTTAGATGAAGTAACCTTGTGTTGGGATTATCAAGAAACAATTGTGAATTTAGATATGCCCACAGTGACTTGGGTGATGTTCAAGGAAAGACAACACTAATTTTTGGATATATACTTAAATTATAGAGTAAATTCATTCCATAACCTCTATAAAAATGCTAATATTGAAAAGGAATATAATGCATGTTTTTAAACCTTAATTTAGTGCATGGGATATATATATGATGAGTTAACGAAATGTAGTCTATATCTTAGGATAATTTTGTTTATCATTAGGAATAACATACAATTTTTTGAACATAATAAAATAGTGTAAGAGAATTTTAGGATGTTACTCCCAAGGAATCATGGTCTAACATAAGAGCATTCATGACTTTTATGTTTTTGGTTGTGTTATTTTTGCATTAATTCTTGAGAAGAGAAGTAAATTAGATGCAAAGAGCAAAAAATATATGTAAACAACTACAATCTTAATAGATGCAAAGAGAAAAACATATATGTAAACAATTTTTACCTTTATATAAGTAAATGGTGTCATCCTAATAGAGATATATGTAGTCGTGGATGGCCTAGTAGCTAGATTTGAATGTGTAAATAATGACTGTGATAAATCAAATGTTGTAAATGCAAATTTTGATGATGAAGGAACCATCACCTCCTACAAAATAAAAAATGACATATCTATTATATTAAATTTATATGTAAGTTAATTTTTATCTTATAAATTAAATTTGTAAATATAACTTTAATTTAACATGACATTTATATAAAACATACCTGCATTTGTGTGATGATTGATGTCTGCATGCCAAATGTGTGTGCCAAAAAATCATCACTCATAAGAATATTCTCTAAGCCATTTGGACCATTAATGCCATCATAATTAGAATTTCCTATGAACATATCTCCACATGAGCTATAAGGATGGGGTTAGGGTTAAGTAGCTTGTGGTGTATTTGTAGCATCACTCTGTGAAATCTTATTCATATGTTGAATGAATGTATCAATGAGTGAAATAAGAGCATGGAGAGTTTCTAATTCCATGACCTAATGAACTGAAGAGGGGATATCAAGATTAAAATTCTTTTGGATATAGATCCATGTAGACTTATTAGGTGTGTAATGTGCACTTAGTTGATCCTATATAGGGCCTTTTACTTGTCCCTAAAACTCATTAAAATCAAAATAATTAGGAATTTGATTGAGGATAAACTCACAATAGAGTTTCCTCAAAAAATATAATGGGACATAATGGTTATTACATGGTGAATAGTCATAGACCATCCACCATTGATCCCAAAAATTAGTCATGATTAAGTTATGTACATACTAATGGATAGGAAAATATTTAGCGATTATAAGAAATGGGGCATTGGTGGCTGGGTCAATGAATAGGGCACAAATGTCAACTTTTGAAATATCCAAATTCTTAACCTAAAGGGATGATAAATTATCAACATAATATGCTATAAAATTATACCTATATGATGTCTATCAATTAATTTGACTCATTATAGAGTTAATTTGACCTAATAAGTTCTATAGGGAATTGACTAATTGGGTGTGGTGGGGGTTGGTCGAATTGGGAACCCTTATTCTATCAATGAACTCTTTAATTTTAAGTTTGTTTCCCACCATGTTGTCAATAAAAACCTATTGACTACCAAGGGGTTTTGGGGAACTATAGGAGGGTTAATTAGAGGGATAAGAGGAACAACATGGTTTTATGGAGGGTTAGGAGGAGGAACAACCAGAGGGTTTTATGGAGGGTTAATAGGATGGGTTATTAGAAAAGTAAATTGCAATTAAAAACCAAGGTTAAAAAATGAAAATTAATAAAAATTGGGGTTAAATAGGGAAGATTTCAATCACTTACTTCTCTTACGTAGTGGCATCATCGATCAATAGGTTCATGGGATGAATCTAATAGCTTATTGACACTCTCTAGAGTCTTTTAAGCAAAATGCGTTTGCAGAAGCTATGGGAGAGTGAGGGAACTAAAATGCAAAATGAGTATTTTTATGTTTGGGTTTCCATTTTTATTTTATTTGACACATAGGTAACATGATCATGTTATTAACATGGTCACGTTATTGTAAATGTTAATAACATGATCATGTTAATAATGTGATCATGTTATTATTTAATATAACATAATCACATTATTATATAACATGATCATGTTATGGCTTGGAAATCTTGAGCTTAGATTCAAATAACATGATCATGTTAATTAAATAATGTGATCAATTATTAATTAATGTGATCACATTATGAGTAATGTCCATAGAATTGTCCCCCAACTAAATATTATCATTCTTGTATTTGTATATATTAATATACATATTCACATGAACGTATTTATATGTTATTACTCGATAAAATAATATTATTGGTTTGATAATAAATTTAATATATTATGTTGCTTGATTTTATAAGTGTAATAATTAATCTAATCAAATAAAAATAAAAATAATGACAAACCTATCAATGATTAATAAAAAAGTGGAAACCTTAACCCTAAAAATGAAAAATAATAAAAAAAAGCATTGCTTTTCCCACTAAAAAGTTAATTTAATATAAAGAGGATCCATTTTAGAGATTTGCCAAGGGGAAGAATAGGTGGAGGGAGAATGAAGATGGAGGAGGAAGGAGAGGTGAAGGATAACTAATCAAGGAGCTTCAAGGAAAACAAGTAAGGGGTTTATTTCTTTTAAATCTTTGAGTTTTATCTAAACTAAAGAGTAGATTAAACTGAGATGTGTTTTAGTTTTGATTTGGTTTATGAATCTAGTAATTTATTTGTGAGAAAAAAATATAAAAAAATAAATACAAACCCTAGTGCTCAATATATCTCTCAAAACTTTCTGATTCACTTCTATTTTGCCTCTTGAATTAGTTACAAAGAGTTTTCTTATTTAAAAAAATAATAATACAATATAAAATATATACATTTAAAATGTATTAGGGTTTCTTATTTTGTGATTTTATTTATTTTAAAATAAAATAAGATATATATATATATATATATATATATATATATTGATTTATTATTTTTATATATAGTTTGGGGAGGGGTAGGGGGCAGATGGGTAGCTATGCCATCCCATCCCCCTCTCATAATAGGGAGAGGAGGTGGACGGTGAGGCTACCCACCCCCTAGCCCATAACAAGGGCCTGGTTAATAGCCATATCTATGGCTAGGCCTCCAAAGCCTAATTGCTGGCCATGGGCTGTCGACCACCAGCCACCACCCTGGTAAGGCTCAGTTAATTTAAAAAAAGGTTAATAAAATAAATAAACATAAAAAATAATGATAAAATAATATATAAATATAAATAAATAATAATATTAACATATTAATATTATATATATATTCTTATAATAAACATGAATATTCACATATATAAAATAACTATTTTAAAATTATATTTGTTTGGTTTTATTTATATTTTCTATGATATTTTATTGTATTGTAAGTTTTTTATTGATATGATCTCTACATCAGTAGCTGATGAAGATTTGGTTCATGGGAATATTTATATTTTCTTTTGATTAAAAAAAATATTTATATTTAGATCAATTCATAAATATATATATACATATACATAAATGGGGGTATATTTTAAGTAATATTATTAATAATAAGATAAATTTACATAAAATGGATATGTATATAAAATATAATTATACAACTATTTATAACGAGATGGCATCAGGTGTGTAGTAGCATACAAATTTATAAGAATGTAAATTTGAGATTAATGTCCTTTTAGTGACGAATATCATCTCATAAAGTGATCTACATAAGATTTTGATATATTTCAATAGAGTTGGAGTTGAGTATTGAGTAAATATTTCTAAATCCATTTAGACTACTAGATACATATGTCTACCTATATTGATGGTGTCGGGTATTACATGGAGATTCATTATTTTATCTTATTGATTTTATTTATGGGTTCCTTGTGTAAGTGTTTTGACCTTTCTTCAATAGGTGAATGATGAGTTAGCTCCTTGACTTTTACTAAGATAAAACTATGGTTGGGATTTGATTAGAAAACCCTTATTCTATTTATATACCATTGTAATTGGGAGCTTATATATTAAATGTTTATATAATTATTTTACTATGGTAGTACCATACATGTTGTGTATTCAATTGTTTAGCACCTTGTATTGCTATTTTATGTTATTATTTTGTAATAATATAGTGACTATCTACATTGGATGATGTTGGGATTGAGCATCAACCAGTTAATTATTGTCTTATTAAGATCAACCCTTCTTATTGTTTAGTATGTAAGTTATCACAATATGTTCTATTTTTTAGTTTAAACATTTATTTAATTTATTAATTAATTTATAAAATAAAGTTTATAGGAGGGATAAATCTATTACTCAGTATAAGTTGACCCTTTCATTAAATATTTTTGTAGTGTAGTTGGTGAGTTACCAAAGGTAGATAAAATATAGAGATGTAATGTTTTGATGTTGAAATTAGTAGTGTCTTGTATGTTATTTGATTTAAATTTTGAATAAATGATGATTATATGCTTGTTGTTCGATTAGGACATTTTTGAAGTTTAGTTATTGGAGATTATCATTAACTTGAGATAACTTACCATCGAAAAGATCCATGTTGGAGCTTATGTACTAGATAATTGTAATGGTTATTGTATTATTCAAAGATTTCAATGTATAATGATATTAATGAATATAAATTGTAAATGATTTATGTATAACACTTAATGCATTGACAATAGATGTAAGCTAGTGCTTGACTATTAGAGTTATTTATAGTAGTGATTTAGAAAATATTTTATCTAAGAGTCAAGAACCTTATTGAGTGGGTCAATTAAATATTATTTAAGTGGAAAGTAGTAATCATTTGGATAAAGAATGTTGTAATATCTAAGATTTATAGCTGGATGGTTAGTGTTAAGATCACACTATTTGAATTATAAAATAATGTTGAGAACATAATATGGCAAGAAAACATTGGTAATTATAGACTTGAAATATAGTGAGTTTAACCTACCTTGGCATTATAAAATTATGGATTAATCTTAATATGTAGTATTAAGCTATAAAATTAACATTGGGTAAAACATATATAGTTGAAATTAATGAGTAAAGTTAATAAAATCTAATCCAGATTATTACTTAGTTTCTTGACATAAATATTATGATTCTTGTAGCTTAATTGTTGTAGAAACCCAAATTAGATAGATTGACCATGGCAGGTCTTGAGGTATCCTTTGAAATATTATTATTGGAGTGCCAATGAATTTGAGATTTAATTCATATCTTGAAAAAACACACAAATAGATATATCATCCTCTAGGATTGTTTGTTAATGGTTGGATGATTTTTTACACTTTTATAAGATTCATTGCAAGTCTACACTAAGAGTTTATTGTTCAAAAATAAATAAAATTAGTTCAGAAATGGGTTCAAAATTAACATGCAAACTTGATATTTTATGAATTAGAAACTTGTAATCTCTAGGATTATAACATGTGAATTAAGTTCTATACCTTTATTTTTCTACCGTATTCTGATAATTTTAGTGGATTCAGTTCTAGAAGTATTTGGTAATTTTTTGCACTTGATTTTTCTTCTTAGCATATGAAGTCGATTCAAAATCAAGTTACCAAAAATAGATAGAGGAGTCTTAAAAAGAAACTAGAGTTTGTAGGTGATTTTGTTACCTTTAAATTTATATAGGATCTTTTGTTTTTAGTTTTTTTTATCATTTACTATTTTTAGTGACCATTTTCTAAATTAAGTTTATTTAGATATTTTATGTTGTTTCTGATTTTATTTATGAAGTCGCTCTAAAAAAGGTGTTATAATTGCTTAGTTTAATGTTTCTTGAATCTTAAATTTGTAACCTTTTTATTTGAGTTTCATGTTCATAGATAACCTTTCCTATTTTATTTTTAACTCTATTTGATATTTTTAGTGAGTCCTCCTTGTACCCTATTTGTCATTGTTTTTGGGAATGACATAAATTATCATTTAATGTTGTTTTATTTGGTATTTATTTTCTTCATTTTAGCTATCCATGTTATGAAACAATATTTTTGTTGTGGTGATGTTATCATACCAATTTGACCCATTTATTATAATAGTGTAAACCTTGCTTCCAATATTCATTCCAACATCATTTTATAGCCTGTTTAGTCCTATCAAACCTTTGTAGCCTTAAGAGCAAGTTTGATCTATTTTCCTATAGCACCTAAATTGATTGTTATTGTGATTGAATTTAATATTAAATTTATGATTGTAAATATTACTTGATTTAGGATGTGATATTTCCCTATTTGTTAAGTTGAAATTAAAATATTTATCTTCTGTTTGGTTGTGGGGTTCTTGACAAATTTGTAAGAGAATTGAAACATGTCTAGCTTTAAGTGTATGTGAAAGCCTTATAATTATTTAGAATTCATGTTATGTAAACCTGATGGTAATTAAATCACTTATAATTATTCTAGGTTGTATTTTAGCTTTGGCCCTTTTTGCATTTTACTCATGTAATAGATCAAAGCGTCACTGGTTGAATCACAACCTTGTTATAGCATTACATTTTTGTGTTCTCTTGAGTTATTTTCCATGTTAATGTTTTATATTTATATACATAAGAGTTAATGTGTTTTGTCAAAGTCTTAGTAAAAACATTGGTGTGATTTTATTTATGTATGAGATGTAAATTTTTAAGCATTAAACATGTTCCCTATTCCTCAAGACCCCTTACAGAGCCATTGATATACTGTGAAGATTGGGTACTTACATGAGAAAGAAGGTAACACTATAGATTATTTTAAATTATCCTATTCTAATCTACTATCCTATCAGACCCCAATGGACCTTGACTCTATTATGAGGCCAACTATAAATTTTGAGATTTGATTAGGGATAGGAGATGTGATATGAATCACGTCTTTTGGTATTATGTTGAATTTTAGATTTTTATACTACCTATTGATCATTTCCTTTTGTTAATGATTTGGATTTTAAAATTTTGATTGATTTTTATATTCTTCCTCCATACATATTCAAAGAACCAAACATGGGTGTTAAAAATGACTATCATTTGAAAACATTGGACTTAGTTACTAAGAAAGAGGACTTATAGAGCATGGTGTCTAAGATTATGTTTATTCATATGAAATAAAATTGTTATCTTGAATTTGATCTTATTTTATCTAAAGTGAAATGAAAGGAAATGAAATAAAGGGGAAATGAACATGAAATAATTTGAATTACCTTAAATCATTAAAAAATTGACAATGTGAAAAGGGATACAGTGATAGCCAAGTATGATTCTTTGTCATAAAAATATATGTAAGTGTAGGAAAACATGCTAACATTATTTTTTGTGAAAGTTTTAACTATAAAATAAAAAAAAATTGAGGCTAAAATAATGGAGTCATAAAATTGTAATTATTTTTAAACATTCTATAAAGAACACTTCATTTGGCAAAACTGTTTAGAAGAATACAAAGATTTTCTTAGGAGAGCCTGGTCCTATCCATGGTCTGACATTGTAACTCATAAAATAAAAAATCAAGTGGGTTTAAAATATAAAAAATGATATTTTTGAGGAATGCTTGGTCCTATCCATGGTCTTACATTGTAACTCACAAAAAAATAAAGAAATGAAAAAGATTTGTAAAATAAAAAATTTATGATCTTAAGGAAAAAACATGAGAATATATGTATGAAAGAAAAAGGTATTCATGAGGAAACCTGGGTCCTATTCATGGTATTACAATGAAAATCATGAACTAAATGGAAACTAAAGGACCAAAGAAAGGGAATAAGGTTTGTGTATAGAATAGACTTTTGTAAAGGAGATATCACTAGAGAAGTCCTGCAAGAAGTGTTAGTAGGACAATATATAGAATTATAAAAATAAAGGAGATACATAATAAAAATATTTCTTCAAAAATTATACATTGCTGGGTTCTTTGAAAACATGGGCTTCATTAGTTTGTAGATGATAAGTACTGGGACAAAGAATGCCTTTTACCAAGTAAGGTCCCCACCATTTTTAGGCATATTTTACTTATTTATCATGTGCATAATTTGATTTGATGAATAAGTCACCAAAATTAAATGTTTAGACTTTGATCTTTTTGTTATTTTTTTATAAACTCAAGCCTTGTATTGGTGGTTATGTTGTAAAGAGGCTAAACAATGTTCATCAAGAAAGTCTAAGGCATGAAGACAAGCTTCATGTAATTATTCATTAGGAATTATACCATGAATAGATATACTTAAATATGGGAGTTTGAAGTCTAATGGTAAAACTAATTCAAAACCATATACTAGTTAGAATGGTGTTGCCATAGTGGTAGTATGAATGATAGTATGTCAAGTCCAAAGTGATGGATATAGATGAAGGTGCCAATTAGTTTGAGTTTATTGAATAGTGTTTTATAAGATTTTATTTAGGATTTTGTTGGTGGCATCTATTTTTCCATTACATTGTGGATGGCAAGGTGTGTAAAATTTGTGATAAATTTTAAATTTAGCACACAATTATTTCATGTCCTTATTTTTAATTTTTTTTACATTATCAAAGATGATAGTATGGGGAACTCTAAAGTGATAAATGATTTGGTTAAGGATAAATTTATAAATAGTGGTTCTTGTGACATTGACAAGAGGCATGTATTATATCCATTTAGTAAAATATTTAGTAATAATAATAATAAAAATATGACCATCTTATGATCAAGGTAGTTTACTGATGAGATCTAATCCCCACATAAAGAATGGCCAAAGAGACTCCACTATTTGGAGCTCAGCTAGTGGTGAGTGGACTAGATTATCATTAAGTTGGAAAGTATTACATTTTTTAGCAAAAGTAATAGAATATTTTTCTAGAGTAGATAAAAAGTAACCCATACATAACTATTTGTTAGTTGTAGCATGTCTATTATAGTGACCACTGCAAATGCCCCCATGTGCTTGTTCAAAGAGAGTAAGAACCTCTTATTGCATTACATAAAAGAGTAGGGCATCTTATAGATTGAAGTAGTAAAGGGTGTTGTATTTAAAGACATAATTAAAACTTTTTATACGTATTCTAGTCTTTTCATGAGAATACATGTCTAGGTCAAAGAATTGGATTATGTTTTTATACCAAGGGATTTATCAAATAGTGACAGGCTCAATGTTACAAATTAGTGATTTTTTTGGTTTGATAGAATAAGGTGATTTTATTATTTGGATAATAAAATGGAAATCATTAAGTAATTGATGAGGGTGAAATAGAGATGCTGAGGAATCAAGAGAATCAACTATGGGATTTTGATCTCTTGAGATTGGTTCAATGTTAAAACAAACAAAATCTTTGGCAAGTGTGGTAACCATTTGATGATATGTGATTAGAATTTTAATTTTACATTAATAATCACCATTAACCTAGTGGAATATAAGTTGTGAGTTACCTAAAGCATGTAGATATGGGTTATCTAAGTCGAGTGTTACTTTCATGCCTAATATTATATATTTATATTTGACCATATTATTAGTGACATTAAAGGTTAATCTAAATTCCAGAGGTATGATCTTACCATGTGGGTTTGTTAGAATACATCCTACCTTATCTCCTTGGAGGAATTTGACATCATCAAAGTGGAGGTCTAGGTGTTTTCATGTAAATAAATGGTAACTTTAGGTAGTTCTTCAATAACTATTTTGGATTTAGTAGTATCAAGAGTGATATTGGTATCTTCTTGATTATTTGCTTCTAAATCAGTCATGAAATTATGAAAATAAATTTTAAGAGAGATAGGTTGGTTAATATGTTTAATATAAAGAATGTTTTAATTAAGGAGATTACCTTGAAGGTGATTTGTAGCTAGTAAAGGTACCCTTTCAAGTTGGTCAACAATGACTTGTCCTTTGATTTTTTTTGGGTGTAATAATTCTAAAGTCAAATTCCGTAAAGAGGACAATCTATTTGCTAATTCTATCTCTAGGTAGGAATGCTTTGGAGAAGAAATGATGAAGTGGATCAGATTGGACAATAACATAAGTGGTATGATAGAGCATATAATGGTACAAATTTTTATCTATGAAGTATATCGCAAGAAAATCACGTTATACCTTTGTATAACATTTTTCATAGTCAATGAGTCCTCGACTAATGTATCAAATAATCTACTCTATAACAATATCATCTTATTGGGTATGCATTGACCTAACTAATAAATGGGTATAGGTGGTATATAATATTGATGGATAGTTTTTTGAAGGTGGTCAAAGAGTGGGAGGATGGAGCAAGATTCTTTCATGTTATCAAAAGATTTTTGGCAAGAATCTTTCCACTCTAGAGCATTAAATTTTTTGAGAAGGGAATTGATAGAGTATATTTGGTAATCCATTTTTGGGATGAACCATCAAATTTTCCTAATATTATATATATGTGTGTATGTTAATAATGGAGGGATAAATAAGCATGTTGATGATAACATTTATTTTGGCTGGATCAACATCAATACCTTGAAGAGAGACTAGGAACCATAAAAGTACAAGATGTAACTCCACATACATATTTGTATGAGTATATATAAATTTGTATTTTATTAAGTGATAAAAAATAATACCTAGATTGGTGAGGTGCATTATATAACTTTTAGATTTAGAAATCAGGTCATTGACATAAGTTTCCATTATCTTGTGTATAAGATCATGAAAAATGTGGGTCATTGCACATTGATAGGTTACTTTGGCATTGTTACTAATGAAAGGCATTTTGATGTAATAGTAGGTTCCCAATTCTATAGTAAATATTGTTTTATGTTGGTTTTCAAGGGCTATGTGAATTTGAGTATATCCTAAAAAACCATCCATAAGTGATAACATTTCATATCCAATGGTGGAATATACAATAACATCTATTGAAGGTAATGAGAAATTATCTTTTGGACATTCAAGGTTAAGATTATGAAATTCAATGCATATACGAATGACCATGGTAACTTTTTTATGAATAAGAATGGTGCTTGACATCCATTCAAACTAGTCAACAAGTTTGATAAATTTGGCACTCAAAAGTTTAATAATTTCTTTGTGACATAAGGTGGAAATTTTAAGTGGAAATTTTCATTATTTTTATCTAATAGGTTTGCATTTGGGTAAGTGATAATATTATGTAAAACAATATTAGGATCAATACCTATAATATATTCATAGGACTAAGTAAATGTATCATATTACTTGTCAAATAATAAGCTAAAATTATGATGCTCTATTGGTGTGAGTTCTTTAGAGATAATGACAGGTCGAAGCAACGATGGTGTTCCATATTATATTCTTGTTATTTCTTTAATGAGCCTAGCATTTTATTCTTGGAAATGATATGGAGCATGAGGAAGAGAAGAAATAGGATTTGTTTTAGGATCTACACTAGCAATGAAATTATTAAAACAAGGAGATTTTCATGTGAAGTTTCCAAGTTTGTGATGTTGTTGAGGAAGCCAAGGTTCTATAGCATGGAGTAGCTCAAGTATAGTTTAATCACTAAGAATCATGGGTAATGGTCCTTAGTATTTAACATCTACTTCAAGATCAATGATTTTATTACCATTGTGATCATATTCAAAATGTATTTGTCATACAACTATGGATTTATCATCTAAGGTAATTTTAGGTGTAAGTTTAATTGTAGGTTGAGGTTAAATGGATTCAATTAGATTGGTAATAGTTATTTTAGGTTGTGTTGCAGATGGAGGTTAAATTGAATCAAGGTGGGTAGCCTCAGTGGTATCTATAGGATCATGATAAGGAAAGAAAGTTGATAGATTGGTTGGTTGTGTAGAAGGTATAAAAGGTTCATAAGTTTTGAAATTTTCTAGAGTTGAGATTTGTTCAAGTACCTAGGGGGTGTTTGGAAGAGGTGGATTAATGGGAGATATATGACCTTTAATTTTTGATTCACCATCAATTGATGTGTGAATGAAATGGACATCATAGTTGAAGTCATGCATTTTGGCTAATGTATATTGGTAATGTTGTGTGTCTAAGTCATGTGATTGAGCTTAAACCATGATATAATTATAATCATATGTGTGGGAAATAGTGCATGTATTTTTATCTAAGGGAGAATAAAAAGTGGATGCACCTAGATCACTATATTTTTGGGGTGACATTGTTAAAATATCTTGAAATAATATTGATGATCCATATTCATTACATGTGAAGTCATGTTCATTATAATAATCTTTGTGTGCATTACATGGAGGAACAATTTTAGTGATCTCATCAACTAGAGGGATGGTACAATCATGTGGAAGCAAAGAAGGAGGAATCCACTCTAGAATGTAAGGAGGTAACTTAGTGGTAATATAAGTATTTTATAAGTCATTAGGTTTATCATCATGAGAATTGGTAAGACTGACCTATAAATATGGATTCATATTAATGAACTTAGGTAGAGGTGCACTATTAATGTGTGGAGTGATTAGAATCTGATGTTAAGATTTGGGGTTAGGTTTTTGGATGCTCCATAGATTAGGATTGGCCTCATGTTTATTGCATTTTTATTATGGATGAATTTAATACAATGATCACCTGAGGAGGAAATAGTCCTCATATGATGTGTCCATAAGCATATTAGGATCATGTTGTAATATAATGGTAAATTTAAGACCATGAGATTGGTATGTATGGTATTGGGTCAAATAATATGTGGGAGCCAAATATAACCCAATGGTTTTTAATTTGTCTTACTGAATCATTTCCACCTAAGATGCATTTTTTAAAAGTGATATTTGGTATATCCAAGTTGTTGAATTAACTAAAGGGAGGTAACATTAATTACCAACCCTTAATCTACTAAGACTTTTTGAATAGGGTGGTATTAATTACAATTTTAATGAAAAGAGGTGTATCATTAGCTCAAAAACAAATTTCATCATTAATCATGTCTTCTTCAAGAAATTCTATGGAAGATTTAGAAGAGGTAAAAATAGTTTCAATAGTATGTACCTCTATGGGTGAAGGGTCTTGAGGAGTTCTTTCCACCTCAAGGGATGGTGGTTCTTCAATGTCTTGTAATTATTGCATTAAGAATTTGTGATTATATGGAGAAGTATGAACTAACTCCATGAAGGATATTTTACAAGGCATGGAAGTGAGCTCTTACAATAAATTAAAATGAGATTCAAAATAGGAAGAACCAATATGAGGATTGGTAGGTACAATGGTTTTTGTAAGAATAGGAAAAGTAAATTGGGGTTCTAGTTGTGGGAGTGTTTCTTCATTTATTTTTAAAGGTATAGTAGTGGTAGTTGTGGTGTTTTTAAGAAGTTGTTCTTTAATTGATGTTTTTTTTTGGCTTAGTGATAGGATCCTTGTGGGTGGGTTTATATCTATAATTAACATTGGATATGTTCACATATTGATAATTGTATAATGTTGGTCATAATTAGTGTCAATTACACATATATCTTCATTTGAATGTTGTGGGTTAGAAGTAGAAAAATATTTTGGAGGTTTAGATGATCAAGTCTTGGTAACTTATTTATTTTGATAGGATTTAAAATAATCATGATGATGTATTTTGATTATAACATCATGATTGCACATATCTCCTAACATAAAAAACAACAAATTTGAGGATCCCATGACATGTTTCATGAGAATGACCCACATCAACGTGAAATCAACAAAAAATGTAGGATCCTATGATGTAGGTGGATTATTAGTGTAGGTGAAAGGTTTAGAAGGAGCCAATAATTATTTCACTTGTTGAACTATTAATGGTGCATAGGAAGATTAGGTGTTATCCACTTTGGCTATTCCTATTTTCATTTGAGGAGGATTGCTACTGATCACATTAGTATAATTTTGAAAATATCCTTTAATGGATTTTTCGTTGGGCTCAAATTTTTTCATAATAAAGTCTTGTCTTTTAGCTTGATCAATTAGATCATTTAGATTTTGGGGAGAAAAATTTTGAACCTTAAATGGAATGGAAGGTGTTAAGGTAGTTATAAATAGTTTAAATAAGTTGTAATTAGTCATGTTATTATTGTATTTATGAGATAAATATTTCCATTATTTAATGAAATCATGAGCTAATTCAGAAGGGGATTGTTTAGCATTGAAAAAAAGACTAAGACAATTTTCAATAAGATCACTGTGTTAAAATTATTTTACTAGAGGATTGACTAAATCCTTGAGTTGTCATATGGAGTGTTGAGGGAGTTGATTATATAATACATATCCTATGAATGTTTTAACTATAAGTTTAGCGGTAGAAAAGGTATTTGTTTGAATCCACTCTTTTTGAAGATTACCAAATGATTTAAGGAAATATGCAGGGTCTTTAAACCCATCATATTTAAAAGTTAGAGAGATATTTCCAATATCAATATAAATAAATAAGGGAGATAAAGGTTTATTTTGAATAATTTGTAACATATTGTTGTGCATAAGGGGTTGGAAAATGATATTTACCATGGCATCTCTAAGAGGTGGAGGGTGGTTATTTTGAGGTAGGATAATAAGAGGTTGGTTATACACGTTTAATAAATTATGTTGCATTTGTATCATTTGAGAAGTATTAGAAGTTTACATAATATTCATTTATTGAACTATTTATGCAATAATTAGAATGTCATCAATTGGTGGATTAGAACTATTAGTGTTTAAAGGTAGATTGTTAGGGTTGGTAGAGGAACATTCCTTATATTGGTATCAAGAGATGGGTTGTTGGGTGGAGGATTATTGGGGTGGGTTATTAGTGTTTAAAATATTTCCTATAGGGTTATTGGCTATGCTTATGTTAATTTACAATACAATGTAATAAGGTGATTTTGAGAGAGAATTCTCTTGAGAAGTGTGAAATGGATCATATCCATCAGTGTCATCAGTTGGGGTAATTTGAACCATATTACAATCCAAATATGAGAGGTGAGATAAGGTACACCAAGAGTGAGTATCCTCTTGGGTAAAAAAGGTAGGAAGATAAGAATACCCCATGTATCATCTAAATTGATTAAGGTTGTCAAAAAATATTCTAATAGGGGGTTTCATGATGTTTGAAATGAGGATCTAAGACAAAATAAAAAAGTTAAAATATAGGAGCAAAGCTAGCCAAATACAGAGTTAGATCAATTAAGCAAGATTTTAGGACAAATAAATAAATCAACCAAATGGTATGGGGTCAACCAAGTCAAATAATTTTAGAATAAAAACCAATAGAATGTTCAATAAAAGACACTATAAAGTGGGTCGACTGTATTCTATGGAGAAGCATTAGAGACCAACCTCTTAGATATTGGGTCAAATAGAATGAATATGTTCTATAGAAAGGAAAAGATTATAGCTTATAAGAGAATAAGTTGGATAGGAAAACTATGTCATGTAGAATGGAAAACTATGAGAGACAGAGTTGAGTGGGTCGACTATGTTCTAAGTATAAAGATTAGTTTTCATAGTTATGACTCTGGATGACCTAGTGTTATTTAGTATAAAAATTGAAATAAAAATATAGGTAACTAGGTTAAACTAGTTGATCCAGTTAAAAAAAATAACACAAACCTTGTACTAATGTTGGTCAGCACAAGTTTTTCAATACAATAAACAATTGACAATGAGCAAGCAAAAAAAATAGAAATGCTAATCCATGCATTCTTTCCTAAATATTTTAAATTCTAATTTTAGAAATAAATGTGATAGGGTGTTGGCTTTAGAAAGAAAATAAAAAGGTAATATAAACATATATTTAGGATTTTAAGGTTGAAATGGATCTATATTATTGATGGTAGTGGCTTAGTATTGGGGCTTACCCCCTCACTTCAAAATCCCATAGCAATAAGGGTGTCAGGAGCTTTGCCAATATTTACCATCAACCACATATTTATAGTCAACCATGAAACTAAGGTGTCATCCCCCTTGATGATGAAATTTAAGTAGGTATACCTTGGTTAGAATTTGTTTAATGCTTTTTGATATTATGTAGTTTATAAGTGTGTGAATAAAATAAAAAGTAGTGTGACTAAATTGATAATTTAAACCTTCCTATTTACTCTATATGTTTTAATCTAAGAAAGTAAGAAATAAAATGAAATATTGTTTAATTAATATTGATTTACATTAATTATTTTGATTGAAGAGTAAATTTTTAAATGGGTTGATCAAATATGTAAACAATATAGAATAAAATTGGTTGGGTCGATTCTATCTATTGAAATAAGGGCCACAGAAATACAATCTATTGAATCGAGACTCTAGGAAAGAAGCAACTATAGAAATAAATTAATGTAATCAACTAATTTTACTATAGGGTTACAATTTTATAGACTAAAAAATATGAAAAATAGGACTAAAATGAACGAAATAAATCACTAAATTGGTGAGAATGAACCTAATGATTTTAAAGATGCTAAATTTTCTATTTTTATACTATGTTCTCTAGATGAAGATTTTTAACCTACTAAAAAAGTTGACTAGGTCGACCAAGTTAAAAAATATATATGCAAAGAAATGAACTAAGTCAAGTAGATCAATCTAGTTACCTGTAGTTAAAGATGGCCTGCATAAAGCAAAATAGAGTTGATTAGACTGATTATATGTTAAACCTATGCAAAAAATGTTAGATTGAGTTGATAGATTCAATTCAATGATGTAAAGATGAAATAAATAATAAATATTAATAAATTATATCATGAAATAAAACATTAAAGGGTTAGTTGACATCAGGTTCACTAGAATTTATACAAGGGATAGTGAAGTCGATCTACAAATCAATCCTATCTTAGAGAAGATAGATCAAACTAGATCTTCTACTTGTTGGTACATTTAGACAATCAAGTTCATGAATAATATGGATCTTATAGACCTAATTAAGGAGTCTCTTACCACACATTATCACTATAGAGGGTTCTAAATCCTCTAGTTGAGAAATACCACATAATAACCTTAGTTAGGTCTTATGTTTTCTAACAAAGTAAATAATAACCTAATCTAGTGCTCACCAAAGATTATGGTACAAATGGGGGATAATAAACATAAAATTAAACATGCAAATAATAACTCTACTTAGTTCAATGTAGAGGTAATCCTAATTCATGGAGATATAAATACATTCAAAAGCCATTACTTATGCAATGCTATCTACCAAAATAAAGGAGTAAGAGTTAGGAATACTTACTTTGAAGATGAACATGTCAAGGCTCAATCTCTCCCTTGGCCAATGGTACTTTGCAAGAGGTTATTTTGGTTCATAAGTATCACATAGGTAGGTAAAATCTAGGCTATAATACTTATCTTATACATCTAAGACATTTCCATAAGACAATATTCTTCTCTCTAAGTGTAAACCCTAAGTAATGACTCCTGAAATAGAATGGTGGAAGAGCATGTTGTAATCAACACACCCCCATTATTTTTTCAAATAGGGACCCACTATTTTCTAAAAGTTCTAGGCCTATTTTGGAAATATTCTTTCATAATACCTTTATATTTTGAACCTAACTTTGCTATTTGGCAAGCGTAAATGGACATGTTTTTCTTATTTATAATATCTTATTAATACTCTTAGGAAGTTTTAAATATACACAAGTTTTCAAAATATGCACAAATTTTAAAGTCTTAGGGTTTGCATAAATTGGTCTTCAAAAATTTTGTTCATAATTTGATCTTCAACATTCCTCAATCCTTCACACCTATATAAACTTTCATGAAAAATGTTCTTCAAAACTTTTGTTCATAGGTTTTGTTTGAAACTTCTGTTTGAAAGTTGGGTCTTTGTAAATTTATCTACCATATATGCATGTCTTCAACATTTATGTTCATCATAAGTTTTATCTTTAGGATGATGGTCTTTGGAAATTTTGGTCTTCAGTGAAAGTGTTTGTCATTTAAATATTTGAGAGAAAATGATTAGCATTTGGTATTAAATATTTGGTGTTTGATGAAAGTGTTCGATAAAACTAATTAGAGAAATATTTTGGAATATGGTATTCATAATTATTGGTTTAGAATGTCTTGGTCAACATTTGATCTTTGATAAAAATTTTTAGAAAAAGTGTTCAAAACTTTTGATTTAGAACTTGGCCTTAAAAAAAGGTAACCCTCGTAGCCTTCATAAAAAGACACCCACCATAGGTTTTCAAATTTTTTGTTAATAAGATGTTCACTTCATAAGAATTTAGGGTGACTTAGTTTTAATGTAACATTTGACTCCTAACTACCAAAATATTATATGGCATAGCTAAATTAAAGTGAAAAGAGTGAAACTATGATACTTGTTAAAGGCAACGATGTGGTATTTCTCTAAACGTCTATAATGTCCATGTGTTATACCCACCGGAATAAAGTGACAAAGTTTGAATTGAATGAGTGAAGTAAGTTTAGATAAATTTGATATTAATGGTGCTTGAATTGGAATTAAATATAAAAATATATATTAATTAATTGAAATTAAATGTCATGCTCATTGATCACAAATGATTCCAAGCTAACTTGCATCCTTGAGAATAATCCCTAACTACCAACATAAAAATTGTGAAGTGCATATATAAGAGCCAAATCACTAAATCAAATATCTAAAACTCTACCATCTTAGAAAATTAACTATGGATTATTCATCTAAGATATTTATGGGATCCCTATTACCATCTAAATTTTTGATCAAAGACTCTACCAAGTACAAAGACACCATTTTTTATTTAGCAGTATTCAATGATTAGTATCCCAAATACTCAAATCTATGGGGCATAATTAACCATGTGGACACACATAATTATGAGGATAATTCAAAACC
Source organism: Torreya grandis (assembly GCA_037957365.1). NCBI lineage: Eukaryota > Viridiplantae > Streptophyta > Pinopsida > Cupressales > Taxaceae > Torreya > Torreya grandis. The sequence continues at coordinate 2,007,578 of JARHVA010000327.1, forward strand.
AACATAGAGGAAATTTTATAAGGATTTAATCCCCATCAAGTGATAAGGATTACATTTTTTGGCATCCAATCCTGAGGTTATGCCATGCATTGACTTATTATGAGACTTGTTCTTTATGGGAAAGGTGACCTGGGGTGCTTTCTTACATCACATAGAGCATGAAAAACCATCACTTACATCCTAAGATATGTATTAAAAAGGTAATTATCCCTAACTATTTTATATGAAACATTTTATTTTCATAGAGTGGTAACATGGAATAAGAACAATTTAATTGATAAAAGATTAAGAAAATGGAACATTCTTGGAGAGATCGTCATCCTCAAAGAGAAGTAGTCAGTGCCTATAAACAAGTTTTATATGGGAATCCACATTAGGATGGTCATTATGAATTTTCTATATGTCCACCCTAACATTTAATTCCTTCACCTTGAATGGTTTCCATTACTAGATTTACTAATGACCTTAGAAATAATATTTGATCTAGAAAAGGTAATCAACATTAAACTAGAAGAGCAAGTTCTATGCAAAGATAAGAGGTATGAATGAGGCCATTTTTATATTATTTCATACCTCCTATATTCTATTATGGAAAAAATATACATACATAATAGGTCACTCTAGAGCCCAGATCTAAATTTCATCAAGAACCATATATGTAATTCTTACTCCTTCATGCATATATATGCCTATACAAGAAACATAGTATAAATTGTAGAAGACATATCATTGGGTTTAGAGGGATATTCATGATTTGACACTAACCATAGTATTTAAGAACATAAAAGATATATTTATTCCCAAATGAAACTACTACCTATACCCTAATTATACCGTGATCATGGTTGCTGACCACAAGGTTACCTTGATGCATCTCCCAATGTATGTGCCAGATAAATTAGTTGAGAAAAATATATCATACTATATATGGTGTGGAATTAATGAGGATTTAGAGAACAAAATTAATAGTGCATTCCATGTCTTCCATTTGATGATTGGTAGGATGTGTTATGTTTGTCGTAAGTATTTTGAAGTGGTTGGTAGGTTCAAAAAATACTACTCAATAGCCACCATGTCACATAGAGATTGACACCCTCATGGTTGAATTAAAAAGCATATTCAAGGCATTATTATTCCATAACAATATTAACCTTATGAAAATTACTTCTTTTTTAATACCAAGAGTGATGCTTAGGTCCTGAAAAAGGCTCAAATTATTGGACTAAGTGAATAAATTTTGAAAATAATCTAAGGGGAACCCTTAATTTTTATTTTGGATGTAAATGTTAGGTTTATAACCTTAATATTATGGGATGATATATACTTCTATATCAATAGGCACTCTTAGTCATCATTGGAATAAGAGGAACCTTAGACATCACCCATGGTGATGAAGACTATAAAGTAAAAACCTAGGGTGACAAAAGCTCCTAGCATTACAACTTCCCTTAGGAGACTTTAAAATGATCTAATTTGTGTCAAATATTCAGACTCAAAATATCATACTCATCATACTATTACTTCATCTCAAATGAGTGCAAGCATGAAAGTCTCAACTTCCCCTACTCAGGTTGTTTTCCCCATAGTAAAAAAAGTGACTATTTACTATAAGAGAAAACCAAGAGATCAAGGACCCCATATGAGCCCAATTATTTATACATCATCTACAGAAGGACCCATAGGGTAGGAGCATAAATATATAAGGGTTTAGTTCACTAATTAAGATTAAGAGTTGTATAGATAAAAAATATTGAGCCTCCAAGAAAGTAAAGGAAAGGAACCACTCAAAGTAGACCAATTAGGTGAGGGTGTAATCCTAACTATCTTTATAGTTATTTATATTTATAAAACACCAATTGTGTCATTTATATATCCTATGTATATTCATTATTTTTATCCTATTTATATTAGTCCTAATGTTTTACTTACCTAGTTATTCTAAAAGTAGAATTTATGTCTTCTACTCCTATTGTCTCCTCAATCCCAACTATTCATACCATTCCATTTATGTCTTCAACATCCATTATTCCAAATTATATTATGGTTACCTCCACTGCTACCTCAACTACCCCTAATACTAAAAAAGTATCGTTTAAGAAAGCCAAGGGAGCATTGGCAAGTTCATAGCTACATGTGTCATCCACCCAATTGGCCTTGCCAATGCCTTTTTCTAGTTCTTTCAAGACTATCACTGTAGTATCATCTAATAAGTCTGGGAAGAAGAAGTAGGATATATACAATCCACCCTTTTCCCAAATATAATGGTGTTGATTAGTTAAAGATTATTTTTCCTCCTCTTTTAGACCAATTACATGCAAAGGCCTTAAAATAGTCTTCAGGGGAATTTTTGGTTGAGACTACAACCCAAGGCATTTAGCCAACTGACTCAACTCAACTAGTAATCTCATAGTGGATAAAAAAATTAGAATTTTAAGTCTCTAAAAGGCCAAACCTCATAATTAATGAGCTACCCATAATAAGCTCAATTTTTGATAATTCCATAGGGAGTATCCAAAGAGTGAAGAAGAGAAAGATTGAAGATGATGCTAGAAGGGGCATGAGTCTAGAAGAAAGATGATATTTTTTTCTATCAAAGAGAAAGAACAAGAAATTGGGGAAGTGTATTTATAATAAATATTTTAGATCCTATTTTGAAACAAAAAAGGATGCTTTTCTCGAGATCCATGAAGGGATAGAAAAAGTAATAAGATAGTGTGAGAAAGAATTGCAGCAGGTCAAGGAATACAAATAAACTATTCATATTCCTATGCAAATTAAACTATATGTACAAAGCACAACTTAGATGATATACAACATTTCAAATTTTATTTCTTCAATGAGGGTTAAATTATCCCCTCAAATTATTGAAGAAATAAAATTATTTAATTATTTGAAAGAAGATGAGAACAAATTAAAATTCCTTGTTCTAAATACAAAAAATAAGGCATAGATCCATTTGAATTTAATGATACCATTAGAGGCATCTAATGCCCTCAGCATGGTTATTATTTGAACATAATAAGAAAAAAAATTGGTAGTATATGCATAAGCAATAATTCCTAAATATACAAAGCATGAAAATTTTATTTTAAATATTCTAAATGAGTTGAAGATTTCACAAGCAAGGGACTCTACAGGGAAACTAATAAGTAAAGCTAGTTTTAATTATCTTATCTAACAAGTTTCATCCAAATTAAAACAATATATTTAAGGATTAACATTAGAGAATATTAAGGATAAATTTAATTTTACAAGAAATAAGGTCTAAGAAGTTGAGATCTTTTAGATCAACTTCAGAAGCACCAAAGCAGAGCATGCACGTGTAACATAACAAATAAGTAGGGTACACAAGCCCCCACTTTTAAACATGGACATCATAATATATAAACATGATGTAATTTTTAAGTATTATTAGGAATTGAAAGCTAGGAATAAGGATAAATCCATACCTCCCAACTTAACTCTAACTACTAGCTCATCACCACCTCCCAACTTAACTCCACCGACAACTTCAGTGCCTCTAATGACATCAAGTATAAACATGTAATCACCAAGTGTAAATAAGCCTTAGTTATTAAAATATAATTTTTTATTTAATATTTCATGAAATATTAGTTAATTTAATTATAGTTTACTCATACATGATGTATGCATGTAATAGTCATCCCGAGTAATCTATAAACATGCACACATTGCATGGTGTCATGTTGGTAATTTGTACATGAAATTTTGGCATTAAAATTATAACTATGGTTCTAATTATTAGATGTAATTGTGAGTTTTACATTAATTTATAGTATGAGGTGACCCCTCACCAAGTATATTTATACATGTAAATCCCTCATGTCAAAGGGTAAGAACATATGTACAAGGCACAACTTCAAGGCTATATACTATTTTTGATGTTATTGATTTAATGAGGATTAAATTATCCCCTCACATTATTTAATACATAAAATTATTTAATATTTTGAATGAAGATGAGAAAAAATTAAAATTCCTTGTTCTATATACAACAAATAAGGCATAGAGCCATCTGAATTTAATGGCACCATTGGAGGCATCTAATGCCCTCAACTTGGTTGTTATTCAAACATAAGAAGTAAGAAAATGGGTATAAAATACATAAACAATAATTCCTAAAATACAAAGCATGAGAACCTTATTTTATAGACTACAGATGAGTTAAAGCTTTCACAATCAAGGGACTCTATAAGGAAATCAATAAGTAGAGTTAATTTTGATCAGATTCTGCAATAATCTTTAATCAAATTCAAACATAATCTTCAAGGATTATAATTAGAGGAGATTGAGGATGAATTGAATTTTTTAAGGAAGAAGGTCATAGAAGTTGAGATATTTTAGATCAACTTTAGGAGCACCAAAATAAAGTATGCACATCTAATAGAGCAAACAAATAGCGTACATAAGACCCCACTTTTGAATATGGACATCATAATATATTAGCATGATGTTATTTTTATGTATTATTATGAATTGGAGGATAGGAAGAAGGTTAAGGCCACATCTTCTAACTACCAGCTCAACATCACCTTCTAGCTCATTTCTACCTATAACTTTAGTACTTTCCATGACATCAATTATAGCCATGCAATCACCAAGTGTAAATAAGCCTTAATTATTGAAGTCTAATTTTATATGTAATATTGCATGTAAGATTAGTTAATTTAATTATAATTTACTCATACATGGCGTATGCATGCAATAGTTAACCTGATCAATATGTAAACATGCACATGTTGCATGGTGTCATGTAGGAAATTTGTACATGAAGTTTTGGCATTAAAATTAGAACTATGGTTCTAATTACTAGATGTAATTGTGAGTTTTTAATGAACTTTGAGGATGAGGAGACCCCTCCCCAAGTCCATTTATACATGTAAATCACTCATTTCAAAGGGTTAAAACTTTATCAATACGAGATGAAGTCATTTTTTATTGTCATGCAACTATGTGTATGTCTTTTCTTTCCACTTCTATGTAATTAAGTGTTTATTTCCTTGGTTGTTTTAATTCATTCATTAGAAGTGTGATATTATTATTATTATTATTATTATTATTATTATTATTATTATTATTATTATTATTATTATTATTATTATTATTATTATTATTTACTAATTTTAGATGCATAATAGTTATTGAATAATTATCAAGTGTTATTGATTTCAAGCAATTAGTTAGTTGTCTTAATTTTCTAAGTGTGTGGGAGTATTTCCTTTTGATATAGTTTTCTAGGTGTGAGCCATAACTTCCTTATATAGCTTTCTATTCCAAATCATAATCTTCTAAATAAAGGTGTGTAATAACTAATCTAAAAGGAGTAACCTTTATCTAAGATCGTTAAGTTTATTATACCATTTCTTTCTGGAAAGCCTAACTGTGTTTGTATGTGAGTGTGCAACAATGACCAATAATAAGCATTAGTTCTAAAAATACGTGTCCATAAATAAACCAACTCAATAATTAATATCTTGAGACCATAGAGCCTGATTTTATTATCTAGCCTTCCCTCTTTTGAACTTTCTTTGATTAAGTTATACCCATTTTAAAATAGTATCCATCCATCCAAACCAACTAGGTTTTAATTTACTTATTAGGATTCATTTCACTACAAGCACACTTGGTTAACAACCTACATACTCAACCTACTATTACAACACTAGGTTATTTAACCCATATCTGAAACTCATGTCTTGGAGTAGAATTTACCTCAATTAAGATATTAAAACATTAGAGGCCACCTTATTAAATCTAAGGGTGTGCACAAGACCCATATCAATAGAGTAAATTATAAAGAAGAACAAATGAATGATTATTTTTATTTATCTCTAAAAATGGGGTGAAGGATATGTTTATATATAAATATCTAACCCAAACCCTTAAAAAAATTTAGCCAATAAATTCAGCTCAATCGACCTAGTTGTTTAAAAAATAGAGTAGCTAGGTCCTAGACTAAGTTAGTTGGGCTGACTTAGTCCTATAACATGTTCATTTCCCAGAATAGGGTTGGCCCATTTGAATATGTTTAGAGGATGGTAAAAATAGGTTTTGTCTTAGGTAGGGGATATTTGAGGTGGTGAATTTCTTGGAGGAGCATGTAAGGAAGGTGTTAAAGCTTAGGAAAAATTATGGGAGAGGTTTATGTTAATTTTAGGTGGTGGTATATGGAACAACAATCTTATGAAGCACTAATGATCTACCCAACCCTTTCTTAATTAACAATTTAAGGCATGTAATCAAAGATATTGAGACTCAATAGGTTCAAGTTAGAGAGAAATCATCAATAGTTGATAATGTTTTAAAATATTGTGTGTATATAGACACTACCATCAAAATCTAAACACTAGCATCAAATTTTTTGTTCTAATTTTGATGCTTATTTTTGAAATGAAGTACATGTCATTTTATATACATTTTACCTACACTTTTTAGGGTTCACTGTCACCTTGCCAATTATTTTCTCGAATCATGTGCACCTTATTATGGATATTAGTATGTAGTTCAAAACCCTAGGTCATATGATTAGGGAATGCCACCTTTAAAAATAGGGGTTAATCAGATCAAATGAATTCAATCTATCCTAAAAGACCCATCTATTAGTGAGCACTACCTACATAGCCAATAATCTAAAAAGGGCTTTAGACTGATATAGTTCTCCCCTTATGTGGGTTTGTGTGTGAACAATTGTGAAATATTCTATATAAGAGTGCACATATTGATCTAACTTGTAACTTGACAAAAAATGCTCATGGGATATTATTTAAATGATTCAAACATATAATAAGACTACTTATATGACTACTTTGGAAATATGAAAGAATAGGGTAGTAGAACTTAGTTGTGCAAATGATTAAGTATGAGTTTGATTTGTGTTTGCTTGGTAATTGATAGATAGATAGTTAATGACATTTTGTTTGTATTTATACCAAACTTTTTGAAATGATCTCATGAGAAGGTTAAAATAGTACCATAGGTAAACCCATACATGATTTTTTTTCAAATTTGGTAGTTTTTAAGGTTTAGATACTAGCATAAGATCTAAGACATTAATATCAATGCTAGTGTCCAAGAGGATATAAAATTATTGAAGATATATAATTTCTAGAGTATGATATAAATCATGTTTTATGTATACCATGGGCTATAAGTGATATATTTAATTAGAATATCATGGTAAAACTTATAAGATAAGCATCTAGGCATATTAAGATGGTAAACATGAGCCTTTGGTAGTGGCAAGGTCATGAATTTAAGGGTTGATCCATGAGTGATATTTGTCAAGTGCACAAGACTAGTTTATCATATTAAATCAGATCTCAATATCTACCCCATACCCCCCCTTAATATACTCATGCATAAGGATGAATTACTAGTTTAAAATAAAAAAACACATATCTTGATGTGTACAACACACCTTGTATTTACTTAAGTCATGTTTGAATTTGTTATTTTTATATTACCTACAACTAAGAGCATGTTACAATGTAATTAGTACATATAATATGAAAGTGAATAATTAAAATATTTGAAATAAAATAGAGAAATAAAAGAGTACACTTGTGTGTTAATGTTTCAGTTAATTTTTTTTCATTTCTTAGTTTGGAAGTAAAGTAATGAAACTAGTAATAGGGTGTGTGTAAAAATACCTGGTAAATTGCACACATGAATCTAGATGATAGTGGGAAATCCTCTTTGCCTAGGAAGGAATAACCTAAAGCTAAGAAAAACACTTGAAAATGGGTTTGCTAGATGGATGATTCAGTGCACTACCTAGCATGAGCTAGATCTAAGAAGTGTAGTGCTTATTAGGAGGATGTCAATCCATTGTTATAGCAATTAAGTTGATAAAAATTAAAATAAAATATATGTAAATTCAATGATATGAAAGTAAATACATGCAAGAAAGATAAATTAAATTCTTGTTTAAAGAAAACAACCAAAAATAGAAAAATTAGGTCAATACTTATGTTAAAATGGTCAGTTGTTAGTTCAAAAAATTAGAAAGGTTACTATTATCAGGCAAAAATAGAGAAAAGTGGGTTTGGTTGAGGGTAAGGGGCTCAAAATAGTTTGATGGTTTTTTATGCCATAGTGACTAGTGATGGTCAGGTTAATTGGCTATGGTTGGTGTAACTAATGATGGTTGGGTAATTGATAATGGTTGAGGTAACTATTAGTGATTGGGCTAACCATCGGTGGTTGCCTATGTGTTCTAGGAGGATATTGAATGGGAGTTGCAAAATGATGAATAAGCAAGTGGGTTTTTTGATATAGGCCTATGGGAGGGAGATCAAGATGTTAAAAGGTCTAGTTGGGGTAGGGAGGTTAGAAATAAGCTAAATCAATGAAAACAAGCACAAGACACTTATAACTTGATGGTGGCTGGTTAAGGTAATTTTGCCAGAGTGATGGTACTTTAGCCTTCAAAAGTGATGTGAATAGAGGTTTGATTCTCTAATTCTAATTCTTACTTATTGAAGGGATGTTGGATACTTATACAAGAAAATATAGTAGCTTGGACATGAATTTGTTTGTGGATCCACTTCACTTCCTCCTCTTCTCTGTTTATAGGATGAAGTTGCTAATTGGGATGGAGGAAGTTACTAATTTGATAGGGGAAAAGTTGCTTGTTTAAGAGGTTTTAAAATCAAGTTGCCATTTATGGATATGTTAATCTCACACAATTTTATCATTGATTTAATACTTTAAAATAGGTTTAGGGACCTAACCTTCGATGGTTAGGCCAACCGGTAATGGTTAGGCCAACCATCAGTGGTCGAGGGGTCAAACAAAAATAGGTTAAAGTAAAAGTAAATGGATGTAATAAACATGTTAAGTTAGGGGTCAAGTTAGTAAGTGAGTCTAGTTTACTAAGTGGCCCACTAAATGTGAGGTCAAATGAGGGTTAAAGAGGTAGTTTGACATCAAAAGTTGTCATGTGAAGTTTTCAAGTGTCTACATTTTTCCCCTTTTTATTGTGCAACTTTGATTTAGAAGCTATAGAATAAAAGCATATGGATGATCAAGGTTTGGTTGCCTTAAGTATGGGAGGAGGTGTTCATTCTCAAATTGGAGTTGATGAGGTGAAAGTGAAATTAGGTTAGGGTTTGATAAATGGTGAATTGGTAATCATGAGGTGGGTGACTGAAAAGGTTAGGAATTTGAGAGAAAATCATGCATAAAAAATGTGATGAATAGGGATAGTTAAGATCATACAAAGAGTAAAGTTGACAATGCTAGTAAAAATAAGGTTGATCTTAGAAGGACACATGAAAGGGGTGACCAATCCATAGTATTAGTCATAGCTAATTGGTTCATGCCTATTAAGCCATCTAGACATGGTTAGTTATGGTTGCAAGTATTTAATGTAGGAAGTGCTCCATGAAATAACATAATAGGTTGGGTTCTACATAGGTGGTGCAAAGTTCAAAAGAGAAACATGGAAATGTTAGTTAATGTGGTCAAAAGAACCAATGCAAAGTCATCAAAAAACATGTAAATGATTGAGGTCAAAATCTACCAATGTTAAGGTGGACATGGTGAAAGCATGGGTTGATTGGGTATGGGTTGGAAGGGGGTGGTCGAGATGACTCTAGATGCGCTAGGCAAGTGGACACTACCTACATAGTTCTATGGAAATGAATAGAAAAATAACTTTAGGAAAAATGTAGTTCTTCCTAAAAAAAGGGTCATATTTTAATTTGGGTTGGGTTGTTGAAAAAGTTGGCAAAATAATAAGGGACCCTAACTAGTGATGGTTAGGAGTGTTCCCAAGGTCGATAGTTGATGGTTACCCTAACATCAATGGTTATGGAAAACCCTAAAAAGTTAGGATGTAAAAATGAAAGTGGTAAGTCTATTTTACCATTTTAATTTTGGTTGTGAATGCCTAAAGCATTTTATTTGGTGGTGATTTAGTGTGGATTGTAATAAGGTGTAAAACTATGAGTATGTGATGATGGTGGGTCTTAGTGATGAGATAGAGGGTAGATGAGGGCACAATATAGTGGTGGCATGAGGACTCCAACCATGGCAATGATCAAAAAATGAGGTAGGGTTTATTTTAAAATTGATAGTATAGGTAAATTTGGGGATGTATAACTATATTAGGTAGTTTAGAATAGTGGGCAATGTGTGTGAAAATATCCCTGAGCCATGATGCCCTAGTTTTTGGGGGTGGATAAAATTGGTCTATTTAGTTAGGTAGATTAGGAGGGAAAGAGTGAATTTTAGTGGTAATGAACTATATAAGAATATTAGGTGGGTTAATTTTGTTATTAGGTGAGTTTAGTGGTGTTAGGGAGGAAGAAGGTGGTTGGGTTTCACTATCGATGGTCATGCACATTGTCTGATGCTAGTTCAACTAGATCATTACCAATCAATCCAAGGGTAAAAAAGGCCCTAGGGGACTATCGACAGTTTAAGGAACCATCTATATTCGAAGTATTAAAGGGGTAAGTATTTTTCAAAGGCTAAATGGAAAATTAATATATGTTAATGTAGTGGTAATGTTCTAGAAAAGGGTAGGTGAAAGGTTGTAAAGTGTTTAGAAGAGATGGGTCTAATGAGAAAAAAGGTCAAAATTAGTTTTGATAGGATGGAATATTGAAAAGTGATGGTAGGTATAGTGAGGTGAAAAGTCCTATCAAGGGGTGAAAAAGAATGTGTTTAGGTAGTGGTAGGTAGAGATAAAAATGACTTAGGTGTTTAAAATTTATGCAGATAAGGGTAAAAGTTTGTGTTGAGTGTAAGATAGGTTGAAAATGGTAGATGTAGGTTGATATGTGATAAACCAAATGTTCATGCGAATATTTTTTTTTTCAAGCTTACAATCAGATTTAGATGTGGGACTGACTCCATAGGATCTTTGTTGAGGTTTAAGATAGTATTATAATAGAGGAGTGGAGGCACATGGAGATATTTGGCCTAGGGGCTATGATACATTATTATCACCTACCATAGGATGCAACTATGATCATTACAGTCAAAAAGATATGGGACCTAATGATGAACACTTTTATGTTACCAATTAGTGAGATGACCATACTATTCAAGGATGTGATGAGTATCACATGGCTATCCATTTGGGGGAGTCTATTTATCATATTGAGAGTGAGGATAGAGACTATTATATGAATCTTATGTATGAATCTGATCAAGATCATGTTTGGTGGTATATAAGTGGATTCAAAATTGAGCTAATGTACCAAAAGACCCCAAAGGATATATGCTTTTTGATGATGATGGTAGTGACATGTTTTGATTTACTAGATTTGATCCATGGATGGTTTCCATACCTGTTTCTAGGGGTATTAGTGACGTTGCTACTTGGGGGGACTATATTTGGATGGGCCCCAGTGCTACTAGTCCAAATATATAAGGAGCTCTAGGATTTTTGAGCACATAGATGGTATGGCATTAGTGTCAATTTCATGCTACACTATTGGGCATTTGAGCACATTTGTGTTGTGAAACCATTGGGGGTACCATGGTTGGGGTTCACTCAGGTAGCCTTTATAGCAAGTTTCATGTGATGGAGATATATATTGATGCATTGATAGGCACTAATGGAGGAGCCAGATACATTGATTGGTTTAGGGATGATTTGGAGGGCTTGGTGGTAGGTGATGTTTTAAGTAATCCATATGTAGATTGGCCTATATCTAGAGCTAGCACTAAATATATGGAAGATAGGATGGGGAGACTGAGCTAATATTATTTGACTGAGTGTAGAGTTAGTTTGGAGTAGTGTAAGGGATCCCCCTAGTTTTCCATGATATAAGAGAGAGGATGCAGAGTTCCCACTTCTAGAGAAACAATAACAGGAGGTTGTCTTATATTTTGAGGAGCACCTAGTGAGGGTGGGCTTAAATGGTGTAGGGATTATTGATGGTTATGCAACATGATTATAAGTTAGGTATGTAGTAGTGGACTTTTGGATGGGGTGATAGGAAACACAAATTGATGGATGTGGATCTTATAGGGGTGCTTACATAAGATGATGGGATAGATAGACAGGTATTGATAACATCTTAAGCCTAGATTATAGGTTTATAAGGGTAGGTGGTTACATTATAGGCAAATGTTATCACCTTACAAGGATAGGTTGTGACTTTGATAGGTGAGTACAGTCAGGCATGGGTCTCTCTAGGGTTAGTGACTCAGGAGAGAGACTCATAAAGATAGAGAGTAGGGGTGGTTATATTAGTAATAAGAAGACTAATTGACATAGTACTAAGGGCATGGTACCTAGCCACTAATGAGGATATTAGATATTATAAGGTGATAGTGCTAGTGAAGCTACATTTGGAGATGATATATGGGGAGTATAGGACTAGTTAAGTAGGTGGGCCATCTATAGCTACTCCAAGGTAGTGGGATTTGATAGTAGGATACATAGGGTTGTCAGGGGGGCTACCACTAGATGTTAGTATAAGTCTAGGTGTAGATGGTGTAAGTGGTAGTGGTTTTGGTGCCCCAAAGGCTTGACAAAGGAGAGGTGTGATATATACATGATTTTTACTTTGATACTAAACTACATGTTGATGATGTGAGATGTATATGAGAGAGTGACTAAATGATATATTATGACATGTATTGCCTTATTTATGTATATGATGATTAGTTTTTTATTATGTTGATTATATTATGTTCATGATGTTTTATGGATGAGATATTGATGTATTATATTTATAATGTAATGATGGACATGATTGTGGATGATACACATGATGTTTCATGCTTAGTATAAGTTTTTTTTATGGATATGATGATGATTATTTGCGTATATGATGATGCATTTGATGTAGATTGAGATGTTTATTTTTATATGGTTTAGGTTGAACATTTGATAGATAAGTTTTGAGGATGTTGTTTATAAGTGACTAGGAAATTATGGTCAAGTAGGATCATTATAATGTGTTTGATAGATAGAATGCTATTTTGTTTCAGGGATGATATTGATGATGATCTCATAATGTTATAATGGCATGTAATGAATGGTTACAATGTTATGGTTCCTAATGTTTATATTTTCCTTATTCCTAGTGCATAATGTCATGATTGTGTTAATAGAAATTAAAACACATAAAGTGGGTATACACAACAAACTAAATGTGAGACATATAACCACATGAACTAACAAATAAGGTGTAAGAAAAAGGCATGATGTTTCTCATTGGCAAGGGTGTATCAATGAGAAACCATAGTTAGATTGACTTAGTGAACATAAACCTATTGAATGATTTGCAAGAGCATGCTTTGATTGAGAAAGAGGGGGTCTTGATCACTTTGTATCAAGTAAGCTCATAGTCCCTTGAGAAGAGGTGTGGAAGGAAATTAGGTGATAAGTAGATAGTTAAATGGGAAATAGGTGAAATGGTAGCCTGATGTGGGTTAGCTTGCCCCTTTTATAGGTGACCAAAGAACCATAATAGACAAGTCCATGCCTTAATATGAGATGTAGAATGATCAATGCAGGAAGTATACCAATGCCATATATAGGAGATGATTATGGTGTAATAGTATAATGTGTAGACTAATCAATGAAGGAAGTCTACAAATGACACTTATAAGAGCTGATTGTGGCTTACTTTCTTTAATTTTTACATAGGATTGTTTATTATTTTTTCTATTTTGATAAGTTGTTGACGTTGATTGATGCAAAAAGCTTTAAATTGTTATTCTATAGACATCCTTTAAGGGAGAGGTCTAGGATTAGGTTTTATAGCTATCCTTCAAGGGAGTAGTCTACAATGTAAGTGATATTTTGAATGCATGTTAGACATGGACAAGTCTATTTAGGATTCAAAATTTGACCTTTATGGAGGTAAGACTTGAGCACAAAAGGTTAATGTTAAATGGGGAAAGTGGTTTGAGAGATAATTGACCATATTTTTCCATCTGATTAATGATGAAAATTATCCATGAGAACCATGCTATGGGTAGAGCCATGGTGCCCATGCTTATTATTAGGCCATAAATATGATGGATAATCACATGGCTCTATGTTGTAATTGATTGTTCCTAAAGGAGTTAAGGATGTGAAAGGTAGGGAATATCTTGTGAACTAAGGGATGAACTTAAGTTAGATATAGAAATGAGTTTGATACATATTTCAACAATAAAAAAGATACAAATGTGAAGCATTGAGAGGCTCAAGTTCTAGTTTTCCATTAAGAGAGGAAAAATGATAATATCCTCATCCATACTTATGGGTCATGATGTAGGGTCCAAACCAATTAAAAGTAAACTTTCCCATTTTTCTTTTCTCCATATTAGTTACATGTTGGTTTCCTTAAGGATGAGGTCTTCGATGTTGAACTCTTGATTTTTTAGGTGTTTTTTGTATGAGAGTCTGATCCATTCTTGATATACATGAAGATGATTAAGGTCTATGAGGTGATGTTCATCAAGGAGTTCAAGATGCATGAGGTGTTATTGATGATAGTCACTTTTTAAAAGGATTTCATGTAAAGATATGTGAAGGGATGAAATTTGGACTTTGAGAGGCAAGACTACCTTAGCTTCAAAGATGAGAGAGAAAGGGGTAGTACCCATAAAATTTCAAATGATATTGTGATAGGCCCATAAATTGAAGGGAATATGAATGTGCCAATCTTAACTTAAAGCACTTACTACTTTGGTAATCATCTTGATGAGAGTTTGTTTGAGGCTTCTACCTGTCCATTGGCTTGAGGGTGATAAGGTGAGGAAAAGCTTAAATTCATGACAAAAATGTCACAAAGACATTGGAATTTTTAGTTTTTAAAATATTTACCATTATCAATGATGATCTTATGGGGAACACTAAAGTGATAAATGATATGGTGATTAATGAAGTCGATAATTTTTTTGGCTTTGGTAGATATAAGGGGGATGGCCTCCACCCATTTAGTGAAATATTTAGTGGTGGTAATGATATATTGATGTTATTGTGAATAATGGGGGTTTATTTCCCCAATAAGGTTAAGACCCCATTATGAGAAGGGCCAATAATTAGTAGATACTTTCAAGAAATGAGGAGGTGCATGATGTAGATTAGCATGTTGTTAACATTTGATACACTTATTTACATAGTCTCAATAGTCCTTATTGAGGGTGGGCCAATAGTAACTAAGGATAAGGATATGCTTGAAAATAGCTAGGCTGCTAAAATGTCCCCCATAGATTCCATCATGTATTTATTTAATAACATGGGAAGCTTCTTGGCTATGTAGGCAATAAAGGAGACCATCGAAGATGAGTTTTTAAAGGATTTCCCCTACTATGGTGTAACAAGAGGTAATCTAAATAAAGGCTCTTCAATAATTATTTAAAAATTTGGGAAGAATGATGCCAAGGTTAAGGTAGTCAAAATTTTGGTCGTACTAAATATCAAAAGGAGACATCTCCACACTATAAATGGTAGGGAGGTCAGAACTAATATATGAGAGTGTGATCAAGCAATGGATGGTGATGAATATTTTAGATTCGGTAGGTTGAGATGGAATTTGGGTAGTAAGGGAGGCCATCATGTCCATGAATGTGTTGGTAGATCAAGGAATAAACTGGATAATGTGATGATCAAATGTTGTTAAGAAGTTATTTATACTTTAAGAGGACATCATTTTTACATTGATAAGATCTTGTAACCTATTTGATGACTAGTTGAGAGTCCCCTAGATACTGAAAGTTTTGACTCCCAAACCTAAGGTTGTTTGGAGGTTTATGACTCATGATTCATATTTGGCTATGTTGGTGGTACATTCAAATTCAAGTTTAAAAGAAAAGGGAAGAGGTTCCCCATTAAGGGGAATGAGAATAAATTTGGTACCCCCACCATTTTGGCATTTAGAGCCATCAAAAAACATGGTCATTTGGTATGTGGGTTCTTCCTGAGAAAGAGTTGAAATAGACTTGAATGGAAAGTCAAGAGGAAGAGGTTGATTTTTGGGTACAGGGGCTTTGACCAATTGGTCAGTGATGACTTGCCCTTTAATATAATTTTATGGAAGGAACTCAAGATAAAATTTAGCTAGAAGCATGAACCACTTAATCATGCATTGGTTTTGATATGGATTAGAGTGCATGAATTTAAGGGGGTCAGTGTTAGTGATAACATAGGTTTTATTATTAAGAAGATAGTGATAGATTTTGGATGCCATAAAAACTAAGGTGAGGTAGAGCTTTTCAAGATGGTTATATAAAGTTTGATATTTGATAAGGGTACGATTGATATAATAGATGGATTTCTCTATTTTATTCATCATGATGAGTGAGTATTGCCCCTAGGGAATGATCAGTGGTGGATATATATAGGTAAAAGGGCTAGTCTTCCTTAGGAGGGGTGAGGATAGGTGGAGAGAGAATATACTCCTTGATTGAATCAAAGGCTTGTTGACATTCTTTGGTCCACTTAAAGGAAGTGTCCTTATTTAAGAGGTTGTGTAAGGGATATCATTTATCAGATAGCTAAGAGATAAAATGATGAATGGATTGAAGTTTTCCCTATAAGATATAAAGTTGCATAAGGTTAGTAGGAGGCATCTTCAAGATTACTTTGAATTTAGTGGGGTATATTTTGATTCCACATAGAAAGATGATGAAACCAAGAAGCTTACCTGATAAGACCCCAAAAATGTACTTTTTAGGGTTGAGCCTACAATGAAAATGAATTAGGTGGTTGAAGATGATGGCAAGAACATCTAGGTGATCCTTGTAGTGTTTGTATTTCCCAAAGAGATCATCCACATAGTCCTCTACAATTTTATGGATGAGGTCATGAAAGATATAGGTCATGGCCCATTGATAGGTTGATCTAACATTCTTTAATCCAAAGGGTATGACTTTGTAATAGAAGGTTACCCATGGGATGATAAAGGAAGTTTTATGTTTATCTTTGGGGGAAATCAAGGTCTGGTTATATCTTGAGAAACTATCCATGAGAGATAACATTTCATGACCAATTGTAAGATCAATAAGTTTGTCAATGTTGGGTAGAGGAAAGTCATCCTTTGGGCAAACAAGGTTGAGGTCATAAAAATTGATATAGAGTTAAAGTCCTCCTATAGGCTTGGTAATAAGAATGATGTTAGAAACCCATCGTGGGTAGTCATTGGGTTGGATGAAGTTGATATATAAGAGACATTGAAGCTCTTCTTTGACTAGGAGGGCTATGTGAGGATACATTCTATGAATCTTTTGCTGAACTAGATTTGCCTCAGGATGAGTGACAATGTTGTGGAGGGTGATAGAAGGGTCAATACCAGGCATATCTTAAGAGGACCACCCAAATTATATGTTACTGTCTTGAAATAAAGAAGGGTAGTCTTGTAGCTTGGTGGACTTTAAGGATTAGTTGATTTTAATGATATGGGGGTTATATTGAGTACCCAAGTTGACATCAATTGTTGATTCATTTAGCATGGTTTGGTTCTTATAAGGGAAGGATTTATGAGTAGAATAATCCCCACATTGAGGTCGGTAATAATGGAATCATCATCCTGATGTTGGATGGTGTTTATGATGGGAGAGTCACGTTCAATCATTTCAAGATGGATAAGAGGAAAGGTTTTAGTTTATCCATCCTTTTGGTAAGAAAATGGGCCTAAAATAATGGTATTGATTTTTTAAAAAGTGAGATGGGATTATGTTAGAGTCCTCAAATTTAGAGGGAGATGGGGTTGGAGGTTCTTCATTGATGGAGGTAATGGTTTTTGGTGAGGTGGGTTCTTCTAGTGGTACAAAACCAAGGCCAAAGAACTCATGAGGTTTTTGAGTTTTGATTAAAAGTAACTTGTGAGGTCCCTATTCATAAAGGCCAAGACCAATCCCATTCTAAGTGAACTGGTAAATTTAAGCTTTAGCAAAGGCTAATTTGTCCAAGTAGGAAAAATTAGCTGTGAATGGTCATATGAACAAGATAATGATGGGAGCAAGAAGTGATTGATCTAGTCCCCCATAGATTAAATTTGTTTGATTATTAGGGAGCCCAAAAAGAACAATGGTTATAATTTTGAGATCATAGGAAGGGTCATATTTGAGATTTGCATACTTTTGTAGAGTAGGGAAAACATCTAAGGATAAAAGTTGATATTCCCTAAATAGAGACATTAAAATGTAGATTGCAAAGGGCCCTCAAATAGAATTTGGGATGATGAAACGGTTGAGCTAGTTGATGCTTCATCATTTATATAAGTGGAAGTGTTTATGTTTTTGGTTGGTGGGGTGGTTTCATTAGAAGCTGGTTTTAAAGTAGATGAAGGAGGAATGAGAACCTCATTAGGCTGATATGTCATATCGTAAGAGGCAAATGGATTAGGATCAGCTTTGATTGTAACAACTTGTCCCTCATGCTCAAATTTTATGCAACAATGTAAGGTGGAGGGGATGAAACCCATAGTGTGAATCTAAGGGTGTCTGAGTAACACATTATTTTAGAACTCACCCTCTATAACATAAAATAGTTTGGGAATGGTATGAGGCCCCAAGTGGATATGGAGGACAACAATCCCTAAGGTAATGGCCATGGTATCATTGAAGGAGTGAAGGACTAATATACTTTTAGACATTATATTTTTGGGTAGTTGAAGTTGGTCATATGCATGGGAGGAGATAAAGTTGATTGTAGCTCCTCCATCAATCATAACCCTTTTGATATGGGTTTAATTGATGTATGCAATAATAAAAATGGGATGATCAGATTCCTCAGGATTAGTGGGTGGTATTTTAGAATCCTAAAAGGTAATAAGGGCTAAAAGTTAGAGAGCTCAAACCAAGGGTGCAAGAGGTTAAAGATCATCTAGTTTTACCTTAATAGATTTTAGAGCCTTGATTAGTGCCTGGTGATGGTGGGGTAAAGTGTTGATTAGTTCATAGAGGCTCATTTTCATCGATGTTTAGTGAAGTTGTTTCAACACTAACCATTGTATGAATGCATAAGGATTAGAGGGAGAAGCTCCAAAAATGGATACTTTGGGTTTTGGTGGTTGTGAAGGTGAGGGTAGAGATGTTTGGGTTTAGTTAGTGGTTTAAGGGGTTGATGGGTAGGTCCATAGAATGGAGGATTTAGATTTTCCCTTATCTTTTTGTTGGGTTTGGGATCATGTAACCAAATGAATAGTATGGATAAGGGTTTTTTTTGGGTTTGATGCTTATTTAAATTCTTCCTTCTCATCCTTAGGTAGGAAAGGGAGAGTTGGTAAAGGTTGGGTAGGTTGGGTTGATGTCAAAATTAGTAATGGGGGTAAGAAGGGTTCATCTGATAATAGATCATCCTCATCATATAGGATATGAAAAAGTGCTTCTCTGTGTCATGTCCTGATGTCTTATGGTATGCACATATCAAGTTATTATTGAACCAAGAGGGTTTAAGGTGTGAAGGTTCAAAATTTTGATTGGAGGTAAGTTAATGGAATAGGTTTGCAACAACCTTTGAAAAATGGTTGAATAGGATTCAAGTAAAGGTGTTGGAGGTAATGGGTTTTTGGTTTTAGGAGTGGTAACCTTCTAAAGTATAGGTTTTAGATTAGAATTTAGAGTTGGAGGAATGATTTTGGTTAGTGGTTTTGGTTGGGTTTTCTTGGTTATGGTTGGTTTAGAGGTTGAAGACTTGGATGATGAAGGTTTAGCTATAGGTGGAAAAGTGAAGGTGAATAGATTGGTTAAAAATGATGGATAACTATATAGTTTTATGGGTGTAGGTGGAGTAAAATGGGATGGTTTATTAGAGGAAGAATAGGTAACTAGTATGGTAGAAGCATGGGGTCCTAAGATGGAAGGTAAGTGGGAAGGAGGTGGTATGGGTCTAGTTCAAGGTAGAGGTTTGGGTAAATCTACCTTCTTAGGTAGTTTAGTTAGATTTGCCTTTGGTGGACTAGATGGAGTTAAATCCAAACTTAGAGGGGGATGAGCATGAATAGGTGTAGGGAGAATCCCTAGGTTCTTTATTGGTTTGGTGAAAGAGGCATAAGGTGATTTGGTAATTTTAGATGGGGCTAGTTGGGATGGTTCACTTATGGTCTTGGAAGAAGTATTTGGTGAAGGGGTCATGATGGGCTTAAGGGTGGATTCAAATGAAGTTGAGGATTTAGATTTACTTTGGTAAGGTAGTTCAAGATGATGCCAAAAGATGTCTCTATCAAAATTAGGTTGGGAAGTGAATTCTAGACTTTGGACTAGTTTAGAAAAGGGCTTTTAGATGGGTTTAGTTCCATGGTTATTGGTTTCAAATATTAAGCCCATAGGTGGAGAAGAGGAAATGGATACTTCATTATTGTCTTTGAGGGAATATTCCAAAATTTGTGGTTGGGTAGATGAGGTAATTTATATTTTTGGTATGGTTTCTGAAAGGAGAATGGATGTTCCTATAATAAAAGAGGTTGGTGTGGTGTCTTGAATGGGAGGGATGGAGATGGTTGCTTCTTTTTTTTGGGTATCCAAAGGAATAGAGCATATTTCTACCACTTTAATGGGTGGAGTGGAAGAAAAAGGGGTAGTTAAATCAATGGTTTCCTCCTTAGGTGCTTTCACCAAAGGAGAGGTAGTTAAAGACAAGGTATCATTAAATGAAGAGAGAGGAGTAGTTGATTCTTGCATTTGGGTATCCAAAAGAATAGGTGGTGAGTTCAGTATTTCTATTTGGGAGATTGAGGTAATGGTCTCTTCAACAATGGGCTCATTATTAATGACATTTATTGTATGTGCCTCATGAGAGTGAGATGATTTGGGTTTATTGTCATGGTGTTGGGTGGAAGGAGCATGATTGGGAAAAGGCTTGCATAAAATGTCAAGGGATTGATTAGGAGGTATGTTAGGATTATCAAATGCAAGTTATCCACTATGAATCAAATTTTGGACAAGAGTTTTGAAGGTATTACATCTATTAATGTCATGTCCTACAATAGGTGGAAGGTAAAATGGTGATTTTCATTATACCACCTAGGTACATGGTGAGAAGAATCAAATTATTGGGGTGGTTTAATTGGTAGAAGTTGGATGAGGTAGGATTTGAGAAATTTATCCAAAATGGATGCATATGATTCTCTAATGGGAGTATATTGTCTTAGAGGAGCTTAGTTTTAGTTTTAATTTTATTGATGAGGAGGGTTTGAAGAATTGGTTCAAGGTGGTTGGTTAACAATTGAAGGTGGAGTAGTTTTTAGAACAATTTATTTTGCATATACTTTTGCCTTGGTATTGGATTGGTTAGTAGTTTTGGTAGAGGAAGGGTCATTAGATTTAAAATTGGAATTTTTGTTTTATAATTTCAATTTCCCCTCATCAATGGCCTGATTTTCAAGTTTTTGTGCCATGGTGAATGTCTCATCAAGTTTGAACTTGGAGAGTGGGGGTAATATGTTTAGCACAATGCTGAGAGAAGAGTTCAATTAGTTCAGGTTGAAGTAAGGAAAAATAAATTTGGTTGATGATACCTCTCCATCTAGCAACAAAACAATCAAATGACTCATCATTGAATTGCATAATGGAATAGAGGTCAATAATAAAAACCTTTTTAGATATGTTTACCAAAAAGTGTTCTAAGTAGATTTGGGCCAATCGAGAACAAAAAGATTGAGTGCATGGGAAGAACACTATACCAATCAAGGGTGGGTCTGAATAAGGACATGTGGAAGGTTTGAAGAAAGAGAGCATCATCATATGTAATTAAATAGAAATAAATGATGCAATTCTCTCAAATGTTGTTGGGGATCTTCCTTACCTTAAAATTTAGATAACTTGGGCATATTCCATTAAGGAAGATAAGCATGGATAGGGATAGACGTATGAATGGGTTCATCACAAATTTGATCATAGGATAAAATGCTATGAGACCCAGAGATGGATGACTCCAAGTTGGTCATTTTTTCCATTAACATCTTGATCAAGTCTAGTTAGGGTTGGGAAGTTACATAATTAAGGGGCATATTATGTTGAGGTTGGGTGGTAGCTATGTTTGGATAAGTGATAGAAGGTACTAAAGAAGCCACATATTGGAAAGTGGTCACAAAAGGTTGAGATGATATCACATATTGGTTAATTAACACAAATGGTTGGGTGGAAGGTGCTATGTATCCTTGTGGATTAGAGGCATATTGATAGGTTGTCATGGGCACTTGTTGAGGAATAGATGTGGGTTGAGTTAAAGGTATGGCTGAGGTGGTGGGTTAAGGTTGGATAAGTTGAGGTTGAGTTGTGACTCTATTGCTAATGGGTGGAAGTGTTTGAGGTATAGAGAGCACCAAGTATTGAAATGGGGTAGAAGTTGATGGGTTGGTTGAGACAAGGGGAAGGGTGTAAATAGGGAAAGAACACAACCCCATGGTAGGTGAAGTATATGTAACTAAAGGTAAAGTTGAACCTATATGTGAAGTGTGGGGTGTGGTAGGAGGTATTTGGTTGGAGGTTTGAATATTTTATTAGGTTTGGGTAGTGGTAGTAGATGGGACATTAGAGGAAGAGGAAGCTTGGGTCAATAAGGGTTGGGTTGAGGTAGTACCCACCATAAGGTGGAGAGGCATACCATAAGGAGGATCTATAGGAGGAACTAAAGCAATAGGGGTACAATTAGGTAAGTTGTTAAGGTAGTGTTTAAGATCAATTAATTTGTTGCCAAGGAAGGTAGTAAAATCTGCATCACCTTTAGAAACAATCAATATTTTTGTAGGAGGGGGAGAAAAATGAGGTGAACCCTCTTCATTAGAATTATATTCCATGGAGAAGGAGGAAGAAGGTGGTGGTTGATCAGTTTGGTTTCTCAACTATTATCTAATAAAGACCATGTGAGAAAATATGAAATAATATAATGAAACTCACACCTCAAACAAAGATCAATCAAAAGAAAAGAATTCAAGGCAAATAATGCATACACTAAAAGTGCATTAAATCCTAGAATTTTTTTAAGATCACTTTTTGCTTATGCCTTAGAAAGTGTGAAGAGGTAATTTGGCTTGTAGATTGGGTACTAAATTGACAATCTAAGGTTGGTTTTATGTTGTTTAGGTGCTCAAGAGGAAAATATATGTTGAACTTCAGTATGTGGCTTGGTATTGGTGCCTAACCCCTCATTTCATGGTCCCACAATGGTAAGAGTGTCAGGTGCTTAGCCAAAATATATCAAGTTTAAAATTTATACTTAACTAGAGAGCTGAGTTGGTTCTCCCCTTGGTGGTAAAATCCTAGGAAGATAGTCAGGAGGGGGTAAGGCTACCACTAGGTGATGAAATTATAGTTAGGCCTTAACTTAGGTATATTTTGATGTGTTAATTGTTTTGTGGTTTGGTTTAGTTTGTGATAAGAAGTGTGAAAACTAAAATCAATTACTTTCCCTTATAAGTTACTAGATGAACTAAGATAAATAGGCAATCAATGTATGCAAAAGGTTTATTTTAAGCCCAAAAAGAAATTTTTAGATTTCATTCGATGAGAAAATAAGGAATAAAAGGGGAACTAGGTCCCACTGGGTTTGTGAAAATGTTTTAGTTAATTTTCATTCATTTTTTAGTTTGGAAGTAAAGTAATGAAACTAGTAATAGGGTGTGTAGAAAAATACTTGGTAAAATGTAAATGTGAATCTAGAGGATAGTGGGAACTCCTCTTTGGCTAGGAAGGAATAACCTATAGAT
This sequence comes from Torreya grandis, assembly GCA_037957365.1. NCBI lineage: Eukaryota > Viridiplantae > Streptophyta > Pinopsida > Cupressales > Taxaceae > Torreya > Torreya grandis. Next base: position 2,031,205 of record JARHVA010000327.1, read on the forward strand.
AATAAAAACACTCAAAAAGAGGTTTTTTAGATGGATGGTTGAGTGGAATGCCTAGCATGAGCTATATCTAAGAAGCATAGTGCTTACTAAGATGTTGTGAATCCACTGTTATAATAATTAAGCTGATAAAAATGAAAAGAGATGATACTTTCATTTAATGATATGAAATCAAATACATGTAATAAAGAGAAATTAAATGTTTTTTTAAAGAAAACAACTAAAAATAGAAAAAGTGGGTCAATACTTACGCTAAAATGGTTGGGGTCTAGTTCAAAAAATCAAAAAGGTTACTATTATCAAGCAGAAATAGAGTAAAGTGGGTTTGGTTGAGGGTAAGGGGCTCAAAAGAGTTTGCTAGATTTTTGTGCCACAATGACTATTAGTGGTCAGGTTAACTAGCTATGGTTGGTTTAACCAATGATGGTTGAGGTAACCATCAATGGTTAGGCTAACCATCAGTGGTTGCTTGTGTGTTCTAGGAGGATATTAAAGGGGGGTTACAAAATGATGAATAAGTGGCAGTTTTGGTATAGGCTTGTGGGAGGGAGAATAATATGTTAAGAGGTCTAGTTGGGGTAGGGAGGTTAGAAATAAGCTAAAATAATGAAAACAAGAATAAGATACTTATAACTTGATGGTAGAGGGCTAAGGTAATTTGGCCAAAGTGATGGTAATTTGGCCTTTGAAAGTGATGTAGATAGAGGTTCAGGTCTCTAATGTTATTTCTTGCTTGTTGAGGAGATGTTGGATACCTACACAAAAAAATACAATGACCTGGACACAAATTCATTTATGGATCCATTTCACTTCCTCCTCTTCTCTTTTTATAGGATGAAGTTATTAATTGGGTTGGAGGAAGTTACTAATTTGATAGGGGATAAAGTTACCTATTCAAAAGGTTTTAAAAATAAGTTTCCATTTAGGGAAATGCTAATCTTGCATAAGGCTATCATTACTTTAATACTTTAAAACTAGTTTGAGGACCTAATCATCGATGGTTAGGTCAATCGGTGATGGTTAGGCTAACCATCGATAGTCAAGGGGTTATAGGAAAATAAGTTAAATTAATTTGAATTAAATGGATGCATTAAACATGTTAAGTTATGGGTCAAGTTAGTGAGTCTAGTTGACTAAGTGGTCCACTAAATGTGAGGTTGAATGAGGTTAAAGAGGTAGTTTGACATCAAAAGTTGTCATGTGTAGCTTTTAAGTGTTTACAATTAATCCAACCATGTTTTTACCATGGTAGTTTTCTTTGGTAATTATGCTTAATTTCCAAATCATTGGATAAAAAAGTTCACAACTAAATATTGGAGATGTGAAGAGGAGAAATGGAGGTTGACCATGCCCCTAATTTGGTTCAAGGGTGAGTTATGTCAAGGCCATAGATATCACAAAATATTAATAACTCAATTGAAGTATATACATTCCAATCTCACCTAGGTCAAATGATGTAACCATCTCAACCTACAAAAGGGAATTATCATGAAGGCCATCAAGGGTGCTAGTCTCAATCACACTACTCAAAGGAGCTACTGCTACAGATAGATAAAGATCATTTGGTGAATCTTGGTGAGGTATGTGCATACATGTTTATATGATTTGAGTATGTATCTATTGTTTGGTACATTTACATGTAATATGCACCTTTAATGTGTCTCAAAATGAATAATTTGTTAAAATGTAACCTCTTATCTATAAAAAAATCTATAATATCTATCAAAAATATGAAAAACTATCTCAAATTTATAAAATTGGTGCCAAATGCATAAGATTATTACCCAAATGTATATCTAAATCATGTAAACTATATCAATTTGTGTATATGTAGACTCATGTATCTAGGACATTTCCCCACTTATATGCCCTTCTTTTGAGGTGAGGGGAATAAAATTTGGTCATCACTTTATCTTAAAAAGATATGATAACCTTGATAAATCTATATCAATCATGTAGTAATAATACATATATTAGGATCATGTCAAAGTATATGTATCAATGAATCTCTTAGTATCCAAACACAACAAGCCCTAAAAAGCATGATATGAATCATAAAAACATCTAGAAGTAACAAACACAAGATCAACAAATGAGTAAGCACACACTCAAAAAATATCTTATGCAAAAAGGGTCTAGGGAGACATAAAATAAGGGGCATATTCAAATGATTAACATTTAAAGGAGATGACATGTTCAAATGTCCACACACCAAATAAACTACACTCAGGGGCACTATGACCAAAAAATAAGGAACTTGTTCAAATGTTCCATAATTGAGACAAGGTAGAAAATAAGAATTAAAATCAAGTAATCCATGTAATAAAATGAAAATTGTAATATAAACAACTAGCATTCTAGTCTCTGCATAGAGGTGTTAACAAAATGTCTTATAACATAACATATCTAACACACAGTGTAAGATATAAGCATGAATATAGACATGTGTAAATGTTAGTATATAATCTCAACATGATTATGTAGAGTGAGTATAAAATAATGTGACATGTATACATTATATAAATAGAAGTAAAATCCCCCAACATTGTGTGTCATGTGGGTAAAGGTCAAACATATGTAGGCTCATGTATCATGGATCTAGTGTATCCTTGTATCACACTCAAGTACTTATGAGACATATGTGTATAGAGAAAATAAAATTATATGATATCTACTAACATAAATTAAACAAAATATATGGAATCTATTAAACATGTAAATGTTAAGTATTTTTATATTTTTTCTTTATTTGAATGTTTACATTTTTATTCATTATCTGATTTTTTTTTGAATTTTTTGAATGTTTGAATTTATAAAGAGAATTAAAGCCAATGATACATCTAAGGGATGATCATAAGGTGTTCTAGGCTTATAATGGGTTACAAAAAATTGGTCATGTTTCCAATGATCTGTATGTGCTAAATCCAGATGTGAAGAATTTGTAATACTCTGCCTATGCTTCATAAGACTATGTGGTCATGAAGCAGTAGTATAAGCTATAGTGGTTTATGGAACCCATATATTAATTCTATATTTATTTTTTGGTGTTTTTTTACTAAAATTCCTCATTTTTTAAAATTTAATTAGGGACCCATTTATTTTAAAATTCTTATATATTTGGTCCTTGTTGAGAAAAAAATGGCTTTGGAACCTAAAATATAAACCTAGTTTTTAATAATCACTTTTCATTTATAAATTATAGATTGAAATCATGACTAAATTTAGTTCCAAATTCTATGCTTTTATTTATATCAATTTATTTGACTAACCTGGCTAACCTTTTAACTACCATGTTTATCAAGTTTTTTGGATTTTATAGGTATATTTACTTTATAGACTAGTTTTGAATTGACAAGTGTCACTTTATTATTGAAATTTCATAGAATACCAATTTTTATTTGACATATCAAGCTTCAAATACTTTTGACCAACTAACTACATGAGATCATTCTATGTGTCACCATCCCAATCCATCACAAGATTTTGACAAAATGACTAAGTCATGAAAATAAGTAACTGAGTGAGATTGTGCCATGCATCCTCACCTCACATCATCATAACTATTTACTTAGAGTTATAAGTCATAAAAAATGACTAAATGATTGAGTGAGATTGTTCCACGTGTCATCATCTCACTTTATCATAGACTTTAACCCAAAGGCCAAATTACTAAGACCAACAACCAATCGATTAAGTAAAATAATGTCACATGTCATCATCTCATTGCATAAAATCATGTATCCAAAATAATACAATATAAATACAAAAATGAAGTGATTAAATGACATACCAATATGTCTTTCCATTTAGAATCACCTTGTTATTATGTACATTGATAAAATTTAAGGAAACTATGAATAATAAGAAAAATATATTATGAATAAGTGACAATGACAACGTTAAAATGAAAATGAACACATAAAAACTTAAATGGATGACTAATCAATCAAAATCAGCTATAAAGCAACACATATCAAATAAAGCCTTATGAAATCTTATGACATGAAAATAAAATTAAAATTAGAAAGATGATTGATAGGGACTATTATGATACAATTAATTCTTATGAGTGGAGTACATGAGTAATGAATTTTCCATTTACGACTAAACTGTATACTATGTTCCCAAATCAAATCAAATTACATTTTCCATATTATAACTTGAAAATTGATATCTAGAGCTCTACAATGACTAAAATCCCTAATTTTTAAGTCAAACACAAATATCAATATGAACAATTATGGAGATTAAGAACTAGGAACCACCTCCCTCATTATTATGTTTTTGGACCAAACAAGAGTTTAAAGATACAAAGTATGACCTAATTTATCTTCATAATACATTTCATCATTATTTGGATATTTATATAGAGGTTGAAGTTGTTCAACCATATAAGGATGAATACAATTTGAATCTCAATGAAATGGAATATAGAGATGACTTTATCTCCATAAAATCCTTCTAACTCCATAAATTAGTGGATAAACATGAGGTATTTCCTTGTGTAAACCTAATATGTAATTTATTTACAACAAGTGCATGTAATAAGGACATCTTTAAAAAGAATGATAACACAAAACCAATAACCTATGTAGCTTGTGTAATACTCGATGAATATTACTGATTTCCTAAAATATATTTGTGCTATAATAAAAAAACAATCAAGGAGTGGATTAAGGAAAATAAGGTTAGGGAAACTTTAAAAGTATGGGCTGAAAATTGGAACAAATTTGATATGAGGAAAAAGGTCCTAGTTTCCTAATTTAGGCTAGGTGTTAGAATATCCATGGGTTTCTTAAGTAGACTACATGGAGCTCCATCCATAAATTTTGTGGATGAAGTCTAGGTTCCTTATTATCAATTATTCTTGATGACAATATCATTTTTTACATTATGGGAAATTGTAAGTTACAAATTGAAAGCCCAAAGAGTCACACCTAATAGATTAGATAAAAACTTATATATGCTTCAATATTTTCTATATGTTATCTGTGGCACTTTGAGATCTAATGATACCTCTCCTTGAAACCCAAAGGACAAAAAGGACATGTGATGATTTTGATTTTTATCACATTCACAAATTTAGAGATCACATGCAAAATATAACAACCACTTTTTATCCAATGATATACAAGAAAATCAATGAAAAACCAATGTCAACATTGTCTACAAATATCAATAAATCACTTAAATATATAGGGAACATTGGTTCTATCTTGGTCACACAGTTATCAAAATTGAGGGTATATTAGTAGCACCATTCTATTTACCTAGGCTAATTCTAGACAAGTTAGTTGAACATGAAATTAATTATCAATTGTTTGATGTTGATGAAAACATTAGAAGGGATAAACTATAAAAATTTCATAAGACACTCCTTAGTATTGAAAGACAAAATTTCTAACATTGGGAATAACTAGCTAAGAACTCTCTCCATAAAGGCTCTTTCTATTTTAGATTAACATAGTTCAAATTTTGGTACCCCAGAGGGGTGGTAATGCAACACATAGATTTTTTTTATGGAAAGTTTAACACTAGTTATGGCCATAAAGAATATGTGCATGGTTTTGTTTTTCTAAATCTTGAAGATGACTCCTAGGTATGCAAAAAAAATGAGAATTGCTCAATTGATCTAGTATTATCATTCCATCACAAATGATGACGTAGATAATATAAAGCAAGAAGAAAAGGGCCAAGCCACAAAATAAATAGATAAAACTTATGAAGATGTTGAATCAAAAGAAGAGGTTAATGAGAAATTAAAAGTAAGGGTCCTTAATAACCTCCCAAAGCTAAAAGATACTGAATAATAAGATCTTTCTATTAACATAGGGTAATCCTTAATTTTAAAAGTCTCATTTGTATTCACACCAATAGTTACCACTATCCCACCAACTCTATCACCAATGGTAACTAATTCACCACTCCTCCTCTAGTACAAACTACAATTAGTCCTATGATAACTCAAGCAAAAGCCACTCTTATTACCACTCAGGTTACACAATAAGAGGAGAAGGTTGCCCCAATACTCAGGGGCATCACTAGGGTTGGCCTAGATGATTCTCAAAGGAAGGAATCTACAATAAAGCTATGAATACGACATCTAATAGGAAGAAACTATATTTTTAGGCTTTCCAAAAGGTCCTATATTTAGGAGTACTTCATCCTTGATGGAAGAAGCAAGAGAGTCCAAAAATTCCACTTTGTATTCCTAAATCATTTTAGACACAAAGTAAGAATTTCCTTTCCCTACTCACAAGAAGAAGGAAACACATCCTATTCTGCATAGGTAACCTTTGGATCTCATAGCCTAATCCCTCCTCACATTCAAGATTAATATCAAAATGCTATAAGTATAAAGCATACACACCCTATTATTTCCCAAGAACAAATCATGTTACACAATCTTACCAAGAAATCTTCCCCAACCTTAAGGTGGGAATACATAACAAGAATAAGTAATGATCTAAAGGGTTCAAGCCCTAATTTTGATAAATATGTAAGTATATAGGATAATGAGAACAACCTAAGGGAACTATTAGCTACTACTGTTACTTGGAAAAAGAGCTAACAAGGAGATATTGGCCTCCCAGTAGTCACTAGTGTTCTTAAAATTGTTCAAATACTTATATGACCAAAAACTTGGGTTTTCTTCACTATATTCTTTAGTAAATACCACTATTTATTCCACTAACATTATGAATGCCACTCATACAGCTATAATTGTATCATTACTTGTCCCTAAAGTAACCTTTAACATAGGTTGCCATTACACAACCCTATTTTTTAAATCTTACCATAGATACCATAATGACAAGTTCAAACTTCTATTTGAATATTTAGTATCCCCATCTATTTTTTGCCACAATTTAGTATCCCCATCTATTTTTTGCCACACATCCATTATAGGCACACACTTCCACTCATTTGGGGCTGTCAATTACCAAAAGACTAAAACTAGAGTCACCAATGATCACAGTCTATGAGTCTCCCAATATCAAAAAATATGTCATCAAGATTCCTCCACAAACCAAGATTTCTAAAGATAAAATGGTTATTACACCATTCCCTACACCTTCACCTTCCATATCTCCTAGTTCATCTCCCTCACTTTACCCATTTGCTTTTATTCCACCTCCACAGAGTCCTCCATCTCCTACCATCTCATCCTCTAGCCAAAATTCCTCTTAGGACCTACTTGTGAAAACTCCATGGATTTAATAGATGCAAACTAAGTAGTTATCTAGACATGATTTGGTTATCATTGAAGATCCAAAGCTAACTATGAAATTTTATGAAGTTTCTAATAAATGGAAAATAGTAAGAAGAAAAAAAATGAATAATAGTGGAAAAAATATTGAGTTCAAGTGAGAAGAGGTGTTTTTATCACTAACTAATAAGAGGAAGACCTGCTTGGAGAGGATGATGAAATCTAAGAAGATCCCATCTCTATGATCGATGCCACTAGGGGAGTTTTGGAGAAAATGTTTCATGGCTTGAAATAAACCAATAAGAGATTGGAGACATAAGGCAAATTAAAATCCCCATATGACATATTAGCTAATATGAAGAGCTCAACCAAGACTCTTTATGAAATATTTTTCTTCATATAAAGATATAACATAGAGTCACGACTATAATGGGGAAATGTGGTGAATTATAATGAATATTTGAAAATTATAGACACCAAGTTGCATTTAATTACTAAGGAAATAAGACATAAATCATGTCTAGATCTTAATTTACAACTTCTAAACATAAATTTGGCACAAAACTATGTGAATAATTAGAGGCTTCATCTCAAAGAATGACATACTCAAATGTAGGAATTGGTTGGTAAAATAACTATCCAAAAGTATAAATCCATGGAAATACTAGGAGATATGCATATTTCCATTATATATACTCTAGTAAGGTAGGTAGTGACAAAACCATTAATTAAAATTCTACTCTAATTAGCCATTGATAATTTTAAAGCAAGAATGGATAACACAGTTTTGGGAGTAATGATCAAGTTATTCAATTGATCAATTTCACTAAAGATAAGGTAGCCCAAACTTAGGAATTGGATTCATATTTCTTTATTATTATTGCATAAAAAATTGATGAATAAGATTTGAGTTTTATTTAAATTTTCATCTATTAATTTTGAAGTCATTAAGAGAGACTTTACAACATGCATGGTTGCTTATGAGAAAAAAGGGATTCAAAGAAGAAAAATAGTTGGTTGATAAAGTAAGGGATTCATCATTACAATCCCAAACATAGATAAATTCACCTTCTTCCCTTACACATGCATTGACTCATACTACAACATGAGTTGTGTTGTCTTAAGGTAGTTCTATTTTGGCCCCTTTACACACATATGCATGTCCTACTTTCAGTACTACTACAATTACATCTCTTATTATTGTAGAAATGTCTAGTGCATCTATGTTTACTAAAATTTTTCCATCCTCTATTTTAAGTGATTTTAATCAATAAATTCAATATAGAGTTCAATCCAATATAAATGTAGTCTTAACTACCCATTCAACTCAAGATTTTTAAAGTGATTGTTTGAGTCTAAATTTGGCATCGTATTTTTATATATTTTTACATGTAGATTGGTTTAAATTAAGGCTTGTTTATTTATAAACATTATGATCATGCAGAGTTTACATGCTAAATTAAGAGAATCTTACTTTAGATCCTTATAAATATGCAAAAAAATTAAAAGATGAGGTTGTGCCCATACAAAACTATATGTGTTTGAATTTTATTCATTGTAATAAGAGGAGAGTTTTGGAAATTAATTAAAGTAAATAAAGTTTATTAGCTATTATATAAGTTTGTGTGAATGTGTTATATCTTCCAAATTTTTATGTTTCTTCAAATAATTTCCATCAAGTTGATAGATTTATAGGATGCTACGTATGTGTTTTATGTACTATGATTGGATTTCTTAATCAACTCTTTGGTTATAGATCATGATAATATTTTTTTTAGTGACATTGGATATGCATAGTAATTTGGTACTAACAATATCTTTGATTAAAATCAATGGGCTATATTAAAATTATTTCCGTAGACTCTTCACTATGTTGATTGTGTTATGTTATTTCAACTAATCAACAACATACAATGGTTCATGACATATGCTCATCTTAATATAAAAAGTTAGATAAAAAGGGTTTAATCTTCAATTGGACCATAGAATCCCTTTTTTCTCCTCTAATTTTTCATATTTTAACCCTTTTAATTAGCTCTACCTTAGTTTATATCCATCCATTCCATTATAGGTTAAGTGTTAAGCACCTACAATATTTAAACCATTTGATCTAAACAATCATTGAACTCATCATTACTCCACCACATGGTTATTTACAAAATTGAGACTTCAAAATTATGCCTTGGAATGAATTTTCACCAATCCTCAAACAATAAGGCTTTCTCATAAGAATATTTGGTGTGCATAAAACCCACATCAATAGGTGTAACTATAATTATGGGTCTTTGTAACCTCTCTTAAACATGTAGATCTTCTCTCAATAATTGATTTGGTTGTTTAGGTATAGATAATGGCTCTGTGGAGTCCACTATGTATCTCTAATTCATTAACTTCTCTAGTGTAGTTTTCATAGGAAAAAATATTAAATTTTTCTTACCCTTTCATTCATGATTAACCTAAATAGGTTTTATAATTAATTGTCTTGGAATAAACTTCTTTTATTATAGTGGATACTCATACTAATTCCCTAAAATTGTGATTACCATATTAGAATGAATATAATTGAGACATATATGCACAATGGGGGGTAATTCACAAAGATTATGAATCCAAGGTTTCCCCAATAATACATCAAATACTCCCATATGTGGTATAAATAAAAATGTTATAGTAACATGTGATGGACTAGCATGTAATGGTAAATCAATCTCACTAATAACCTAATGTGATATCCCATATAATTATCTAACCATCTTGGTTGAAGGGTATTAAACATTAAGTGTACTTGATGATTGTCTATCTATTGTAGAAACTTAATTGTATTATTACTGCATACCATGGAATCTAATTGGGAATAAAAATTCTTGATTGTAATGCGTATGATGTTATTATTTTGCTTATTATTTTTAAAGTGTTGATGTATATTTAGATTCTATAAAATTTGGCTCTTTGATTATATAAATTTTGAAAAAAATTATTAATTTTACTTTGTAAGAGTCTTTAATGAAACTTTTTCCTTGTAGTGAAGATGAATCTAATTTTGTGTTGTTGTCCACTAGCTCACATGCATACTTATGCACATCCATATATAAGCTATCAAATTAAGTGTAAGTCTTATTCCACACTCTTTATTTAAGTGAAGAAAGAATACCCTACTAAATATGAATTTTACTTCCAAATCTAAGTGTTTATATCTCAAATAATATAACTCATTGTTAAACTATATAGCATAATCTTAAATAGACTCATCATCATGTTACATTAATCCTTGTAAATGTTTTAATGTGAATTTAATAATTTCATGCTTATGAAAATATGATAGAAATATTTCCTTTTTCCTTATAAAAGTGGGTAGTGAACCATTAGGAAAAATATACAACCAATCACTAGTTTCTAATGTTAAACTCCTATTAAAATATTTTAGTATTAGGCATCCATCTTTAGCCCAATTACCAAAGTCATGTACATATTGTGCCAAATAGTTGGAAGAGTCTCCTTGACCATAAAATAAAGGTAAAAATGGCATGAAAAAATATATTGGGTAAGGATAATAAAAGACATTTTGTGTAAGAGGTTGATCTTCTAGAATGTTATCATCAATATTAGCATTACATGAAAACAATTGTAATTTGAAAATTGGTATTTAATTTTGTAGATCTCCTATGGAATTCATCATCAATAAAATGTGACTAGGAGGAGTGTTTAAAGTGTGGGAAGATGTACTAATGGGTTGTAATTTACCATTGATTTGAAACATATGGATAATGGGCTCATTAAAACTATCATTGAATTCTAAGTTGGCATCATTGTATGATTTAGAAACTTTGTATAAGGGAACATTCATATCACATGATATTTGTAAAGAAGCAATTATATAATTTTGAATTTTATAGATATTTGAATTAATATTATGTAAATAATCATTTCATATGAGTTAACTTGACATATTATTTATACCACTATGGCAAAGAGCTTGACCATTTGAATCTTCATTACATTAAAAAAATGAAATTTCACTTTTTTTTTCACTATGCATCAAAGAATTATAAGTAAAATGCATTGTATGAAAGTATTCCTCTTCACCACTATGGATATTGTAATATTTTTCATTCCGATAAAAATTTACAATATTTGAATCACTTTCACATGCATCATATATAGTAATTTTACTAGTCCTACCATTTTCATGTTTCCATTCTATAAGGAGAGGGAGATAAATATTGCATGTAGTTGTATCATTTAGATATAGATAAAGATAAGTAATTTCAATTTTATTAGTGTTTGAATTAGCTAAAATGGAAGATAATATTCAAAATTTTGTAGCATTTTAAACATTTTGAAAAGAAGTAAGACACTCAATATTTGTAACATGTACATCATTTAGTAAAGGAGATATGCATTCAAATTCTTGTACATTGATGTAATGAGAATATTCCATAAATTGAGGAGTTATATTATCAATATTTTGAATGATATGATTCTTTTTGTTTGCATGAATGATAATTTTATAACATTTAATGCAATGAAATTCACTAGAAAATTGTAAAGATAAACATGTCATTTTATTAAGAAATACATTGTTTAGATTGAAAATCTTGCCATACAAGAGGTGTAGGAGAGCCAGGATCTTCACACTCACTTTCTAAATATGTGGAATAACTAGAATAATCATAACACATGTTTTTATTAGTATATATAAGATCATCAACATTTTTATTTACAATAACTAGATTATTGGTCCATTCATTATCATAAGTGTAAGGAGTTGCTACAAAATAAGGGGTTTTATCACACTTTATATTAGCCATGAGATCCTCATAAGCAATGTATTGATAGTTAGGAAGATTAAATATAAAATCTAAAGCATGAGGTTCCTTATGTTTTTCACTATGGGTGTTTATTTTGAAGGTCGTAAACCTAAATACACCTAAAAGAAAGAGCACAAAGGCTAGGGAAATAAGGATAACAAGAATCACCTATATTATGGTTATGAGAAAATCAGATATGTGAAAAATAAATATAATAATCTGAAACTCTATAAGGCTAAAAATCCTAGAGTAAGATGGGGTTTGGTTCAATTAGACTATGAGGTAATGTTCACCAAATTATTAACCCTTTTTTGAATTTAGGTTTAGGGGTAATATACTAATCAGCTAAGGAGATGACTATTCTACAAGCAGACTAATTAAATAATTTAGATTCATAATATTCTAATGCAGTGTTAAATTTTATAAATTGTTTAACCCTTTTTGGAAAATTTATTATTAAGGGTCAGGATAAATAGGCTATTCCAAAGTGAGATAACCTATTCCTAAAAGTAGGCTAATTTAAATAATTCCATTTATGATATTCAATTTCAGTGATAAATTATAAAAATACTAAATATAGAAAGTATAATGCCAAATAGTATTTTGATTGCACAATCATGAAGAATAATTAATACTTAACTTATGCAATGATGCATAAATATATATGAGATGTACATGTGTGGAAACATGTTTTATAATGTTTAGGAAACAATCATCAAATTCCAGAAATAATATTTTTGGTTGCCTAAACACTTGAATCAATGTTACTATCCAAATATTGAGGTAATTATCATGTAAAAAAAAAAGGTGCAACTACCTAGGTATTTTTGGGTTTTGTATCCTTTCATCTGATGTATCTGGATCTTACACATAGGATGTTAATGACCATTTTTAATTCAAACCTTAGATTTCCACCTTAGGTTGTTAGTGGGCTCATAATGTTGAGATAACCTCAAAGAACCCTTTATCAATGAGTGCTACCTACATAGTCAATGCTTCAAGGAGGGTCTCAAACTTATGTATTTATACCCTATTTGTGGCAATGTGTGTGCACAAGAGTGAAATATACTATATGACAATGCAAGTAGTGATATATCTTGTAACTTGACAAATATGGTTCATGGGATATATTTTGAGAGATTCAAACCTGTAGTATGAATGATCCTATGATTGATATGCAAATATGAATGAATAGGGTATAATATCTTATTTGTGATATTGATTAATTGATCTTGAATATGTGATTACTTTATAATTTTTAGATGACCAAATGAATTGGATTTGAATTATATTTATACCATGGAGGGTTAATGGCATTGTTAGGCTAAATGATACACATCAGAAGATTTAAAAATTTGAGTGTTTCTAGGATAAGGACACTTGTGTTGGGGTTGGGATAGTAGTGTAAATGTTATTGTCCTACCTTGAACATAACTATCTAGGATGGAGGAAATTTGTTGAGGTTATATAAATGTAAGTGAAGGATATATATTAGATTTTAGGCATTTTATAGTTATAGGTGATATATATAATAAAAATAATTAGCGTTGGACAAAGAAGTAAGTAATTATGTCAAATGAGGTGGTGAGTACAAGCCTTTTGGCTACAAGGAAGGTCAAACTAAAGGGTAGATCCTTGATATATATTTGTCAAGTGTACATGACTAGTTTAACATATGAATCCAAATTTAAGTATCTACATTTTCTCCTCTAATATAGAATGCATAAGGATAAAATTACGAGGTTAAATGAAAGAAAATGTTCTATGGTGTGTAGAACACACCTTATCTTTACTTGATCCCACTTGAATTTTCTATATGTTAATGACCTAAAACCAAGTATATGTTACAAGTGTAATTAATTTATATAACCAAAAATTGAATAATTTCAATATGCTTATAAGAAAGAGTGTAAGGAATGAGTACACATGTGTGTCGATGCAACCATGTTTCCCCTTAGTAGTTTATCTTGGTAAAGATGATTCCTATCTAAAGCATTGGAGAGAGGTTCAAAACTTAACCTTGGATATGTGAAGAGGGGAATTAGAGGGTGATCATGCCCTCAATTTGTTATAAGGATGCATTATGACAAGTCTATTAAGAGCACATAATCTTAATCATGCAATTCAAATATAACCAATCAAGCCAATCTAGCTAATTTAGCCAATATTGCCTGAGTTAAATTATGTAACCATATCAACCCATAATAATAGAATAATAGTACCAAGTCCATTGAGGGAAAAGCATCTTGATCACATTATTAAAAATAGCCAGTTATTATAGCTAATAAAATCTCAAATGATGCATCTTGGTAAGGTTGGTGCATAAATGTATGTATAATTTGAAAGTGTATCTATAATTTTGTGAATGTATACCTCAAATATGTCTTAAGATGATGTATCTGTCAAAATTTAAAATTTACTCTATAACATGTATATAATATATATCATGAATCTAAAAATATTTATCCCAAATCTATGCCCAATACATAAAATTTTATCCTAAATTATATCTAAACCATGTAAACTATGTAAATTAAATCAAAATATGTTCATTATGTCAAATTTATGTATGTGGAGTCATATCTTCTATGACATTACCCCACTGATATGCCCCCCATTTTGAGGTGAGGGGATTGCAAAAGTGATAATCAACTTATCTCAAAAGGATAAGATAACTATGCTATATCTATATAAAAATTGTAGCAAATAAACATATAGTAGTGTCATGTAGAAGTAGATATATCAATGAATCTCATAATATGCATACATAATAAGCCGTAAGATTCATTATGTGAATCATGGAGACATAAAATATAATGAGATTATAAAAAAATCAAGAAAACATACAAGAGTACTAAAATGTTACACAAAGAGGGGTCTAAGGAGACTGAAAATAAGGGGCATGTTCAAATGTCATACACTCAATTAGAAGACATGTGAAAACGTACATGACCAAATTTGACCCCAAGTCAAATTTGGGTCAACCCCTAATATTTTAAACTTTTGAAGAAAGTCTCATGTGTCTTATGGGGTCCCTTATTGTCTTATACATGTCATTTGCCCTTCCCCTAGTCCCTATTGAAGCTCATTCTCTTAGTAATGGCCTAGTCAACAAAATTCAACATTGGTCAACTGTGGTAAAACTTAGTAAAAGGCTCAATTTATTTTATAAATGTCTTAAAATGGTCTATTCTAGGTTTTGATGTGTTTATAATATAAATTGACCACTTGCTAGGTTTTAGGTGCTAAAAGGGTCATTTGGCCACCTTTTAGCTTAATTAAATGACTTTTGAGTAATTTCAAATCAAAATATGTCATAAATGTAGTTAAGGTCAAATCACATTAAAATTAGTCAGGTGACAGTTAGAAGTCTGCTATTATCAAGAAATGGTAGTTTTCCCTCAAAATAGGAGTTTTTGTGCACTTGTATAGACTTCTCAAGCCCAAAATTAGTTGAAAACGTGGTATAATGAATCTTAACCTCCTCATAGTTCATTTATAAATTTTTATTGCAAAGAGAATGCAATAAATTTCATTTGCAACTTATTTTCCATTTTCACTTGGCAAGTAAAGAAAGGCTAGATTTAATCACTTGGCATGGGCCATACAGGTAGAATAAAAAAGAGTGATTCTGGGGGTGGATAGTAATCTAAGTTAAAATAAATTTCATAGTAATAAGTTTCAATTTGGTTCTTCCTCATTTATGAATAATCAGTTTGACACTAGGTGCATTCAAGAGGGGTATGCTTGTGTGTCAGGATCTTGCTCCTCAATTAGAGCACATATGATTACTTCTTGTATTAGCAACTAAACACGAAATTATACCAGAATCAATAAGTAACTAGAAATATGAAACAACACAAGAAATGAGAGACAATACACAATTGTATTAAGTACTCAGAAGAAAATACAATAAATAAGATGCCACTTCTTCTTCCACCTCAAAGGCTCACCACACCTCAAGACCTTCTTCCCTCTCTCTCTCAGTCCCAATAATCAACTCAAATATAGAATTGATGTTCACCTCTCCAACCAATTAGTAACAACCCTGCCAGTACACCAAGTACACAACCGTACTCCAAGTAGATCTCTTACTCTCTGCTGATTCCTACAAATCACTAGACCTTACTCACCATTGTAGATCTCCAAACGTGGTCCTGCACTCTTGCTGACCAAGATCATACATAAATGAAGAACCCCTCTGATTCTCCAAACTAGTACCCGCACTTGGTACTATGGCACTAGGAGGAACACACCATTGCTCACCTCTCTCTGAAGGAGCTTATTTTTGCTCTCTTACTCTCTAGCACAAGTTTACAATATAGCCCATGAGTCTATTATATAGATCTCATGCATAAAATAATTAGACTATCTTAATTACAATAATTAGACACGCAACTCAAGACTATAATTATCCTTTAACATGAAAACACTCAGTTTAACTAACTAACTATTCATGCAACGAACAATTCTAGAACACACAGGTGATCGACGTCGATCCCTATCTGTCTGGAGGTGACTGACGTCAGCCGACCTCCTGTCGATGCTGGTTGTCTTCTACTCGCACCTGCCGATGTCAGTTGCCTTCTGCACTATACTCTGTCGATGCCGATCTACCTGGAACTCAACAACCTTCTTAACTCCTCTTGTTTACATCTTGGTGAAGCTTTTAGCTCCACAACCTAACAATCTCCCACTTGGAGATAAATAGCTACACCTATACCTGTATTTGTACCCTATCTAATCTATTACCTAGCTTGTATCCCTCTTCAAGCTCAACCCTGAAGACCAATCACCACACACCCTGTGATGTCTTTCCTGTCATCCAAGTAACCTACCACATCTGAACCTACATATCCATGTAGTGAAGTCCTTGACCCTGTATAACATGTTAACCTACTGCTAGTCCCTCTTAGATACCTAAGAATCCACTGAAATGCCCTCCAATACTCCTTCCCTGAATTGGCTCCATACTTTCTGACAACTCCCACTACTTGGGAAAAAATTTAGGTCTACACTAGACCTCATGTGATTTTGAACACTGTTCTAAGCTCTACTTGAACTGTCCAGCCCTTGGTGTGCTTACCGATTCTGCATCCTACATCTTGAACCTCGCCAACACCTGATTCACATCAGCTCCCACTAGAGACAAAAATCTCCATGTCTCTCATGCCAAAGAATTTTGCTGCTCCAAATTCCCCCTAACATACCTCTGAACTAACCTTACCCTTAGCTCAAAAAAACCCTATATGTACAAACTTGCTAGCTAACTACCACATACAGTAATAGGATAATGTCATGACTCATCATCCACCTAGTAAGAATAAACACAATAGTTACACTGACATTGACTGAAGCCCTGCTTTGTCATCCACCTGTCAAACCTATACCACTGTCCTGCAACTTCCTCAAGACCATATACCTTGGCCTTCTATCTCACGTATCCATTCACTCTCTTCTTTAACCTAGGAATCCATCCATCTACTGGCAACTCTACCAAATCCCTGCTTGGTTCTCTTCTAAATAATTCATACCATGCTCCCACTGTTTCTAGATTCTACCTGCATTGCCTCTTCACATCTTCTTGGTTCTCAACCATCAGTAAGAAACAAGTAATATAAAGAAGGTGAACAATGAATATGAGGTTCACTTACCCTTTATGACCTCCATATGGGTGTTTGAGACTTGTTGATAGCTTGTTATCCACCCACTATCCATTCTAGTGACCGATCTCGGCCATCTCCCAATCTGCTCCTGACTGACATCGGTTCCCTACGACTGACCCTGTCTGCCGACGTCGGTCTCTTGACCGATGTTGGTGTACCTATTACTAATGTCAGTCACTATATGACCGATGTCAGTTCCTGCTTCTTGACACCATCGACTCTACTAATTTGCACATGACTGATGTTGGTGCCTGTCTGTTCGATGTTGGTTCCTCCTGATCGATGCCGGTATCTGTGTTTACCTGTGAGTGATGACTTTTTACCCATGAGCTCCTTTTGGGTCAAACCCTTGTCCATATCAACATAGCCCTGCTTAGAATAATTCAATACCCATAGCTGATCTCTGTCTATCATCTCCTCCATGAACACCAAGGCTTTCCAGTTCTTAAGTTTGTCAAAGATATCTATCTTCCGCTTAAGAACATGCATTCCCCTCCTACATATGTAACCAAGCCTACAAAGCCACATCTCTATAACAAAAGGTGAATCAATAATATAAGTAGATAGATAAAGGATACCTACTTTCTTACCACTGTCTAATTCAAGTTCATCCGTTGTGAGAGTTACTATGCATCTCTCATCACCTAGCTTTCTTGAAGAAATTAGACTCATCTCGAAGAATGGTACCTATATAATCTCATTCAACACCTGTGTGTTATCCATCTACAATTTTAGCTTCACTTCCCCTTTGCCAATCATTTGACAAGGCTCTCTAGCTCCTAAATAAATCTCTCCAAAGTCTCCAAAGACATACCCATGAAAAGATGCTCTATTTCGGGCTGCATGGAAAGAGGCAAAAGAATCTGTAAACCAAGATTCTACTTTATCTAGAACATCCTGTGCAACATCCCCTGCAACATCTTCTCCTCCCTACTGATCTGCTACCAACCAACAATCTCCTTTTCTTTGCTCTTTCTTTCCATCAATCAGACCATTCATGTTATTCAGTTTCTCCATTCTTAGCTTACTTTCTTCTGCCATTGCTATATTCCCACTCAATCAAAAGCCCCTATGAGTAACCTGTAATCAACACACACTATCCAGATCTGAAACCACCTATTATTAACCCAACCTGGCTCTGATACCAACTGTCAAGATCTTGCTCCTCAATTAGAGCACATATGATTACTTCTTGTATTAGCAACTAAACACAGAATTATACCAGAATCAATAAGTAACTAGAAATATGAAACAACACAAGAAATGAGAGACAATACACAATTGTATTAAATACTCAGAAGAAAATACAATAAATAAGATGCCACTTCTTCTTCCACCTCAAAGGCTCACCACACCTCAAGACCTTCTTCCCTCTCTCTCTCGGTCCCAACAATCAACTCAAATATATAATTGATGTTCACCTCTCCAACCAGTCAGTAACAACCCTACCAGTACACCAAGTACACAACCGTACTCCAAGTAGATCTCTTGCTCTCTGCTGATACCTGCAAATCACTAGACCTTACTCACCATTATAGATCTCCAAATGTGGTCCTGCACTCTTGCTGACCAAGATCATACATAAATGAAGAACCCCTCTGATTCTCCAAACCAATACCCACACTTGGTACTGTGGCACTAGGAGGAACACACCATTTCTCACCTCTCTCTGAAGGAGCTTATTTTTGCTCTCTTACTCTCTAGCACAAGTTTACAATACAGTCCATGAGTCTATTATATAGATCTCATGCATAAAATAATTAGAATATCTTAATTACAATAATTAGACATGCAACTTAAGACTATAATTAGCCTTTAACATGCAAACACTCAGTTCAACTAACTAACTGTTCGTGCAATGAACAGTTCTGGAACACACAGGCAACTGACATCGGTCCCTGTCTACCTGGAGGTGACCGACGTCAACTGACCTCCTGCTAATGCTGGTTATCTTTAGCTCACACCTGCCGATGTCGGTTGCCTTCTGCACTATACTTTGTCGACGCTAGTCTACCTGGAACTTAGCAACATTCTTAACTCCTCCTGTTTGCATCCTGGTGAAGCTTTTAGCTCCACAACCTAACATTGTGCATATGTTCCTTATTTTCAAGAATCTATGGAGTTGTGTGAGTTTTATGAAGTGTTTTTAAGTTGGAATATTCAATATCCAATGGTTTTTCCATCATAAACACTTCTCTCTTAATTCCCTTGAAGGAGTTTTCAAAATTGTGCTTGGTTTCCAAGTTTGCAGCCATAAATGGGTTGCCTAAGTTTTGCAACATGGAAGGAGCTTCTGAAGATGTATGATATGATTGGGTTCATGTTTTAAAATGTTTATTCATTGGTTTCACTTGTGAAATATCAAATTATCATACTCATCCAAATCCAAATTGCCTAATCTCCTTGTTCACTGCTTAGTCTGCTCACATTTAGCTTATGTTTAAGTTTAGGAGGTTGTACGGAGGGGTGAAAGTTGAAACATGATGAAATTAATGATTGAAACCATAGACTACCCAAGGGTATTATATTTAATACCATGAAGGATGGAATGATTTTCAATCTGGAGTGTTTCCTTCAAAATAATGATTGACTATTTTGAGGACTTCAGTCCCTAAATAACAAAATAGAGGTCCTAAGGGTTTTTGTAGACCTCTCAAAACATGTCTCCTTAAGGTCTTAGGACCCATAACTTACCAATATTTATATATATATTGAGTATAATACCTATTCCAACTTTTAGGAGCAAAGATTGAGTGGAGATGGGGGTTTTTAACCTTTAAAAATGATAAAAAATCACTAAATTATGATAGTGATGACCTACAGGGTGTTGATAAAAGGTGAAATTGCACTTCAAAATGGAAATTTATAATAATTCCATCAAATAAAAATCATATTAAATGATCCAAATATCTTCCATGAAACAAAATTATAGTGACAAGGTGGAATTTGATATTTTTAGACTTCTTAAGCCCTTCCCTATTGGTACACAAGCTTGGGAAGGAACACCTATAGCTGGGTTAGTGAACAATGAGTTGGAAGTTGGAATTTAGACCTTATTTTTATCCTTAAAGGAGAAAGATAGTGTTTAGTGATTTAAATTACCTTCATGGGAAGATATATCACTATCAAAAAAACCTTAAACACCACCTAATCACCTACAACAAGCCTAAAGCATGACTATCATGGTCAAGGCAAAGGAGTACTTGTTGAGGGCCTAAACATAAAATGATGATATTTTGAGGGTTTATAAGAGAATTTAAATCATGAGGAGATTACATGAAAAATTAAATATGAATATAGAGTCCACACTCTTGAATCAAGGCTCAATTTGCACCTACATATAGGGGTTTGGGCCTGTCTCAGTCCTTAATGGGTAGTGTGACTTGAGAACAAGAGGTGCATTGGAACAAAGAATTGGACTTAAGCCTAGGAAAATTTATAGAGGATCACTAATATGAATTTAAAACAATATAATATGTTGTATTGGGTCCATAAATCATGAACCAAGCTTCAAATCACCTATAGCTAGTATGTTAAATAAGAGTTCTCTCCTAGATAATCATAGACCTAATTCATAATTCCAAAGTCATGAAGTGGTTGAAAGGGAAAATAGGATATAACATGGTTTTGATTAGGATTTTATAGGGATGGATTATATTTCCATATCACAATAAAACTTTGGGAAATCCTTAAAGCATCCAAACATAGTCATACCCTACCTACCTTCATCAAGCTACTTTGTTCAAAGTCTACCTTGGAAATGTCAATAGTTTGATGATAAATAATTGGATTTCAATGATAAAATTTGATAGATATAATACTTGGGATGTATAATAAACTCTCATATGATAAATTTGATAATTCCAATAGAGAAAACCCCCTCTATTTTGTCTCAAATTAGGGGCAATTTTCCATGCACAAAGAAGAAAATTTTGGGGAAAATGGTGAAATTGGTGACCAATAGGCAAGTAGACCTTTGATGATGGTTAGATAAGATGTAAAAAATCCATATATATACATAAAAAAAATTCAATATGGTCTGAGGACAAATAGGATATCCTACAAGCCAAAGGTTACAGTTACTATGGGAAGGAATGGAAAGTAAATGGCTTGGTAAGGATGGTCACTTCCAATTCTAAATTTTTCCAAGAATTGAAATGTTCTGATTCATTTTAGGAGAGAAATTTTGGATTTTTATAAGATATATATATGAAAATAAAACATCAAAGGGGTCAGTTTGAGGTTTTGGTTGCAAGCAAACCCATTAGCAAGGTCTAAGCCTAGTTCTAAAAGGGTGGCCATCTTCAATTCTAGCTCTTAATGAGCTCCTTTTATGATTGGATCATGTTTGAGAGACATAAATAGAGGTGTGGGAATATTAATATTGTATAGAGACTATCGAAGAAGCCATTTTTGGCTTAAAGTACACTTGGACCTCACAAAATGTGCAAAAATGACATGGATGAATAAATATAAATGCTTGGAACTCTCATCAAATTTTGAATGGGACCTTGAGGAATTTTGAGGAGTTATATAAGGTCCTTTAGGATCCCTTGGTGTCATTTAGAAAGATATCCAATGTGTATTCTTTATAAATAATCCCTTAAGGGATAGAACACTCCAAACCCTCCAAGAAGACTGATTTAAACTTGATAAGAAGAAAAGGAAAAATAAAGCATTAAAATAGATATTTAAAGATTTAAAATCATTAGGATTACCTTGATAACTCTCTTGAGATTCATCTCTTACCACTGGTCCACACCTACAAGTACATAGTTATATGAAATAAGCTAAGAAGGAGCATTTAATGCTAGAACAGGGGTCTGTACAAATGATCAAGAGCTAAAATTCAACATGAGGAATTATGAGGAGATGAAAAAAGTTAATAATAGGCTAATTTATTAGTTTACACATGTGGGAGTACAAAATTAGCATTTTTTGTCCTCTATGTTAAAAAGGCCTAATTAAGAGGGCTAATGGATCAAAAAACACACTTGACTTGGGTGTTGAACCATGAAAATTGGAAAAGAGAAAAATGAAGGAAAAGGGTACTCAAAATGGTCTCACTTAGTCTTGGAAGTCAATACATTCTCATACACAAGTGGACTTGTGTTAAAATAGGGCTATAAGAAGATAAAGCCTAGTGAAAGATCTATAGGAAAAATGGGGTCTTGGTGAGAGATTGATGATAAAAAATGGATTTTTTTCAATCCAATATGATGATAATAGGCCTTTAATGAATAAAAATTACACCAATTTATTTAAATCCACATTTTAGCTATTTTGGCCAAATTAGGCCTAATGAGACAAGGAGGCCTTGTGACACCTAAGAGGGGAATTGATGATTATAAGTGATGTGCTAGTTTGATATTCTTTAAGATTATTTAAAAGTTTCCTTGGGATGTAAATATAGCTATCTAAAATATCTCATGATCAAAATCTTGTATTTTGCCAATTGTCAAGGAGTTTCAAGACTTAAAGATTCTTATGGAAGAGTTTCATCGCAATATCAAGGAAGGTGCTCAGTTTGGGATGGACACATGTATGAATATATTAATTTATCTCTCCTACACCTCATTTCCATTAAACAATTTTACCTAACATACTTTTGAGTGCTCTTGAAAGCCCATCATGAAGGTATTTTCATAAGAGAGAATGATTGAGAAGATTATTACACCACACTTGGAAAAGAGGCTAATTTGGGATAGAATGATGTGAAAATAAATTTCATGAACCTTCATACACCTATTTAACATTAATTATAACTTATTTACACCTTTGGACACTTGTCCTTATGACTCTTATACTTATCTTCTCTCTCTCTTCTTCCAGATTCTATAAATGTGAGCCATCTTGGCTATTGTAAGGGAAACCATAGCTATTATGGTGAGGTCCTACTAGTATGACATTTAATTTTGTCTTTAACATTGAATACAAGTATTATTATAATTTAAGAACATTTTTTCTAAGTATGTGAGTGATGTATAGTGGAACTAAGTGATGGTGTCATCCTTACTCTTCTTTATCTTTCATGTTTAAGCAAGAGTTCTAATTTTAACATGTCATATGAAGTGTATAGATGTACTAGGTTCCTCTTAAAGTATTTAATTGTCCCTATCATGTGAAATATTACCATATAGTATTTATCTTCTTGTTTATCCTATGTATGCCTACCTTCACATTGAAATACTATGCTAGGATCCTTTAATGCCTAGAATTGGTCTTGGAAAGCTTTATTGCTTAGTATGAGTGTGATAGTCTATGAATTATGTCTTGGTATATCACATATTTAGTGTATTTTCCTTTTCATGTAAACTCCTAACCCTTTTCTCATAAACAAGCATTACATTAGGTGATAAAAACTTAAAAATGAATCTAGGGAGCTAGCCCCCATAATCTAGAGATTCATCTCTCTTACAATTTCACACACAACTTGAGAGATGATTCCATGTTGCATCAAATTATATGAACCTCATAGCATATCCTAGGGTTCATAATTTGATGACAATAGTTCTATCATGTTTGGTGGGATAACTAGTCCTAATTTCTTCCATGTCAAGGTTAATGTTGGTCTTGATAAGCCCAAGGTTGCAGAAGTGTTTCTAATCTAGCATTTGGCAATTCAAAAAGGTGATAATCTCTAGTTGAAGATCAAGTTTTCCACATTATATTTAATAGTCAATAGGAGGAAGAAGAGATGGCTGGGTAACATTCTTTTTAAGCCTTCAACACCCAAAATCCAATTAATCTTCCTACATATGACCCTATTCCTCCTAATGCTACCAAAAATCTCCCTAGCTTCAATGGTGAAGGTCTTATTACCCCATCTAAACACATTAGGGACATCTCAAATTTTTTCAACATCCACAATATCACTCAAGTCAACATATCCAATAGGATACTTTCCATGTCTCTAAAGTGTAAAACACTTGATTGGTGGAGGACAATGGGAGGTGGTTGCATTACTAATTGGGATGGATTTGGAGAGTTGTTGGTAAATAGGTTTGAGAATAAGGGTGATCACATTTCACTAATCCATAAGCTAAATGTGATAAGGAGAGGTCCTAATGAATCCATGGGAGATTTCAATGAAATATTTCAAAGAACATGGCATAGGTTACCACCTATCATGAGACCTCCTACAAGCTTTGTGCTCCCCACTTATCTCAAAGCCATTGAAAATAATGTGGTAGTAATGTTACAATTAATGAGATGATTTACTCTACCTGATGCATATTAGATAGCTATTGAAGTTGAGAATAGTTTTATACTAGCTAGGAAATTGTCCCCAAGAGTTGATGTGCCTTTGTTATCTCATAGTTCATTTGAAACCCTAAGTGTAGATAAATTTCCCAATGCCAATGTCAAGTATATAATAACTCCCAAAAAGGTGGATAATACTATAGACAAAGATAAAATGAATAGGTCATTACAAGCTCATCTCAAACACACTCAATTATAGGTAAGTAATCCACCCAATCCCCAATACAATCACCAAGGTCATCAAGTTTTCAATAGGAAGCCTAATAGCTATAATCCTAATTCCATTCCATCCACAAAGGCTATTGTTCAAGTCCCTACTAACCTGCTTTAAGGAGAAGAACATTTGGATCATTGGGGACAATCTCAAGGTTAGTTTATGTATGATGGTGGAGGTTGTCAAGCCTTAATGGCACAAGAAAGAGTTATTCATTGCCTCACATTAGAAGAATAAAACCTAATGCAAAGGAATATTCATAGAGAGAGTAACAGCCAAGGTACTATTCTTGTGAACTTTCAAAGGGAAGAAAACTATGTGAATAAGGTTGACAAAGCACCTAAAGACTTTCCATTCAGTACCTCTTCTTTATTACCTTCACAAATTGAAGATTAGATAATTATTCCTAAGACTCCACATCCTTGAACACACTAAAGAAGGAGCTGATGACATGGAGCAGCCAACAAAGGTTTTGGGAGAAGAAGACACTTTAATGGTAAACCAATATGAAGTAGACCTTGAGTGGATTGATGAATTACCATGTTTCATAGAAGATGATGATGATCAACCTACAACACAAGGTGAAGAAGAGGCATTCATTAGCCAACATGATGTTCCACAAGAGATTGTTAAGAAATTTGATGAACTTGAATTCCTTTCTATTGATCATGAAGAGTTGGAATTTGGGATGATCTTAAAAATTTTTGTTTGTGCTTGGATGATGCATCTCCACTTTATGAAGAGCTTGAGAAGAGTTTTGAAGGAGATGTTACAGATGAACCCATAGAAGATTTTGAATCACCTCCATAATAATAGAAAGGTAAGCATGATTCATCTCACGAAGATCAAATAAATAAGATAGATGGAGAATACAAGGTGCCAAGAGAGGTAGTAAGTTTTAAAGAGCCTCTCTCATGCATTCATCTGCTAGAAATACCAAAGCATAGTGGAGACCTTACCTTTAAAAATGAATACAACATTGATGATGAAAATCCACTTGTATGTGAGATTGGGGTTGAAGATCAAAATGAGTCTATAATCAATATAAAACCACTTGAACCAAGGACTATGTTTGTCATTCAAACCAATCAAGAGGAGTATGTTTCTATTCAACACATGTTCTTGGCTATGACACTAGATGAAGTCAATGTAAGCACCATGGAAAATAAGCAAGGTGTTGAACACACAAAGACAAGACCTAAGTGATAGATTGTACATGCTCATAGTTTATTTCAAGAAGATGGTATGAATAACTTTCCTTTTGATTCAAGAGGATCAGTTCCTTCTATCTAGTTTATATACTTTAGAGTTTGTTTCAGTTGTCTTGTGTTTCTTAAGTGCTTTAGAGAACAAGTGTGTTTCATTTCCTTTGTTTGGTGTGTGTTAACCAACTTGTTTCTCTTGATCCAAAGGTATATTAAAGTTAGTTAGGGTACTCATATTTGTGACTCCATACGCAATGGAATGATTAAGCAACTAGTCTTAGGCATAGCTAGCATGCCATCCCTAGGAATCACCAATAATGTTGACCAAATTTGACCCCAATTTAAATTTGGGCCAACCCATATTATTTTTAACTTTTTAATAAAGTCTCATGTGTCTTATGGGGTCCCCTATTATCCTATACTTCTCATTTGCCCTTCCCCTAGTCCCTGTTGAAGCTCATTCTCCTAGTATTGGCCTAGTCAACAAAAGTCGATGTTGGTCAACTATGGTAAAACTTAGTCAAAGGCTCAATTTATTTTGGAAATGTCTTAGAATGGTCTTTGATAGGGTTTAATGTGCTTACAAGTCATAAACTGACCACTTGCTAGGTTTCAGGTGCTAAAAGGGTCATTTGGCCATCTTTTAGCTTAATTAAATGACTTTTGAGGACTTTGAAATTGAAATATGTCATAAAAGTGGATATCAATGTGGATAAGGTCAAATCATATTAGAATTAGTTAGGTGACAATTAGAAGTCTTTTATGATCAAGAAATGGTAGTTTTCCTTAAAATAGGAGTTTTTGGGCACTTATACAGACTTTCAAGTCCACCATCAGTTGAAAACATGGTGGAGTGACTGTTAACCTCCTCAAAAGTCATTTACACATTTGGATTTCAAGGAGAATGCAAGAAAGTTCATTTTCAACTTGTTTTTCTCCATTTTCACTTGGTAAGCAAAGAAAGGTTAAATTAAATCACTTGGCATGGGCCGTATAGGTGGAATTGAAAAGAGTGCTTCTGGGGGTGGATAGTAATCTAAGTGCACTTAAATTTCATAGAAATAATTTTCAATTTGATGCCTCCTTTATGAACAATCAGTTTGAATCCAAGTAGCTTTTTATGAAATTGCATTCAAGAGGGGTATGGTTGTGCATATATTCCTTATTTTAAATAATCCATGGAGTTGTGTGAGTTTTATGAAGTGTTTTAAAGTTTTAATATGACCTCTCTAATGTTTTTTCCATCATCCAACACTTCTCTCTTAAGTACCTTAAATGAGTTTTTGAAATTGTGCTTATTTTCCAAGTTTGTAGCCATATATGGGTAGCCTAAGTTTTGTAACATGGAAGGAGCTCCTAAAGATGTATGATATGCTTGGGTTCATGTTTTAAAATGTTTATTCATTGGGTTACCTTGTGAAATATCATATTATCATACTCATCAAAATCCAAATTGCCTAATCTACTTGCTCACTGCTTAGTCTGCTCACAGTCATCTTATGTTTAAGTTCATAAGGTTGTACGAAGGGGTGAAAGGTGAAACATGATGAAATTAATGATTGAGACCCTATATTACCCAAGGGTATTATATTTAATACCATGAATGATATAATTATTTGAAATTTGGAGTGTTTCCTTCAAAATAATGATTGACTATTTTGAGGACTTCAGTCCCTAAATAGGCAAAATAGAGGTCCTAAGGGTTGTTGTAGAGCTATCAAAACATGTATCCTTGAGTTTTTAAGACCCATAACTTACCAATATTTTTTTATCTAATGAGGATAAGACATATGCAAATTTTGAGGAGCATAGGGTGAGTGGAGATGGGAGTGTCTAACCTCTAAAAATGACAAAAAATCACTGAATTATGATAGTGATGACCTATAGGATGATGATAAAAGGTGACATTGCACTTAAAAGTGGAAATTTATAACTATGACATCAAATTAAAATAATATAAAATGATAAAAATATAATACATGATCCAAAATGATAGTGATAAAGTATAATTTGATATTTTGAGACTTCCTAAGCCCTTCCCTATCTGTACATAGGCTTGGGAAGGAGCACCTCCAGGCGGGTTAGTGAACAATGAGTTGGAAGTTAGAATTTAGACCTTGTTTTTATAATTAAAGGAGAAATAGAGTATTTTTTGATTTCAATTACCTTCATGGGAAGATATATCACTATCGAACAAACCCTAAACACCACCTAATCACCTATAATAGGCCTAAAGCATGACTGTCCTGGTCAAGGCAAAGGATTACTTGTTGAGAGCCTAAACATAAAATGATACTAATTTGAGGGTTTATAAGAGAATTAAAAGAATGAGTAGATTCCATGAAAAATTAAACATGAAGAGAGAGAGTCCAAACTCCTAAATAAATGTTTAGTTTGCACCTATAGATAGGGGTTTGGGCCTATCTCATTCCTTAATGGGTAGTGACCTGATCTTGAGAACAAGAGGTGAATTAGAACAAAGAATTAGAATTAAGCTTATGAAAATTTATGGTGGATAACTCATATGATTTTAAAAAACTATATGAGGTTGTATTGGGTCCAAAAATCATGAACTAAGCTCCAAATCACCTACAACCAGTATGCTAAACAAGAGTTCTCTCCTAGATAGTCATAGACCTAATTCATTATTCTAAAGGAATGAAGTGGTTGAAAGGGACAATAGGATATAAATTGGTTTGATTATGATTTTATAGTAATTAATTATCCTTACATATCAAAATCAAACTTAGAGCAATCCCTAAAGCATTCAAACATAGTCATACCCTACCTACCTTCATCAGGCTACTTTGTTCAAAGTCTACCTTAGAAATGTCAATAGTTTGATGATCAAGACTTGGAGTTTAATGATAAAATTTGGTAAATATAATCCTTAGGACATATAATAAAATATTATATGATAAATTTTCAAATTAAAATAGAGAAAACCCCCTCTATTTTATCTCAGAGCAGGGTTAGTTTTGCATGCACAAAGAAGACAATTTTGGGGAAAATGGTGAAATTGGTGACCAATAGGAAAGCAGACCTTGGATGATGGTTAGATAAGATTTAAAAAATCCATATAGATCCAAAAAGAAAATCTAAAATGTCTGAGGATAAATATGATATCCTATAAGCTAAAGCTTGTAGTCACCATGGGAAGGAATGGCAAGTAAATGGCTTGGTAAGGATGGTCACTTCCAATTCTAACTTTTTCCAAGCATTCCAATGTTTTGATTAATGTTAGAAGAGAAATTTTGGATGTGGATAATCTATATATATGAGAATTAAACACTAAATGGATTAGTGTAAGGTTTTGGTTACAGGCAAATCCATTGGCAAGGTCTAAGCCTAGTTCTAAAAGAGTGGTCATCTTCAATTCTAGCTCTTGATGAGCTCTTTTGATGACTATATATTGTTCTAGAGACATAAAAAGAGGTGTGGGAATATTAATCTTGTAGAGAAACTATCAAATAAGACATTTTTGGCTTAAAGTACACTTAGACCTCACAAAATGTGCTAAAAAGACATAGATGACCAACTTCTAATGCTTGGAACTCTCATCAACTTTTGCATGGGATATTGAAGAATTTGGAGTTGTTTGAGAAGGTCATTAAGGAGCCATTAGTGTAATTTGGAAAGGTATCCAACATGTATTCTTTATGAACAATCCATTAAGGGTTAAAACACTCCAAACCCTCCAAGAAGATTGATTTAAACTTGATAAGAAGAAAAGGGAAAATAAAGGACTCAAATGGATGTTTCAAGATTTAAAATCATTATGATGACCTTGATAACTCTCTTGAGATTCATCTCTTGCCACTGGTCCACACCTAAAAGTATAGGGTTGTATGGAATAGGCCAAGAAGGAAAATTTAATGCTAGAATAAGGGTTCATACAAATGATCAAGAACTCAAATTCAACATGAGGAATTTTGAAGAGATTAAAAAATTGAATAATAGGCTAATTTATCAATTCACATGTGTGGGAACACAAAATGAGTATTTTTTGTCCTCTAGGTTAAAAGGGCCTACATAGGCCTAATTGGGAGGGCTAATGGACTAGAAAACACACTTGCCTTGGGTGTTTAACCATGAAATTTGGTAAAAATCACAATGAAATAAAAGGGTAAAAAAAATGATCTCACTTAGTCTTGAAAGTTTGTACATTCTCCTACATAAGTGGACTTGTGTAAAAATAGGGCTACAAGAAGACAAAGCCTAGTGAAGGCTCTATGGGAAAAATGGGGTCTTGGTGAGAGCTTTATGATTCTAAATGGATTATTTTAAGTAAAATATGATGATAATAGGCATTTCATGAATAAAAATTTCACCAATTGAGCTAAATCCAAATTTTAGCTATTTTGGCCAATTTAGGCTTAATGAGACAAGGAGGCCTTACGACACCTAAGAGGGGAATTTATGATTACAAGTGATGTGATAGTTTGAGATGATTCAAGATTATTTCCAAGTATCCTTGGGATTAAAATTTAATTTTCCAATATATCTCATGATTAAACTCTTACATTTTTCCACTTGTCAAGAAGGAGTTTCAAGACATAAAGATGTTTGCGTAAGAGTTTCAATGCCTCATCAAAGAAAGTACTCAGTTTGGGATGGAAACATGTCCAAATAAGTTACTTGATATATCTTTCACCTCATTTACATGAAAATATTGTCCTTAACCCTACTTTGGAGTGCTCTTTAAATCCCATCATGAAGGCAGTTTCACAAGAGAGAATGATTGAGAAGATTACTAGGCCACACTTGGAGAAGAGGCTAATTTGGGATAGAATGATGTGAAAATAAGATTCATGACCCTTCCTACACCTATTTCACATGAATTTTAACTTATTTACACATTTGGAAACTTATCCTTATGCCTCTTCCTCTTCTCTTCTCTCTCTCTCTTCTTCTAAATTCTATAAATGTGAGCCATTTTGGCTATTGTAAGGGAGACCATTGTGGCTAAAAATCAAAGGAAAATTTTCAAATATTACACAATCAAGGAAAAAAAAAAAAACACTCAAATAATATAATGTAAATGGATGAAGCAATGATAGATAATCAACTAGCATAATCATATGATACTAATCCTTGCATACACGTGTTAGTAAAATGCCATGTATAATAACATATCAAATATATATTTTAAGATAGAAACATGAGTATACACATACATAAGATATACAAGGTCATTAAGACAATTAAAAGTGATCATAAAACAATATAACCTATGTTAATCATGACCATATATAATCAAGATGCCCCCAATGTAGTTATCACACTGGAAGAGGAAATGTCTAACATTTACATGCTTAAGATATCATGGGTCTTATATATGCCTGTATCACACTAAAGTACCCATGAAACATATGTATTTATATAAATTATATACTCTATAATAACATAAATTAAAAAAACATATGTAAAATCTAAAAAACATGTAAAATACTAAATATTTTTGGGTTTTTTTGAATTATTTGAATATTTTTGTATTTTCTTGAATATTTGTTTTTTTTTTTGGATTTTTTTAAAAATTTTTTAGAATTATTGGAAACATAATGCTAACCGATGATCCCATATAAGGGATGCTCATAAGGTGATATATAATATGAATGTGTCATAGTAAACTAGTCATGATGTTAGGATCATGTATATATGTCAAATTTCAATGTGTAGAATCCGTGATGCTCTACATATGTCTCATAGGACTAGATGTAGTCATGAGGTAGTAATAAAATGTGTAGTGGTTCATGGAACCCATTGTTTAGTGTTATGTATTAAATTATTCGTAGTTCTTAATTTAGTTTGATTTAGTGATAACTAAGGCAATCAACACACATAATGAAATCCAATTGGGAATATAATTGCTCAACTATAATGATCATGTGGAAATTATAATTTTGATTTATATTTTAACACAATATCTGATGCATATATGGGAATATTGAGTGTACATTTTTCATTTATAGCCTTATAACTTGGTTTAAGTACTGATTATTTCTATGTAGTAAATATAGGTGTCAAAGTATGATTGGATTTTGTAGTATTTAATTCTATGCTTCCCCCAAGTGTACTTATAGAGAGATATCAATAAACCAATGGTTATTTGGTAGGATCAGTGTGGGAGAGATTAGTTGTTGTAGATTATGTACTAGGAAAAAGACTTATTTTAGTGGTTTTATTTTACAAGGGCTGATAGACCATGTGTTCCTTAGTAGGATCAACATGGGATGTCTCAAACCTCTTACAATGACCTCTAGAAGAAGTGGGAGAAGGAAACCTTTTTGTCTCTTTCTTAAATGTAATAAATCCTCTATTTTCAAGTTGTGTAATATTTTACTAAAGCAAAATAATCATTGTCATGATACCCATTAATACCATGGTATGTGCAAAAGGGTTTTACTTTCACCTTTTTGAACATGTGTGGTGGATGATAGTAATTTAGAGGAAGAGTAATAACCTATTTATCCAATAGTGTATGCAATATATCATGTGACCTATCTCTTATCTGATCAAACTAAAGTGGTTTCCTCTTAATAGAGGTATATGTTTTAACTATATGAGGTATTCTATATGTGGATTCCTATCTTGTATGTAAAACATTTACTATTTGTTCCTTGGTATACACTAATGATTTAGAATAAGGTATTTAAGGTGACTCATGACCCTTATTGTTTTGTTGTTATGATTTTTAGGAATTTTTTATAACATGTTTAACTTTAGGTGAAGAAACATGTGATTCAATATTAGTATTTTTTAGGGCACACTCATATTTATTCACATCTTAATATAAAGTATCGAATGAAATAAAGGGATTGTGAAATCATCTTTCTCTAATTAGATAAAGAATACCCCTAATAAGTATTAATTGTAATTTTAAATTTGAGGGGGTGTAGTTAGGAATATAGGATATCCTTAAATCTAATAACGTATTCTTGAATAGATTGATTCTCATTTTGAGTTAAGGCTTGAAAATTGTCTAATGGTAGATTGGGTAGTTTATGTTTATAGAAATTAGATAAAATTATATCCTCAAGTTTTAAAGAAATATTTGGAAGGTTATAGAACTAATATAGAGATTCTTGATATAAAATTATATAGAAGGCTTTGAGTAAAAAACATCCATCTTTAGCCCGATGGTCAAAGGAGTGTATATATTTTTTCAAATGACTAGCAAGATTTCCTTGACCTTCAAAGGAAGAAAACATGGGCATGAAAAAATTGTAAGGATAGGGATGATAAAAAAAATATCGTGTAAGGGGATGGTCCTCTAATATATTATCTTTAATATTAGCCTCATGGGAGAACACTTGTAACTTAAGAATAATCATTTGGCATTGAAGATCTCCTATAATAGTCATCATAGATAGAATGACACTAAGAAGGATTAGTAAATATGTTTAAGAGGTGATTATAGGTTGTAATTTACCATCCATATTAGATATAGGATTAGTAAGTTCTTTACCACTATCCTTGCATTATAAGATAGGATCATCACGTGGTTTGGAAACATTAGGTAAAGGAATATCCATTTTACATGATAATTCAAGAGATGTCATTATATCATTTTAGATGCATGAAGGTTAAATAAAACTATCATGGGAAAGGGATTAACTACTTGAAATTTCATTACATACAAGAGGAAACAAGATGTATTTTAATTATTTTCATATATAATAGGAACATGCTTTTGAGAAAAAATGTAAAAGAGGGAGAAAGAGGAATATTCTATATTTTCTTGAAACATCATCATAAGGAGGAAAAATGCAAGTTTCACTTTCATTTTCAACTTCAAAAGAGAAATGAATAGAAGATGAAATATCACTTTCTAGTTTAGATACATCATTGTAATATGAAAAAGGAACAATAACATAATTAGTATTTTAATCTTGAGTTGTATTATTGATATTTGACTTTGGAAATTATTTCATTAGAAAACCTTTGGCAAAGATGTTTTCTTATTTATCTTGAATTGGAAGAAGAGTATAACAACATGCATCTACATATGGTTTGACTAGTATTAAAATTTTCATTTTCCAACCTAAAAGGATAGAGAGAGAATTAGTACATGCATTTGTATCTTTGAGAAATAGAGATAGAAAAAAGTACTTCCACTATTTTTATTTGAATGATCTAAAGAAGGACAATATTTTCAACATTATTAATAGTTTGTAAAGAAGGAAAACATTCATCCTTTTAAACATGTTAATCATTATAAAGAGAGGAAATTATTTGTGTTATGCATGATAAATTTCCATTTTAAACATCATAAATGCTAACTTATTGCATGTTTATTGTATCATTTTTATGTGACGCACTAATAAAGTCTATCATTTTTAAATTTTTGGGCATTTTATCATTAGATGTAGAAGAAATATGAGAATATTAGGATCCTCTTATTCATATTAAAGATGTTCATGATCAAATTAATAACCATATGAATACATTTTATGATTATCAACATATTTATTTAAAATTACATTTTCATTATTAGTATTTTTAATATCATAATCGCATGAAAATGTGGATGGTTGGGGAAATTGTTATTTTTACATAATATACTCATAGATGATACATTAGTCATATGGGATGTTAAATATTCTATCCAAAGGATGGGGTCTTTTATGGATTTCAATAAGAGTAGTCATGATGAGTGTTCTAAGTTCTGACACAACCAAAAAGAGAAAAGGTACAGTGTCTAGGGAAAAATGTGAAGAATATTTCCTTAAGATATGTGCATGAAATAAATCAGATTTACAAAATAAATATAGGAATCTAAAGATGAATTTATGTATATAGAGAA
This sequence comes from Torreya grandis, assembly GCA_037957365.1. NCBI lineage: Eukaryota > Viridiplantae > Streptophyta > Pinopsida > Cupressales > Taxaceae > Torreya > Torreya grandis. Next base: position 2,066,374 of record JARHVA010000327.1, read on the forward strand.
ACCCTAAATGCAATTTAGGGGTTAGTTCAAATAAATATAGAGGATAATTCAACTAGAGTGTTTAACCCTTTTTGAAAAATTTATTATTAAGGGTTAGGAGGAATATGATATTCTAGAGTGAGATAACCTATTCATAAAAGCATGCCAATTTTAATAATTTAGTTTTATGATATTCAATTTTAGTGTTGAGTTACAAAGATACTAAATATAAAAACTATAATGCCAAATAGTATTTTGATTGCACAATCATGAATAAGAAATAGTACTTATCTTATTGTAATCACATAAAAATGCAAATTGTAAAACTTGAGCATGACTTGAGACATACAACCCATAGGTATTTCTTGCTTGCTTACACAACCCACTAGGCATGTTTTCATTGTTTCCCAATCACCTGAAGCCTTCTTGAATCAGCCCTAGATACCTCAAACTCCTTTCCTAAGCACAAACCTATCCCTTAAGGTCCTTGTCCCCTTGGAAAATATCACCATAATTTGGACTATAGCACTAGACCCTAGGGTGTCCACTTTCCAGCACTATTGTCCAAGTCACTCTTAGCCTCAAATGGTTTGATTTCCTTGGATCCTTATCTTTTTCCCTTTTAGCCAAACATAAAGTCATCTAACCTAGGATCATTAGTTTCTCTATAAAATCCTATTCAAGGGTCATTTATAATGTTTGGTAATCATTCAAAAGGTTTGAGATAGAAATACACTAAGTACACTCAAGCAAATCTTTCTATTCTCTACATACAACCAACCACTACTATTTGCAACCTACTCAAGCTCTTGCACAAGTCATGAGTCATCTCAAGCTTGCCCAAATTCACATAATACTTGTATTACATATATAAGATTACAAAATACACATTCAATTTTGGAGAACTACATTGGCCTTGATCCCTCCTTAGAGTATTGGTATGTAGGCAACGTGCTGACACATAGGGTGTGATCATATGTTCACTGCATAATACACACTAACCTATTATTCTAGTTGATTAAAGACCACTTGTCAAGTCTAAGGAGGAAATAGGACCCTAGAGGATAGAATTAGTTGCACACAGAGCTTCGTGGGTGATTGAGACTTGAGATTCTAGGCACAAATCCTCTTAAAGTATCAAAACAAAACCTAGAAAGCTCAGAAGAAGTAGATCAAAAGGACTATAACACCAAAAATAAGACTATAAAACTAGACCCCAAAGTGTCTAGATTTTGGTGCTACTATCTAGGTAGAAAATAGACTTTTGGGACCTATTTTTGATAGTCTACGTAGTCAGGTTAGCAATTTGTAGTTCTAAAATCCTTCATCTCAATCTAGAAATTAGCTAAGTTTACTCTCTATCCCCTTATTTGCTATTTTTAGTAATTAATTAATCAAATCCATATTTATAAAATTAGTAGGTTAATTTAGGTATAATGTATTCATATATTTTAAAGATTAATCCAAACCCTTTACTAATTAGGAAATTAAACCCTTAGTTTCCCAAAATTAGTAAAACATTTGGTGAACCTAACTTACTTCGAACATTTACACAAAAACCCTAGAAACCTTAGGGATATTTATTTCTGATTTTTTTTCCATATCTTTTGATTTTTTTAGAATTTAAAAATTAGTAAACTAAAAATTTAAGTGCAATATTTTCAATAATTCACTAAAACCCTAGTTTCCACATACATGTCCTTTTTGCATGAAACCACTAGGAAAAATATTATGTTAATTTTAGAAATATTTTCACATTTTTTATAATATATTTCAAGTAAAATGTACTAATTCTTAGTAAAATTTTCAAATTATTTCATTAATTTTGAAAAAAAATCATTTAAAACCCTAGTTACATCACTTAATTTCCAATAATTTTCTAGAATATTCCTCTTATTTTTTTGCAAATTTGGATTGAATATTAAAATTAGAAATCATTTTCAAATTCAAAAGTTCATAGTATTATGCAAATATATTTTTGAAAAAATCCCTAGGTGCATACACTAGGTCCTATTGCTTCTTGAGCTATCACCTTAAATATATACTTCAAACTTACACTAAATAATAATGGATTTCACTTATTTACACATGTTTCTTACATTTCTTGTAAATAATAAAGAAACCATTATTGGTCCTATCATGTACATGAATGATGAAGTCTATCATATGGTAGTAAAAAGTTTCATTCTTTGCATTTCATGCTTAATTTTCATAATAAGGGTTGATATTAAAAAATTCATTGATAAATATGCACAAGATTCCAAAAATATTTTTACGTATTCTCTTTCACTCATATGGAAAATTATTCAAACTTATCTTGATAAATGTGGTTGAAATGTCACATTGCATATCAAAATTTTATATGCCTTTATGGAAAAATTCATGTTCTCTATCCTTTGCTCCCTATTCCTCATATGGAAAATGGTTCAAATTTATCTTAACAAATGCATTCAAAATGTCATGTTGCATATCAAATGTTTATATGCCTTCATACACATGTTCCTACTTTATATCACTTGATCTCTATATCTCAAGAGGAGAATTTCTCAAGACTTACTTGCAAAACATATTAGAAATGTCATGATTCAAGTCAAAGTTTTCTATGCATTAATGCACAATTCCATGCTTTCTATCCATTATTTTCTATCTATGATGTGGAATGTTATTTACAAACATATTGCTATACATGGTTTCTATTTAGATATATCTAACTCTTTGGATACTTTTAAGTATCTCCCTATCACTACTAAAAACAAACAAACACTAGTGGCTATATCTATCCATCCTCTCTTCAAACTTGGTTTATCTAGATTTTATCTCACACCTACTACCATCTCTATGCCTATAGTAGATCATGTGGTACATGTTATCACCCAAGTTTAAAAAGATAGTTAGGTTGATTACACCCATGGTTATAGATTTGTCACTCAAGATATCCCCTATTATGATATAGTTTTAACTCCTCCACCTTTTATAGTTCTTCCTCTAGTCCAGATTCAACAATAGTCAAGACCTTCATTGCTAACACAAAGAGTTCATAAACCTACACAACTTCAATATTCTAGACAGATTTTAGCTACCATATTCACACCTAGGGTAGTCTCATTGAGATATCATGCATTTACACATAGATCATCTATTCATAAAGCTTCTCCTACTACTAGATGGGTCCTTAAGAGCCCTATAGCTACATCCACTTCTCAAATTTACAGGGGGACCCCAAAATTGGTTCGTACTATAAGCATTTCAGAGCACTTATGACATATATAGATTTTAGATCCAGAGTCTTATCATTTCCATCATGCTTCAAAATCACACATAATATTTCTCTTAATATAGGACAACATGATAGGGAGTCTCATCTGAGACTCATTGGTTAGTATCATTCCTTCTAATATTGACTGTACATAGTTTCCTCTACTTGATTATACATAGCTCAAATATTTAAAAATATAAAAGTAATACAACATTCAAAATACAAAAATGTGTCAATTATATGTATCGTCTATGTTTTACATTATTAATCCCTGTGTTAGACTTACATTACATTGTTCTATGTTATTATTTGTCAATTTATCTATATTACCAGGTTTCACTTGATCTTCTTTTAAGTGTGTAGTGCATCCAGATCCTTGATTGCTTTAGTCCACCCATCAAGGGGGCATATTATGTCTAAATTTTAGATACATATCAATATATCTACCCACTGGGGGCACACTCTACATGACTACACCATCTAGGTTATGCCATTATTACACTACACACTTTATACATCTTATTGTAGTATGTTCCTTACTTGATTAAATAGATATTACATCAACATCCATGGGCATTTATCTCACTTCTATATTTCATAGCATACACATTAGTATTGTATACTCTTTCTTCTCACTTTTTATAGTTAGATGCATGTTTACTTCTTCCATCACTTTGAATTCTTCCAATATTCACTTTGATTAGCTAGATGTGTTTGCATTTTGTAGTTCCTATTTGATTCTTATTTGCAATTTAGGAAAATTTCCAAATGTCCTTTGATCCTATCTATATGTTTGTGCCTTTAGAAATTTGCCAATGACCTTTATGTCTGCCTTTCTATGTGCTTGTGGCCCTTATGTCAATCTTTGCTTGTTCCTTTTATGTGTATATGCAACATTTGAACATGCCTTTTATGCTATATATACTTATATATCCCATTGAGCACCCTTGTGTGTTTCTTTCTTCTTGATTTGTATGCTTGTTTGCTTGATCATTTCTCTTTGTGTGAAATGCCATGATTCCAATAATGCATTTAAATTTCTTCTTAGATTCCATGATGGACATCATACTCCATCCCTCCATGCCACTAACAACTAACAACTAACAAACTAACATCTTGCATTCTAGATTTCTCCCATGCACATGTTATTACATTGTTATATCTATCTAGGCATACCCTTATAGATCTAACAATATCTCTTTACAAATTTTACTATATCTTGCGATTATGAATATCAATGTTATATCAAACATTTTCATAGCTTAACACACTTGCAGGGCTTCTTCTTATGAGGGTAGTCATTGCAGGGTCTTCATTCCTACCCTTATTTGAGGGGGCAATAAACAAGGGTTTTGTCATAAAGATTAGAGCTCCTACTAGTCAAAAATGTAGTTTCAAAAAAGTTTAGTCTAGATTCCAAAATTTAGCACAGGTAGACTAGATCAGGTAAATAGCAGAGAACATAGTCCATTTTTTAGTTTTGGCTCTAGACAATAGGCTAAAAATAGGACTATAGTGCTAGACTCCAAAGTGTCAAATTTTTGGCGCTAGTGTCTAGACAACAAAATTTCTATTTTTTCTAGAATCAGGCAGAGGGGTAAGTTCAATCATGATTTTGTTATAACAATATAGTCCAAAATCTAGTACTTTTTAGCACTTTTCCACATAGAGAGTTTAGATACAAGGGGCATCATGCACATTATGAGGGCTTCCACTTATAGTTTAGACATGGAAGTTGATATAAATTTTAATCTAAAATTTATGTTCTAGACACTATTTATTAGGGGCAATGTGCACAATACATGGGCCTTCTCTTTTCCAATTTTGGTACATTTTCTTGCATGTTCCTATCAATTATGTGCCTTACTCTATCTTTAGGTAGTTGGTATCACTTTCAAGAAAATTTTCATACAAGTTTACTTTTAGAGTACTTGAGTTCTTGAGTTGATTCTAGTTTTGGAGGGGATTTTTATATACGATTTCCAATCTCCATCTTTTGAAGTGGCCAACATTGGCCTAGTTTCTAGTTACATGTAGCTATCCATGCCAACATTGTTAGATTACAACATGTTCATGGGCTTCATGAACCATATCATATGATATTCAAATTATACTAGTATCTTTCTATTTAGATTCACATCATGAGGAAATGAGAGCTAAATGTATAACTAACCTTTATATTCTTGAGCCAATTATTTAGAGGGATTGGACACACAATCTAGACATTGAGTAACACATACATGATTTATTAACTTTGCATAGTTTGTGACGATGGAGCCAAAGGGACTATCTTTGCATTTTTGAGATACCTTCCAAAATATTAAGCACTTAGCTCATCCATTGATATAAATCTTGGTTAAATATTCATCCATCATCACTCAACACAACCTAGCAACATATTGGTTTGCATACCTAGTGAGGTGTATTCATTCTTTTCTCTTCCTTTATATCTCTTTACCTAGATTTATAAATTCTTATTTTAGATATAGTGTATCTAGTAATAAATAATTTAATTTCACTTTCCTTATTTGTAGATTCACATAGTACAACATGCTCTCACCATGCACAAATCCAACATCACACAACTTCTTGGGCTTACCCTCAAAGGTAAGTTTAGGTATGCTTTTATTTTTCTCCTTTATCCTATTATAAAAATACTTAGAATAAAGGGGGTGGAAATATAATCACATAAAAATGAAATTTTTACAACTTGAGGATGACTTATGACATCCAAACCATAGGTCTTTCCTGCTTGCTTACACAGCCCACTAGGCATGTTTTCACTGCTTCCTAGTCACTTAAAGCCTTCTTGAATCATCCCCAGCTACCCCAAACTCCTCTCCTAAGCATATAAATATCCCCTAAGGTCCCTATAACCTTATAAAATATCACCATAATTTTCACTATATCACTAAACCCTAGGGTGTCTACTTTCCATCTCTATTGTCCAAGTCGCTCTTAGCCTATAATAGTTAGATTTACTTGAATCTTTATCTTTTCATTTGTCAGCTTAACATGAAGTCATCTAAACCAAGATCACTAGTTTCCATATAAAATCATATTAAATGGTCATTTATAAGGGTTGAAAATCATTCAAAACGCATGATCTAGAAATACACTAAGCACATTCAAGCAAATCTTCCTATTCTCTGCATATAGCCAACCACTACTATTTATAGCCTACCAAAGCTCCTGAACAAGTCATGAGACATCTCAAGATTTCCTAGATTCACATAATAATTAAATTTCATACAAAATATTTAATAATAAAAATTCAATTTGGGATAAATACATTGGCTTTGATCCCTCCTCAAAGTATTGGTATGTAGGCAGTGTGCCCACACATGGGGTATGATCGTACATTTAGTACATAATACACACTAACCCATTTTTATAATTGATTAAATAAAACTTGTCAAGCCTAAGGAGGAAATAGGACCTAAAGGATATAATAAATTTCACACAAATCTTTATGGATGATCGAGACCTGAGATTTCAGACATAAAGCCTCTTGAAGTATCAGAATAGAACCTAGAAAGCTTAGAAGAAGCAAATCAAAAGGAATAGAGTGCTAGACCCCAAAGTTTCCAATTCTAATCACTAATATTTAGTTTTAAATTTTTTTTTTAGGATCTATTTTTGATAGTCTACCCAGTAAACTTAGTAATTTATAGTTCTAAAATCCTCTGTCTCAGTCTAGAAATCAGCTAAGTTTACTCTCTATCCCCTTGTTTGCTATTTTTAGTAATTAATTGATCAAATCTAGATTTAGAAAATTAGTAGGTTAATTTAGGAATATTGTATTCACATATTTTATAGATCAATCAGGACCCTTTACTAATTAGGAAATTAAACCCTTAGTTTCCCAAAAATAGTAAAACACTTATGAAATGATGCACATACATATATAAGATGTACATGTGTGAAAATAAGTTGTTTGATTTTTAATAAATAGTTTTAAGATTATATAAATAATATTTTTGGCTACTTTGAAACATGAATCAACCTATGGACACTTATGTTTATGTTACTATCTCAATCCTGATCCAACTATCTTGTACAGAATGTTCACTATATTAAGATATGACCTCCTAAGTATTTATGAGTTTTTTTATCACATTTTGTATGATGTATTTGGATCTTGTGTATATAATATCAATTAATATTTATATTTAAAACCCTAACTCTCAACTTAGGTTATATTACCTTACCAAAAATGTGTTGGTGGCCTCATAATGTTGAGTTGACCTCAAACACCCCTCTATCAATGAATGTTGCCTACATAATAAATATTATAAGGAGGCCTTCATAATTATGTAGTTCTATTTTATGTGTGATAATATGAGTACACAAGGGTAAAATATATTATATGACAATGCATGTAGTGATCTATATTTTAATTTGACAAATATGGCTTATGGGTTATCTTTTGAGTGATTCATACTAATAGTATGACTGCTCCTATGAGTGACATGTAGATAAAAATGAATAAGGAAAAATAGATTAATTGTAAAATTTATTGATTGAGATTGAATAGGTTATTTATTTATAATTAATATATGTCTAAATTAATTGTCTTTGACTTGTATTTATACTAGCTATTTTGAAATGATCCTCATAGAAGGGTTAATGACATTCTTAAGCTGGCCCATACACATTAAAAGATTTGAAAATATTATTGTTTATAGGGTAAGGAAACATAAATTATATTTGATATAGTATAATAAATGTTACTATCCTACCTTGAATGTAACTGTCTAGGGTTAAGGAAAGTTGTTGAGGTTCTATAACTAACAGTGAAGGATATATATTAGATTTTAGGCATTCTATGATTACAAGTGATCTAGATAATCAAAATAATTAGGGTTAGACTAAGAAGTAAGTAATTATAGTGAGGTGGTGAGTGAGATAATTTTATCTATAAGTAAGGTCAAATTTAAGGGTATATCACTGAGATATATTTATCAAGTGTACATGACTATTTTAACATATAAATCTAGATTTAAGCATCTATACAAATATGCTAAATATAGAAAGTACAATGCAAAATAATAATTTGAATGATTAAACATGAAGAAAAGGTAAGATTTATTTTGTTCACTGATGCATAAGTAGATATAGGAAATATAGGTGTAAAAGAAGGTAGGATGGTGTTATGCAAGGATTTATCAGATTATGAATATTAACTTGTTGGTCACCTAGAAACTACCATCATAATCTAGACATTAGTGTCAATGGTTTTGTCTTAGTTTTGATGCTTCGATCTATCATGAGTTATTGAGCATGGTCATTGATGTTTGGTTGTCATTAATTTCAAAGAGATCATTTTTTTTTACTGTATGAATGACAAAGAATTTATGTTTGATAGCTTAGAGAGATATGGCACATTTACAGGTATATAAGGATAAAGAAGAAGTTGTGAGGCATCCATAGATGTCTTGGTGAAGTTATCATGTGTCACTTGATAATTTGGAAAGATAAATATACATCTTATAGATTAAGAGAAACCAAACCACTACTGTACATCATGTAAATATGAATGAACTTGCAAGCTTAAGCATTTAATGTAGGTACTCAAAAAGTCAATTGAGGTCAAAGGTTTTCATGAAGATGTTATCTATAGTGCCAAGAAGGTACCCTAAAGTTTTGTATTCTTGAAGTGTTTTCTAGATCAAGTTATAAACCTTAAAAATTGATTTTATAGACTGTGATGGGCCAGAGACCATCAAGTTTAATTACATTTAAGTCTAAGGTCAAATAGTCAAGTAGATCTAATTGTGAGTGTTCATCATCCACGTTATGATCCAGTGGTGCACATGAAGTCAAATTATCAAAGGTTCATAAGATTAAAAATGATAGTGACATGTGTATCAATCTATTTTATTTGATATAAGATCAATGGTACATGAATGTTCATGTAGATAAAGATCAATGGTGTGGGTTGAATCAAATAGTCAAATGTACAGAAGGCACATAGAGCTACCAAATAGAATAATTGTGAGAAATTAGATCAAAGATCAACCATGATAATTACAAGGTAAATACTAGGATAATTATGAGGAGATCAATAGTAATTATTTATACAAAGTTGATAGGGAGCATAAAATGATGACAAAGTGTCTAATGTTTAGCATTAACATAATGACCATTGGAATTTAAATATTTAAATTAATAAGGTAAAACTAGTCTGGATTTTTTTATCTATATATTTTGATCTAGGATGAATTTATTGATGTAGTAAAAATAAAAAAATAAAGGACTTCAATTTGAATCCATATAATCTATTTATATTGTCTTAATGTTTTGACATTCAAATTTATTAATCTCCAAAGTTGACTATGTGTTTGACCATGTTCTACAAGTAACTTAAGAAGGATAATGGAGTTGTTTTTAATAGTATTTTGATTTTTAAAAATGAATTATATATTTAAGAGTGTTATATACTCCATATGTAAAATCTATGTGGATTTTTTAAGATTGAACAATCTATCTTCAATGTGAAAAATTTCTTAGAAATTGATTGTGTGAGTTGAATGCAATGGTAGTTTAAGTGACCATCTTGCAGAGATAGGTTAAAGGTGTCTTGAGTAGATTTAAGGAAGAAAATAAGTATGGAGATGTTATATAAGTATATAAATATTATTAAAATACATTTTTTATCATGATATTCCCATACTAAATTATGGAGAGTCAAAATAGCTTGACTGTAGTTTGACTATGTGTGTGGCCATTCTAAGTGGTCATTTTGAGAGAGTTGGTTTCAGTACTTAGAGCCTATGTTAAAGTGTCTAAGGTACATGGAGGTGTTTAATATTTCATAAAGGGATAAATTTTTTGATCTAATAGTATGTACATGCAAAATATTTTAGTAGTTTCTTAAAAAGTTTGAGACTATGTTTTCTATGTATGAATGCCTAAAGAGTAAGAGGACCTAATTGGTAGGTTTGAGTGTTAAGTTGGTATTACAAGTGGAATATAACCATATGGGAGTAATAAATTGGATATTTTAAATAGGTTTGATGTGTTCAAGGCATTGGAAAATGATGAATGTGGTCCAAATAGTCTCACATGTAATATGTGAGTATGAATGCCTACTTATTTTAGGTCTCACCAAGAACTAATGGTGGTTTGGGGATAATGAGGTATTAGCCAACTTAAGGAGTGTGTGGTTATTAAATTTAACATGTATTAGGAAAATTTTCAAAGGTAGAATAAATATATAAAGTATCTTGGCTGACCAAGATGGGTTAAATCAAGTGAGTGTTATAAGTACAAGGTCTATTTGGACTAATTATATAAGTATAGTATTATGTGGATTTAAGAAAAGAAGATAACATTTGAAATAGAAGGTACAGGTTAGTTAGGACCATCAGAGTGTGAAAAATATCAAACATGTTTATTTGATCAATTTTATGCATAAGGACACATGGGACATTGGACCTAATGAGCCTATAAGAGGTAGTTTGAGCAAGTTAGCCCTAAAGGTAGCTTGAGAGAGATTAGAGGTGAAAAGTGTAGAAAAAGGTGATCATAATCCATTAAAGAGTATAAATAGGTTTTCAAGGTGATATATTCAAGTATATAAGTGGGTGATTGGTTGCTTATGGGGTTGGTTCCTATTATCATCAAATTTTGCACCCTAGGATACTCTATGAAGCTCCTATAATTTTATGTAACATGGAATCATCTTTCAAGTTTTTGGGACTTGTAAGAGAGATAAATCTCTAGATTATGAGGACTAGCTCCATAAATTCATCTTTAAGTGATTATTACCTAATATAATGCTTGTTTATGGGAAAAGAGTTAGGAATTTTCATGAAAAGTTAAATACACTAAATAGGTGATACACCAAGACATATCCCATAGACTATCAATCTTACTAAGAAACAAAGCTTTCTAAGACCAATTATAGGCATTGAAAGATCCTAACACAGTGTTTCAATGTGAAGGTAGGAATACATAGGATAATAAATAATATAACTAGTCTAGGGGTAGATTTCACACCATATAGACAATTTCATACTTGAAGAGGAGCCTAGTACATTCCTACACTTCACATTTCCTATTAAAATTAGAACTCTTGTTTAAACATGAAGGATAAAGAGGAGCAAGGATGACACCATCACGTAGCTCCATTATACATCACTCACACTCTTTGAAAAAATGTTCTTAACTTATAATCATACTTTTATTTAATGTTTAAAGATAAAATACAATGTCATACTAGTAGGGTCTCACCATATTAGATATGGTCTCCTCTTCAATAACTAAGATGGCTCACATTTATATAAGTTGGAAGAAAAGAGAGAGAAGAGAAGTTGAAGAGGCACAAATACTAGTGTAAAAATGTGAGGATTACTTAAAATCATATAAATGAGGTGGAAAATGATTTATGAAACTGATTTTCACATTATTATTTCCCAAATTAGCATTTTCTCCAAGTGTGGCATAGCAATCTTCTCAATCATTCTCCCTTGTGAAACTACCTTCATGATGGGCTTTCAAGAGCACTTCAAATCATGTTAAGGACAATTTTTTCATGGAAATGAGTTGGAGGAGATATCAAGTAACTTATGTGTACATGTTTCCATCCCAAACTAAGCACTTTCCTTGATGTGGCATTGAAACTCTTCCACAAGCATCTTTGAGTGTTGAAACTCTTTCTTGACAAGTGGAAAAAGGAAAGAGTTTAATCATGAGGTATCTTGGTAAATTAAATTTTAATCCGAAGGACACTTGGAAACCTTCTTGAAACATCTCAAATATTTACATTAATTTCAATCATCAATTTCTCTCTTAGGTGTCACAAGGCCTCTTTGTCTCATTAGGCCTAATTTGGACAAAATAGATAAAATTTGGATTTATCTAAACAATAATATTTTAATCATATTAGACTAAAAATAATCCATTTTAAATCATCAATCTTTCACCAAAATCCCTTTTTGCCTATAGAGCCTTCACTAGGCCTTGTCTTCTTGTAGCCATATTTTTGCACAAATCCACTTGTGTAGGAGAATACACAGACTTAAAGGACTAATGATACAATTTTTGAGTACCCTTTTCCATAATTTTTCTCTTTACCAATTTTCATGGTTCAACACCCAAGACAAGTGTGTTTTTTGATCAATTAGTCCTCCCAATTAGGTCTAATTATTAGGCCTCTTTAGCTTAGAAGACCAGAAATGCTCAAAAATGGATCTTGCACATGTGAAATATCCTAGAAATGTTTGATTCAATTTAACATGACCCATAACATGTTACATATTACATTTTATCTTTTGGTTTATTTTGGAAGTATGAAAACTCTTAAATGGCCAAAAGACTGGTCTAGGTCTTTTTGCATGCTAGATAAGGAAAATGGATGTTGGGTGAGTAATGAGATTAAAATTTATTTTAAAATTATATATTAAGGTCTGTAAAATACTTTCCAAGAAAAATATACCTCAAAAAAACCTATTTACCTTGCAAGCAACTTCCAATTCACCTTTTTCTTCATTTCTCCATTAACAATAAACTTCATGGTGACTGCAACCTTTGTGGTATGGGGTACCCTGTTTGCCTTAAAACTTTATATTAAGGTTTATTTGGATTTTTTAGGTATTTAAAGCTTAAAAACCCTTCAATTTATATTTTATTTCCTTTTGGTCACCAATTTCACTCCTTTTCCTTCAAACTATCCCTTCATTCATGCTAAAATAACCCCTACTCTGAGATAAAATAGAGAGGGTTTTCCATGTTATATGAAAAAAAGTTATTATTTTATAGCTTCCTAGGGGTCATAAGGGTAATATTTACCAAAATTTGGAACCTAAATCTTCCATTTAGACCTCCATCTTCACATATTTCCAAGGTAGACTTTTGAGTAGGTAACTTGTGAAGGTGGGCAGGGGATGGTCTATGTTTAGAGGTCTAATGGGTTTAATTTATATTTATTAGGATATTTAAGGATAATATATTAATAAAAAAGACTATTCCAACCATTTTATAATTCATTTTCCCTTTAGACACTTCCATGCCCTTGGAAACCTAAACTAGGCATGTGACTGCCTAGGAGAAGAATCACTATGTTATGCTTGGATAAATGTTCTCTTGAGCTAGGTTTTAGGATTTAAGATCATAATAATTTTTTTTATAGTGTTAAAAATATAATATTTATGTTCATGTTACCATTTTTATAATCCAAACTCACTCTCTTGCACTAGTTCACCCTTACTCTCAAGATTAGGCCATGTTCCTTAAGGACTGAGACATGCCCTTAAGACCCTAGATGTAGGTTATGGTTAAAGTTTGGTTTGTTTTTTTTTTATATAATTTATTCAAATTTACCATTTCATATTAATCCATTAATTTTATTTACCTATACTCCTTTCCAACTAGCATTATCCATGTTTAAGTCCTTAAGGAAGATGCCTCTGCCTTGACTATCATAGTCAGGCTTTACCCTTGTTTTAGTGGTCTTCTAAGCTTGGTTCCAAGGTTTTAGACCTTATATAATTATTTAATTGGTTAAAAGTATATATTTTTTTAATTCACTTTTAAAATCTCCAAACTATATCAAATCCATGCTCAAGACCCTCCATTAGGTCATCTTCTGCCCTGACTGTCACAGTCATCATTTATGCCCATGTTAAGTGGTATTTTGGCTAATTTAAAATTAAATCATCATGTATTTAGGTTTTTATTGAGTTAATTAAATTTATAATTCATTAATTTCAAATTATATCAAATTTATAACCCCAAACCAAGCTTAAAATTTCAACTTCTTCCTCACTATCAATATACCTTGCCTTGACTATGTTTCTAGGCCTATAGAGGTGTTTATAGGCTTATTTAAACTTGCATGAGGTGGCTTGATTCTCATGAAGGTGTTTGAAAGAATAAAACCAAATTATATCTCATGATAACTTTTAAAACTCAAGGTAAGACCAAATATCAACCTTTCATCACTGTTTGGAAAAACCCTGCCTGAATGTGGATAGCTCTCCCAGGCCTATGTACAGATAGGGTAGGTTGTTGAGGGGTTCAAACATCAAATTCACCCTTTCCTTTGTCATTTTAGATTTAGGATGGTTTAAAATTAGTATCATGATCTAGGTTAATCCAATTAGAGTGCAAGACCAATTTGCTAATCATTGTCTTGTAGATGTCACTGTTTAAATTGAGTGATTTTTGGCAACTTTTAAGCTTGTTCAAACTCCATCTCCACTCCTTTGGCCTTAAAAATTGGAATAGTGTTCTTGGTAGATAGTTATATTATTTAAATCAACAAATATTATTTAATAGTTATTTTTTAATGGCATATGTTATCTCAAAATACCTCAAGGATCTCTATTTGGTCCATTTAGGGGCTATTAACCCAATACAGTCCAATCATTGTTTGAAGTGAAACTTTACCTTGCATAGCATATAGACCTCAAAACATGAACATTATGAGCCTTTGGTAATGTTATAAATTCAAAAAATTAACTTCATCATTTCTTCACCATTTACACCTCCATACCAATCTCTTGACGTTAAGCATAAGCTGACTATGAGTAGACTTGGTAGTGGATAAGGAGATTTAGGCAATTATCTTTGAAGAATCATAAATTGATTTGATATCTCACAATGGAATTTGATGAATAAAATTAATTAAAAATTAATCTAAGAATATTTATAATCCCATTGAACCATTTTCTATGTTGTAAAACTCAGGTTACATGCCCATGAATGCAAACTTTGATAAACAAGCATAATTTGAAAACCTCCTTCAAGGGAATTAAGAGAGAAGTTTTGGGTTATTGAAACATCATGGATATGAACCTATTACCACATTAAAACACTTAATCAAACTCATATATCTCCCTAAATTTTTTAAAATAAGAAACAAATACAAACTTACACCCCTCTTGAATGCAATTCCATAAAAAGCTGCCTAGAGTGTAAATGATTATTAATAAAGGAGGATGCACCAAATATAAACTTATTTTTATCAAAATGAAGTTAACTCAAATTAAAATCTACCCCTATAATCACTCTTTCCAATTCCACCTTTAGCTTCCATATTGAGTGATTGAATCTACCCTTCATTGGCTTGCCAATGGAAAATGAAGGAAAAGAAGTTGGAAATGGATATCATATGAAATTTTATACAAAAAATAAATGAATATGATATGTGGAGAGGCTAATAGACATGACACCATTTTTTCAACTGATGATGGACTTGAGAAGTCCATACAAGTGCCCAAAGGGGCCTATTTTTGAGGAAAAACTACCATTTCATGATCATAATAGACTTTTAACTACAAAATAACATGATTATGACATAATTTTACCTCATAAACTTTATAATACACATTAGGGATAAATATTTTAATTTAAAAGTCCTCAAAAGTCATTTAATCAAGCTAAAAGGTGGCCAAATGACCTTTTTAGCACCTGAAACCTAGCAAGTGGTCAATTTATGACGTGTAAACACATTGATACCTATAATATAAAATTTTAATAAATTTATAAAATATAATGATCCTTTTTATAATTTTTACCATAGTTGACCAATGTTGACTTTTGTTGACTGAGCCAGTATAAAGAGGATGGGTTTCAACAAGGACTAGGGAAAGAGTAAGCAAGACATGTAGGACAATATATGACCCCATAGGACACATGAAAATTTATATAAAAGTTTAAAATAGTAAGGGTTTACATAAATTTAACTTGGGGTCAAATTTGGTCAATAGTTCCTCCTTACAAAATAATGCTTTCTAAAGGTCTAGTTTTTATGGGTACACATCTAGTTAGGGGAAGTAGCTCTTTATGGGATTGGTGTCTCACTAAACTAAGGGATGGGTGTTAATTTATAAATTAGTGTTTGTCTAAATGTTGGATCTTGTTTTATAGGACTATAATCAATCTTGCAGGGTTCAGTGGCTTTTAACTCCCAAGAAGGCTTCTCACATATATGATGTGTTCATATGATGCATGCTCATATGTATGATTTGGATGTATGTGATTTCATGTTTATGTTCCTTGATCAAGTTGATTTATGCTAAATGTTTAAGATTTGGGGATTAAATTGGATTATCTTTCATCACTGATTCACTCCCTAGTGAGTGTACCTTTAACAATCAATATCAGAGTAGGACATTCATTACAAGTTTAACCACTTGAAGGTGAGCCAAGGTACAAAGATGGATAAGCAATTGAGGAAATAAAATATTGAGTTGAGATCAATGGTCAAAAGTCTTGAATAATATATTATTCATATTAAGACTATAATATTAATTCTAATTCTAAGGATGATGAACATGAGATGAGGCTTGAGGAGTTTAACGAATAGTTCATGAAACATAGAGAAATGATAAGTCATATTTAAACAAATTTTGAGAGATTAAGTGAAATAGTCAAAGAAGAAAAGATGAACATGCAATATCTTGAGGATAAATTAAGAGTTATAAAGACTAATCCAAGTTCAAAAGAAGAAGAATGCAGACATCTCAAAACTTAGTTAGAAGATACAAATGCCAAGTTGAGTTTAAAGCAAGGTGAGTATGATGAGTTGAAGTCCAATATTGATTATATAAAGATTATTGAAGAGAAAGAATGTAGTTATAATGATGATATGGTTAAATAATCTAAGAGGTATAAGGAGACTATCAAATTTTTTAGAATTCAGTTAGAGGTTGTAAGTTCAAGTATGAGAGCTAAAGAGGATGAGAGTGTTAAATTGAAAACCAAGCTAGATTCATTGAAGGATGAACATGATAATTTTTTTGTCAAGGTAAACAAGACTAAGAAAGAGAAAGAGAGGTTAGATCAAGACAAGAAGGATTCAAGAACTAAGATCAATAAGAAAAGAGAAATCATGCAACCAAATTCTATAAGGTATAAAAGTTCATTTCATGGTCACTACTTTGCATGTAAGATTTTTAGTTATAAGGCAAAAAATTGTATAAGGAACAGTAGCTATTAAACTAGAGGTATGGATAATTTAGTATTTTATAATTATAATTACATGGGACATATATCAATATTCTACCCTAGAAAACATGGGAAAAGACTAACCTAGGTATGGAGACCTAAGAGAGTCAAGCTTGAGTATAATGAACGTAAGAGACAAGATGTTATTTGTTTTAGTTTTCATTAAGTTGGTCATATTGAAAGATATTCTATAATAAATATCTCAAGTCATAAGAAGGTGCATGGACATCCTATTTTTCTCAAGAAAGGTCAATCCTTGGTATGGAATCCTAAGGAAGTGAAGAACAATAAAACTAATTTAGTTGAGTTAAAAGATCAAGGTGGATTGCTTGCTAAATCAAAAGAGGAATCAACTATGAAGAAGGTTCAAGAATGCCAAGATAATGTGTCATTTGTCTAGATATAAAATAAAAATCATAATACAATTCAAGTCAAGCTCAAGGAAAAGACCAAAGTGTTAATTTAGGCTAGTTCTGAGGTATATATGGATCCAAGAGAACATCTTGTTGTTGTTGAGTAAGTTTCATGTAAAGAACATTTGTTGTCAATTCCTAGTGATAAGGTTCTTTCTTTAGATGAAAAGGTATGTCATGAATATTTATTGGCTCCATGTATTTTTAATTCATTCTTAAAAGAAAATTAGAATATTGTCATGGATGAGCATGTTGCTTCTCTTAAGCCTTAGAAGAAGAAGAAGAACTATCAATATCAGATGACCAAGGAGGAAAAATAAGATGAGAAGTAGTGGACAATTCCTAGTTTCAAATTATTCTAAGACATGTGGGTTAGACTATCTCTATCTAGGCTTCAAGGAGACACTTGATGGAAAAAGGAAGTATGGTGAATGCTAGTTGAGTTGTAGTTGATGTTGCAGGATAATAAAGGTCATATGAAGATGTGTTGATGGAAGACATGATAAGATATTTTTAGAAATAGTGATCCTAAAGTCAAATTTTTGATCAAATATAAAGGATGGCCTAGTTGGTCAAATGGTGAAGAATGAAGATGTTAGTTTTAAAGGTTTGTAGATAGTGAATGGAGGTTTCCATGTGTCTAATCAAGGATGGTGAGTTATCAAGATAATCTATTGCATTATGTGCTTAAGGTGTGTCCAAGGTTTTTGGTCCTAAAGGTAAGATCTTGTTAATTGATTACACTGATTGATCAAATAATGAAGACTAAAGACAAGGTTGATATGGATTATGAGGAGAATGTGTTATCATATCTTTGGTATCATGAAGAATTTCTTAGAGTTATATAGATGACAAGTTGTGTATGCCATAGAGTAAGAGGGAGATAACTCGGTTAACTTGAGTGGCTTGAAGAAGTTGTGCATGATGTCAGGGGGAACATAGGTAAATATGCTTACATCATGATATAAGTGTGAAGATGTATGCTATAGTTGTGTACTCAAGAAGATTGATATGATGACTTGATCAAACCAAGTCATGTGTTTTGACAAGGTATTTAATCTTCTTGCATGAAAAAAGAGAGCTTGTGATTTCTATAGGTAGATAGGTCCAAAGATCAGATAAGCCCAAGTTCAAATTGGTGTATGTCAAAGAAAAAATGACATGAGATAGAGCTTGATGTTAGGGGGATTTTTCTAAGCTCTATGAGTATTTTGTCAGTTTAGATTGGTGCATGTCAAAGGGGGAGAAATTGATTCATATGCTTGAAAGTTTGTAAGTATCTTGAGCATCTTAAATAGTTTTTGAATGCATACATGATGTTAAGGAATGATTTTTGGCATATTGAGGAATAGAACCTTTTTCATTAATTTCAAAGGGAAAGAAATATCATAATGAAGAATTTAAAATTAGAAGTCATTATGAGGGTGTTTTTTCATAAATGACAAAGGGGGAGATTATTGAGCATGGTCATTGATGTCAAATATATCATTTGGTTCTAGTGCATGAATGACAAAAAAGTTATGTTTGATAGATTAGAGAGATATGGCACATTTTTAGGTATATAAGGACAAAGAAGAAGTTATGAGGCATCCATAGATGTATTGGTGAAGTTATGATGTGTCACTTGATCATTTGGAAAGAGAAATATGCATCTTCTAGCTTTAATAGGAGCTCAGATTAAAGATCAATGATGAGAGTTACAAGGTAAATACCAGGATAATTCTAAAGAGATAAATGGTTTGTATTTTTCAAAATTTTCCAAGGATCATGAGATGATGATAATGTGTCTGATGTTTAGCATTAACATAGTGACTATTGGAATTTGAATATTCAAATTAATGAAGGAAAAATAGTATGTAGTTTTTGAGCTATATATGTTGATCCACGATGAATTTATTGATGAAATAAAAATAAAATTTGTAAATCAATTCAATATTCATACAAAAAATCTAGTTATAAGGTCTAAATCTTTTTACAGTCAAAGTTATTAAGCTTTGTGTGTTTGACTATGTTCTGCAAGTGACCCAAAAAAGGTAATTGAGTTTTTATTAATAGTATTTTGATGTTTCAAGATGAAATATATATTAGAGAGTATTAAATACTCCATGAGTAAAATATATGTGTAATTTTGAGGTTTAAACAATCCATATTTAGTGTGAATAATTGCTTATAAGTTGACTATGTATGTTGAATGCACTAGTAGTTTGAGTGACCATCTTAGAGAGGTAAGTTCAAGGTGTTATGAGTATATTTAAGGAATTAAATGAGTATTGATATGTTATATAAGTATCTAAGTCTTATGATAAGAATTTTTTTGTCATTATATTCCCATACTTAATTGTGGGGAGTCAAAATAGCTTAACGTAGTTTGACTGTGTATGTGACCAGTATGAGTGGTCATTCTAGGAGAGTTGGTTTAAGTGCTTAGAGAAGGTGTTGAAGTGTATAAGGCACATGGAAGTGTTTTAAAGTTAATAAATTTTTCACCCATGTGATATAATCATATGTATATGTGAAATATTTGAGTAGTTGCTTCAGAAGTTTGAGACTATGTTTTCTGTATATGAAGACCTAAAGAGCAAGGAGACCTAATTAGGAGGTTCAAGGGTTAAGTTAGTGTTATAGGTGGAAAAAACCCATATGGGAGTAATAAAATGGATATTTTAAATAATTTTTATGTGTTTTAATTATTGGTAAAGGATTAAGGTGGTCCAAGTAGTCTCACATGTAACATGTGAATATGAAGGCCTAATTATTTTAGGTCTCACCAAGACCTAATGGTGGTTTGGGGATAATGAGGTACTGGCCAACCTAAGGAGTGTGTGTTTATTACATGTAATGTCTATGAGGAAATATTTCAAATGTATAAAAAATATGTAAAGTATCTTTTTTGAGCAAAATGTGTTAAAGGAAGCGAGTAGTATAAGTACAAGGTCTATTTAGACTAATTGTGTAAGTGTAGTATTATGTGGATTCAAGAAAAGAAGAGAAAATTTTAAGGAGAAGATATAGGTAAATTAGGACAATTAGAGTGTGAAAAATATTAGACATTTTTTCCTAATCAAGTTTGTGTAGAAGGACACATAGGCCATTGGACCTAATGATCCTAGAAGAAGTAGTTTGAGCAAGGTAACCCTAAAGGCAACTTGGGAGAGATTAGAGGTGAAGAGTGTAGACAAAGGTGATCATCATTGGTTGATATAGTAGTAATAGGTGTTTCAAGGTGATCTATTTATGTATATGATTAGGTTTTCGGTTACCCATATCGTTGGTTCCTTCTTGCAAGATAAAGCTTGCTAAAGGTATAGTTGTTGTGGGTGCACAACTAGATAAGTGTAGTAGCTCCTTATGGGATTAATGTCTCACTAAAATAAGGGATGGGTGTTCCTTAATCAAATAGTTCTAGTATAAATGTTAGATCTTATTTTATAGGACTTTAGTCCATATTTTAGGGTTTAGTGGGTTTTATCCCCCAAGAGGGTTTCCCACATATATGATGTGTTCATATGATGTATGATCTTATGTATGCTTTGGATGTATGTGATTTCATGTTTATGTTGCTTGATCAAGTTGATGTATGATTAATGTTTAATAATTGGGAATTGAATTAGATTATCTTACATCATTGATTCACCCCTCCCTCAGTGATTGTACCTCTAATATGAGTTACATGTTATTTTATAAAAATTCCACCTATGCCTATTACGATTCACTTTCACGTTCTTGATTGTCTGTTTGGATCATGCACACAAATTTTGAATATCATTATGTAGCTTAAAACCATATATCCTCTAATTAGGGCATCCCACCTTGAAAAATAGGGGCTAGTGGGTTCAATTGAAGTTATGCTAATCTTAGATAACCATCTATTAGTGAGCACTACTTATATATCCAATACTATAAAGAGGGCCTTAGACTGATGTCATTTTCCCCCTTATGTGGGTGTGTGTGTGAACAATTATGAAATGTCTTAAATGTGAGTGCATGTAGTGATATAGATTTTAACTTAGAAAATACTAATCATGGGATACTATTTACATGCTTCAGACCTATAAGAATATTGCTCCTATGAATGATTTAAAAATATGAAAGAATAGGGAATATATAAATTAGTTGTGAAAATGATTAAATGTGAGCTTGATAGGTGTTTTCTTGAAAATTGATAGATAAATAATGAATGACCTTTGTTTTGTATTTAAACCAATTTTTTTGAAATGATCTCATGAGAGGTTTAAATGAGTACCATAGACCAACCCATATATGTCAATAGATTTTAAAATTTTACCATTTATAAGGTTAATCACTAGTATCAAATTTGTGACACTAGCATCGACACTGATATCCTAGTCTAGATGATAGTGTTTGGGAGGATAGAAAGTTGATGAAGATATATAACTACTACAGTAGGATGTAAATCAAGTTTTATGTATATTATGGGCTACAAGTGATATGGGTAATCAAAATATTAGGGTCAACTTATAGGTTAAACATTTAGGCATAGTGAAATGTCGAAAGAGAGACTTTTGGTAGTGGGAATGTCATGAACTAAAGGGTTAATCCATGAGTGATATTTTTCAGGTGTAAAAGACAAGTTTATCATATACAATAAATATATATACTATGATATTTTTAATATAACATAATAATGGAATGAAGATGAAATAACAAATAAAAAAGTCATACATGATCTAGAAGCCATTAATATAGTAGCCTAATAGTTACAAAATCTATTAGAATAGGTGGTAATTATAATGTATTTGGAATGACATATATAAGTGTTTGAAGGAAATGACATATTTAAATAATGAATGGTGTCATATTATATATCATAAAACTATGTTGTTATCATTCCATTGAAACACTAGTGAAAGGTGTCATATGTGTAGAATGTGTTGATGAATGTTATTGGGAAATAATACTTAGTATGTTTTTATGTGTTAGTGATACATAATTTGGAGGGTGATTTTATTTGTTGAAATTTATTATTATTATTTAGGCTTTGAACAATAAGGTTTTATTTTATCATGGTTAAAAATATCTTGAGTTTTGTTTCATAAAGAAATACTTATTTTTGTAATATATCCCTTAATTCTATGGTATCCACAAGCATTATATTTGTAATACCATGGAATATGTCATAAATTAGGATGCCAAATAGGCCATAATTCAATAAAGTGTATGTTTAATAGTCTATTCAATGTGATTTTTTAATTTTTTATTTATTTTTGGATGATGTTGTGGCATAAGCATTGAATATGTATTCCCTTTACTTGCCTAAATTGTAGATGTATGCACATTAGGCACATGAATAATGATAAGATGTGAATAAATAGAATTATTAGCCTTAGGTTTCATTGATATTGCATCCAAAAATGTGGTATCCCTATAAAAAATATAATTGAATTATTGAAAAGATTATTTAAATAACTTATGTTTGATAGGTGCCCAAAGGCTATTGATAAATATGTTCTGCATTTTAAGATCAATAGGTTAACATACTAAGGAGTGAATATGATATAAAAATATAAATATATAGTCAAAAATATTCTCTTTAGGACCTTTTTTAATATATTTATACTCTTACATGGGGCACAAAGTCCATTATTAGTAATGAATTGATATAAAAATCTTGTTGTAGGAATTGGAAAGAATGTAAATACCCACAAGGTCATTGAATAATTCGAAGGTATCACCAATAAATATTATATAAAACAAATTAATTAATATTAAACCATGATATTCATTATTTTTTATAGAGATAAATAATGTGCAAAGGTATGCATGGGGATATCCAAGGCCATGAAATAATTGGAAGTTGGGTATAACCAAGTCATGTGGGATAGGCATGCCAATTACATCTCTAGGAATATGATTATAAGAAATAATATTAAAATAAATCCTAGCATTGGAAGACTCAAAATTAATGGATACATCATGCACATTTATTTATAAACCACCTATAGAGTGCATCATAATCATTATCTCATGTTTAGGAAATGTAGAACACTCAATATGTTTGTTCAAAGGGGCCAATAAATTATTCATTTCAAACTTGGGAAAGATAAAAGAGATAGGATTATTAAGAAAATAATTATTAAAAATTGCATGTCCATCACTATATATAATAAATAAAACTACTTAATTTATTATTTGTATGACTTCAATAAGAAAATACATATTTTGTCTAATGTATTATTTAAATTGAGCAAGCACTTCCTTGATAATATTACCATCATAAGTAACACCAAGATTTTAAGAATTCATAAAAACTACATTTTCATGAGAGGAATTCATATTTCAAAAAAATTCTAAGAATCATACTAAGTAATATTATAATATATGGAATAAGCAAAGTATCATGCCCAAAATTTTGCATGACTACAACCACACAAAAATAGTCCATTTTTTTTTTGAGAATTTAAAATGTACATTATATGAAATTCCATTACACATTAGATATCCATATTAATGAAATTAAATGCATAAAGTTTCAGTTAAGTGGAAATGAAAATTGGACACATGGTTGCTATGTGACCATGTAAGACTCACTTGATCTAATCAGCCTATATGATCTCAAATAAGCCTACAAGTCTCTAAGAAAACATAGTGGGTCCCATGACCCCAAGGTCTAATATATACATATATCTAAAAATATGTGGTTTAAAGTAACCACTAGCTCAAAATATTTGTTATAACTCTCAATGGGGTTCAAAGAGGATCTTAAGTGATTCTGGCCAATCATAGGGCTTGGTTTGTGCCTAAAATCATAACAAATTCTAATTTCAAGTTGACTTACATTTTTATAAAAATTATTATCAATGAGGATGTAAAATATTCATATGAACTTAAAATGGGTATAAATTGTCATTTCTTAGCTCCCCTAGGATGGAGTACTCCATCTCAGCCATTGGATTCTTTCTATCTCATTTCTCTGTTTTGGTTAATAATGAGGAAATCCTAGAAATACTTAAGGAGGCAAATAAATATTTAAAATTAATAATTATTTGTTAAACCTCTATTTTTTATAAGTGGAAGGTGGTTTTTAATAATGAATTTTCCATAGTCATCCCTCTATCTCAAAAAATTTAACTTTTTTCCATTTTATTTTTTCAATTTAATCCATGTATACTTGGGTTGTTTTTTTAGGTACCCATTTTTTCAAAAATTATATATCTATTTTTGGGCTCCTACAATTTTTTAAAAAGTATTTGGGAGCTTGAATCTCTACCACAACCATTAATGGCCGCCAACTAGGTTAAAGATTAAATTAATTTCCATTTTCAGTTTCATGATTTAATTTTTATTTCATGAAAAAGTGGAGAGAAAATTAAGGAGGATTTTATTTTGGGATAAATTATCTTAGGGTTTATAGAAGCCCAAAAATTTAAAAACCATATATTATGTCCTCTCTTACATAAAAGAGCCATATCTTGAAAATATGTAGTTTTAGGGATTAAAAATTCATCCATGTAGAAGAGGGAGAAAATTTGAGGGGGGGGGACATTTTAAGTTACCCCGCCTCTAGGAATCTTGATCATTTTAATTGGATGCACAAAAATAAAAACTATAGGTGAATTAGTTTTGGTTTAAAAATAAATTTCACAAGCTCAAACTTAGGTAAGTGTATAGTTTTTTAAAATAATAATATTTAATAATGAAAAATTGAATTGTTTTAATAAATAAACCATAGTCAACATTGGGTGATGGTTAAATTTGGTTTACAACCCATGTGGATTTAAATCCTCTAGTGGGTTCACTATGTGGCTTGATTTAGCCACATGGCTTCCTCATTGACTACTAGCATTGACTCAATAATGTTCATTTTTCACCACCTAATAATGCTTACTACGATGGTTTACCATAAAATATGCATTGAACCTTTAGGGACTTGTCCCCTACTATGTGATCATATGGGTGACCACCATCCTAGTAATAGGCTACCCTAAAAAACAAGGTTTATTCCCTTCCAAAGGGTCTGCCAAACTAAGAACTAGCCTATAGACAACCAAAGTTCAAAAAATCAAAACAAACAAACTATAATCTAAAAATTTGTGAAATGAAAGGAAAATTATCCTAAATTTGGAAAAAAACCATATGAAATTGTTTTATACAATTTATGCCTTGTTTAACATGCAAAAAATGTGTGAAGTGTAAGTTACAAACCAAAAATAACTAGTTTCAGGAGTTTAAACTTAAAATTCATAACAATTAATCCATATAACCTAAAATTAAACAATAAATTTTAGTATAATCCCAATTAGTTCTATTTTAAATTAAAATTAAAATTATAAAATATTAATAATTTTAAAATAATATAAATCATTATTTAAGTAATCTTTCCCTTCTTGGGCTTAACCAAATTTGTTCAATACAAGAATTTGAAACACATATTCATTTTTTTTATAAATATGAAAATAGATAATGATATTATTTATATAAATATTTTCACAACTTGATTCAAACATAAAAATAATGTTTCATTACATTTAATCATTCTACTTTCATATAGTAATTAACAATAAACTATTGCGTGAAAGATCTTACCAAATGAATTAAAAACTAGAGAATAATTCTTTTCTTTTCATTTACATTTGCAATAGAAAAAAATTAAAAATATACTCTATGGAAGCTCCTAGTGTAAACATAAGTCCAAGATAAGGAAGGTCTCACATCTTATCCTATTTCTATCATTAATCAACTACCCTAGGCACCCTTTGGATTAGGACTTCCATATATAAGCATAGATGACACCAAATATTCAATGTAAGATAAAATATTTAAGGAAGGAGGTGGGTATTAATAAGGCAACAAAATCATCTAGTAAGAACATCTAGGTGTCTCTACTAAAACTTCATTATTAAGAGGATTCCACGATCACCCCAAGAAATAAAATCACATAACATTAATAAGCATAAATTTCATAAGAATAGGTTCAAACACACATGACAAATACAAAAAAGTGAAACTTATCAAGACTTCACAATCAGTAATTATGGATGAGAATATCTATTTTACACAATATGGGGGTGGGAAAAGGAGGAATTTGAGTTTTTTATTTTCCCAAACACTTATCCCTTTCCATGGGAATATATTAGAAATATGAAGGTTTAAATTTTCCAAAATTCTATGCATAGGAGTTTCGTAGGAGGATTTGGAACTTCTTTCCCTTGCCCAAACACTACAAAAGAAGGTACATACCATGCAAAAAAATTTAATACACTTTGGGTGGCATAAATGTATGATTTTAAATCTTAAAATATGATATAAAACAACAAAAAAAGATTGGATGGATTTTTCATCTCTAAGCCTAAATAGGCAATAAAATACACGTGGTGGCCATAGGCATAGTCTAAGGAAAACAATAGAGAGATGGGGTGAGTTAAATGGACTTACACCTTTTGAAAGTCAAAATAATAAAATGGAGAAGAACAATTCCTTTTAAACAATAAATTAAAATCAAATAGGTGAAAAGGAATCCTACCTTGGCTCTACCTATTAGCTCTACACAAAGAAATATCCTACAAGTGTTGGAAGTTATCTCTCCTCCTCCTTATATAAGTTATTTATCTCCTTCCTCAATATCTCATCAAATATCTAAATTAAAAATGAGCATGAAGTTCATCCAAGGAATGTTTTCCATTATATTATATACAAAACACTCCAACCCAATGATCAATCAGAAGGTGACATTTATCTCTTCCCATTTCTTGGCCCTCCTCCAAAAAGTATACTCTAGCCTTAACTCACCCTACACACCCATCTAGGCAAGAAATAATTACACATACCTAATTATTATGTCACTTAACCTTTCCATAAATTGGGATATGGTTTATCTTATGACTTGATCAATACTTGAAAAAATTATTATCCCATCCCTTAGTAATCAAAGGTTTTAAATACCTAGATAACCATCTCTAAAATACTTTACATCCACTTACAAACATTGGTCAAAGTTCCCATTCACGTTTTTGTGAAAGGGTCCACTTAATTTTATTTAAAATTTACCTTTATTATTCAATTTAATGTTAACGTAACTTATAAGGTCTTATAAAAATGTAATGAATAGTTCTATGGGGTATGACTAGTGCTAGGAGGGTCAAAGAGGTTCAAAACTCAAGGCTAGGTTAAACTAAAAATTAAGATTAGATTTCAATTCAAGGGATTTATGAAGCCACTAAAAATATAAAAACAAAGGTGTAATTATGATTAAGGTATTCCCAATTCCATCGATTTGCCTCTTATATCACTTGTACATCATTTCACACATAAAATTACACTACCTTAGGTAGTCAAAGTTACTGAATGTAAATTTATTAGTTAATATTTAATAATATAAAATTCATACATAAAAAATAATAATCAAAACATATCAATATCCACATGAGGTAATCACTACATGCATATACTTGTAATCTAAAATCAAAAGATAAATCAATATTATCTCAACTAATATAATAATGTAGTATGCATCTCAATAATCAAGTGACATAATCCATAACTAGCATCTAAATAGTAATCATATAAGCAATTTATATCATCAAGAATTTAAATTTAGTTATCTCAATAATAATGAAATAATAAAAAACTAGTGTCTCAAATAAAATATATAGCATGTGATAATAAGATATATAAAAGGTCCAACAAAAGTCAAAGTGTGAAAATTGGGGCTTGCCTCACACACAGACTAGTCCTAACTAAGAATGTGATAAAAATCATAACTAAAATAAGAAACTAAACCAACCCTAGAGGAAAATATGGCATGACACCTTTGGGTGAATGTTATTTAGGACTAGGATTGCCTAATATTATAAGTGGATATAAATATGAAATAAAATGATAGCTATGGTTATCCAATGAATTAAAATAAATTTTAGGTTAAACTTATAAAATTATATTCTAAAGGGATGGGGTTTTTAAAACCCTATGTTGGAATTTGAATAAAATATGGGTTCACCAAAATGTTTTATCTAATTATGGGATGGAGGAATGAATACTAATTCACATTAAGGTGAAAATTCAAAATAAATGGTTTTATAGTAAATACAGTCTAAATAGTAAATTTAGAACTTTAAGTGTGTTTAAAATAGTAAATAATAAAATAAATGATAACTATAATAATAAATAAGAATGAATGATAAAGGATATATTATAATATGATTCATTGGATAAAATATTTGGATTCACAGACTTTAAAAGTGATATGATGTGATTATGTAGGTCTATGTGAAATATATATCTCTGATTATGAAAGAACAATATTGATTCTTCAATAATAAATACCAAATATGCCTAGGAATATTCAAAAATCATTTAACATGTACCTCTATAACTATAAAATATATACTTAGCAATGACTTTAATTTTGGATTATTATATGAAAGTGTGCTATTAGATTCCATATAATATTGTGTTATTTATTTGATAAATTTATGGGTGTAATTGCTTGATTTGTATGTTATTTTTATTCATGAATTAATTTTATACAAATGCTTATAATAAGAAAATAGAAAGTGTAAGGTTAGTTAGCTAGGGAAACCACATATAAGAGTTATAACTACAAATTTTTCATGCTTGGAATAAAAATCAATTCAATTCTGTTGTGGATTGGAGTTGAATTTTTAATGAAAGATTTTCCTTATATAATTTATTGCAAGGAAAATACATGAACATTCAACTATCATAATTTTGGTACAAGTACAACTCAAAATTATTGGTAAGTCCTTTAGCAATATTGTAATAATGTGATGCATGCCTAGTCTTGAATTTTTCTTGATGTGTCTTCCTCCTTGTTATTAAATTGATTATAAGAGTTTTTTTTAATATAGTCTTACCAAATTAAAATTAAATCCTTATTGTGAACAAGTCAACCCAAGAAAAAAAATAATTGACATATATTGATCCAAACATTGAGAAAACACGAAGAAGGGTGGAAGGGCCCAAAAAAAGATAGGGGAAGGATTCAATGATCCACAAAATATACACTTGACACATTCATTAGTTAAAAATGAACCACAAAATATATCATTGGAGATAAAATGGTGGGAGATGAAGAGAAATGAATAAATAGGTATGTAGGCACAAAATAAATAAAACAAAATAAATAAAGACTATAACATCACATAGAGAAGAGAGAGAAGAAAAAACACATAAAAAAGTGCCAATAAAATAGTAATTAAGTGATGTACCATATACATAATAAAATTCACTAACATCATTATACTAATATACCTTGTACCAAAATTAAGTTTCCACAATGTGAAGGTAACACATATAACACAAAATAATGTAGGGAGATAGACAAAATATCTCAAGACATAAAACTTGGGTTAAGGTAGGGTTAATACAATGCCAAACTAAAATAATTAAGGATTCAATAGAGGGATATATTATAGAAGAAATTATATAGGATAGTAGCATGTTTTAGGTGTGAAGTTGGCCATTATCATCAATGTTTTCCTAAATTATTTACTTGTACACATTGTAAATGATAACATAGAATTGAGGATTGTGTAAAAATATGCTAAAGATTTTTATAAAAATTTCAAGAATAAAAATGTGTTGAGATGGTTAGAATATCATATCAATATAAGAATTGGGCATAGAATAAGGGGGCTGTAAGGGAAGGTATAAGTCCCGAGGTAAAAAAATACATTGGAAAGTGGGGTGGAAACAAAGGAAGGAAGAATATCCAATCCAAATAAGCAAAATGAAATGATAAAATTTAGGTAAGTTGTGTAAAAAAAATAACTATATATATTTCTAGAACAAAATATTATCCTTAAGATAAAAAGAGATTATACATGACTTGGAAGGATAAATTTAATATACACATAAAATGAGAGAAAAAGTGAAAGAAATCAAGAGGAAGGGTCCTAAACCAAAGGAAATGGAAGATATTTAAGAGATTTTATCATTATTAAAAACATAAAGAGTCATATATTTAATCAAAACATGGCTTAATCAAAGGATGGGGGAGGTGCAAGAGTTGGTACGTAAGAGGCTAATAGAAATTTACTTGACAAGGAATACACCTTATGATTAAGAGTTAAACATTAATGCTAAGATATATTATTTGGAGATGAATAATATATTGATGGGTATATGCATGGAGTTGGGGGATAATTATGTGGAAATTTTCATTAATATGTACACATTATGACAATAATGCATACAAATTATGGTCATAACACATACACATTATTTGAATTCAGGATCAAAACCATCAAACTTAGGAACATGCATGTATTAATAATAATGTGTATGTGTTATGAAGAACATGTACACATTATAAGGAAAGAATACACATTCATGTTATTTTACATATAAAAACACCAAAACATGTACATGAATCCAATCTTTACTTGATTTTGATATTTACTACTTTAAATGTTAAGTATAAGTTTAAACCTTATACTTTAAATGTATTTTAGTAAATATAAGAATTTAGGGTCACTCTGTATCTAGTAGAATTGGTCTCATAACTACATGCCTTATGATGTGGAAAATAGTTTTTCAAAATCTAATTTGGTCAGTACTTAGGTATTTTCAAGGTATCAATATTAAACATAGGTATTTCAGGTCATAACTTTTTCAATTGATGTCCATTTTTGGTAAACATATAGTCATTTTTAGGTTTTTGTAGCTCATAGATTTCTTCTTATCATTTCTAGGAGTCCTAAGTTTGTCAAAATTGAAGTTTACAAACCACACACTTTGAACTTGATCTAAAGTGGTGTGATTGGGGAAACATATGTCACATTGATGACCTTCACACATCAAATGATCAATTTGTGTTTATTTCACTTTCTCATCATCCCTCATTCATCCCTAATCATTTCTTACTCACCCCTACTCACCACTAATCACTCTTTCCTCATTAATCATTATCCATAATCACTCCCTCATTGACCCTCACTATCCCTGATCATCTCTAATCACTCCATCATCCCTCATTACTCCCTCATTGACCCTTACTATCCATCATCATCCCTAATAACTTCCTCCCCATCCCTAATAACTTCCTTGTTGACCCTCACCATCCATCATCATATTTGATCACTCTTCATCACCCCTATTCACTTCTTGCTTAGATATCACCATCCCTAATCATCCCTAATAACTCCCTCATCATCCCTAATTACCATTTCATCATCCCTCATCATACCTAATCATTACATCCTCATCCTTTATTGTTCCTAATCACTCCCTTATTTACCCTCACCATTCCTCATCATTTATAATTATTCCCTCATCGTACCTAATCACTTTATTATTAAAACTTACCATACCTCATCATCCCTAATCACTACTTCATTCCTAATCACTACTTCATTATCCCTCACCATTTATAATCCACTCCTTCCTCATCCCTCATCACCCATAATAACTCCCTCATTAATATTCACCATCTATCATCATCCCTAATCACTCCCTCATCCTCCCTAATCACTCCCTCATTGACCCCCACCATCCCTCATCATCTCTAATGATTCCCTCATCATTTGTACTCAATCCCTCCTCATCCCTCCTCATAATTAACCACTACATGTGGGTATAATATCTAAATTAATTACTCTCTATATATTATTTATATTAAGGCATTTTGGTATTTTTTAGTTAAAAAAATTGAGAAAGGTATTATTAAAGGCATCACTCTTCCTAATAGAAAGAATTAGTATTAATAAGGGATAATAAATTATATTTCACAAGTGTTTTTTAAATTTTATATATGTGAGACATATATAAATTTTTATTTTGTAAACATTCATGTAATTATAAAATAAAAATATAAGGTTGAATAGTTTCCTATGCTGAATTAGGAAAAGAAATGAAGAGATGAGAAGCTAAAGCTTACATTTAAATGTATAAGCATCTATCATTCGTTGAAAGATAAGTTATTTATATTTTTGGTTATTTTGATGTACTAAATTTTGGGATCATAAAGGAAAAGTTTATTAGAATAGGATTTCATAAATAATAAATTATTATCACCCACATATATGGAAATATTTATGAGATTTTAAGGTGTGAATTGCCTGGATTGTTAGTGGCATGGTTGTCAAGGCTTAAGCACTATCATTTTTGACCTTGCATAATGAAAAAATTGTAATGGAATGAAGTTAAGTTTTAAGTGTTATGAAATTTATATATATAATGGACACATGTACTTAAAAATAATAAACCATATTTATTGAGTGAGTAACAAATTTTAGAGTATAAGAACCTCATGTTAGTAGAAGGAGCTAAATATGTGGCATGAAACAAGCAAGGAAATGATTTGGGTATGGTTCAATTATTTTGTATTTTTTATTATTAGAAAAACCACAATATTTAAATCCTTTAATTATGTCTATCAAATGATCATATTTAACTCCTTTAATGATGTTTTTCAAATGATCATATTTAACTCCTTTAATGATGTCTGTCAAATGATCATATAAAGTAGTCCAACATTTATCAAAACAAATATGAAAGGTTGGTTAGGTACACTATAAAGGTTAAATATCTATTATTTTTTTTTAAAAGATGTGGTATAACAAAATTTTACTTCTTAGGTATAAAGAGCCTATAAAAAATCTTTGGGGTGAATTTTTGTTGATGGATAATGGCTATACACTTTTTTTTAGATAGGTTATTTTTTTAATTCTAAGGGTCACCTATATATTATTTACATTTGTTTGGAGTTATGTGGGTCTTTTATCATAATATACTTTTTAACCTATGGATATACTAACAAATGGAGTTGAACAAAGCATTATGTAACCAATGCAAAACACTAGGTTACAAGGTATATGGTTTAAATGGCAAAAATCCTATAAATCTGAATAAAAAATGGATTGCTTGAATAAAATAACATGATCTACTAGGTTATATATAACATAGGATAAAATGAGTATAATTTTTAGGACATTAGTATATTTTTCATTAAATTGGTGATCAAAATGGATAGTGGTATTTTGTTAGGGTTTAACAATGCTAGGATATATAAGTGGAGAGTTGAGTACTAGCATAAAATATAATAAATAGTGATCAAAATGATGTGGAGGAAAATTTGAAACATAAATACTCAATACCTATGAAAAAATATGGTCTTATTAGAGATGATGTAATTCACAATTAAATATTTGCTAGAAAAAGAGAAGTAAAACCACCATAGCACCAAAAATGGATAGGATCACCAAGCTATGTGATTTCCTAAAACCAATCAATTGATTTCCATATGAGGATATTTTATGATATGAATAATTACATTGAAGTAATTTTATTTGTATGTCTATTTATTGAGTCATCATACCATATAGTGGAAAATATTTTTCAAATGATTATAACAAGTAGTCCAAGATTGGAAAGTGATGATTAATTCATAACTTCAATATTCAATCCAATGAAGAGTGTCACACTATAATCTCTCTAATTTCACATATCAAGGAAAGGGGTAAAAATTATCTAGTAGTATAAAATGGTAAGTAGATAATATATTATTAACCAAATGATATAGTCAGTATTAAAAATATCTCTACTTCCACCAACAATAATTTATATGAACTCAAAATATTGTTTCATTAAAAAATGTAGATCAATGCTTAACCAATACAATTCAACATTTCTAATGGAATTCAAACGAATTTAATTTATCTATTGAGGTCAAAATACCCCCATTTTTTGAAAATCCCTTGAGATACTTTGAACCTTAACACTGAAAACTTAATTGAGCTTGCCTAATGTTTTTGATAATTGGTCCTCATGTCTTAAAGTTGTAGGTTTCATGGAACTCTTACTGATGAATCATGCTTCAAGTTTATAGATTGACTTTATCCAGGGTTTCACTAGCCTTTAATTTGTGGAAAATTGAACCTGGATTCATATTCTAAAAGCTCTGTTTCAAAAAAGACCTAGCATAAACCCTTGGTTCAAATTTACATTTGGTGGGAACACATTTGGTAGGAATTATTCAAATTTTGACTTAAGCCTAATTTTATGTTAAGGCTTAATCATGTTTTGCAACATGACCAAACCTTAGCCTAAACTCATGCTTGGTCCCTTTTCATTATCTTTCCCATTTTTATTTCCTTTATTTCTAACCAAGTCTAACTTTTGTATTGGTAGGGTCCTTTTAATTTTTTTAGCATGGTCCCCTTTGTTACCTATTTAGCCTAAATTCTTAATTCTAAGGCACCATTCATTTTTATCAATATGAACCAAACCTTAGTCTTAATGCTTTATCCTAAGTTCTTATTTCATCATGAGTCCTGACTTAGACACTTTTGCCTTTTATAGATCTAATGACTCTCACTTCATCACCCCCTTGATCATATGGAGAGAAGGAAGCCCAAAGATCCTAAAGACTTCACCCTTTAGACCAATCCCACATCATTATAAATATCATGATCAATGTCCCACGCTTAAGTGGAATTAAAGATTGGATGCCATGAGATCACTCAAGGCTAAATGAACCCCATTATTAAACATAAGCTTAATCCTAAGTTTTAATGTAAGTCCTCATTATATTTTTTAATACAATAATACTTTAAGTTAAAACTTAGGTTTCAACTTTAATTATTCAAAGGATTCAATCATGTACAAGTGTCTAGATTAAAATCAATGGCTCATAACCACTTGCCCAGAATAGATCTAATGGATCGAAGAGATCATTAAAATGTCTAAGTCTAAAGGAGTCCCATGGGATGACAAGTGTCATCATCTTAGGGACTTAGATAAAGACCAATGACCCATGGGTCCTCGCTAGGGTTAACATGATCAAAGCTTAGGAGCCTCACAAAGCCACCACATGACACTCCCACTTTCGAGGCCTAATGAACCAATGGCATGAGATCACTTATATTGTAATAAATGGTTATAGATTCATCATGGATCTCAATCAGATAGATTATATCTAATCTAATATCTATGGATTACAAGGACTTGACAAGCTTAAAATTGACATTCTCACAAGGCTATCATTAACATTCATAAGGCTGTCAACTTTAAGCCCATTAAACCTAAGTAACTTCATGGGTTTAAATTTTATGTTCTTGTGAACATCATTTGACATCTTCAAGGCCATAATTGAAATCCATAATACCATTAAATTTAAGCTCATCTAACATTTTGTCTAAACAATTAGATGTGTTTCTATCATTTGAAGGGGCCAATTTCATATGTTGCCCTACAAATTAGCATAAATTTTTTTAGCCTAGGTTTATGATGGGTTTATTCACATGAAATAAAATTAGATTAAAATATTTCATCCTAAATTATTTTCTATGACCATGCACTAATTAAAGTTTATGTACATCATAGGATCAATAGATCATGCTTCATCAGGCCCGAATGATCCAAAGGCATGAAATCACCAAAGACTATTCAATAGAGCTCTAAGATACCATGGATTTTAAATGTGGTAGACACACATTTAAAATATGATTTATGTAGAATACAAATCTCAAAAAACCCATGGAGATTCCAAGTGGCACATCATCGAGGCTCAATGCAAAGATGGCCAATGACATGCAAAATCTCAGATCATAATCAATGGCCCATGTTGATCCTTGGGTAATGATATAACAACATAAAGCAAAGGAAAAAGTTTAAATAACAAAAACTAGTGATTTGAAGGAATTTATGAAAAATTCCATGAAAATTACTAGATAGATGCCAAATAAGCACCACACAAGCACAAAATGAGAAAATATGAAGATCATGTGTGCTCAAAAAGGCAAACATATAAAGGAAAAGATCAAAATCAAATCTAAGGCATGAATGATCCTATGTTTGAGTAATATATCACCATTAAACCTTTAAGAGAACCCTAAACTTGCATAAAATACCTTAATTTGAACGCAGGCTGATCATAGTCAAGATGAAAAGAGTCTAATTATAATTTGAGCATGAAAGAATTAACCCTGAGACCATTTAAAACACTATAAAATTGAGAGATTTTAAATCATGGAAACCATGATAGCTTAGAGGAAATAATAAAGGGATGAGACATAGTTGTATCTATCTACAGATAATGAAGGGAATGCCTTTAAAGACAAATACATAAACACTACAACATTGAACACAAGTAATAAGAACTGGTCCAAACTCTTTTAGACCATTGAATAAATGTAGCCCATCATTAAGGAGGAATATAATATTTCCACTATAACCAAAAGATAATATGACCTAGTTGTAGTCCAAATGGCCAGTCACCACCATGCTATCACCAAACCTGAGGTAATCCACTGTATTGACATCCTTGCTCCCATTTCTAAAGACTATAGAATTGAGTTAGGTTGGATTGTTAATAAAAGTACCTTTAAGATAATTACATACATTTCCCCATTGGCATTTGAGATTTAATACAAAATTTGGAAGCCCCAAGTATACTTGCCCACCCTCAAGGAATAGACTGGTAATAATGACTTAGACATCATCCTTAGGCCATGGTTTCTCTAAGGGAACCATGTGATTTGAGACCCTATTAAAAATATCCTAGTTTCCTAATTTAGAGAGGGGGTTAGGGTAATTATGAGTCAATTCAATAGAATATTTGGATCTCCTTTAACCACTCATGTTAATAATAGTTGGGTGTCCTACATCTACTTTATGGTGGAGAAAGATCTCACCCCCTAAATTGGAGAGATGATCAACATCTATCTAGAATGACAATTCATGGCCATCAAGAAGAAGAGAAGTAAATAATTATTCATGATGTCCTATCTATTGGATGCCTTACTAGCCTCCATTAAGATCCCTTATATCAAAAATTGGTCACTTGAGGGTAAATTCATAGTTTCTTATCACTATTCAAAACTACACATATTCAAATATAGGAAAAGCATCAAATTCATCTATGATTATGTGTATCTAGCTTTGGTAGAATCCAACATAGGGATCCCCATGCCTAGGGTCAACCCTCTACTCAAAAAATATGTGGAGCTAATGGGAGACATTTGGTTTTACCCAGACTATATAGTGATCCAAATTGAGGTGATTTTGAACCAACCTTACAAGTTGCCCATCTATATTTCCATCAAGTTGGCAAAGTAAGAAACTGCATACCAAATTATTTATGGTGTGGATAAAGTATGCAAAGATAAGAGGAAAGGCCTCCTCCATTCCTTTCCTATGACCATTGGTAGAACTATTCTATAAAATTGGGATCATGTAAGTAATGTCTCTAGGCATAGAGAATATTTCAACTTGTAGCTTGATGAGTTAAAGTAGTGGAACCCTAATGGAATGGTCTCCAAACATTTGAAATCTAAGTAATTTGCTAATCTAGTATATGAACACCAACTTAATGTCCATGACAACTTATACATAAAAGCAAACAATTTTAAAGAAATATTGGCTAGGCTTAAAATACATAACATTAGACTTGAGCATAGATTATCCAGTGATCAAAATCTCCCTAGATATATATGGAAAATGGGGCCCCTTTAGTACCATTTATTATCTAACCCTTCAATCCCCCCTCAAGAACAACCATAAATAAAAGGGTACCATCCCCAACCATATATTACACAAGGTCTTAGTAAGGAAAAACTAGAATAAAGGCTTGGTGAGGGACCCTCTTCCTTAACCCTACCTCAAATAATAACATGCCCCATTGAATACCTAGACATGATTGCCATGGATCCTAATGAGATAGTAGAAGATGCCTTCAAGGTCCTTGATAAGGCATATGGGTATGATGAAGAGGAGGAACATGCTAAAAAACTACAATCCCAAATAGAAGAGGATTAGAAAGAAAAGGGGAAAGAACTTGCCTTGGATCTATTCACAGTGGCACCATTAAGCAAGAGAAAGGAAGAATTGGTAATGGTCATAGTTGGGAGAAAGGAGC
This sequence comes from Torreya grandis, assembly GCA_037957365.1. Taxonomy (NCBI): domain Eukaryota; kingdom Viridiplantae; phylum Streptophyta; class Pinopsida; order Cupressales; family Taxaceae; genus Torreya; species Torreya grandis. The sequence continues at coordinate 2,104,811 of JARHVA010000327.1, forward strand.
CCAAGTTGACTTTCACTCACCCTAGAAGTGAAATAAACTTATTTAGTGATGAATACCCCATTCATGGACCAATCATCCCTAATTGGTTCATCTATGGGAAAATGTCAGAAGATCCCTCCTTGTCCCACTCATGGGCCTTGAACCAAACTATCAATATTGATGTACATGATGATATCAAGCCATGGATAAGGTCTTTGATGAAGGAGGAAGAGAGATGAATAGTGGCCACTACAAGTTCAAATAATAAGAAAATATAGGCTCCAAGAGCTTCAAGTAGCACCTAGATGGAGGCTTCTAAGCCTCCAAAGTACATATAACCAAATTTCACTTTATAATTCAATCCTTAGATAATAGGCTTAGAAAGAGTGATAACTAGAAAGGCTATGTTGGGGACTAAAGAATTCACCTTTCAAAAGGTTGAACCATTTGTAGGCTTAACTCTAGTTGGGGGATAATAGATCCTTGTGAACCTTCCATCCATAGGAAGGTGTTAAAATCCTAGCTGAGGCTCATTTAGCTCAGGTCATAACAAGCATCAGATTTATGAAGCAAAGGATATATAACCTAAAAAAAGAAAAGGAAAATTTAGAGACCTAGGTAATGCTATCAGTCATAGAGGCAATGGTTAAAATGCTTGATGAATCCTTCTATGACATGTTTGATGTATTAAAATCAACGAATATGAGGTAGAGTACATTGGCACAATACAATATAGTGGATAAAGGTCTAATATCCCAATGTCAAGCTTTAGAGGAAAACATAACAAGGTTACTCAAAATATTGGTTGGAAGGTAGATTCTTGGGTTTAAAATAATTATTTTTGGATATTTGAATGAAATTATGGGAATTATTATTAACAAAGTCTAGAATTTGTATGATTGGTCAAAGGATCTAGAGATACTCTTGAAGGATGATGAGGAGATAATAGAAAGGATTGGATAGCTCCTTGGGATAATGCTCACTGACCCTACAAATCCCACTATCCTAAGCATCATGAAAGATAATGAATTAAAATATAGGGTTATGATGGTGACACAAGAAATAAGAAGTAAATGTCAAGGCCAATATTGGGTAGACAATAGTATGATCCTAAACATGATATTTAGTACAAGAGAAAGGATAACTGAGGCCAAGAACATCAAGGAAACCATGGCCAAAAATGACAAGGAATTAAATGAGCTAGCTAAAAAAGAAGAAGAGTGTCTCCTAAAACCAACTATGGACTTGGAGCTAGTTAATGAGTAACAGAAAAAGGCCATGAACATGCTCTAGTAGCAACAAGTGAGTTCTCAGGCATAGGGCCCACAAACTAGTTGAATAATATTCCATTTTGTAAGACTTTATAACATTTTGAAAGAGGAATATTATTTTGTAAAGGCACATGCTAGTTTGTTAGCATATTTGCCTCTAGGTCAGTCCATTTGGAAAATAAAATGTATTCTAGATTTATAAATAAGGATAACTATCCTTATCTTTGTACAATTGTATCTTGTAACTAAATAGTATACTACCTTGTCCTTCTATAAAAGGTAGTATTTCCATTTTGTAAAGGGAGAGAGTTTTGAGAAAAAATTGTATACTTTAGAGCAATTAGTATAGACAAAGAATACTAAAATTTTTATCCAAGTTTGTTTATGTCAATTGTTTCATGATTTCTCTCTCAATTGCTTTTTTTAAGTCTTGAATTTGAATAGTTTCATGAATTATGAATTTTCATCTTTTGATATGGGTTTGCTAATTTGTGCTCACGCTAGATTATTTTAATGATCTAAAATTTTATTCATTTCATTTGTTCTACATAAGGATGTGCAAATGTTATTTTAATGTAGTAACAAATATTTAAAGTAAATTTAGTTCTTACTTGTATCCCTTTATATTATCCTTAGAAGTTTGCCTAGTGTATAGTGAGATATGAGATTATGCTATTTTGCATTATATACTGGTTAGATGCATGTTCAATTGTAATTGAAGCTTTGTCATGATGTTTAAGTCAAGGATCAACAATCACATATTCTCTTTCCACCCTACCCTTCTCTTTTGCTTCTATTTTTTAACCAAATCACTTTAGTTTAAATATCACTATAAACATTCCTTTAGATTAGTATTTAGTATAGAATTTTGGTCATATTTTGATAAGATCCACACATATACTTTAAAATTCACAATGACCATGGTGGCTGCCAACCACCAAGTAATATAAATTTATAGAATAGTTTAATTTACTATGCCTCTATTTCACCATAGGTAACTAGATTACCAAAACCTACTATTCATGCTGAAAATTATATGAATTATAAAATGAGAAGTGTTATTAAACATTAAAATCACCTATGATACACATAGAGGCATCAACAAGAATAACTTCCGCTAGCATTAGGAGGAGGGCCTTGGCTAATTTGTTGAATCTTTAATATTATTAGTATTTTTTTATCAAAGATTGGTGTTATCTTTGCACTTTTATACATTTTTTTGCTTATAAGTGTAAATATCATTGATCTTTGTGATCTTTGACCCATCTTTATGCTTCCTTTATATAAAGATCAAAGATCTTTGTGGTTGGATACTTAATTCTGGTAAAGATAGCTTAAGATCTAAAAATCCATAATATTTGAGTTTAAAGTAGATTAATTTGATCAAAGATTTGTATATATTTCATATATATAGGTTCATTTTATCTTAGACTTGTAAAGATAGGCCGTATTTAGGTAATTGGACACATATTTTAGCTAGCCTAGTTAAAATTTGATTCCCATTTTTGTTCTTTACATATATCTTTACAAAATTAGATTAATGTGAAAATATGAATCCTATTATCTATAAAGGTTGGTTTGACACATGGTATTTCAAACATGATCCAAAGTTCTCAATCTAGAACTACCAATAATTCAGACAAGATTAAATTTAGAGATAAGAGAGCCTCTTCTTTAGTTGGAAGTCCATAGGAAATCTAGAAAGGATAAAGGTAGATGAAAGCATTTAAATTTTTTACTAGCTTTACCACTCTAAATTACCCCTATATTCAACCTTCATCCAAGTATGGCTTAGTTAGGAGAATATCCTATCAACATACAAGGTGCAATTCATGATCTCCCTCATAATCCTAAAAAGTATATTCCAAATTTTAGACATAGTGGTAGTGTGACAATAGAAGAACATGTTAAATCATTTCTAAATTAAGATTTCTAAATGTAACCCATGAGGATATAACATGTAGGTCATTCCCTTTTACATTTAAATATCCTGCATATGAATGGTTCTTAAACCTGCCTGATGATTGCATCACCACCTGAGATGAGTTTAATAACATCTTCATTGACCAATTTACTAAGATAATTAGCCCTTATGTCTTGTACCAAAAATTTACCACCCTAAAAAGGGATGACAATTATCCCATAAGAGCTTTCAATGTCAAGTTCCAAAAGATGTACAATAGAAGCATTGACCCATATAAGCTTGACCAAGCCTTAGCCTTGGAAATTTATAAAGATGCTCTTAATCCAATGACCTGAGTATTCATCAAGAGGGTTGTATGTCCAATGAACACCTTATCTTTAGCTTATGACAAGGCTATGATCATTAATGATTAGATGTAGCCTCAAGGTCATATGTCCTATTACATTCCCAATGTCAATCCACATATGCCTACTTTAAATGCCTTTTTTAATAATAACCAAAATGTTCCTTCTCTCAACCAGCTCCCAAATCTAAATCAATTACCTTTAAGACTTGTTACTCCTAACTAGAATCTGGGGTTCTTAAACCACCTTGCTAACAATGGATTTAATGTAACTAATCAAAATACCTTAGTACTAACCACTGGTACCCATAACAACTAAGTCCATAATTTAGAAACTCCCAAGAATGAGAATGAGTCCATTCTAAAAATGGTCCAAAAATTGAGCACTAACTTCATTCAGTTGCAAAATCAAGTTGGTAATATTGGGGAAACTTCTAGTAGGAACTTTTCTTTTCAAAGATTCAATATACCCAATAATAGGTTCAATAATGATAGTTTCCATAATTAAAAAAATAATGAACCATCTTTTGAAATGAAGACTATGGATATTAATCTCATTGACATTGTTTTGCCTGATTATTGTAGAATACATTATACTACTAAGCATGGTGAGATTGATTGCATTGAATTTTTTAAATATTTTGAGGCATTTCAAGAAGAGTTAGACACTTTTGAAGTAGTGCCTAACAAAGATAATAGTGCAGGTACTTCAAGATCTAAGCCTACTGATCAAACCTGCATGGTGGAAATGTTTGATTTCCCCTTCCAAGAAGAGAATGAGTTAGATGATGTACCTGAAGAGGTCCATGCCTTCTAGAAGTTATTTAAGAAGACATATCCTCTAAGAAATAGAGATCATAGGTAGCATTTGACTACTTCTACTCCTCCAAAAACCATTGGTATTCCTTTGGATACCACTTTAGACAATAATATAGAGCCTCCAAAGGGAAGTACTTCTAAAGCTATGATGCTTCCAATTCTTCCAATAGGACTAGTTATAAAATTGTAAAGGATATGAAGAAAATAAAAGCTAATATTACCTTGCATGAACTGGTCCAAATCATAGAACAAAGGGATCTATTTCTATAATCCTTTGTCTAAGAAGTCTAACAAAATGTCCAAGACTGATAATGCTAATATAGTCATGTATAAAGGTAAAATAGAGTCTCCACCTTTCTTACTTATAGTCAGAATGTTTGGTAAAAACTTAAATAATTATTTATTTAATTCTAGTGCCTCCACAAATATCATTCCTATAGGTATTTGCAATCAACTTAGTTTGACCCCCATTAAGTTTGATAGGGTTGTCACTCAACTAGATAAGTCTAGGGTCAAGGTGGTTGGAGAATTATTGAATGTCTATATGAAATTGGATTTTGATCCAAGGGTCCATCAATTTATATATATCCAAGTGGTAGATAAACGCTGATGCATATGAAATAATTTTAAGTAGAGAGTAGATAAAGGATTTAAATGGGTATATTTCTACTGATTGTTCACACCTTTGACTACCTTGGAAAGGCAGTTCCTAACCATATCAAAGTTGAAAGAGAGCCAAGGATGAATCATATGATCACTGAGCATAATGATGTCAATGAAAGAGTTAACATAATTGATTTAAATTTAGTGGTGTTTCACCATAGAGAGTACCCAAAGTTAGTGATCCTAGAGCTTCTAATGTTGTGCCTAGGATGTGAAAGTTACATTTTAATAGGGCCAAGTGTAAGGATGAGTCTAGAGTAGGAATTATTATAACTAACCTTATTGATAAGAAATACCATGACTTTTATAGACTCTAATTCCCTTTCACCAATAACCTTATAGAATATGAAGCCCTCATCTTTAGGTTAGCAATTTTCCATCAATAACAAGGTCAAGGAATTACTAGTCTATGGTGACTCATGACTAGTAGTAAATCAAGTAAGAATCAAGTATCAATGCAATTTATCATATCTCAAGAGGTATAAATTTAGATTTTGGGATCTTATAGAATATTTTTATGCCTTTAATATTATTATTATCCATAGGGAATAAAATAAAGGTACTAATGATCTTGCCTTTACTACAGCTAGTCTCATGCTTGACTAAGAATCCCCCAACTTTATTATTGAGCTTATAACATTCCCTTCTATCCCAAATAATGTGAACCATCTATAGGTATTTAGTGATGATCAATAGATCTTGAACTTCATGACTAATTCATGAGCATTTAAAGCTTAGATCATTGATGAGGTTGATGAAAATGTATTTAGGGAAGGTAAGTTTGATGGCAAAGTCATTTAGCCAAATGAAAACAAGATTCTTAAAGGAATGATTACCTTAAAAAGATTATTTGATCAAAATAAACTAGATAAATCTTCTAAGGTTCCCAAAGTAAATGGGAAGGACTAAAATGCAATTGATCTTGGCCCCAAGATCAACCTCAACTAGTTAACATTAGAAAATCTTGCACTAGTGATGAAAATATGAGAGCCAAAGAGCTTTTGACAAAATACAAAGATGTCATAGCTTGGTCTTATGATGATTTGATTATATTTGATCCAAGAGTCATCACCCATACTATACCTCTTAAGGAAAGTTTTAAACCCTTTAGGTAGAAACAAAGGCTTGTGAACCCTATCCTAGAACCCATAATCTTCAAAGAGGTCAAGAGATTGTGAGATGCCAAAATTGTGTTTCCCATCAGACACTCTACCTAGGTAGCCAATTTGTTTCTAGTCAGGAAGAAGAATGGTTAAATTATACTATGTATTTATAGATTTAAATAAATTTTTGAAAAGTATAATTATCATCTTCCCTCTCTTGACTAGGTAATACAAATTATTTTAGGTTCAACCATGATGTCTTTTCTTGATGGTTTTTTAGGATACAACCAAGTGCTTGTTAACAAGGAAGACAAAATGAAGATAAATTTCACAACCAAGTTGGGGCACGTTTGCATAAAATATAATTCCTTTTGGATTGATAAACATAAGAGACACTTTTCAAAGGGACATGGATCATGCCTTCCAAGGCCTGATTGGTAAGTGTATCATTATTTACATGGATGATCTAACTATTTTTTTCTAATAATAGGGAAGACCATTTCATGAATTTATAATAGGTGTTTGAAATATGTATAAGGTATGGTATCTCTCTAAACCCTAAGAAGATCATTATTTATGTTATTGAAGGTAAACTATTGGGTCATGCCACACTAAGGATGGAATTTCCATAAACCTTGAAAGAGTGGAAGCTATATCCAAGATGGAGTCTCCAAATAGTCAAAATGAATTAAAATAATTTTTTTGAAAGATAAACTTTGTGAGAAAGTTCATTTTTGCCTTGCATATATTTTCAAACCATTAAATGATATGCTGAATAAGGATGCCAAAGTCTCATGGAATGAGTAATCCAAGAATGCCTTTGAGGACATCAAAAGTGAAATCAATCAAGCTCTAATCTTGATAAGTCCTAACTTTTCAAAGGAATTTTATCTCTAATACTTCTCATCTAATCTTACTATTGATGCTATTTTGACTCAAAAAATAGAAGGATCTAACCATCTAATTACTTTTATGAGTACTAATTTGAAGAATGCTGAGTTAAACTATCCTTTGATTGATAAGAAAGATTTTACATTAGTTAAAGCTATCAAAAAAATTAGGAACTACATTCTTAGGAATAAGGTGCATGCTATTCTACTAGATCCAGCTAATAAGCTAATGCTAAGATAGTATTAACTTGAATAATGAAGAGGTGAATGGATGTTTATTCTCTAAGAGTATGCCATAGAAATAAATATTGTAAAATTGGTAAGGTGTCAACATCTGATCCAAATGATTTATAATACCAAACCTAAGCTAAGTATTATCCAAGTTGATCAGCAAAGCTTTAAAGCTAATGAGTGGTATGATTCCATGATTCATTTGCTAATCAATGGCACTTGTCCTGCAAGGCTGACCAAGAAGTAGAAAAGAGATTTGATGCTCAAGAAAACTCACTACCTCATCAATAATGGGATCTTGTACCAAAATTTTTTGAAGGTGTGTACCTGAGATGTGTCTCTAAGGAAAAATCCACTAATATAATGATCACCTTCCATGAGAAGTTAGGAAGTGGGCATCCATCAGGAAAAACCATAGCCCATAAAATTCTTAGGGCTGGTTACTATTGGCCCACTATCTTAAAATATGATCATAAATATGTGAGGGAATGCCATTCATGCTAGATATTCACCATAAAATAGCCCAAGGCAGCAATGCCTTTACAACAATCATGATTGACAAACCTTTTTCCCAATGGGGGATATACTTTGTAGGGGTAATCAATCCTAACTCATTAGAAGGTCACAAGTATGTACTGATAGCCATTGCCTATTGCATAAGGTGGACTAAAGTTGTAGCCACCAAATAATGTAGGACTAAAGAGGTGATCAATTTCTTAGAATAAAAAATATGCATCAGATTTGGGACTCTAATCTCTTTGGTATGTGACAATGGGTTAGGATTCATATCCATAGAGATGAGATAATGGGAATATGATAATAATATAATCCTCAAGTTCTCATCCAACCATTACCCTCAAGGTAATAAAGTGTCTAAATCAACAAAAAAGAACTTGATGAAAGCCATTAAGAAGTCTGCTACAAAAAAGCTAAGAACATGGCACAAGATTTTTAAGTATGACTATTTGGGTTGATTAGAACAAGAGTCAATCAGGCTCTTAAAGCATCTCCTTTCTTTCTGGTATATGAACAGGAGCCTATATTCCCCATCACACTCAATTTTCCAACTTACAAGTTTATGTCAAAGTACATGGAGGAAGACCAATAATTTATAAACTCAAGGTTGTTAGACATTTTCTAGATGGAAGATGCATGAGAAAAGGATTTTCCTAATTTTAGAAAACATTAGAACATGATAAAGAGGTGGTTTGAAAAAATATCAAAGATCAAGGTGTTTAGACAAGTGGGTCTAGTTTTCATTTGGGACAAAGCATCTGAGCCTAAGGGCAAACATGGAAAGTTCACACCTCTATAGATTAGCCCCTATCAAATTGTAGACACACTTGGAGACAACACCTTTAGACTCAAATAATTATAAGGATCAGAGTTCACACTACCGACCAATTGACAATACCTCAAGCATTACTTCTCTGCTACACCCCCTAAGGTCTTCATGGAGTAAATTAGTAAGATGGTTAGACTTAGTGTAGATAGGATAGTTAGTTTCTTTCAATTATTTATTTCTTGTCCCTTATTTATACATATTTGTTTGATTCTTTTTTACCTTTTGCTTTGCTACTTTTTCTGTGTTTACTTTTTTTTCCTTGTTCCTTGCTTCTAATAAGTCTTATTGGATAACCCTTAGCTCAAAGTTTATTTAGTTTGCTTGAAACTCTAAAGTTTAGGAATGTGGGTATGAACCTTAAACATATGTTGACCATGGGTCTGAGATGTGAGCCTAATGTTGTGATTTGAAGAAACTAGTAAAGACTAATGGAAAAGGGCCAAATATTTCATGAGAGCTTAAACATTGTCTTGACCTAAATTTAGTTTTAAGAAGATTTGCACTTGTATGATGAAAGCTTAATCTGTTGAGGCACAATCATACTTGCACTTAACAAACATACTTTCTTGAGATAATGGTTATAGCCATAGGTGATTTTATGAAGATCAAACACTTGACCAAACCCTTAAACCTAGATACCTTGTTTCCCAACCTTGATAAAAGCATAAAAGATCTAAAAATACAAAAATAAGAATTCAATACAAAATCAAAAGCTTTTCAAGCATAGGTGATTTTGGTAATCTCCAATAGGGCTATGGATGCCTATCTAGTAGTGAAGAAAGGCCTTGAGAGGAGTTAAAGGCATCTCTATTAGGGTTATAGATGCCTAGATGGCAACAGAGCAATGCCCAAGCCTTCCCTAAACTAGAAGCATGATTTTTCATGAATATTTAAACATGTTCCAAGTTAGTGTTAGTGATTAAAGACATGAAACCTAGAATTTGTCCCCTGAATTCCATGGCAAAAAGTAAGTGGAATCAAAGAACACACACATCATGGCTATGTTTTGATATTTTATCCTAATCTTACATGTGCAAGGCTTGTTTCAACCATGAATAGATCTTGATAATGACACTGATCAAGTAGGATAAATAACCTAGTTATTTTTCTAGACTAGAGTCTCTAGGTTTTAACATATTGGTATGTTTCCTTAAAAAATCACCATTTGTTGACATCAACATACCCCTATTTCTTTAAAATTGGGACCCTTAAGATACTTTGAAACTTAACACTAAAAACTTGATATGATTAAATCATCATTAGAATTTGAAGATCATCTAATTTGATAAAAAAGGCCTACTTATAATTTTACTTTGAGCTTTCCTAATGTTGCAAATATTTGGTCCTCATGTCTTAAAGTTGCAAGTTTCATGGAATTGTTATTGATGGATCATGCTTAAAGTTTATGGATTGACTCTATTTAGGTTTTCACTAGCCTTTGGTTTATGGAAACTCAAACCTAGATTCATATTCTAAAAGCTCTACTTCAAAAAATCCCTAGCATAAACCCTTTGTTCAAATTTACATTTGGTAGGAACACATTTGGTAGGAATTCTTCAAATTTTGACTGAAGCCTAGTTTTATGCTAAGGTTTAGTCATGTTTCACAACATGACCAAACCCTAGCCTAAAATCATTCTTGGTCCCTTTTCATTATGTTTCCCCTTTTTTGTTTCCTTTATTTTTAACCAAGTCTAACTTTCATATTGGTAGGGTCCTTTTAAATTTTCTAGCATGGTCCCCTTTATTACTTATTTAGCCTAAAGTCTTAATTCTAATGCCCCATTTGTTTTTGTGAACATGAATGAGACCTTATCCTTAATGCTTTAGCCCAAGTTATTATTTCATCTTGAGTCTTGACTTAGATGCTTTTACCTTTCACAGATCTAATGTCTCTTACTTCATCACCCCTTTGATCAAACAGAGCAAAGGAATCCTAAAGATCCTAAATCCCTCACCCTTCAGACCAATCCTACATCATCACAAAGATCATGATCAATGGCCCACACTTAATCAAAAGCAAAGATCAGATGGTACAAGATCACCCAAGGCTAAATGAGTCCCATTATTAAACATAAGCTTAAGACTAAGTTTTACCATAAAGACTCATTGTATTTTTTAATACAACAAGACATTAGGTTAAAACTTAGGTTTTGACTTAAATTATTTGAAGGAGCCAATAATGTACAAGTGTCCAAATTAAAATCAATAGTTCATGGCCACTCACCTAGAATGGATCCAATGGAGTGAAGACAATATTGAAATTTCAAAGGCTGAAAGAGTCCCATGAGGATGACAAGTTTCATCATCTCAAGGATTTAGACAAAAATTAATGACCTATGGGTCCTCCCTAGGGTCAATAGGGTCAAAGCTCGAGATCCCCATAAAGCTGCCACATGGTCTCCCATATTCAAGGCCTAATGAACCAATGACATGTATTCACTTGGATTATAATCAATGGTTCTTACTTCATCATGGATCTTGATTAGATCAAGCATATTTAATCCAAGATATATGGACTATAGGGACCTGATGAGCTTAAACTTGATGTTCTCATGAGGTTGTCATTGACATCCATGAGGCCATAAACTTTAAGCCCATTAGACCTAAGTAAATTCACATATTTAAATTTGATATTCTCAAAAAAATCATTTGACATCCATGAGTCCATCATTGACATCCATTAGACTATTAAATTCAATCTCATCTAACATTTTGTCTAGACAATTGGATGTGTTTCTATCATTTGAAGGGGCCACTTTCATATGTCACCCTAAAACTTAGCATAAAATATTTTAGCCTATGTCTATGATGGGTTTATTGACATGAAATAAAATTAGCTTAGAATATTTTAGCCTGAGTTCCTTTTTATGACCATGCACTAGTTAATGTTCATTCACCTTACATGATCAATGGATCATTCTTCATCAAGCTTAGATGATTTAATGGCACAAAATCATTAAAAACTATTTAGTAGAACTCTGAGAGCCCATAGTCTCAACACGTGGTAGATGTGCATTCAATAAATGATTGATGTAGGATATAAATCTCAAAAAACCCATGGAGATGCCAAGTGGCACAACCATGAGGCTTGATGCAAAGATGGCTAATGATATGAAAAATCTTAGATCATGATTAATTGCCCACATTGATCCATGCACAATGATTCAAAAACATGAAGAAAAGGGAAAATTTAAATAACAACAAAAAGTGCTTTAAAGGTATTTATGAAAAATTCCATGAAAGTTTCTAGATAGACACCAAATAAACACCACACAAGAACAAAATGAAAAAGATGAAGATCTTGTGTGCTCAAAAAGGAAAACATATAAAGGTAAAGGTCAAAATCAAATTTGAGGCATGAATGATCCTAAGTCCAAGTAAGACATTGCCATTAAAGCTTTAGGAGAGCCCCAAAATTGCAGAAAATACCCTAATATAAACTCAAATTTATCATAGTCAAGCTGAAAAGAGTCCAATTACAATTTGAGCATGGAAGAATTAACCCTGAGACCATTTACAACACTTTAGAATTGAGCAATTTTAAAGTGTGGAAGTCATGGTAGCTTGGAGGCAACAAAAAAGGGATGAGATAGAGTTGTATCTATCTATAGATAATGAAGGGAGGGTCTTCAAAGATAAATACCTAGACACTGCAACATTAAAATTAGGTAATAAGAATTAGTCTAAACTCTTTTGGACTATTTAAGAGATGTATCCCATCATGAAGGAATAACAAAAGACTTCCACCATAACCAAAATATACTACAACCTAGTTGTATTCCATATGGCTAGTCTCCACCATGCTACCACAAAACTTGAGGTAATCCATTGTATTGACATCATTGATCCCATTTTTAAAGATTGTATAATTGAGCAAGCTTGGATTATTCATGAAAGGACATTTAATAGAATTGTATACATTTCCAAATTAGCCTTTTAGAGTTACTACAAACTTCAAAATCCCCAAGTAGACTTTCCCACCATCAAGGAATAGATTAGTAAGAATGACTTAGATACCATCCTTAGGCCATGGTTTCCCTAAGGGAACCATGTGATCTGAGACCCTATTGGTAATATCCTAGTTTCCTAATTTAGAGAGGGGGTTATGGTAATTATGACTCTATTGAATAGATATATAGAGCTCCTTTAACCACTTATGTCAGTAAGAGTTGGGTATCCTACATCTACTTTATAGTGGATAAAGAGCTCACCCCCCCAATTGGAGAGATGATCAACATCTATCTAGAATGATAATTCATAGCCATCAAAAAGAATACCAATACATAATTCTTCATGATGTCCTAACTATTAGATGCCTTGATAGCTTCCACCAAGATCCCTTATATCAAAAATTGGTCACCTGAGGCTAGATTCATAGTTTCCCATCACTATTCAAAACTACACATATTCAAATATAAGCAAAACATCTAATTCATCTATGACTATGTGTATCCATATTTGGTACAAGCCATCATAGGGATCCCCATCCCAAGGTCAACCCTCTAGTCAAAAAATATGTGGATCTAATGGGATATATTTGGTTTTACCTAGACTATATAATGATCTAGATTAAGGGGATTTTGAACCAACCTTACAAGTTGCCCATCTATGTTCCCATCAAGCTAGCATAGTAATAAATTACATACCAACTTCTTCATGGTGTGTAAAGAGTGTGCAAGGATAAGAGGAAAGGCCTCCTCCATCCCTTTCCTATGACCATTGGTAGAATTGTGTTATAGAATTGGGATCAGGTAAGTAATGTATCTGGGCACAACAAATATTTGAACCTACAACTTGATGAGCTAAATAAATGGGACCCTAATGGCATGGTATTCAAACATTTCAAATCTAAGAAATTACCCAAGATAGTATGAGCACCATCTCAGTGTCCATGACACCTTATACATCAAAGTAAATAACTTTGAAGAAATAATAGCTAGGATTAAGGGACATAAAATTAGACTTGAGCATAGATTGGGTAGTCATTAGAATCCCCTTGGAGATATATGGCAAATGAGGCCCCTATAGTACCATTTTATACCTAGCCCTTCAAGTCCCCCTCAAGAGCAACCATAAATAGAAGGGCATCATCCCCAAACATAGATTACACAAGGTCTTAACAAGGAAAAGATAGAATAAAGGCCTAGTGAGGGACCCTCATCCTCAACCCTACATCAAATCCCAACATCCCCCATTAAATACCTAAGCATGATTGTCCTAGAGTTTGATGAGATAGTGGAAGATGCTCTCAAGGTCCTTGTTGAGGCATATGGGTCTAATGAAGATGAAGAACATGCTAAAAAATCACAATCCCAAATATAGGATGCTAAAAAATAAAAAGAGAAAGAGCCTACCTTGGATTTAGTCCCAATGACACCAGTGAGGAAGAGAAAAGAAGAATTAACAATGGTCCCAATTGGGTAAAATGAGCCCAAGTTGACTTTAAGTCACCCTATGAGTGAAATCAACTTATTCAGTGTTAAATACCCCATTCATGGACCAATAATCCCTAATTAGTTCATCTATGGGAAAATATAGAAGATCCCTTCCTTATCCCACTCATGGGACTTGAACCAAACTATTGATATTGATATACATGATTATATCAAGCCATGGGTAAGGGATTTGATGAAAGAGGAGGAAAAGAGAAGAATAGTGGCCACTTTAGGGTTAGATAGCAAGTAAATAGAGACTCTTAAAGATTTAAGCAACACCCATATGAAGGCTCTTAAACCTATAAAGTACATAGAATCAACTACCACTATATAATTCAATCTTGAGACAATAGGATTAGAAAGAGTGATGACTAGAAATGCCATGGTAGGGATTGAAGAATTCACCTTTCAAAAGATTGAGCCATTTACAAGCTTTACTCTAGTTGGGGGTAAATAATCTAGTGAACTCCCCATCCATGAGGAATATGTAGAAAGCCTAGCTAAGGCTCATTCAGCTTAGGTTAGAGTAAGCATCAGAGGTATGAAGAAAAAGATATATAACCGAGAAAAGGAAAAGGAAAATTTAGAGACCCAAGTAGTGTTATCAATCCCAAAGATAATGGTCAAAATTCTTGATGTATCCTTATACAAAATGTTTAATGCCTTGAAATCAATGAAGCTGAGGTAGAGTACATTAGCATAGTATAATATGGTGGTTAAGGGTCTAATATCCCAATGACAAGCTTAAGAGGACAACATAACATGGTTAATCAACATATTGGTTGGAAGGCATATTCTTGGGTTCAAAACAATTAGTTTGGGACATTTTAATGCAATTAATTATTATTAACAAAGTTCAAAGTTTATGTGCTTGGTAAAAATATTTGGAGAGACTCTTGAAGTATGATGAGGAGATAATAGAAAGGATTAAACAATGCCTTGGGATAATGCTCATTGATCCTACACAAACCACTATTGTAAGCATCATAAAAGATGATGAATTTAAACACATGGCTACTTTGGTGACACAAGAAATAATAAGTAAAAATCAAGGGCAATCTAGGGAAAATAATATTAGAGTCTTAGACATAATATTTAATGTAGGAGAAAGGATAATTGAGGCCAAGAGCATCAAAGAAGCCATGGAAAAAAAATGACAAGGAATTGAATGAGCTAGCTGAAAAAGAAGAATAGTGTCTCCTAAAATCAACTGTGGACTTGGAGCTAGTTAATGAGCAACACAAAAAGGCCATGAACATTCTCCAGTAGCAACAAACAAGTTCTCAAGTGTAGGTCCCACCAACCAGTTAAATAAAATTTCATTTTGTAAAACTTTGTAACATTTTAAAAGAGGAATATTCTTTTATAAAGGCATATGCTAGTTTATTAGCATATTCACCTCTAGGTCAATCCATTTGGAAAATTAAATGTATTCTAAAGTTGTAAAGAAGGATAACTATCCTTATCTTTATACATTTGTATCTTGTAATTGACTGGTATACTACCTTGTCCTTATATAAAAGTTAGTATTTCCATTTTTTAAAGGGAGAGAGTTTTGAGCAAAAATTATATACTCTGGAGTAGTTAATATAGACAAGGAATAATAAAAAGTTTGTTTGAGTTTGTTTATGTCAATTATTTCATGATTTCTCTCTCAATTGCTTTTTCTAAGTGTTGAATTTGAATAGTTTCATGAATTCTAAATTTGCATATTTTGATATAGGGTTTCTAATTTGTGCTCACACTAGATTAGTTAAATGATATTGAATTTGATTTGTTTCATTTATTTTACATTAAGATGTGCAAATGTTATTTTAATGTAGTAACAAACCTTTAAAGTGAATTCAGTTCTTACTTGTATCCCTTCACATTATCCTTATAAGTTTGCCTAGCATATAGTGAGATCTGAGCTTATGATATTTTGCATTATATACTGCTTAAATACATGCCTAATTATAATTAAAACTTTTTCATGATTTTTGAGTTAAGGATCACCAATCACATATTCTCTTTCTGCCATACCCTTATCTTTTTCTTCTTTTAACCAAATCACTTTAGTTTAAATCTCAATGTAAATATTCATTTAGATTAGTCTTTAGTATAGAAATTTGGTTATAATTATCTAAGATCCACATAGATACTTAAAAATTCACAAGGACCATGGTGGCTCCTAACCACCAAGTAATATAAATTTTTGGAATAGTTTAAATTGTTCTGCTTCTATTTCACCATAGGTAACTAGATTACCAAAACCTATTACTCATGCCATGAATTCTCTAAATTTTAAAATGAGAAGTCTTCTTAAACACTAAGACAACATGTGATACACATAGATGCATCAACATTATCCTAAAGTATATTTTCAAAAATTAAACTTGAAATTTATGTATCATCCATAACCATATGCTAGTGTATGGTATAGTGTAGGCATTGAGAAACACATTACCTAGTAGTGTCACTTGGTGTACAAAATTAAACCTTTTAAAGATGCAATATTTTGTGACATCTCACCATTATAGGTATGTGATGTTTTACATGTGGTCAACCATATATTTACCATTAACATGTAGTTTATGAAGTAAATCCTTGAAATGTTGTGATAGATTATCATGATCTTAAATACCATATATCAAAGTTAGTTCATAAGTTTTTAGTTGTTAGTGTTAGGAAGTGTAATAATATTATCAATTTTAGTAATAAGTATAATCTTGATGGTAATAATTATATTTAATAACATCCTTATGACACCATATCATAGTGTGGTTTATCCAAAAATAACAAAGATAAAATAATTAAACCATAAACTAGATGAATACAAGGATATCTTTCAGTCACCTAAATAAGTTCCTACATACTATATACTAAACAATACTATTTAATTGATCCCTTAAAAACCTATTTATACAACATATCATTTATAGATAATGAATAGATCAAGTCATATATCTATGAAATCATGTATAATGGACACATCATGCCCAAATAATTGCCTTATAGAAGCCCAATTATGTTTATGCCAATAGGGATGGGACATGAGGTTGTGAATCAATTAGAAAAATATTAGAAATAATAAAGTGAAAATATATTATCCTCATCTAAATATTAAGGCATTTTTCAACCATATCCATGGTGTATACATCTTTTCCAAAATTGATCTTAAGTTTGGGTATCATCATATTCATGTTGAACCTCTAGAAATTTGGAATATAGTCTTAAAAATCAAGGAAGGATTGCTTGAGTAGTTGGTTATAACTTTTAGGTTAACTAATTTTGTGAGTTAATTCATTGAGATGTTGAACAACATCCTCAAGACCTTTGACTATGTCATTTTTTAATTTACATTGATGACATCATAATCTTTAGAAAACATGGGATGAACATCTACACCATGTTGAAATAGTGTTTCACATTTTACAAAATCACATTTTTATGAAAACATGAATAAATTTTCATTTTCCATGAAAGAGATTAAATTTTTGGGATACATTACACACAATATGAGTGGATGTGTGAATTTGACCAATATTCAAGTCATATGGGAATGAGAAACACCAAATAAATTTTCATAGATTCAAATCTTCTTAGAATTAGAAAATTATACTAGAGATTTATGTTTAATTTTTATCCTTTGAACCAAGATACCAAAGGTGTAATTGAATAAAGTTTCATCAAGTCAATTTCATAATAAAGATAAGTTGAAGAACTAAAATTTAGACTCTATTTTTTTTATAGTACTTATGTTACTTGATATTAAATTTGGAAGATCATCCAATTCATTTAGTAATAAAGTTGACTATCACAAATGGGTATTGACAACTCAAAAAGTCCTATAAAATAGTTAATTTATATTATAATGGATTAAGCAACATATGATTAGAATAAATCACACATTTAGAGTATAAACTATATTATATAATGAGGGAGTAATTAGGATGATGAGGGATGGTGAGGGTCAATGACAGAGTGATGAGAGATGGTGAGGGTCAATGAGAGAGTGATTAAGGATGATAATAGATGAATAAGAGTGATTATGGATTATGAGATATGAAGAGAGAGTGATTAGGGATGATGAGGGATGATTATAGTCAATGAAAGAGTGATTAGAAATGATAAGGGAGTGATTAGATATGAGGAGGGATTGAATAGAGATGATGATGGATGAGGAGGAAGTGATTAGGGATGATGAGGGATTAGGAAGGAGTGATTAAGTATGATGAGAGATGAGGAGGGAGTGATTAGGGATACTGAGATAAAGTGAAGGTCAAGGGAGGAGTGATTATGGATTATAAGAGAGAGATTATAGATGACTAAGGACAATGAGGGTCAATGAGGGAGTGATTAGGGATAATAAGGAATGATGAGAGAGTGACTAGGGGTGATGAGGTATGAGTAGGAAGTGATCAAGGATGAGGGAGGGATGATGAGTGAGTAAAATTAACACAAAGTGGTCTTTCAATGTGTTTAAGTCATCAATTTGACCTATGCTACCCCAATCACACCACTTTAGATCAATTTAAAATTGAGTGGTTTGAAAAATTCAATTTTTAAAAACCTATGACTCCTATAAATGTCAAGAAATAATTTGGAAGGCACAAAAACCTAAAAAATGACTATATGTTTACCAAAAATGGACATAAATTACAAAATTTATGCCATAAAATCCCTAGGTTCAATACTTAGACCCTAAAAATTCCTAAGTACTAACTAGATTGTATTTTCAAAAATCATTTTCTACATCGTAAGGTGTGTATCTATGAGACTAACTCTATCAAATTTAGAGTGACCCTAAATTATTAACATTTAGAGTAGTGACTATAAGATTCAAGTAAATATTAACTTCATGTACATGTCATAGTTATTTTTTATGAAAAAACATAATGTGTACATGTTCCTCATAATACATACACATTCAAATTTGAATTCAGAAAATCAATCATTTTTGCTTGGAAATGGCTTGGATTCTCGAGTCAAAGGCTTGGACCTATAATTCTATAGCCAAGTCTAAGAGATAAGATAAAAAACATCAAATTTTAACTTCTATTTCCAAATGTAATAATAGTTTAATCAACCAAATTCAAAAAATTATTATCGTGATGATGATCATGCTCTCTTCTTTTCAAATATATGATTTTTATAAATTTTGGACTATTTTAAGGTTACAAACTATGTTGATTTCTAACTATAAATTTTTTAGGCCATTGTATGCCATAAATATACATGCCTACACATTTTAATACATTTTTTTTTTCATTTATCCAAGTGAAAAACAAATTATATGGTCATAAACTAGGCCTAATTCTACACATTAAAAAAATTCATTTTTGTTTTTATTGAGGTAGTTAGGGGGCCACACAGTTGACTATCCATTTTTTTAATAAATTTTTAGGATTTATTTAATTAAAAAATAATTCATTAATAAAATATAAAAAATATAGGTAAAAAACTATAAGATATTATCTAAATATTCACCAAAGGGTTTCAAACAATATTAAAGATGCTAAAAAAATGGTGGGCCACACGACCATCTATCCACTTTATTTTATTGAAAAAAATATGAGTTCCTATTCAAATTTTAGATGTTTGACCTAGTTATACTTAATAATTTTTGAAAAAAAAAAGTGTTTTGGAAACTATAATTTAAGTTCTAAAATTCATGTTATTATAAAATATTTAATTTTTTAGTGTAGTTATTTCAAATTATCTACACAAGTTTAATTTTCTAAAATTTTGGGAAAATCATGTCCATGGGTAGCTCCTTTTTTTCCACCAAATTTATACACTTATCCTAATCCATATAGTCATAAAGGTTAATATAATGATGAAGGATGCATGGAAAAATATTGGTAAACCATTTTTACAACCTTCAACAATGTCTTGTTTGTGGTGAAATAGAGAGAGTTAAGACTAATTAGTGTCTTGGGCAACACAAAATTAGAAATTATGGGAGTTGTGTTCAAAACATGTTTTGAATTTATTGAGATAAATAAGTAATAAAACTATCCAAAATTACTTATTATGATATTTTATTATGATAATTAGGTATACATACACTTTAAGATAGTATACACGAGTTTTTATAATAAGGAACAAAGAGTGGTGATTTTCCTTCATAATGACCATGGTCTTGTGTATATGAAAGGCATAGAATTAAAGGAGGATGGTAAAAATTTATTTAGTGTTACTATATATATGAAAAAAGGACATAAATCCAATGAATGATTTTGCATTAAACTAGAAGAGTGAAGAGTGGATGTTAGATACCTCTAACCATACATGTGATTAGTTTAAGAAACATATTAATTTATAGAAGGAAGTGCACAAAGGTGGAAAGTAAATTACCAAACATTGTGATTCATGTATTGATAATAAATAACACAATAAAAACATAAGAGCAACACCAAATATGACTAAAATATGGGTTTCCTATGTGACTAAGAAATCAACAAATATACCTTAGTTAAGTAAGGGTGAGCCTATAAAGTAGCCAAAGGAGAAGAAGGTTGATGAGGTAAATGTTTTAGCCAAATATTTCACCCTTGGATGAGGTTTTTTATTACTCTCTACATTTGGACAACACATGATTACCTCTAGGCCAATGTGTTGACTATAATAGAGGTAAAGCTTTAGGTTAAAGTGCTAGTTCCCTTTATTTATCTTTTAGGATCACACTACACTAGGATAATCATATTGGGGATGAAAAAGGAAGAATTAAATTGAATTAAACCTATTATAATGAGGTGATACACCAAATATAAGTCCACACAACACACTTTCATATGCACTAAGGAAAAAAGCTACTAAAACTGACCTTAACTTATTGTCCATCTAGCATAATTATTTCTCATAGAGATATATTTCCATGCATACATAGAGGTGGGTTAAAATAAGGTCTGATAATAGAAACTACTAGTCCCTCTCATACTTCAAGATAGACTTAACAAACACATACATTTTATGAAACCTATTAGAATAAATATCACTCACACAAAACATGCAAGAGCAGAATATAATAAAGGAGAAGACATCCATCACTTAACATACAAATGCACTACTTATCACACTTTAGAAATAGATTGTATAGATAAAATAAACTTCAAAATATTATTCAAAGGAAAAATAAGGTGCCAAATTAGCAGGGCTTTGCCATACTAGGTGTATATTCCATACAAATGCCAAAATGGATTACATAAATATAACATTGGAGAGGAAAGATAAGAAAATAAGTGGAAGGGTCACAAGTCTAAGTGTCAAATATGAGAACCAGTTAAAATTAAAGAGAATGAGTTGGAAAATATGTTAGGAAGTTTTCTTGGAACATATGTTAATCTGAAACATAACATCTTCATCAAGTTGGCATAAAACTCTTCATTGTCTTGCTTTGAAACTTCCTTGATGACGAGTCATCCACTTGATTGATTGAAAATATCATAGAAGGATTTGACACATATGATATAACATGAGGACATGGAAATAAAATCAATAATATTAATATATGCTTTCAACTAATAGCCTTCTTTGTTAGACTTGTTGTTCACTTGTTTGAAACTACTCACTAGCCTTCTAGGTCTGTCTTCACACTTGTCACCTAGGTAGCTTGTATTTGCTCATGGAGATGAATTTTAGATGATGTAGGACTCTTGTTGAAAATCCATTTTTCATTTGGTCTATCAAATATACCTCAAAAGTTTCAAATTCACTCTTCTCACTATCCTACTTATGTAGTCAATTTGCCTTCTCATTGTGTTATTCAAGACTGCCTGTGATGAGAAGTGTAGAAGAGGAATTTTCATGAACAAATAACATGAGAGATGAGCATGAGGATATGGAAAAATCCCCTAAACACTTCTCAAAATACATTTCACCTATCCATTCTCTTTTGTACCTTCAATTTACCTCAAAACTTACAAAAAACCTAGATTTAGATCTGTCTATACAAGTGATAGTATTGATCAAATGGATGTCTTAGATCTTGGGAAAGTGATAGTTTCAAATCAATTTCCTAGATAACTAATCATTTTTGGATGCATATTCTTTCATGCTTTTTCCATCAGATCTAAATAAGGTTTTTAAGAGGGTTTTTGGTGGTCTAACTTATTAATAATGATTCATACAGGTTAGATATTGAAAATACAAAAAAATTCCATTGAGGATAACTTAAGGACCCACTTAAACTATTTACAACTCCTTTAGTCACCATGCATAGTGTTCATACAAATGTAATCAAAAGGAAGTGGCCTTCAAGCTCCTTATATGCATTCTAAGTAGGCTTGAGAGGAAATTAAGCCTGAATGACCAGTTTTGAGTTACTCCCTACAAACCAGTGATACTAATCCAGCCTTTTTTTTAATAAAGTTTTTCAAAGTTATTATGAAGGTCATATGGTCATCTGAAACAAGATAAATGCCATAAGGGTCTAGGCCTAATAGGCATAGACTGTATAATTGAGATTATGACCATCTATAGGAATTTCCATTAACTATAGGTATTTATTTACATATATTAATATCCAATTCAACCCTATATACCTTCCTATAGTCAATGCATTATCATCTCATCTTCTTATCATCCACACATTAGGTCTATAGGTTTATTAATTATGGAGTGCCTTTTGTCTGAGATAGAATAGAGGACACTTCTCATATTCATGTGATATAAAGGATGATATGTAGAGATATTTTAGGTCAAGGTAACCCCATTTTAAAAATTTTAAATCTTTTTCACTTATTTGGATCACTCAACATTATAAACCCTCAATACTAGCTTTTATGATAGTGACTGTGTGCAAGATTTAGGTATACTAAGTATGGTATTTAGAAACCCAATTTAGTCTCTATTATTTACATCTAAAAATCACATGAAATTGATATTAAAAATATGAGAGTGGTATTAACATGTATTCATCCTCAACCTTACATTATTGTTCATCCATCAAGCATATGTCTCGTATAGGCATGAGCTAACTTACAATCTATGTTAACTATGTCACCTATAGCTATGTAATTTTAGGAAAGACAATATCTTCCTATATGTGATGATGTGTGTCTAATTACTAATTATCACACCCTTAATTACTTATCATATGAATAGGATCATTTCATGTCTTAAGGGACTCATTTTTACCTTGAGACTATGTTTTCATCTCTTACCAATAATGCACTTTAGGTCATTGTTACATGCTACATGTTCATTGTATTTTAGAACTATGTTTATTGATTAATTTAAGTGAAAACTTGACTAAGTGAAATCACACTCAACCATCATTATGCTTGACCTATAAAACATCTTATTGTGTTAATATATTAACCCTAGTCTTAGGTTACTAGTATCAAATAACTATACCTACTCAGACCTCAAGAATATTCACTAACAAATGTTATATTATGAGATAGGATCCCTTTCTCAAAGAAATTAATTTAAGATCTCTCTTTAAGTAAATTTTCCAACTCTAACCTATATATTTTATTTAAAATAGTCTAGGACCAACATTATGAATCTTGTTTGACTTGACAAACTCATTAAAGTCATGAAGATAAATCCAATATGTGTCTTGAGTTTTGAATAACTCTTCCATTTTTAATACATATCTACAAGTGACTATAGATAACTATATATATTATAGCTCTGGTTAGTTTCTACCCATGGTATTAGAACCAATATCAATCAACCTTGAGGTCTCTCAATACCAATATTCCATTGAGAAACTATATTCCTTGGTTTGAGAGGTTGAACATAGGTACATTACCTTGGATGTGAATCACTCATAGAAAACAAACTTTGCCACTGATGAAAACACTATCCAATAGACCAATGGTGGTCACTTCTAGCATAATGAGGGTGATCATAATTATATCTCAATGTTTACACATGAAAAATATACTAAAACCTACTTAATAAGGATTATCATACTTTGAAAGATTACCTTCACTCCTTAGTTCACATAGACTATTGTAGTAGATGAGGAAAAATGAAGCCATTGGGGTAATGCAAGTAGTTTAGAGTCACTAACATTATTAGAGATGGTTAATGAAGAAAAAACCACCAAAATGAAAAATATTTAAATGAAGTAAGAGATCAAAGAGAGTAATTTCTTCCACCAAGTTCATTCATCCTAACTCTGCATGTCATATCCTTACCAGTTATAAACTAGTTGACTTGTTTGACCTACCAAAGGAAGCAAAGAGAGAGAAGAACCAGTTTTCACCATTTTTGGATTTTTCAAAGTTATCTAAACATGGATATGAATTTTGGGGATCTTAAGGGACCTCCATTAAGTTTCCACATGTGCTAGGAGTATTATGAATCCATATAACTAACTAAAAATGGCTTGTTTTATAGTTAAACTCCTTTGTACTATGAACCTACAATTTTTAGTTTCCAAACTACCATATAACATTTAAATGACATGTATGAAGTTATATTTCACTTTGAAACATTTTTACTTTGTTTATAAATTGTACATTTCATAAAATGACCTAAAAGGTGGCCTAAAGAGGACATAAATGACGTAAGATGAACTTAGGTAAATGTGACCAAGATAAAACATAATACGAGACCTCATCTCTGACTATGATGAAGATTTTAGGACCTAAGAGACCCTATGGAATTATGAAATTATAGGGGGTTTACTAATTTTGACCATGGGATAAAATTAGTCAATAGTAAAAAAGGTACACAGATAAAATGTGTAAATAGCTAGGAAGGATGAGCAAAAACTACAAGTTAAGGAAATGATTGATGTTCATGCATAAGTAGAGATAGTACCTAGGAATTTTTTTAGATATATTAAAAATTAGACCAATAAAATATTAAAATACATAAACTTAATTGGTGAATGCATAATGAGTAAATCATAGTGAAAACATGGAGAAAGTTAGCAAATGGAAGCTTAACAATGTTAACTTGGTGGGTTTAAGAGGAATTCAAATTTAAAATATATGGTACTCAAGAGAACTATTAAAAAGGAAATTTTAAGGGAATAGGATAAAAATTTATTTTGGATAGTTTGAATAGGGGAGAAAAAAATAATGATTATACTAAGAGAAAAAGGATATACAAAATATAACTTTATTTTATAGTTTATTTATTTAACATTAATAAGAATTGGAAATCATATTAATAGACTTAGGAATTTTGAGTGGGGGATATATCAAGAACCTCTTCATAAATATCTAAGTATATTTAGGAGGGATTATGCCACTAGGTTTTAGATATAATGGATATTGTCTTCATATATATCTAAGTATCTCCATGTCCCTTGTTTACAACCCTTGGCATTATTTATTTTGATATCATTTCCCCCCTTATATGAATTCCTTATCCTTTTTTTGGTACAACATATTCATGTTCCTTATTTATGGCCCTTGGTGTTATTTATAATAATATATTCATTTCCCCTATTTTTGTCCCTTGGATTTATTTTTGACATTTAATGTTTTAGATTAAGGTAAAATCAGGTTTTGATGGGACCTCGAAACCAAGTACAAATAAAGAAAGATAAAGCCTCAACGACCATAGGCAGAACCTAAAAACTACTATAGAGAAGTAGAAAAAACAAGTTTTAAATGGACCTGAAACCACCAGAGAGACCTCCAGTCAAAACCCAGATTTAACAAAGATCTAGCTGCACCATAGACATAAGTTACAAAAAGAAACCAGAGAATAGGACCAGTAAACATAACCAATAAGAAGAACTAGACTATTCTTCCAGTTCCAAAATCATTTTCACTGTTTCTTTACCTTTCACAACAGTTGTGTCCTGAGTAGTAGTTGCTGCCAACTTGGCTCCCTCTTGTGTAGCCTTCTTTCTAGAGCTTTGTCTCATCCTTTTGCTCAGCCCCTCCAAGGATTTGGTCTCCTCATTTACTCTTTTTCCAATATTGACAGCTGCAGCACAAATATTGGACGTTACTTCCTCAATTTTTGTTCTATTCTCCTTAATGAGTTCTCGAAGGTTATTCTCGTAATCTTTGAGCTTGACAGGGATATCTCTTATCTATTTTTTATGTATGGTGTTATCTTCCATAATTTCCACTTTCCTTTTGATGATACATATTGGAGAGATTCCTCAGCCTATTTCACCTTTAATGCATAGTATTATTCAATGCTTTTATCAATGATGATTATTGCTACATGCATAATTGTTTCTTCTTTATATTTATGACTCCTTCTTTCTCATTCTTTTCTTGACATGACACATGTATTCCTTGCATTACATATGTTTCATACATTTTATGATTACTCATACATTATTAGGCCTTACAATGACTGTGAGCAAATATTATCCACATGTTGACATTACTATACATAAATACATCTTATACATAACATGATCTAGTTAAACTTTTTAATTTTGAGTCCATGAGTGACTCACATGTTACATACCTCACCTTGAATTGGGGGAATATTCTGTTAGAGATACAATCACTGAGATTAGAGGGGAGGGGGATCCATATCATGAATTAATGAGCCCAAATAATCTTTTATCAATGATGATTATTGCTTCAATTTTTATGACATTTACAAACACTTAATCAATTACCACAAGCATTTATGAAGCATACACATCATTCATATCAATGAGCAAGAGAGACAATGTAAGATAAATCACACATAACAAATGACATACATGGGAAACCCTCTTGGGTAATAAAACCCAATGGAACCTACTATTAGACTACTATCTTATAATAAAAAGAATTATTTTGGGCCAAATACAACTAATCAAGGAACTACAATACCTATTTAGTGAGACTACAATCCCACAAGGTGATTCAACACCTGTCTAGCTGAGATACAACAATAACTAAAATTTTAGTAAGTTTAACCTTGTAAAGAGGCTATAACCACCTTATATTTCTAGCTACTACAACAACACCTATGAACACATCCACCTTTGAACTAATGTTTTCAACACCTGATGATAGACCTTTGATTATCACTCTTCACCTTTGATCATACTCAAACAATAAAAGCACTATTTTTCCAATAGAATTATGACTAATAGGTCATAAAAATAGTCCTTAAATTGATCTACTTATCAAATCATCCATAAGGCACTCTACCCCTCTTTCACTCCCCAATTCAAAAACACAAGCCTCTCTCAAAACTCTCCCAAGTGTCTCACTTCAACACACTTGCAACAACTCTATCATAATAATAAAAACATGACTAGATGGTCATACACATAGTCCACAATTTAATCTACCTCTTAGATCAACCACCAATTCATATAATCTTCACCTTGTATTCTCTAACAATATACTCACTTAAATAGCCTCTTGAGCAACTTGCTCATTCTACCTCCTCTAGGTTCATTAGGTCCACTGACCTGTATGTACTCATGTACCAACTTAAATAGACAAACATGTCTAATCCTCTTCACTCTCTACTATTCCTCACTGAACTTTACCTTCTCTTTCAAATGTTCTTAACTTCACTTGGTTCTACATTCACACACCCTCATTTAAGTGTTACAAGTTTAGAAACCAACATTTTGGTTTAACCATTTATAGAGCTATCATGATTATCACCAACTTGGTTGGAAATTAGGCATGACTTAACCCTTAAGGCATCTATCTCATCTAGACATATCTCAATACAATATTCATAGGTCAGCCATAGCATCTATAGGTCACCCTTAAGTAGATACACCTTTTAATAAGGCAATTATAGCTCTTATAGGTCTCATGGAGACCTATTCACCCATTTAGCACATCATCAAGCAAAACAAGAACATATGACCACTTATAAATGTATAGGTCCACACTAAATGATCCTTTAGTCCTCCTCAAATTCTTATAATCATCATTTCACTCTTATGTGCAATCTCAATCAACTTTTTATGCACATAGCCACCATGAATGAGCACATAGTCAAATTATAAACCTTTTTTCATACTACATATGATTGGTCAATCCTTAATAATGCACACAAAGCATCCTCATAGAGTCTAAAACACTCCTCAATAGCTAATTCACCATGAAACATCAATAAAACATCTACATAATCTCAATTACTCTTCTCATGTCACTTGTAGAACAAGCATGAACACATAGTAAACTTGGAACCTTAATATCTTTAATTTTATAGACTTCTAGATATTCAAATTAGGTTCATTAGATGTGCCATGGAGTCCTCTTCATCTTTGATTTTTATATCATGAGATAATTTTTTCTAGATTGAAAGATATGGCCCAAAGACTAGACACTATTTTTCCCTTGTTAAATTTGAATATTTAAATGACAATGTTCATAGTTAAACCTCAAACACTAATCTTGCATCTCATGTCCTCATTGCTTAGATCAATTACACACCATTTATCATATTTGAACTTTAATGCATAGCTACCAATACTAAAACATTAAAATTCAATCACTTTAACTTGATCTAATGAAATATTGTAATGTTGAATCATCATACACCATCAATATCTATGGATTAACCAAGTCTTTAACTAGCAATTCTCACCATTTGATCAATCTGTATGAACACCCACTCACCATTGATATTTATCCTTTAATTTTGATCAATAATTAAATAATATGCACTTCTTATCATCTCACTACTTCTTGACATATTAGATTAAATGTACTCTATCAATCTCCTTGAGACTTGCTTGATCTTTACCTCTTGAAAAATTGACTATGGGGATCCTTTCAATCTATTTGAGAAACCATCTTTGAGCCTTAATAATTTTTTATATGCTTTGACGCGTGATCTAAAATTTGAACCATATGATCTCCCCACATAGGATAATCTAACCATATATCAAACTAATCCTAGAACCCTCACACATGTCAGATATATCACCATTAAAATGCCTTCTCAAAATCTTCTGTCATAGAGCCAACTATGCTTAAAACTTATTTGGGAGGCCAACTTTGAACATGCATATATTTTGACACACTATATCACACAACCTAAAATTTGGTGCATAATTACTAGGCATAAAAATGAATAAACCCATATGATTAAAATTATCCTAAAACTTTTACACATGTGAGATATGCCACCATCAAAATTCCTACTCAACTCTCTCTTTCCTCATGCAAATTTGGCTAAGTATGGGAAAACACTTTCAAAATGCTTAGGAGCCCAACTTTGCACATGCATATCTTTTAATGTGATTAGGTGTATGACCTGGGATTTAGTGAATAGAAACTAGGGATGAATGTGATCACAGACATATGACCAAATCCCCTTGACTCATTCCCATGTGGTAATGGTGACATTATCAAATTACCTACTCAAATTTTTTGCCACTAGACCAAAATGTCTAGATGAATACAATGAAAAACCAGATGAATACTACTCATGCACACAAGATATCAAAGCATATAACACTTATTATGGGATCTCTTTCACATGATCAATAATTTTTAATCATCCCTAAACATATCAAACTATTCAAACTATAAAGATCAACCAAGCATACTTCAAGCATACTAGGACAAACACATTACACACTTTGTCATTATCACATAGACTATCAAGGAACTTTATACACTCACAAAAAAACCTATATGACATCATCATAAAATAATTAAAAACTCTCCAATAATATCTCTCTTTGTCATTGACGTCGACAACCATCACATATATCAATATATAGCTCACCTCTCTCTTCAAGCACTCCCACAATAGGAACTTTCTCCCCCTTTGACATAATAAAAAAGTGGGAATAATATAATCTTGAGGAGATAAAAAGACAAAAAATAGGAGAGGACCACCTTATAAATATGATACAAAATCCCCCTTACCTTGAGCCTACCTCTTCTTGCCTTAACAACATCCTTCTTGCTCCATGCCAACTCTCTCTTTAACCAAACATTGCAACCAATGAAGAAATAAAACAAAAAATACTAAAAATAATGGAACCCACCAATATACATATAATAGGGACTCCAACTAAGATTTATAATCCATTTCACATCTTGATCATCTTCATATCTCCACACACCATGAAGAATCACCATACATGCTCACTAGCGTTCTCTCTCAAGCTATCACAAGGACCATCAACATAACTTCATGCCACTCACAAAAAAAAAAAAAAAAAGATGAACACAACCAACTTGAGAATTCACCTTGAAATACTCATGCCTTTCTCTTTTGGATAATTTGTTCAAGAAGCACTCTTCTTCACACTAGGCTTGTCTAGCCTCCTTGTAGCCCTACCTAGAACTTGTAGAGCCCATAACTTTTTGTAGACACATATTTAAGACCTAAAACTTCATATATGGATCAATATAATATTCCCCATTAATAAAACCAATTTTCATCACCAATATAGTCCTATAAAACATACTTACTTCACAAACCTACTAGCTAATTAGCCCTCCATATTGAAAAAACCTGAATAACTTGAGAACCAAAAACATTAAATTCTCTATGAATATTTTTTTTGACAACTCATTTAGCCTATTGAACCAATTAATAATCCTTATATCTTAACTGATAAAGCAAACAACTTTTCTAGCAAAGCCCAAAACCCTAGAATCTTAAGAAAACTAATTCAACAAACCTCCTTCTAGTCAAAGTCCACCTCTAAAACTTCTTAAAAAATTAGAGACACCCATAACACACTTTTGGACTAAAAATTTAACATTCACACCATTGGGAGCCATGAATTCCTATAACTCATTTTAGAACTTGCATACTCTTAAACACAAACTAGGAAAATTGAGAGAACTCAAAAAAATTTAATTGGCACAAACATACCTTCAAACCATAAAATCACTTGGATCACATCACAAAGAAGTGTATAGACATTTATGAGCATAAAAATATTTTTGAAAATTGCATCACTCTCATTAAGCTACCTTGAACCACCCATTTTGACTATATACTACAACTCTTTCACAAACCAAAGGAGAAAACTAATGAAGTTATTTCTCCCTCTTAACCAAAGACCTTTTCTGATTGGCATTATCATCTTGAGTACATAAAATTGATTTTATAGAAACATGACATCTTTAACAAGTCTTCAAATACTATTTAATCACAATCAATACCCATATAGAGATACATCATCTTCAATACATTGTGAACTTCCATGGCATACATAACTATTCAACAAGCCTTAAAACAGGCTTAGAAAGATATAGAATATAAGCCTAGAAGAAAGGCCTTCAACTTATAGGCTTACTTGGCATCTAACATAAAATAATATGGAGATATATATTTGAAACCCACCTTTATACTAGAGCATCCAAACCATGATCAATAAGCTAACTCCTTCTCAAGAGAGGACCATTGAGATTCTTCACAAGCTTCTTTTCTCCAACCAAAAATATATAAAATAATACATAAACATACCTTGTTTACATACCAACTCATCAAACAATATCTGATAGCCACCAAGCTTCCTCTAATTGACAAGTGTCTCCTTAAATCCTAGATAGAGACACCCCTTTGACATAGAGAGAATAAAAGTCCCTAAACTTAGGAGACTCCCATATCTACATATCTTTATCTGACTTTTAGTCATGGCTCATCATCTAATTGAATGGATGTTTGAATTCATTATTTTGTTTAGATTTGTCAATAAATGTTGACAACATAAAATCTTGACTTTCCTTCATTTTTGATTATTTTTCAACCTTCGAAAATATTCCATCAAGACTCTTAGACTCAACAAGGTTAGTCTCCTTAGTCTTTACTATCTTAGATCTCCATACCATAGTTTAACTCTTATTTCTTCTATAACATAGATTTCTAGAGAAACTTTATTATCAACCTTATGATTAAAAGAATAGGTAATGATTACCTTTGGTTTCCATACCTGAGTTTGTCCTTTTTTAGACCTTATAGGAGCTCTATATCCTTTGACATACCTTGAAGACCTCTTAACACCATTTGGATAGAATTTAGAAATATGTATACTTTTATGACAACTCAAAAAAATAACATCATTCATGTCTTTTGATATATTTGAATTATGATCAATCTTTGGCCAAAAAATCCTTCTATCATAGCTCCATGAATGCCCATAATTAACTGAATTCATTCTCCAATCCTTAGCTCTATTGGCATACTTATTACATATACAACAATGACCATTAAATAAACTAGCATACCTTGAAGCATTTGGTTGTCTAACTAGTCTCCTTTCATTACTTTTGACCTAATCTGACTTCTTTTGATCTTATTAAAGCTTAATTATCTTGACAATAAATTGCTCATACTCATCCATCAATGAAACTAGCTTGGTTTCTAATTGAATGCTCTCATCCTCTTTAGCTCTTACACTTGAAATTATATCCATTAACTACCTTTGATAACTTGGATAGTCTCCTTATCACTCTTAGATTCTTTATCCATGTCATCCTTTATTCTACATGCTTGATCTATCAAACTTCCCTCAAGAGAACAAACTTGTGCTTTAAGACCTTTGATCATATTCCTCATTTTATGATTCCTCTTCTTTTGATATTTTAGTTCACCAAGTGCACTCATGAGTTTATCTTATAGATCAACTTCTTCTTCCTTGTTTTCATCTTCTCTACTATTATGGAAAGATTATTTATCAAACACGATGTCCTTTTCTTTTGAACACAAAATTGACTTGGCATCTACTAAATGAACCTTGAGATCATTGATAACATTCTCATCTTCTTTGGCATCTTTCTTCAAAGTACATATTTGTTCTTCAAGTTCCTTAATCACAACCTTCC
Organism: Torreya grandis; assembly: GCA_037957365.1. Lineage (NCBI taxonomy): Eukaryota > Viridiplantae > Streptophyta > Pinopsida > Cupressales > Taxaceae > Torreya > Torreya grandis. The sequence goes on from JARHVA010000327.1 coordinate 2,137,490, forward strand.
ACTATTGATTTTCTTTCTTCAACTACTTAGCCATCTTTTTACCTACTTAGGATAACCTTCAAGTTATTAGGCTTCCTCTAAATGACCCACTCTAATACCAATTATTAGAGGTATAATCACTGAGAGGGGGGTGAGTCAGTTAATCCAAATAATCCAACTTCAATTATAATCTTTACAACCACTTAATCAATTACCACAAGAATTCATGAATCATACATATCATTCATAGCAATGAGTAAGAGACACAACAAAATATCAATCACATAACACATGACATACATGGGAAACCATATTAGGGAATAAACCCCACTAAAAATTACAATTAGACTACTATCTTATAATAATAAGAACTAATTTAGACCAATTACAATTAATCAAACAAATACAATCCCTATTTAATGAGACTATAATACCACAAGGTGATTCAACACCTATCTAGTTGAGCTGTAACATCAACCTAGATTTTAACAAGTTTCACCTTGTAAGGAGGCTACAACCACCTTAAATTATAAGTTATCGCAACAACACATATGAACACATCCACCTCTGAACTAATGTTTTTAGCACCTGATGATGGACCTCTAATTATCACTCTTTACTTTTGATCATACTTAAACAATAAGAGAACTATTTTACCAATAAAATTATGACCAAAATGTAATATAAATAGACCTAAAATTAATATTCTCTTCAACTCATCCACAGGGCACTCTACCCCTCCTTCACTCCCCAATTCACATACATAAGCCTCTCACAAAACTCTCCCAAGTGTCTCACTTTAGCACACCTGAAACAAATCTATAATAATAATAATAACATGACCAGATGGTCATACACATAGTCCAAACTTTGATCTACCTCTTAGATCAACCACCAAGCTCATACAATCTTCACCTTACCTTTAATCATAATATACTCACTAAAACAACCTCTTGAGCATCTTGCTCATTCTACCTCCTCTAGGTTCATTAGGTATACTAACTTGTATGTCCTCCTATACCAAATTAATCAAACAAACATGTATGATCCTCTTCACTCTCTATTGGTCCTCACTAACCTATACCTTCTCTTTCAAAGGTTCTTACCTTCACTTGGTTCCACATTCGCACACCCTCATTCAAGTCTTACAAGTTTAGAAACCATCATTTTGGTTTCAATATTTATAGAGCTATCATGATTATCACCAACTTGGTTAGGTGTTAGGCATACCTCAAACCTTGAGACATTTATCCCATTGAAACACATCTTGATACAATCTTCACAAGTCAGCCATAAAATCTATGGGTCACCCTTAAGCAGCTACACCTTTTAATAAGGCCCATGTAGCTATTATAGGTCTAATGGAGATATATTCACCCATTTAACACATCATAAAGAAAAAAATAAAATAATATGGTCATAAATGTATAGGTACACACTAAATGACCCCTTAGTACTCAAATTCTTATAATCATCATTGCACTCTTATGTGCAAGCTCAATCGAGTTTTTGTGCACATAGTCACCATGAATAAACACACAGTTGATTTATAAACCTTTGTTCATACTTCATATGATTGGTAAATTCTTCATAATTCACACAAAGCATCCTCATGGATTTTATAACACTCCACAGTAGATAATTCACCATGAAAAATCCAAACAACATCTACATAAGATCAATTACTCTTATTGGGTCACTTGCATAACAAACACAAACACATAGTCAAATTATAACCTTAATATCTTTGACTATACAAAATTTCAAATATTCAAATTAGGTTCATTAGATGTGCCATAGAATCCTCTTCATCTTTAATTTTTACAACATGCACAAATTCTATCTAGATCAAAAGATAGGGACCAAAGACTAGACACTGGTTTTCTCTTGTTAAATTTGAATTATTAAATGAAAATGGTCACAGTTAAACCTTAAACAGTAAGCTCTCATCTCATGTCATGACTACTTAGATCAATTACACACCATTTATCTTATCCAAAATTTAATGCATAGGTGCTAATTCTTAAATTTTAAACCTTAGTCACTTTGACCTCATCTAGTGCAATCTTGTAATGTTATATCATCATGCACCATTGATATTTGTAGATCAACCAAGTATTTAACTAAAAATGATCACTATTTGATCAATATATACAAATACCCACTCACCATTGATATTTATCCTATACATTTGCTCAATCATTAAACAACATGCACTTCTTATCATATCACTACTTCCTAACATATTGGAACAAACACGCTCTATCGATCTCCTTGAGACTTTCTTGATATTTACCTCTTACAAAATTGAAAAAGTATGGGGACCCTCGCAATCTATCTAAGAAGCCATCTTTAAATTTTAATTTTTTTTTGCACTTTGATGCATGATCTCAAATTTAGACCATATGATCTCCCCACATAGGAGAATACAACTATATATCCAGCTGATCCTAGAACCCTCACATGTGTGAGATATATCTCCATTTAAATGCCTTCTCAAAATCTTTAATCACAAAGGCAACTATGCTTAGAACTTGTCAAGAAGGCTAACTTTGAACATGTATATATTTTGATTCACTACATTGCATGACCTAAAATTTGGTGCATAAGAACTAGGAACAAAAATAAACAATTCTATATAATCAACTTCTCCTAAAACATCCACATGTGTGATATGTGCCACCATAAAAATTTATATTCATCTCTTTCTTACCTCATGCAAATTTGGATAAGTATGGGAAAACACTATCAAAATGCCCAGGAGCCTAACTTTACACTTAGATAAATTTTGACAAACTTAGGTTTATTACCTAAGATTTTATACATAAAACCTAGGGACTAATGTGATCATAAACATATGAACAGCTCCCCTTGATGAATTCCCACATAGAGATGGTGACATCATCAAATTGCCTACTTAGATTTTTTTTCCACTAGACCAAAATGTCTAGATGAACACAATGAAGAACTGGATGAATACCACTCATGCACATAAGATCTCAAGGAATATAACACTTCTTATGGGACCTATTTCACATGATCAATACTTTAGACTCATCCCTAAATATCTCAAGCCATGTAAACTCTGAAGATAAACCAAACATACTTCAAGGATACTAGGACAAGCATATTTCACACTTTGTCATTGTCACATATACTATCAAGGCACTTCATCCACTCACTAGGACACCACCATGACATCACTAATAACTATCCAACATATTAATGGGTTTGTCATAGAGACTTGGGCTCCATAAGTATAAATTCATATTTTGGGGAAAATTCAAGATTTATAGATTTCAAAGTGGTTTATATATTAGATTGGGATATATATTTATATATTTCAAACACATTTTTGGGTATATTCCAAGTATACATACTCAATTTATAGGGACAAGAGTACAAATTTATATATACTTGAGTGCATATGACATGTAGGGGCATATACTTTTATAAGAACATAATTTATATGTTTTCAAATATATAAATATTCAAACACATTTGAGGGCATATGCAATGCATATTCACTAAATTTTTAGAATCATGAGATACAAGTCATCATATTCAACACAAATAATATTATATATAATATATATATATATATATATATATATATATATATATATATAAATATATATATATATATAACATTATATATCATGTTGTAACCTACTGATTTATATTATGGGGCATGAAGTTGGTTCATGCACATACACAATACTATAATGTATATTTCACAAAAATATTTGATGATACCTAAAAGTGAAAACCCTTAAATCTATAAGTTTATCTACAATAATTGATTGATGTTTTTTGAGGTAATATGGTTGAGGTTTAATAATTCTCAATGGCCTTAGAATTAATCATAGTGAGCCCAATATGTGGCTTCCACCTTCCATATTGGGGTCAAAATATTAGTGAAATATTATTTACATGAGTTAGTGTGGTTTAGGTTTAATGACTCTCAATGACCTAGCACTAATCCATATTATTGAGGGTTGGGGAATTTATCATCCCAACCAATTACATTTAATTAGTTACACAAATTTAGGTCATAATCACCCCAATTATCATATTGATTCAACAAGGAATCATAATCGTCTAATACTTAAACAAATAAGTATAATATTTAAAAAGTTATAGGGATACACAATCTACTTATTTTAAGGGTATTCCTTCTTTGATCTTAATTTTAAAATTTTAATTATAGTTTATATTTTAGATTTATTTTCATAAACATTGATTAATACATATTCATTTTAGGTTTCATTGAAGTAATATGCACATTTTCAACCTTCTCCCAAAGACAAAGTATGTTATCCACACTCAAGTATATCTTTTTATCTATTTACTCTAGTATTTGTGTTGAATTTCAATACTAGAATAATTGGGGAGCATTTTTAGATACTAAAATATGATATTAGATATTTCAAAATGTTAGTTTTGACCTAAAATCATATTTCATGACTTTTTCATACATACATGACTCTTATTCACCATTCTCTCACATCCACAACTCTCCATGGGTCCAACCCTCTATATTTATTATCAATCACCTAAAGGATTCACCTAGACTATGCCAAATTTTTCAATTATCATACTTATACATATCTAAATCATTAAATTATTATTAATGTCTCCCAAATAATAACATTAAAATCATATTATACCATCCATTTGGTACCATCCAAATTTGACAATTTCATTCTATAGCAAGCAACAATCACATTTCAAACTAAAATTAATCCTATGGCTCAACCCATTTTTATAACATGTCAATCGTATTATAAATTAACCAAAGAGTCTCATATAAATATAAAATAGGTGTAAGCCTATTATATTTATCATGCATCTTTCAAGCTTACTCTAACACGTACATATTCAAAGATACCACCTTATACTTACCAATTTAATCATCATTCACAAGGCACAAGTCCTAGACAAGTTTGAAGCACCTCAAACCCAAACCAAAGTTAATATTTACCAAGTATAAAAATTTATATGATAGGTTACAAATAGTCAAGAAACACTCCTTCACACATTCACCTAATGGGGATAACTATATGTCATTTGACTTCCATCTTTGGAGTATTGGATATGAAGGCAACACTTAGCAATTAAATGGGGAGTGTTTAGGGTCAGATCAAATAGCCTATATTCCCTTTTTATAGGCTTAAAATTAGTATCAATAGTGGACCTAAGGTTTCAAGAGAATGAGATAATATATGTATATTATGAGCACAATCATACTTTAATATTGTACATGTAGACATAATCAAAGTAATTATAGTAACATGTATTGGAATATAAAATAAATATTTTTAGATAAATAACCATTAGACTCAAAACATAACAATTGATTGTAGTGACTAGACATTGACAATATCATATAGGTGAGCGCAAAACTTTGGCTCTTGATTTGAACAACTCACAATTCAATTTTATACCTGCCTTGTCACCTATATATAATCTCATTCTGATAAAAAATAGAATAACACTAAGTATATTATTCTATTTAGTACTTTCTATATTTAAAAAGTGACATTTTTGAACAAGGAATACATAAAGGGGAGGTTAGTCTTATGTTAGTCCAATAAAACAAATCAAAGTAACACACAAAAATTCTAACACCTCTAGCCTAGACATTAGGAGGAATATAGGTAAAAATCATGCATATGAAAAAAAAACTAAAACATAAAATAAAACCTTATTTTACCTTTCTTGGAGATAAAAATGGCTTGTTGAAGTGGATTTCTTAGATTTTGCATCAAAAAATCTTTATCAATGGAGATTTTTTGGCTTTACCTTTCCTTGACACCTTGTCTTGGTTACTTGGCTTATGATTCAGGCATGGTAACACTACTTATAAGGCATGTCTTTCTTAAAATTGGAATTAGAACATTAAACTATCAAATATTTGAATATATTTAGGCATAATAAATTTACACCAAGAGATCTTTGAAGACATTTATGCATAATAACATTACACTAAGAGAGCTTAAACATCCATAGGTATGGCCTTGTATTTATAGCCTCAGGAATTAACTCTCACCCATGGTGATTTAAGGTTGAGTTTAAACATGGAATGGGTTCAAGCTAACCCTAGGTGATTTGAGTTAAAATTTGTCATGTAATTATGATTTTCAATTAATAGGCATGGCTTTCAAATTAGATATTTTGGAAGAGATTGACAACTCATAAAGGCAATGATGAAAAGGTTTGATATTTTAATTTTTAGAATTTACATTTTTATATATTCATTAATTAAAAATGTATAATTAAAATAATCATTTAATATTGTTTAATTAGTTAATTCAATTTTATTAGCATTTTTTCTCTTTTAAGATTTGATCAAGTGCCCCATTTAATAGGTTCATAGGCCAAACTGATAGTTATTATTCCATAAGGTGATTAAAGTTGAATCCATGAGAGGTTATTGTAACATATGGGCTATTATTTAGAATAGGGATGCCTCCACATGACTTTGAACATTTATGAATGATGCACAAAAAAAATTGGGACATTGAATGATTCTTAGGCTAAATTTGTAATAATTGGTAAGAATCAATCTAAAGTCCGGTCAGAAGCTAGTTGTGACCAAAATTGAATGTCTATAGTTTAACCTTGTTTGGGAAGGCATTAAAATTTATAGGCACAATAATGTATTCTCAAATAACGAAAGGGTCATGTATGCCTAATGACCTAAATGATGATGGATAAGCTCTGGATGCCCCCTTGAGAGAGTGGTTGACAAATAAGGTTGGTGATTAGTCCCTAAAAAGAAGGAAAATGATGGGACCAAAAGGTAAAATTGGGTAGAAAAGACTAATTTGATCATAGGAGGTTATAATCAATGGCATAGTGAATAGCCCCATGTGAGTAGAAAAAGGATTATTTTCCCAATAGCAGTTATAATCATTAGTTTATCAAGGTAAAAAGATAATGATTTGCCCATAGGAAGTTATAATCATTAGCTAAAGGAGAAGGGTAACAAGATAATGATTTTACCATAGGTAATTATAATAATTATCCAAATGAGAAGGGTAACAAGATAATTATTTACCCAAAGGTGATTATAATCATAAAAAGGGAAAATAATGATTTGCCCATAGGTGATTATAATAATTAGTAGGATGAAAAAATGCCCTAGTTTGGGTAGATAGAGGTAAATATTTTCACAAAGGAAATTATAACCATTATCACAATGAAAACATGTACCAATTAGGTAGATAGAGATAATTATTTTCCCAAAGGTGGTTATAATCATTAACATCTAGGTAAAATGAAACATAATGATTTACCCAAAGATGGTTATAATCATAAACACAATAATGTGGAATAAAACACAATGATTTGAACAAAGGTAGTTATAATCATTAGTATTGTGGGTGGGATAATATGGAAAATTTGGATAATAGCACTTATGTACTAAATTTGTACTCATAGAGTAAAAGTAAGCTAGGATAGAGGATAAAGATGAATTCAAGAAACCTACTAGTATAGAGATGCACATCCTAACAAGAAAGGATTAAAATCTATTCATGATTTAATTAATCTATTTGGAAAATGATTTAATTAATCTATTTGGGAAATGATTTAAGTAGATCATGATTTTTTAGGTAGCCAAGGAGAATTACTATGGACACATTACTTATAATATTTCTTGAGCTGATTTTTGTTGTAGCACATGATAGTAGGCATCATGATATAAAATGCCATGAGAAAATAATTGACATATGCATAAGGAATAATATGTGATCCAATAAATAATTGAAAATAAGGCACTAATGATAAAAACCATGATGACAATGTTGACATATGAATATGGAAGGACTTAAGTATAGTGCTCAAGGAATCACCCAAGGAACGTAGATATACTAAATCAAGGCACACCAATGAAAGAAAAAATAGGCAAATAAACAAACAAACAAGAAGACAAAACACTAATAAATAAAACATAAAGATAAAACAAAATGAAACAAAGATAAATAGACAATAATAATGTGAGTACAGACAAAGAATAGAAAAGACTATGAACATTTCCCCTAGGTTATAAGAGAGATTGAAATAAACAAATAAAATGATGGGAATAGAAGAAAATGAAGGGGTAGATGATCTGTCTCTAGATGAAATAGGCAAGTGGATGATACCTACATAGTTTCATGGATGCAAGGTCCAATATGAAATTTAGGCCAAATGTAGTTCTCCCAAGAAATGGGATAGAAGAAAATGATGATAAAAAAAAATGATTAATGTTGTATAATAATGTGTGAAGGATCTCTCAAAATGAAAAGTGCATTAAAAATGGTTGCTAACAAAATGGCAAGAGAGTTAAAAATGATTTCTCATAAAATGGTGATAGCATAAAATCAAAGGCCAATAAAGATGGGGAAATTAAATGACAAGTGGTTTCTTATTAAATAAATAGGGGTTTTAGAATCCTTAAGATAAAGAAGTTATTGATTTGGTGATTTTTAGGATTTTATAGATCTTTTACAACTATTTTCAGAATTTTCTATGTATCTCAACTACATTGAGAATTACGATATACTAAATGGTCCAAATCACAAAATGGAAAGAGTATTCAAACTTAAAAATTGCTCAAAATTTTTCAAGAACATGGCAAAGAGGTTATTGACTTGACCTCAATATGAATCAAGTGTTTCCTCATAGTCTCAGGATGGGACCTCAAGTCACTTTAGTTCTATTTTATAATAGAGGAATTTGACTAAGTAGTATTAAGTTTTAGAATTAGTTAACTGGCATAGTACAACATAGGAATGGCAAGGTGGGACTTCAAGACATGATAAAGGTGTTATTACTAATTTGCACATAGGTAGTTATAATTAGGAAACAATGACATATGTCAATGATACTAATTTTCCCAAAGGTAGTTAAAATTAGTAGCATGGAGTGGGAGATTGATTTGCCTAAAGGCATGTATAATTAGGACTAATCTAAATGATATGAAATAAGAAATGAAGGATGCAACTGCCAAACCATTGTCATACTCCTCTATAATATAGCCTCTATATATAATACTAAATCAATCATTAAAATTGGATATGAATTCCCTTGTGAAATGTGTCCAAAAAACTAATGGAACAAAACCAAGGATAAAGGGGTTTAGTAGGGAGGGTAAAAAAAACTATGGCCAAAAGTGAAGGTATGATAGAATGGTATAGGGTATGGTACAAATAAGATCATAATATGGTATAATATAAACATGCCTCATATATAATATTTCAAGTCTCTCAAGTGAAGTTATGCTTGAGGTGTATAATATTCATCAACTCATCAGGTTCATCCCCATTTAGATTAGAAAGCTTGTATGCTCCAAAACCATAATTTTAAATAATGATATATGGGCCTATCTAATTGGGTTTGAACTTTCCCTTCTTCTTCTTGACCATGGTTTTATTTTGGTTTTATTTAAGAATAAGATCCCTAAGATTAATTTTTTTGTGTTTGGCCCACCAATTATAGTGGCCATGGAGTAAGTTATGGTATGATTGAAGGTTATTGACAATGACCATGAATTTTTAATCAAGTAACTCTAACTCTTCCATGTAATCTACTCGGTAGTGTTCATCATCTAGGACATGTTTCAATGAGATGCATAGAGAAGGTAACTCGGCCTTAATGGGAAAAATGTCTTTAGTGCCTTAAACTAGGGAATATGGAGTGGTTTCTCTTGGGGTATGGTAATTAGTGTGATATGCCCAAAGGGTGTAAAAGATTTGGAGGTGAAAATTATGACCGACATCATTGAATTTTTTTTAAAGGATGTTGACAATGGTTTTGTTGGATGCCTTTGCTTAGAAATTACATTATGGGTAATATGTGGTTGAAAAATGTTGCATAATGTTATACTTGGTATAAAGCATTTTAACATCCTATTTTTTAAATGATGTGCTATTATTAGATATAATGTTACATGGGATACCATAGTGATAAATGAGATGATTACAGATGAACTTGGATTTTTTTTTCCAGTCACATAAGTGAGGGGTATATCTTCAACCCACTTAGTGAAATATTTGATAGTATTAAGGATGTGTTTATGGAAATTAAATGAGGTAGGGTTAATCTTTCTAATGAGATCGAGTCCCAATGTTACAAACAACCATAGTGTAAGCATTAGTTTTAGTGTTTTGGCTGGGGAATGAATCAAATTGGCACGCCTTTGACATTTTTTACTCTTTTTGACATAAGTAGCTACATCTGCTTCCATATTTGGCCAATAATAACTAATACATATGATCTTTTTGGCTAAGACAACCCCACTGGTGTATGATCCACATACTCAATGAATTTCTTATAATACTAATGTTTCTTTTGATGAATTTAAACAATGAAGTAGAGTTTCATCAAAGCTATAATAGTAAATGGTTGGGCCAAGTAGAGTATAATATGAGGCTTGATGGGTAAATACATTTTTAAATTTGTGTGATATGTATGGTGGAATAATATGGCCATGAAGGTAAGTAAAGAGGTTTTAATAACACATAGAGCTAGGACTAACAATATCATAGATCATTGTAATAGTTGAATATTCATGAGTAGGCACTAAAATATTTTTAACAAGGAATTGATATTATTTTTCCCTCATGTATGTGATGGATCAAAGAGCCAATGACAACCATGACATCTAATATTCTATTACTGGCCTTTGATATGTGTTCAAAATGTATGTTACCAATATATTATTTGAGAGTGTCGATCATAGCCTTGTATGGCACAAGCTTGTCATCTTTGGTTTGAAAGTGGTTTGTAACCTAATTGATGATTAACTAAGAATCACCATAAAACTTGAGATGCTAAATATTCCATTATACTACTTGATGAAGCCTTGTGATGAATGATTCATATTTAACCATGCTATTAGAATAAGGAAAGCTGATACAGAATGATTTAGGGATAAGATCCCCATGTGGTGTAATAAATAATAGGCTTGCCCTGAATCCATTTGAGGTGAATGATCCATCAAAATATAACTTCCAGTAATTCTCATCAGGGGGTGTTTCAATGATGGTCGTGATGGACTCATTTCTCAATTAGAAAGTGAGGGCTTTGGTATCTACAAGAGGAGCTTTAACAAGCTAATTTGTAATAAATTATCCCTTCATAGATTTTTGGTTGATGTATTCTATCTCTAAATTGCTCAAAAACATGATCTATTTAGCCATGAAACCTTGTAAAGTTTTCTTGAATAGTATATAATTGAGTGGATCTACTTTAGAAATAACCATGGTCTTATTGTTAAGCATGTAATACTAAAATTTTAATCCTACAATGACCATAACTAAACAAATTATTTTCAATAAATGTATAGTTGTGTTCATATATGACTAGTGCATGACTTAAATATTACATAGCATGTTCTTTTCCATTATCATCATGCTGAGCTAGAAGTGCCTCTAGGGATTTATCTATAGATAGATATAGTAAGAATAGCTTTCCTAGCATAAGTGGTAATAAAATAGGTGGATTAGCAAGATATTCCTTTAGGTACTGAAAGGCTCTCTAAAAATCATCATCCCAATGAAATGTGACACCCTTATTCAATAAGTGTGTAAATGGATGGAATTTTTTTGCTAATTAGGATATGAAGCATCTGATAGGATAAATCTTTCCCTACAAATTGCATAACTAATTCAATTTACAATATGGTGACATCTTCATAATGGTTTGTACTTTGGCAAAATCAAATTAATTTCCTTGATGAGAGATGATGAAGCCTAAAAATTTGCCTAAAGTAACTCTAAAAAAAAACTTATTAAGATTGAATATAATCTTATATTCACATAACCTCTCAAGTATTTTTTATAATGAAGCTAGATTATCAGCTTAAGTCTTTGATTTATCTAATATATTGTTGATATAGTCTTCAATAATGTCATGTACCATATCATGAAATATTAAAATCATGGCTCTTTGGTATGTGGCTCCAACTTTATTGAGACCAAATATTATATCTTGATAATAAAACATTCCCCATGGAGAGATGAATGATATCTTATGTTGGTCTTCTGGTGCAATATAAATCTGGTTATATCTTGAAAATCCATCCATAAGTGAAAGCATTTCATACCCCACTATGCATTCAACTATCATGTCAATGTTCGGTAGAGCAAAGTTATCCTTGGGGTAGGCCTTGTTTATATCTCTAAAACTCGTGTAGATTTTGATTCCTTCATGCTTCTTTGTAATAGGAAAAATATTTGAGATCCACCTTGAGTAGTTGATTATTTGAATACATCTCACTTCTAATATTTTTTCCAACTCTTTCTTTACTAATAAAACAATGTAAGGATGCATCTTTCATAATTTTTGCTCCACAAGTTTGGCATCAAGATGTACAACAAGGTGGTGTACAACTAAGGTGAAGTCCAAAAATAGAATGTTTGAATAGGCTAAAGAAAAGATGTTAATAAATCCCCTCAAAAGGGATGTAAATATTTTATGTTCCTCCTCAGTGAGGAATGTGCCTAATTTTTGAAACAATCCCCAAATTGTTTTTAGGAATTGCTAATAGAGTACACAATAACACCACCTATAGAACCCACTACACAAACTTACCATGCATGATGAAATCATCATGGTGCTACACAAGATGATTATATAACCCATTAATATAGTAGGTCAATGATATACTTATACAAAGATGACCATCGCAAGAGGATTCTATAGAGAAAGGGGTTACCTCAATAATGATGCACCATTCGAGGGGTATTAATATATATATCCACACTAATAACCTTTAAACATTTAAAAGGCACTTGGTTTCCCCATTGAACCACCTAGGGATCCTCATCCCAATTTAATCATCTGATAACCATATATAATTATGACTTGGCAACTTATGAGGCAAGAAGGTTCACTTAAGCCATCGAGTATCCTTAAAACAAGGTTACTAGCCTAGGGTAATATTTGTCATAATAATGAGTCATATTATTATTTATTATTAATTATATAACCTTGATGAAAAATAGGTACCATAATAGGTATAATATGTCCTAAAATGATAACTAATGTTATCATCAATCCAAGCTTTGGCTTATGCCAACCTTGCAATATTTACCATGGGCATTAGATAATCCCATACCTTTAACCAACATGAACATTTAAAATTCACCAAGTAAGAGTGCAAATGATAAAAAGGAAATAACATCCTTAATCAACTAATTATATAAACAAAGACTCATATATTTGGGATTGATACCTGATATAAGATAAGCACTAGTTGTTATGATAAACCATCACTAATAGTGCTACCAAGTCAGGATTGTATAAATGGATCCCTAACCATAGGATTCTATCACTAATAGTCCTTCTAAAATTCTTGAGTTAAGAATAAGTAAATAATTTATGAAATATGAACCATGTCATAAAACACCATGATTTCCTCTATTAGGCCATTAACAACTTTGTGGAATAGGCCAGATATGGCTATATTTTTAAATAGCTAGCTATCACATCACATACTAATTATACATGGCCAATCATGTATTCCAAGGATTAATGTGACAAAATTAAAATCATGTTGATTATTGGATCTTTAACCCACATTTAAAGTTAACAACCATTAATCATTATTGATCTCATATAATCACAAGTTAAGAACAATACATTTATTGACATGACATTTGAATCAAAAAGATCCCATGATTGTACTCCCACATAGAATACATTTAAATTAATATCCAATATCAGTAGAGGTAGTAACATGTAGCATAGGCATCTATTAAGCTTGATCCATAGATTAATGTGCAAGAGTGAATAGCTAAAATATTATCAAAGTTACAAGTTTCACAAAAAAAATCATAAAGTAATGTGACAAAAATACATTTACAACATTCACTAATTTACCTCAACATAGGCAACATATATACGTACATATTTTTAAATTGAACCATCTTCACTTAATTTATTAATAAGTATACACAAGATTTAGATCATCAATATATAGAAAGAATACCACAAGCACCTCACAACTAACAAACAAGTAAAAGGCAACATAACAACTTCCTGATAAGATTTAATAGCCTACTACCATCAATTCTTGGTAGCAGTTAAGGTTTAAAATAAGAGATAACCTCATCTCCTCAAATTGCTCAAGGTTTTAATAAATTCTCATATCATCATATTGAAGGTAAGATTTACCAATATATAAGCATTCTCATCAAAATTCTTGATAAATCATCTAATGACCTTTCTCAATAGTTCATTAGACAAGATACCACTTATGTTTCGATCTAATTCACCAAGGTCAATCCATTTAGGATTTGCCAACTCAAGTTGCAAATATAATTTAAATTTGAATATATATATATATATATATATATATATATATATATATATATATATATATATATATTCAAATTTAAATTATATTTGCAACTTGAGTATCAATGTATAAGAAAGTAGGTATGTTCTTGATTATGCATTCATACTTGAACATATCAGATGAACTAAAACTCATGCTTTAAATAAATTTAATCCAAACATCAATATATGATTTTAATACAACCCACCAAAGTAAAAGAATTATTTTATTACAAATTGAACCCATTTATTTAATTTAATTTATGAGATCCACGTGAATGATACTTTTATTTTGATACAAGTGAACTACCCAACAATTTTACAATGAAGTATCATGAAATTAACATCCTAATATCATATCAATTGCTTCCAAACCATTGCACACAATAATACAACTAGACTATGCCATAGAATGTCCCTCGACTAGAAAATCTTATAAAGCAACATCTAAGATTTCAACACCTATATTAAGACTATTTTCAGAGTGTCTCAGCAAGAGCTGGTGAGGTCACACTTTTATTGATAGACATTCTAGAAATTTTATAATTTCTAAGCAACATAAAAATGTCAAAATAATAAATTATTTGATTTCACTTTAATATCATTGGGTGATTTACCCCAATTTCCATTAAGGTAAATTGCTAATTTATGATTAAATTTTCATTTTTAGGTTATTGAAGATCAAATCAAGTGTAACCAATAATTACAAGAGTTTATTATAGCCCTATGTTAATACCATAAATACTAAAACTTGATAATAAATAACATTAAATTTCATGAACTAAATGACAATATCTAAATAGAAAAGCTTTTCATTAATAAAATTATTAGGTAAATAATTGCATAACCTATGTGTTATACATTTGCTAAATTTGATACATTCCTTCTGAACTTAAAAATGAAGCAATTCAACATTTGTTGGGAGAAGAAATTAGATATTAAAGTTGCATAATATATATTTTTGAAATTAATGTGTTATGTATTAAATTGTTGGCTATATGTATTTTGTCCTATCTTCCATGGCTTGTAATAGGATTAAAATATGAACAATCTCCTCTCTTGGCACCAAATTATGAGAAGAATGTGAATAGTTAGAGACTGTAAATGCTATATATATATATATATATATATGCTTGTATAAAGAAGAGATTTCAACCTTTGTTGAAATCAATATAGAGTATTTGGTTATGGTTACCTATTGAATTTCTTATTTTGTTCCTTACATGCAATTTCATGGCTAATATTTGGCTTATTTCCTTCTAAGTTTATTCTAAATTATCTATAAACATTAATGAAGTACTAGTTATTACTAGTTCTTATCTAATGCATGATAATTCATCTCTGTTATGGTTCTATTTTCCCTATTGAATATGAATTATATGCACTATCATGTGCACTTGAGTAAAACTTAACTATCCTCATCATTAGCATACTCTTTATGTTTCAAGAACCTCTACTAATAATGGTGTAGTGAGTGTGGAAACACTCATTCTAGAGGAAACTATGCTAATATTGTTACTAGGACAGAGATACATTGAGATGTGGTTAGACTAAAAATTATAAAATTTCACAAAATAAAAATCTAAATGTACTAGACTTATCACAAGTTAAATCATTCAAGAACACATCGATGGGGAGATATACAATATTTTATGGTGAAAATTACCTAAACTACTAGCTAACTAGTTGATAAGACTGGAATACTATTGATTTAACCCAAGAATTAAAGAAATAATAATTTAGACTAAAGAAAAGATAATCCAATTATAAAAACTAGAAATTGATTAGACTAGAGCAATAGACTATTGGGTTACTACCACTATAGATAGATACATCACCAAGTTAGTAATACAAAGATATATATCATTCATAGTTTCACAAGACCTATTTTTCCAAGGAATTAAATGAAATTTTTTTATAGCAACTACCTCTCCTTGTGAATATGTTGGTTATGGATAAGGACATGGTACCTAATATATCCAATATGGAGTAGTAACTTTAAACATATGGGGGTGTGTGTGACATGATGATGAATGATGGTTAGATGAGTAAGGATTTAACCTGGATCTATAATGGAGATATGAGGGAAGAAGATTTAGAAGAAAAGTTTGGATTCAAAATGTGAACTATGATAACAAAAATAAGTGGAATAAATAGAAGAATACCCAGTTAGATACAAGTAGAGGTAAGAATAGTAGTAGATTAGATGGTGAATAAGTAAGAGGACATGATGAGTGAGATGATAGAGAAAGATGAAGGACAAAGAAGGAATATGATGATTGTTGATAGATAGAGTGAAGTGATGAGGAATGAGATGAATATGAGATGTTTGAAGAAGAAGGAAAGAATAGTTTAGAATTAGAGTAGTTAGATGATAGATATAGTAAATAATTGTAAGAAAGGGTATTATTAGAAGAAGAATAATTATGCAAAGAAATAGAACATAGTCATAGGTTAATCATAGGTTCAAGCACAATAGAAGAAGAAGTCATAGGATAGAACCATTAACCATAATATTAAACATCCCCATAGCCAAATATTTTATACTCTAAAAGAAGTTTTCATCCAGGTGGACATGAAGATAATAGTTGGGAAGGACCATTTTCAAAATAAGTAAAAAATTGGGTAACTAAAATTCAAACAAGATCAATTATAAAGAATTTAAAGGCTATTGGGCTTGTTGAAACTAAGAAAAGAGAAGAATGAAGCATAGAAAACGTAGTGTGCACATTAAATCTCTTAGTACGCAGAGTAATACATAGGCACAATTACTCAAAACTTGATGTCCTTTGGTAACAATTTCACAATAGATTCCATCAACACCAGTTTACACAATGGGTTATTTAGGAGGATTCATAAACTTAGTAATCTATGATAGGTATATATACCTTGAATAATACCTTCTATCCTATGAGACGAGATGGTAAACTAAGGGCATCACTGGTGATGTTGTTAAAAAGTACAAGGTAGTAGGGGCAATAGTTAAAAGAGCACTTGAGTTCATCTATCAAAGAGATGTTCAATAATAAAATATACAATATGTTAATAATTAGATTGATGTAGAATTTAATATAAATAAATGTACAAGATAGAACATCCAAGACTTGAAGGAGGTAAGGTAAAAGTCTAGAGCATTAGTCTGTGACAATGATCGTTGATTTTTTGATGTGATAAATAAGGAAGAATTTGCCTTAATAGACAAAGATAAAGTTACATTTTTCATCTAAGGATTGCATTTTAGAATTAGGTTTTTAATTACATGGACTCAATATTCTACAAAATCAGATGCTAGAGCTACTTCCCTATACCTAGAGCAAATTGAAGACTATGGTGAAGTTCCTATTGCCAATTCTAAGATTGAAAATACACTATAGGCATTTATGAAGAGAATGGAGCAATACCATAAGGAAAATAAACCTAAATTTAATCTTTGGTGTATGGAGTATAGAAAGGAAAGACATCATAAGAATTATTATCATAAGATAAATACATAATTTTATGAAATCTGTTGAGTAGTGGGGTATGCAATAATGTAGTGCCATCTTCTGCAACAATATGTCAAGAGTCCACAAAATTTTTACTATAATTTTTTTAGGTCAAAAAATCATGATGAAAAGAAATGTAAGGCTTTATAAGAACTAAAAGAAGGCATCACCAAAAATATATTCACCATAACTATGAAATAATTATCCTAGATGAAGCAAATGATCCCAGGCCCAAAGGTTGATAAAGGTTATACAACCCAAATAGGTCCATAATGGATTCCTAATTTGTTGGAGTGTTAACCTCAAAGTCTAGATGGATGGACCCCTCTTTCATCAAGTTGGACACCTCCAACCCCTTAGTACTAGTATGTAGCACCTTAGATCTTAGCCATGATGCAACACTAACAAATAAGTTGGACCCCACCAACTACACAACAATAATTTAGAATTAGAGATAATAACTAGTAGCACCAACATTGGAACGTTGCATAGTAACAAGGAGGGTATAGAGGAGGATATCAATCTAATAGAGGAGAAAGGGGTGGATACAGAGGAGGATACCAAGGTGGTAGAGGGAATAACTATCAATGATCTTCTTTGTAGTGCTACCTATGCAAAGAGTATAATCATGTACAATAAAATTTCCCTATAAATCCTCAAAGATATTATTACTGTGCATACTATAGAATCTATGACCAACATGACACACAAGATTGTCCTATCTTGGAGAATCAAAGAAAGGATAAGGCCATCTAGAATGTCATTATGGTAAGTATACAACCTAAGGATAATACATTCCTAAACACTATCATACAATAATAACACATAGATAAAGGTTTATCTCCACTTGAAATGCCTCAAGATTAGGGAATTTGAAAATCAAAATAGGATAAATACCCATATCCAGCTATAGAAAAGGGGCTTATGTATGAAGATTTATAGGTTCTAAAAAACATCCAACATCAAGACACCACTAAAGGATATGTTGAAGCAATAGATGCACAAATGTATGGATAGATCATGCACATTATACATCAAGATGGAGTTGTCACTATGTTGACAGATATTCTAAAACTTTTAAACACACTACAAAATGAAGGCATCTTAAAGAATATCACAAACCTACTACATAATTTACTAGAGTGTGTATAACACAAACAACAAAAGATAAAAATAATAATTTGGTACATCAAAATAAAGAATCCCTAAGATGTAGATGCATGAATCAACATTGAGGTTATCGATTATGAGATTTTAAACATAATCTTTGATTTTGGTAGCATAGTCAACATGATTCCTAGGTCTATATGGGAAGCTATTAGGTGATTAGTTCTAAGTTACAACCCAATAACTTTGAGATTAGCTGATTATGGATGGGTTGAACCTATTGATAGACTAGAAGATGTTGAGATCAAATTCATATAATTAGCCCTTTAAGGTGACTTTAAAGTCATCAACATGAATATAACAACACATTACCCTATGTTGATCAGTAAGAAATTGGCATATGATGGTCAAATTAATATCAATATGGTGAAGAATCAATTAGAAGCACACTAAGGAGATAAGGTTGTTTTCATTCCTCTGAATAGATCACACAAAACTTACATAATTCTAAATGAACCAAATTCTCCATACATTGCATAAGAAACCAAATGGATGAAGGTGAACTTAGAGGAACATCCAAAATCCCTATGTGAAACTAAGTTTAAATTCTTATATGAGCATACTAAACCTTGGGTATAATCATTACTGTAGACACCTAAAAAGTGTCTAACCCTTGGTCTTCCTCTCTCCCCTTGGTCCCTTACCACTTCGACTATCCCTAACCTACCTAGGTCTTATTAATTGAAAATAATCATCTATTTTTAATTAATAAGTCCATTTTTCCCTCTCCTTGCCACCTCGCCACCCTAGGATACCCTCCTTGGATCCCCTTCATTCCCCACATGGCCATTTAATGCCTTAGACTCCCATTCCAACCTCTCCTCTCGCCCATTTAACCTCCGTCGACCGTTTCATCCTCGCATTCATTTGACCTGGCGGCTGGAAAACGGATAGAAGGCTATTTTTAGCCTTTTTCTGGCCTTTTAGCCGCCGACGTCGGTGATATTGCCGGCGTCGGCACCTTTCATAACGGCTTCTTCACCGTTATCTCCTCTCTCTTGGCTCTTCTTCACTCCCTGCGACTCTCTCTCTTGCATCCCGACTCTTCAACCTTCGTATCAGACCCTTGTATCCATCCTTTCACTTGACCTCTCTGTCAATCAATCTGACTCTCTCCCTCAGGCACACAGCAATCTTCTGCAAGTGAACAACAGGGATTCTTCATCAGCAACAGGTCTTCAACAAGCGGTAACAACAACAATAGAAACTAGCAGGCACAGGTATGTTGTACTCTGTTTGTTTTCTTTATGCTTTCTAGTCATTTCTAAACTAGATTTAGCACTTCTTTCCCTCAGTTCTGACTGTCACCCAGACCCAGATTCCTATCTCCCTGATTGGCTTCCTCTATCTCTCTGACCCTCTCTGTCCATTTGACTCTCCTGTATCTCTACACAGACCCCCTGACTGCCTCAAACCAGACTCTCCCAGACCATTTTGTACGTCCACAGACCCGTCCACGGACCAAGCCCAGCCCAAATTCTGCCCAAACTCAACCAGAACCTGCCTAAAACCCCGTCCAAGCCTATTGCCCTGACCGACGCCGGTCATTACCCCCACCGACGTCGGCAGACTAACCAACGTCGGCAGACCCGACCACCGACGCCGGTAGGACCACCGACGCCGGCGACTGAAACCAGGCCGACAGCTTCTTCCAGGTAAGCCTTTGCTTTATTTTCTCTTTCAGTTTGCTATCATTTCAGTCTATTTTAGCATTCTGTCATTTATCAGTCATTTATCTTTTATTAAAATAGTGGGTTGACCTCCCTTAAGGAAGTTCTCATACTTCTGGGAACAAGCTTTCGCTTGGCAACCCACCACCTATCCATCTAACATTTTCTTGTCCAAGTTCCTTTTCTTTGCAGGTGTCATTCCTCCACAGCCAAAGAGGGGTGCTCACAAGCGTCTGGATTACGGTGCGCGATCTTTATCCAGGTACTTCACATGCCTTGTCCATTATTCTTTTAGTTTCTTCTCTCTTTAAATCTGAAAAGCGAATTAGCGATAGAAACATTCTAGCACGCCTGGTGGGATGCTAGGTTCCTCCTGGGTTCCTTTTCTTCTTCATTCATTTAGGAGCATTAGGTTCTTACCTTTTCTCCTCCTTCTTTTCTTCTCAATGACACTATAAGCAAGACTAAAACGAATCTTTCTTCCTTGCATTTCTAGACTAGTCTAAACATCATACTCTCAACCCTTTCTCAAACTTGTCTTCATAACAAATGTCACATTTCGACTTGGGCTTAAAACGTATTGCACTTTCATTTCTGCTTGTGCTTGCATTAGTCCACATCTAGTAACTTAAATTCGCATATTGAATAAATCGTAGACACTTGATGTTACACTACCTGACCACATGCACTAAAACAAACATAAAACTTACTTGAGACAAGGCCCGACTGGGATTTCATCCCCCAGCGGATACCTTACCCGTCCCGGTGACCCTACTTGGATTTCATCACCAAGGGGGAAGCCCACTCCATTCTCTGGCGGAGGATAAACTCTAGGCGAGGTATATCTTGGCTAAGCGAGACCAGCTAACCACTGGAATCGTGAAGTGAGGGGAGCTTGCTCCTTAGCACCATGCCACGTACCAGACCTAACACAGATCTTTGAGCACCTAAAACAAGACCCAAAACCATCTTTAGACTGCCTTCTTCTAGGACCTTCTTGACAGCCAATCTCCCTAAACATTCATCTAAGGCATAAGCCATAAAATTCTAAGGTTAATTCCTAGGATCTATCGCTTAGGCTTGTCTGTCTCTTTCTGTTTTCCTCTTCTCATCTGTTTGTTTGAGTGAGTGAGGACGCTTTCTTCATTGTTTTTCCAAAGAATCTTAAAATCTTTTGGTTCTCTGGAAGACACAGTCACCGGCATCGGTTCTGTCACCGACGTCGGTCTCTGTCACTGTCCTTTTTTTTTAAACCAGCAGTCTAAAACCTGTCCATTCTCTGTCAAAAACCACATTTTGGTTTTCTGAGACTGCAAGAGCACAGTTTCTGGAACCAGGACTCTCTTCTTAACCACTTTAGCCAACAACCGCTTCCGTCTATCCCGTCCCTAACAAGTCCTATCATGGAGTTCCACTCGGAGACTGAAAGAACTCCTACAGGACCGACCCTGACCCCGACCCCGACTCAAATTCCCATCATCCCTGAAGGGGACCAAGATTTTGAGAGATTCTTGGACCTCAATACCGCAGCCCTCCAAAACTATCTCGCGAGAAACCCAACGCGAGACCTTTCGGGTGACATGGCGATGACATCCACACCATTCGCCACCCAACCCTTTATGACTCAGCCTTTCGCCTCAACTATTAACCCAACCATGGCAGATACGCAAAGTTTGGCCTCCCCGTCTATTTTTAGACCGACCTTCATCGGGGTTCCATTACCCCCTCAACCACCTGCAATTCAACCAAGTTCTACATCATATCAAAACTTGATTGTCTCGACCCCTCATACTCTTGTGCCCACAAATGTAGGCGTGCCAACCTATCTTTCTACCAGTGCCGCCATTCAACCACCTTTGGCGGTGCCCAGTCAACTTATACCTTCGACCTTCATAATGCAACCACCTCTAGCCTCCACTTCCGCCCCTGCGACTAGTCATCCGTACATTGTACAACCGACTATGTCGCACGCCTCCTCTAGCCTCTTCCAAGCGCCTTACAACCTAGGAGGTGCTCAACCCGCCAATCCGTCAGCAGATCTTATCAAGATGCTGATGGATAAAATGTCCAGTCTCGAAGCCTCTATTTCCGGTTCAAGCAATACTTTGTCATATAAGCAAATTTGCAACGAGCCCATCCATCCTTCCATCCCTATTCGACCATACCCTAACCATTGGGAGCTTCCTAAATTCACTCACTTTCAGAGTAAGGAAGACCCACAAAAACACCTACGGGCATTTAGACATGCCTGTTATCTTATAGCCCATGACGATGCGTTGCTTTTACGCACGTTCCCTATGTCCCTTTCTGGCCTTGCCCTTGACTGGTATAGTTCTCTTGCCAGACACTCTATCTTTTCATTCATTCAACTCGCCCAACTGTTTCTTGACCATTTCTCAATCAACATCACCAAACAAGTCTCAATCACAGACCTTTACTCCATCAGGCAATTTGACGATGAATCAATTGTCGACTTTGTCGCTCGTTGGAGAGGTCTGATCAACCAGCTCTCCTTCTCTTTGCCTCAACCCGAGCTCATTGAGCTCTTCTCTCGAGCATGTGCCAGACACATCTCTTCTACCTTGCAGATTCAGACATTCCGCACTTTTGACGAAGCTTTCATCATGGCTCGAAAGCTCGAACTCTGCGCCCTTCAAGAAGATAAGGTCAAATTGCGTAATACCAACGCAAAATCTACCAATGGCCATTCTTCTTCCAGACCTTCTTCTTCTGCCAATTCCGAGTCCAAAGGAGTGGCCAATACTGTGGTCGTTAGATCACCATCCTCGACAACAATGAATTACTCCCAACCTTCGACATCTCCAAGCATCACCAAACAATTCCAACAACGGTACATTCAGCATTCTTACACTCCACTTGGAGAACCATACGCTTCCGTTTTGGAAAAACTACTCAAGCAGGGGGTCCTCAATCTCCCTCTAATCCGACCACCTCAATTTGACCCTTCAAAAGCTATCCCTGCGTGGTATAGGGAGGCCGACTTCTGTCCCTTTCATCGCGTCCAAGGCCATGACATCGACAACTGTCGAACCCTCAAAAACATCATCCAAGACATGATCGACAAGGGGGATCTTATTTTAGATAACCCGAATGCCCCACCTAACCAACATATCGACATTTTCAAACACCCTTTTCCAAATCATCCACCTACTCAAAACAACGTCCAGACTTCGACCAATGACCCTCAAGACCATGACATTCACACGATTAGCACTATCTTGCCTCTTGTCCTTGACCAACCTCTCCCATTAAAGGATGAAGAACCTTCTTATCCTACTAGTCCTCCATCTACCTCTTTTGTATTGGAAGACGCTTTGACCACATCAACGCCATCAAGCCCACCCCCATCCGAAGACCCTACCTTGCCTACTCCTCAACTACAAGTAGAAGGCACGATCATCCATGCCCTCTGCCCACTTAAGGAGCTGCCCTCTCTTATTTCTTCTCTACCAAGAGAAGAACCATTCTCTCCATCCATTTCAACCGAGGAAGACCCAGTCACGGTTTCCTCTTGCCTTTTGCGTGAGATTTCTACATCTCACTCACCTCTATCCACATCCAAACCCAAACCTACATCTAACCTCGCCTCACACAATGGTGGCCCTCGACCCGAACACACGAAGACTACTAGACCTCACCGGAGAACTCCTCTTCCACCTTCGTCATTACCTTCAATCTTGGGCCCGCATCCGTCCACTTTAATAGGAGTGCTTCCCACTCCCATACTTCACAGAGGCACATCGCCTCTATTACTCCCTCATCCCATCAGACATACATCTCATCCAAACCCTCGACCTATGCCTCCTTCGCCTCCCAAACCAACGTCACCAACCCTCACTGCAATAAAACATCCCGACCCGTTAGCAGGTTCATATGCCTTCCTCTTACGGCACTTGTTGCAGTCCTCTCGCCTCAACCTCCCGCCGCTTAGACTATATCACTCTCTCGGACCAAAACCACCTTGGTTCGATGAAACTCGCATTTGTGCATATCATCGCATGCCTGGGCACGACACGGAGCATTGTCATGCCCTCAAGGTCGCCATTCACCAATGTTTGGAGAATGACACCTCTCTTTTCAACCACATCATCAACAAACCTTCAACACCGCCTCACTCATCACCTCTCGGATCAAGACCATCTTGGTTCGACAACTCTAAATTCTGCCACTATCACCACATTCCGGGACATGACACTGAGCGTTGTTGCACTCTCAAAGCTGTCATTCGTCAGCACCAGAAAAAGGATTCCCTTCTCATCAAGGATCCTCTTGACCACCTCTTCAACAAAACATCAACCCCGACTCATGCCTCTCCAACCTCATCACCTAAATCGGGATCTCCACGCTGGACTGTGGTCCCCTTGCCGCCTTTGACCCCCTTATTTGACATTAATACCATCCATCTGACCACTAAACCTCAACCGACCTTAACCAATCTTTCAAACATTCTCCCTACCCGCTGGGGGAATTCATCCTTCATCCAAACCTCGACCAACTCTTTAACCCAGTCTCTACCACATATCAATCACTCATTTAATCTTAAATCTCGACCAAGTGTCCATCGACCCAACCCCCGACCAATTATTCGACCAGTCTCAACCAAACTTCAACCAAATATCAATCAACCAGACCTCTTGACCAAACATTCAACCTTTTCAACCAACCAACGACAATGTCAACCAACTTCACAGCCATCAATCAACACCTGACCAATCTGGAAAGAGGCAAATTGAGGCAAGTTTGCTCCTAATTGACTTGGACCTTATCATAACATACAAGCATGGCCCAGGGTCTTATTAGACCTTAAACCCCTTTTTATGTCTTGCATCTTCGACCATTCTTCTGTTAGTCGAGTACTCGCCTACTTGACACGTAACTTGAACTCGTCCCTTGAGCAATCCCCGTCCTCTTAGTCCTAATTCCTTTCAACCCTATTCCCCTTTAACAAGTCCTCTATGACCCTTTTATGATGCATGGATGCTTTGTCCTAATAAAAAGGGAGTCCTTGAACTTCTACAGTCTTGTCCATGACTCAAATTCCTATCAAAAATCAAAAAATCAAGATGTCAAAACATAATCCATGGTCACTATATCAATATCAAATCAAAAAAACAGACTGCTCCCTCGAAGGATAGCTGTACTATCATTGCTGTAGCTAATAGACTGATCCCTCGAAGGACAGCTATTCAAACTTTTTATCAAAGCAAAAATATAGACCACTCCCTCGAAGGATGGCTATGACTAATCTTGCTACAAACAGCACTTTTCTTAGAAGCTTCCCGCATCGATCAGCTTCGCAACATGACCACTACATCAAAAGACATCTCTATGTAGGCTTCCTGCGTCGATCAGCCTGCAAAAAAAAAAAAAAAATGAGTCACGGACTTGGCTTCTAGTTGTCTCAGGGTCTCCTATAAAAAGGGGCACGGTTATTCCTGCTCTTAAACTGGGTTACCCTATCCTCCTCCTATCACCTGCTCAAGGGACTTCGAGCTCACTTTAATGTCAAAGTGATTCGATTACCGTTCTAACACCATACTGGTCGACGACGTAATGCATGAACGGGGCTTTTGTTCTAATAACCCCTATCTATGCTTCCTTTCTGGTCCTTGTCAATGAAAGAGCAATTTGCCTTTCACCTTTTTCTCTACACTTTGGTCACATTTAACCACATCAATTGTCGACTCATCCTTAACCAAGCCATTTTCATCATTTTCAGCTGGCATCGCCTTGTCCTTTTCACATAGTTTCTATGGACACCAATACACATGGAAACTACCGACCAGACCCAATTTATGTTAAGCATAAACCAATACTTGCTGAAGCATAAATAGACTTCCATTCATTTTTAGCATACATCCATCACGACTATGGAAACTTGCTAGAGATGAAAGACTCTCGACCAATGTTACAGAATACACCATTTTGAAAAGGCTGTAACATCTCTTCCCCCTCATCATTTCGACACTCAACCAAACTCATCATCGACCATTTTGACCCTCGCCGTCCGAACTACATTGGTCTGAGGCCCTATGACCAGGGCTATGTAGGCAGCACTCAGATAACACATCCTCTGAGGTTAGCTCGACCACCCCCGTTTGTTCATCTTTTTGATGGACAAACCTTCTCTTCTGCGACCTTGACTTTGACCACGACCAACTCCATTTTCTTTGACCAAGACCAATCAACCTCTTTGACCCTTCCTCCCTTTCAGGGGAACTACATTGGCCTGAGGCCCTTCACACAAGGGCTATGTAGGCAGCACTCAGATCACATGACGTTTTCTGAGGTTAGCTCGGCTGCGTCCTTTCGTCCATCCATCCCCTTGACCAATGACCATTGGAGATCATGCGTATCTCCTTCGACATTCGACTACTTCCAAGCCAATGTTGTCTTGGTTGTTTTTGCATGTGTGCTACCTCACGGCTGGTTAGCAAAATTGTCCGCAGATTGTTTTTGACCCTTCGCAAGTATAGGATCGCAAGCCGGTTGATCCCTACTACTTGTGACTTTTTCATGATTCTAGGAGCACTTCCTGAGCCCTAGATACCTGGAACACGATGACCATTTGGAGCTTCAGCTTAGATTGAGTGAGCCGATCAGCAGATGACTACATGCTAGGGCCCGGTTACTTTAATTTTGGCACTCCTTGACCCTCGACATGCGATAATTTGACCTACCTGTCTCGTGACGTGGTATACGCGCAATCACGACTTTTGTAGTGTTTTCACTCACTTCTCTCTTTCTCATCCACCTTTTGTCAAATCAGCACCCGACATCAGGTTCCCTTCCCTCGACTCCCACTTTGAGGGGGAATACCTCATCCTTACTTCGGGGCAATCCACATCATCCCTCACCTGGGGCAACCACCTCCTATTTTTGTCTTGTAGTTCGTCCAGAACAACCAACAAGACAAAAAGGGGCAAATGTAGACACCTAAAAAGTGTCTAACCCTTGGTCTTCCTCTCTCCCCTTGGTCCCTTACCACTTCGACTATCCCTAACCTACCTAGGTCTTATTAATTGAAAATAATCATCTATTTTTAATTAATAATTCCATTTTTCCCTCTCCTTGCCACCTCGCCACCCTAGGATACCCTCCTTGGATCCCCTTCATTCCCCACATGGCCATTTAATGCCTTAGACTCCCATTCCAACCTCTCCTCTCACCCATTTAACCTCCGTCGACCGTTTCATCCTCGCATTCATTTGACCTGGCGGCTGGAAAACGGATAGAAGGCTATTTTTAGCCTTTTTCCGGCCTTTTAGCTGCGATATTGCCAGCGTCGGCACCTTTCATAACGGCTTCTTCACCGTTATCTCCTCTCTCTTGGCTCTTCTTCGCTCCCTGTGACTCTCTCTCTTGCATCCCGACTCTTCAACCTTCGTATCAGACCCTTGTATCCATCCTTTCACTTGACCTCTCTGTCAATCAATCTGACTCTCTCCCTCAGGCACACAGCAATCTTCTGCAAGTGAACAACAGGGATTCTTCATCAGCAACAGGTCTTCAACAAGCGGCAACAACAACAACAGAAACCAGCAGGCACAGGTATGTTGTACTCTGTTTGTTTTCTTTATGCTTTCTAGTCATTTTTAAACTAGATTTAGCACCTCTTTCCCTCAGTTTTGACTGTCACTCAGGCCCGGATTCCTATCTCCCTGATTGGCTTCCTCTATCTCTCTAACCCTCTCTGTCCATTTGACTCTCCTGTATCTCTACACAGACCCCCTGACTGCCTCAAACCAGACTCTCCTAGACCATTTTGTACGTCCACAGACCCGTCCACAGACCAAGCCCAGCCCAGATTCTGCCCAAACTCAACCAGAACCTGCCTAAAACCCTGTCCAAGCCTATTGCCCCGACCGACGCCGGTCATTACCCCCACCGACGTCAGCAGACCCGACCACCGACGCCGGTAGGACCACCGATGCCGGCGACTGAAACCAGGCCGAAAGCTTCTTCCAGGTAAGCCTTTGTTTTCTTTTCTCTTTCAGTTTGCTATCATTTCAGTCTATTTTAGCATTCTGTCATTTATCTTTTATTAAAATAGTGGGTTGACCTCCCTTAAGGAAGTTCTCATACTTCTGGGAACAAGCTTTCGCTTGGCAACCCACCACCTATCCATCTAACATTTTCTTGTCCAAGTTCCTTTTCTTTGCAGGTGTCATTCCTCCATAGCCAAAGAGGGGTGCTCACAAGCGTCTGGATTACGGTGCGCGATCTTTATCCAGGTACTTCACATGCCTTGTCCATTATTCTTTTAGTTTCTTCTCTCTTTAAATCTGAAAAGTGAATTAGCGATAGAAACAATTACTTATGCAATAATTGAATACATCAAAATAATGAAGGCCTAAACTAGTACTTACACAACCACTGGTAAATCAATTTGTCATAGAATATTATGTGTCAATGTATATAAAATACCCTACTCAATCAAAATTTGAGTTCCTCTATCACGTTGATGATCATATGAAGGACTATATAAATCCAACTAGATAAGGCAATTTTATATGGTAAATAGATTCATCTATTAGTGGAGACTTAGACACACACCTACTCAACTAGGCTAGAGGTGATCATGAAATTTGAATGATGAGAATGGTCTTTATGCATGAGTGACAAATTCCTATGTAATATGTAACTAAGGATATGAATGACTTCATTTTTAACTTAAAATTACATGTACCTGCCATCATCCAATGGGTCAGTGCTTTGAATTATGATCTAAAGGGAGTTGTTGTGACATGGTGGGTAACTCATCAAAATGACTAGCTCAAGTGAGATGATTCCTTTGAGCTTATGATTAGTAATTTTTAGTTATTTTATTTCATATAAAAATTGGCCTTTCTTCCAAGAAGGTAAGTTCCCTAAAATCAATATTTATAAATGTGTTGAAGTTTTGACTAAGGAATGTCTAGGACCAAAGTACTGGGTTCACATTTTTCATTATACACTTGATCTATTACCATCAACATGGTATATGCACCAAAATAGAAGGGAAACAAAGCATTGGGCACATGTCCAAAGTGATTTTATTTAGACAATTATTTTTTAAGATGAAAACCCTTTGGTTCATAATGAATTATAAAAAATCAAACAATTATTATGCCATAGGTGTGCATAAGACTTAAACATAATGATGGAATCCATTGCGTAGAAGAACACAGCCTCTGATCTCAATTCAAAATTATAAAGATACAAAGCCACCAATAAATGAGAACAATCTCATATGCATTCATGCCACTAAATAAAAGATGAAGAAGAGGACATTAAAGATTCAGATTCTGATGGTGATCTAGATTTTATTGATTTATTTGTAATTGAATAGTTCATAGAACTAGTAAAAGACATAAATGCAAAACCTATTAAAGAAGACAATTTTCACAACATATTAAATTTAGGATAGGAATTGAAATAAAGGATATAAAAATCTATTGATGAATAAAAGCACAAGATTTACCTGTAGCCCATCAAAAAGCATGTAGCTAACATCAGAATTGAGGAGGTTCCAAAATTGGCAAATATAGGTGATAACTGGACAAAATATAAAATTTTAGAAGCTATGAAACTTCTAAGGGATTATCAAGATGTATTTCCCACTAAATTATTAGAGGTCTAAGGAGTTGACCCATTTTTTAGTGAGATGCATATTGAACTTAAGGAAAAATGGCCATACAAGCTAAATCCAAACATGAAGCTAAAAGTTAATGCTAAACTTGATCGAATGCAGGATGTAGGAATAATTTATCAGATAGAAAAGGTGGATTGGGTAAGCCCCTTGGTAGTGTAACACAAACAATTATGGGAGATTTATATATATGGGGATTATTGTATTCTAAATGATGCCTATGTAAATTATCCCTTCCTAATTCCATTCATAGATAAAGTCTTATAATCCATCATAGGACATGAAGTCTACTCTTTCATGGATGGTTTTAGTGGATATCATCAAATACCCATCATAGAAGAAGATAGAGCCAAAATGACTTTTGCCATGGAATGGGGATATTTTATGTACAAGGTCATGCAATTTAGCCTTAAGAATGCACATATGATTTTCTATTATTTGTGGTGATTACATTCAAGGACTTTATTCATGACTTTCTATAATTCTATCTTGATGATTGGGTAGTATTTTCATTATTTAAATAACATTTGTCTAAGTTACACATAATGTTAGAATGATGTCAAGCTTTGTAAATTGCATTGAATTTAAATAAATGCTTCTTATTTATACTCATTGGTATTTTTCTTGATCATGTAGTATGAAGCAAAGGCATTCTAGTAAATTAGGAAAAAATTTCAATAATCCTAAGTATGCTTCAACCCGTTAGTTCCACCAAAGCGCGATATTTTTAGGGCCACACAAGCTACTATCACAAGTTTATCAAAGGATATTTAGCTATTTCATCTCCATTGGAATAATTACTAAAAAAATTTGAAGTTTGTCTAATCTTTATAGTGCTAAATATCCTTCATCAAGCTCAAATAATGATTGGTTATTGCACCCATTCTCATCTTTCTAGACTAGAGTAAGTTATTTCATGTACATGTGGATGTTTTGGGTATCATATTTGGTGTTTTGATTTTATAGTTGGGAGATGGTGGAATCAAACATAATATTAATTTTACCAATTGAAAAATATTTGACATAGAGAAGAACTACACAACCATTGAATGATAAGTATTGGCTATCATGTTTGTACTATAGAAGTTTTGACATTATCTGTTTGTGACACCATTCAGAGTCTTCACTAATCATCAAGCCTTGTGATACCTTATTAGCAATTTGATGTTAGGAGAATGCATATCTTGATGGTTAATGTTATTTTAGGAGTTCTAATTTTGCATTAATGTAAAGCTAGGAAGAGAGAACATAAGACCAAATCATCTCATCCACATTCCTAATGGTGAAGAAGTAGAATAATTACAAGAAGATTCTTTATGCTCACCTCTTTTACATTTTTATGATTCATGATTTTTTTGAAGCAATGAACAACTTAATTGAATAATGAGTCTTTATTATGCACTATTAAGAATGTGATAAGAAATAGTTTGTTACTACAGCTCTACCATACACTATCATCAATGGGCTTCTAGATCACTTAGGGAAGGATGAAGTCCTAGGGAGGGTTATTTTGGAATATAAACAACCTCAAATTTTACAAGAGGCACATCAAGGAGTCATAGGAGGACATTTTTATAGAGAATCTACTACCATGAATTAATTACAAAGTGGGTTATGGTGGCTCAATCTCTTTTAGTATGTACATAGAGTAGCACATCACAATGATGTCTACTAATGCATGGGCAACCTAATATAAAAAGATGAAATGCCTTTGTAGCATATATTATCTAAGCATTGTTTTGAATAATGGGGCATTGATTTCATCAAACTGATCAATCCACCAAGAAAATGTATTAAAGAAAGGTATATCATTACTATGACCAACTATTTTACTAAGTGGGTTGAAGCTAGTGTGACACATAACTGTAGTATAAAGGATGCAATGAAGTTTCTTTATGAAAACATTATTATAATGTTTGAATTCCCCATAAAGGTTTTTAGCCATTGAGGAATGCTATTTATGAATAACACCATCAAGGATTTGACTGAGGAATCTATGATTTCTCATCACAAAATCACTATGTACCATCAAAAGGTTAATTTCTAAGCTAAATATTCCAATAAAGTGTTGGGTAAAATACTAATAAAGATCTATGATGTCAAGAAGGATGACTAGGAAGATCACATTCCTATGATCCTATGGTAATATCACACACACTACAAGAGATCCATATCTTTTACATATTTTTAGTTGGTATATGGAATTGAATAAGTTATGCCATTGGAATACCTAGTACCTAGTCTGCACATTACCATGGTAATATGACTAAGGGATCATGACTCTCTAAATAATAGACTACTTGAACTGAATAAGACTGATGAGTATATATGTAGAGAAACATAGACATAGGAAGTTAAAAAGTAGATATAGAAAGCATAACATGATAAAAATTTGTGCCAAAAAGAATTTCATAAAGATCAACCACTCTTACTATATGACAACCATTTTAGGGCATTTTTGAGTAAGTTACAGATTTGACAAAAGGGGACTTATATTATACATGACTTAACATAGTAATGAACCATGGTTTTAAGAGATATTCAAGGAACCATTTTACTAGGGTAGGTAAATGGCTGTAGGATTAATACCTACTACCAATATTTGAATTGATCTCATTCTACTGAGTGGGTACTAAGTAGCACCAAGTAGTTTAGGATTTCTATTTTTGCATGTTTTGTGTGCTTCTTTTCTATCTATGTGTGTTTGTATATGATCTCTTTAGAAACATTTGTGAACCAAGATACCAAGAATAACATGTGTTATCCATACATAGGAGGATCTATGTGCACTATCATGGATGTCAACAAGGAGTGAATGAAATAAATTAAGTCTGGGAAAGGTATGAAAATGTCCCATTAACAAGATCTCCATCGTATAATGGTCATCTACTAGAAGTAAATGCCAGATCCAAGTTTCTATTGGCATAAATATTCAACAAATTAGTGGCCCATCAACATCATCTAATCATAACCTTGTATGGACACCAAAGAACATAAGTATGTAACTCCACATATGTGCCAATGATTAAATACCTTAATTTCTAGATCGGATACAAATTTGACACATTCACCATTGTATTCATTATGAGTGGATAGCTAAGCATGGAATTCATGTAGAATCCAAGAGGTACAAAATATATAAAGGCTAAGTTCAAAGACCCAAATCAACATTTCATCCTTGTGCATATTTTTCATGAACTGTAATTACAAAGAGCCAAGCTAGTTATCTTGTGCATAGAGTAGATATCATTCCAATCCCTTGACTTTAAGAAAATATGGATAATTTATGACTCATTAGGGGTATAATAGAGGCTCAAAAAGAGGAAATGGGTGTCGATATGGTGCTCAAGAAAACTAGGTTCAATGACCCCAAACCATTTGATTACCTACAACAAGTAGAATAACATATCTTCCAACTAGACCCTATTGATGTAGTATAACCACTTGATCTCATAACTCACTACTAATTCATCAACATAGATTTTGAGCATGTATTGTGAATGCTTACCTTTAGTGACTTGGGGGAGATCATAAAATTATTGCTCAGATGCTAAAATGATGGTAACATCTATCTCGGCTCAAATATCACCATCATAATCAACATAGAAGCTATAGCCTAAGCTTTGGGCATGCTTGCATAAGGATAATACCTATCTACCTACAAGAAGTGAATTCCCCCAATTCTACAAGAGGTCCATGGTTAATATGTGTAGATCAATAGAGGGATTCCCATAGATGAAATCATTGATGAACTAGTGCACATCTTAGTCAAGTATATCACCAAGAGATTTTAGTAAATCACCAAATATATAAAGAAAATACTAAAGGGGTCATGGACATTGCCCATCAGATGATCCATATAAATTACTAATTCAATTCTATAGAGTAATTCATCTAGGAGTTACTCACTAACATCAAGAAGTGTTACACCTCTCCAAATTAGACCTTTCAATACTAGTTCCTCATCCTCCTACTCTATTTCATGCAATGGAAGTAATTAGAAGGAGAAGTGCACCCTCACATAGATTATTGGATAGCACAACAATTTCAAA
Source organism: Torreya grandis (assembly GCA_037957365.1). Taxonomy (NCBI): domain Eukaryota; kingdom Viridiplantae; phylum Streptophyta; class Pinopsida; order Cupressales; family Taxaceae; genus Torreya; species Torreya grandis. The sequence goes on from JARHVA010000327.1 coordinate 2,171,823, forward strand.
ATATCATTTGGACACAAAATCAAGAACCATAACACATGAGGGTAAGTTCAAAGCACGGTGGGAGGAATGTTTGGAATTGATTGTAACACATCCCTAAGTACCACCAAACATCATCTAATATTTTGGTCAACACACATCTATTTCCTTATTCCCATGGGGTGTGTTCATCAAAATACATGATTTACCATGGTATCCTTTCTAACCAATCCCCTTATTTTTCATAATGGACATGTCATAGGATAAAGTCATCAGATAAAAAGCTTTTATTGTTAGGGATGTGAATCCACTTTAGGCCATACTAGAGGAAGCTACTAGATGAAAGAAAAATTAAAAAAATCATTTAACATCCCTTCCCTTCAAATCCAAGACACATAGCATAAAAAACTAGATGGATGATCTGAAGGTGCCTTAGATTGTGAGCTCATGTGATCTTATCTAGATGGGCACCAATGAGCAAGAAGTCTACCAAGTCAAGATAGAAGATATGGCTAAAGATTTGTATGAGAAGGAGGAGGAGAAGGAATTTTTCTTTTATAAGGTTGTATTTATGGTTCAAGTGTGGAAGCATGTTCCCTTAGATCTTTGGATGGACCTTCCATCTTTCCCACCTTCTATTATTATTGATACATCCAGGAAGAAGTAGAGCAATTATAGAAGAGGATTGACTTCTTCCATCCCAAACCTACTTCTACATTTAAATTCAAGGACATATTTGATCCTCTTATGGATAGCCCACTTGAAGCAGTTATTTATGGCTTTTGAATAAGGTAGGAAGCTAAGGTATCCCTTACATTATAAGAATGCACCTTTGGATGAACAACCACTACATAAGAAACACAACCTAACCCTACCTCTACTACACCACCAAAAAAATGTAGATTGATCACACTCAAGTAGAGGAAGGAATACGTTTCCATCTCAAAATTTTGAACAAGTGATTCACCATCATCACCCTAGGTCTAGGAGGATGAATAGCTCACATTATAGCAACCCACAGAAGAAGAACAACAAGCCTTGAAGGAAGAAGTAACTCACATAATAGAATGATGAGTGTATAAGGAAAAGAAGAGATAGAAAGAAAAAGTGCAATAAAAATAAACCACTCTATAAGCTAAAGAAGCTGAGGCTAAGGATGTAAAGGTTGATAGATAGAAGGTCATGGATTTGGCCAAGAAGGCTCAGGAATTAGCTGTCATAGCCCAAAAAGTGAAAGGGGAGTAGGTGAGGAAGGAAAAGGAAGTTGATATTGATACCAAAGTAAAGGTAGAAAAAGAAGAAAAAAGGAAATAAGATGCAACAACCTAGGTATATCAAGTCATGGAAGCTACACAACATGCATAACAACAAGTAAAGGAAGCTATAAGAAAAAAGGAGGAAGAAGATGAAGCCCTAAATCAATAATAGGTGTAGGCGAAAGAACAAGCTCAAGATTAAGCATAAGCACAAGTGAAGGCTCAATCTACATAAGAGCAAGCCAAGGTTATGGCCTATAAGAATAGAAGAAGAAAGAGGAAGAAGAATAATATGCAAAGAAATTAAAGGCCTAAGAAGAATAGGCAAATCTGTAAGATGTGCAACAAGAGCTGAAGAAGGAAAAGGAGGAGGAGGAGGAAGAAAAATGTAGGTTCAAAACATTGTGTAATAACTAAAATGGGTATAATAAGTGATAAAATAGTATTAATAGGCACCATAAACCTCACAAATAACCATAATAGCCTGCATAACAAGAAGCACCAACTATAGGTCTGATAGGTCTATAGTTACCTGAGTTACTATTGATGCAGTGGATTGCACCTGGGGAAAGGAGGCCGAGCTCCCACCTTTCCACATGCAACAATGGAAACTCCCCTCTTGCCTGTGGAACCAACAAAGCTGGAGGGGAGAGTCTCTAGATGAGGGCTAGCTCCCTCTAATGTATCTTTTAGGCCCTGGTTTCTTCTACTGCTAACAAACAAAATGGAAAAAAAGGGGGGGATGAAAAGGGAGAGAGAGATGCTAAAAATAGAACCTAACCTAAAAAGGGAAAAGGTGATACACCAAAAAAGTGTGATCTACTCTACCTAAACATACACTTTCCACTGAGAACCAGCTCCCATACACTTCATCTGACATGAGAAAACCTCTTGCATCAGTGGGTCAGGGGTCCATGGAGATACAAGGAGGAAATAACTACTAGAGGCATTCTGAGACACACTACAATAGCCTATCCACTTCACCTATACTCCTCTAGGGACACTTCTGACAGACTTGTAAAAGGAAACTCAAAAATGCACTAGACATGCTGAAATCATTCTACAAAAGCATTAAGAAAATGACTTAACATAGAATCAAGGCATAGACACATACTAAAGATGCAAAACTCATAATGGAGGTAAAAATGCTATGTTTTGATTCAAGGTAAAATCTTGGCAGAGCTCTGCCTTACAAGCCTGAGAGATTTTTGGGCAGAGTTTTGCCTTAAGGCTAAGAGATCCATGCCTTCTCAAAAAATAAGTTTACAATATATAGGAAGAGGAAGAAAACTTGGTGCCTCTTGGGAAAGATTTTGGCACTCATTTTTGCAAGTGGCCCATGTGCATTATGAACCTTGGGAAGAGGAAACCACTGTTAAGAAAAGGCCTACTAGAACCATGTTGTACAATTACCAAAATTGACTTTGGCATTCAAACATTAATGTAAGAACATGGCTATGCCTCTTTTCTACAAATAGACTATAGTTTGTCCCCTCATCAATGCCAACTAGAGAAAATAGGCTACGCCACTCATCTGGCAATAACTCACCTCCCTCTGCCACTTAGATGCTTTGTCTTTTCTACTCCTTATCTTCTTCTTACTCTTTCAGCCCTCAGGGGTGATCTTCTAGCAGGTTGCTACATTCCTTGGGCTCCTTCCATGGTTGGCACTCAGACAGTTCAAAAACAAATAGCTACTCCACTGTGTTAAATTTGATGTTCATGCAGCCATCACCCAATGGCTAGTTCATCTCCTTGAATTTGATGACTTTCAGGATGTCACCATCCTTAGTAAAAATCTATCAGATATTTTTTGTAGCTTTTCTGCTTTAGGTCTTTTATCCTCCTTGGTTCAGGCTTTTCTATGGACAATTTTCTCGCAGACAAAAGTCTGTGAGAATTGTCCCTGTCCTTGTCTTTGTCCTTACAGGTTCCTTAGATTTTCTTTGTGCTGGCGGCCTCCTTCTGAATTCCTTTGGACTTTTGTCTGAAGGAATTCCTTCGAACAAAAAGTCTGAAAGAATTTGGAGTCTTAAGTCTTTTGCATCTTTTAAAATCCCTTCAGTTGCCTTTGAAAACTCTCTCTACCCTCTGCAAGGGCTTTTGGACCTTGAACTACCCTCCACAAGGGCTTTTGGACCTTCAGACTATAGGACACCTCATTGAACTAACCCATTGAACCATTTGCTTAAACCATTCTTTGAACCAGTTCAATGGTTCAACACTATGCACTGAGCCAAGTGGTTGAACCAAACTGAATGATTGAACTAATCACGTTGAACCAATGTGTTGAACCAGTTCAATGGTTCAATGCTACACACCGAGCCCCTTGAAATAAGTCAATGAACTTACCGATGAATTGATGGCATTGAACTAAGCCATTAAACTAATTCATTGAACCAAAAATGGTTCAATGTTGCATGCTGAGCCCCTCTGAACTATTTACTAAATCTCCTCATTGAACTGTCCATTGAACTGAAGTGATTGAACTAAAATGTTGAACCTACTGATGAACCAAGGCTGATGAACCTTGCATTGAATTTGAAGCCACTTGAACTAAGTGGTTGAACCAATGTTAAACCAAGTGCTGATTGAACTAGTGAATGAACTAGTTCATGAACCAAGGCCGATGAACTTATGTAACCTGAAAATGACTAGCTCTGAATAGCAAGGGAAGGAGGGGACTAATTTTTGGCCTATTGGGCAAATAATGGTCAACAAATTGGTGACTCCTAGGGGAAGCATGCCTACTATGCTTAAAGACTAGTTGCCTTGCAGTCCATTGGGCATGGAGTCAGAATGCAGCTTTGAAGAAAGGTTAGCAACAGCCCCAAAGATCCGAGAATCAAACATGAAGCTTTTACCCCACACACAAAGGAAAACACACACAAGGCTAAAAACACTACCTGTGCAAACTGCACTTAGGGAAAGCAGGAAAAGAAACTAAAAACAAACTACTATATACAGCTAACCAAGAATGCTCACCTCCCTCCTGGATCAAAGGGAAAATTTCTTAAGTCCCCTTCCTGGCAAGAAGACTTATGGTGCCAAACAAGTGGCTGAATGAAAAGGAGAGTTGGTGACCTACTCCTCTTGCCTGTCACCTAGATTGGCTGGTATCTAAGTGGATCAAATTTAAACATGCTTCTAACATATATGTACTCTACTTGTCCTTGGAAGCTTGTTGAATGCTGGTTCCTCATACTAGTGCTCTTCACCAAGAAATCAATGGCTGCTCGCTCATCACCATAGGCCCTTTGCTCTATACAGTCCCTCTACAATGCATCATGGTCTGACTTGTTTCTTTCTACCTCATTGAAGACTCTATCAGACTCATCCTCTACTTCCTCTTGTCCTTCTTCAAGAAGGGTGATAGTTGTGATGTTTAAAATGGAATCACAAAATGATTGCTCATCCCATAGAACATCACCTCTCTATTCAAAGCTCTCTTCTTCAAGGCTTTCCTCTAGGAAGATAGACCTCTCCTTTTCCTCCTTGATGATCAGGGTCTCTAGATGTTTAAAGGTATCCTCCTGATCCTCCTCCAACTCAGGCTCCTATACATAGTCATCCTCCTCATTGAAGCAACAAGGAAGTTTATCAAACAAAGGAAGAGGGAGCTCACCATGCTTATGTTCCTCCTCATATTGCTAGAACATCCTCATGTATGTGACCTGCATCTTCTCCATTGCTGATGAGGTCTTCACAAGGAGCATTGATGATGATTTCTTCTTCATTATCGCTCATGATAGCCTCCTGGGGAACTATAGATTGGATCTTCTGCTCCTCACTTACCTCCTATAGAAAAGGTTCCTCCTTGAGAAGGGGTGAAGTGGGAAAACCATGTGGAAGAGGAGGTAGTCCTTGAGCTAGAATCGAATGATTCTCCTCCTTCCATTTGGTTAGCACTTCATCAATATCAGGTGTGGCCTGATATCTCTCTTGGAAATGTGTAGGTGGGGTGTGTTCAGACATGGAATGTGCCATTGGGTCTGAACCATCCATCACACATTGGCTGAGAAATCTCTCTCTGGATTCCAACTCTACAATTCTTCTGGCCATATCTTGTTGGAAGAGCCTTTCCTGGAAGTCACCAGCATTGTCATGAGTAGGGGCAGCCTCATCTTCTTCAAGGTTTTGAGAAAAACCTTGCTTCTCCTCCTTCCTACCCCATGATTCTACTATTTTTCCCCATTTTAGGATCTTGGAATTGGAATTTTGCTCTTGTGACCAGGCAACAACTTTGTTTTCTCCAAGGTCCTAGGGCTCCTCCACAAGGTCTAAAAGTTCTATCTCTCTTTCATGAAGTAGCCTCATCTTAGCCTCTAAATCTTCAATTTGCTTGGCTAGATTATCCTGAAAGAGTCTTTCTTGGAGGTCACTAGCATCATCCTCTTCAAGGCTCTAGGCTGGTTTTTGGCATTCCTTCCTCCAACTTGAAATTTGCACATCATGTTGAAGGACTTGGGGAGGTTGAGGAATGCTAGGAAGAGACTGTTGATGCACCGAAAGAGTCTCTAGAAGAGGGATGTGCTAGCTCATGGTATTCCCCCCAATGGAAGATTCACAATATAAGGAATTGAGAAGATTGATCTCTATGGGGGGTTGCTCTGATGCCCTTTGATGTTGGAAAGCCAGGCACAAGAATTAGAGTAGATGCATCAGATGAGCTGGAGTGAGCAAGTGCTATCTGATAGAAAGGATTTGGTGCACAAGAGGGGGATTTCTTCAGAATAAGAAGGGGCACACAAGGCTGACTGCCTTGAAAAAATGGATTTCTCCATTTTGCTACCTCCTCCTCCATGGATTGCAAGGCCTGAGCTTGCCTAATCAAACACTCCTCTCTATACATCAGCGCTTGCTGATATCTGTACCACTCCTCTAGTCTGTCAATCTCTAGGACCACTTCCCTTATCATTTTAGGGCAATTAGGAGAGCTACTTGAGGTGATTCTCTAAAAATTTTGAGTCTGATCAAAGTCATATGAAGGAATACAAGACCCATGATTCTGTGCAAAGGAATTATACATATAAAAATGATTTTTGATGGCACTAGGCTACTTAACCAACTGATTCAACTCAGAGTCACCATTGGTGTTTGATGTAAAAACCTCCAAAGGTTGGTTGGCCAAAGAACACACCAAAAATTCTTCAACTCTATGGACACAACTTGTCCTAGTTGGTCCCATTGGGCATGCCAAAAACTATTGACACAGTGGATTACACCTGAGGCAGGAGGTCGAGCTCCTGCCTTTCCACACGCAACAATGGAAACTCCCCTCTCACCTATGGGACTAGTGAAGCTAGAGGGGAGAGTCTCTAGATAAGGGCTAGCTCCCTCTGATGTATCTTTTAGGCCCTGGTTTCTCCTACTGTAACAAACAAAATGAAAAAAAGGGGGGATGAAAAGGGAGAGAGAGATGCTGAAAATATAACCTAACCTAAAAAGGGAAAAGGTGATACACCAAAAAAGTGTGATCTACTCTGCCTGAACATACACTTTCCACCAAGAACCAACTCCCATACACTTCATTTGACATGAGAAAACCTTCTACATTAGTGGGTCAGGGGTCTGTGGAGATACAGGGAGGAAATAACTACTAGAGGCATTCTGAGACACACTGCAATAGCCTATCCACTTCACCTATACTCCTCTAGGGACACTTCTGACAGACCTGTGAAAGGAAACTCAAAAATACACCAGACATGCTGAAATCATTCTATAAAAGCATTAAGAAAATGACTTAACATAGAATCAAGGCATAGACACATACTAAAGATGCAAAACTTAGAATGGAGGTAAAAATGCTATGTTTTGATTCAAGGTAAAATCTTGGCAGAGCTCTGCCTTACAAGCCTGAGAGATTTTTGGGCAGAGTTTTGCCTTAAGGCTAAGAGATCCATGCCTTCTCAAAAAAGAAGTTTACAATATATAAGAAGAGGAAGAAAACTTGGTGCCTCTTGGGAAATATTTTGGCACTCATTTTTGCAAGTGGCCCATGTGCATTCTGAACCTTGGGAAGAGGAAACCACTGTTACTGATGTCATTCTTCAGAAAAGGCCTGCTAGAACCATGTTGTACAATCACCAAAATTGACTTTGGCATTCAAACATTAATGTAAGAACATGGCCATGCCTCTTTTCTATAAATAGACTACAGTTTGTCCCCTCATCAATGCCAACTAGAGAAAATAGGCTGTGCCACTCGTCTGGCAATAACTCAGCTCCCTCTGCCACTTAGATGCTTTGTCTTTTTTGCTCCTTGTCTTCTTCCTACTCTTTTAGCCCTTGGGGGTGATCTTCTGGTGGGTCACTACATTCCTTGGGCTCCTTTCATGGTTGGTGCTCAAACAGTTCAAAAACAAATGGCTACTCCACTATGTTAAATTTTACGTTCACGTGGCCATCACCCAACGGCTAGTTCATCTCCTCAAATTTGATAGCTTTCGAGATGTCACCATCCTTGGCAAAAATCTATCAGATCTTTTTTGTGGCTTTTCTGCTTTGGGTCTTTTATCCTCCTTGGTCGGGCTTTTCTTCAGACAATTTTCCCATGGATAAAAGTCTGCTAGAATTGTCCCTGTCCTTGTCTTTGTCCTTGCGAGTTCCTTAGATTTTCTTTGTGCTAGCAGCCTCCCTCTAAATTCCTTTAGACTTTTATCTGAAAGAATTCCTTCAGACAAAAATTCTAAAAGAATTTAGAGTCTTAAGTCTTCTACATCTTTTAAAATCCCTTTGGCTGCCTTTAAAAACTCTCTACCCTCTGCAAGGGCTTTTGGACATTCAGCTGTAGGACACCTCATTGAACCAACCCATTGAACCATTCACTTGAACCATTTATTGAATTGGTTTAATGGTTCAACACTACGTACCAAGCCAAGTGGTTGAACCAAACATTGAACTAGATGATTGAACTAATCACATTGAACCAATGTGTTGAACCGGTTCAACAGTTCAATGCTACACACTGAGCCCCTTGAAACAAGTTGATGAACTTGTTGATGAATTGATGGCATTGAACTAAGCCATTAAACTAATTCGTTGAACCAAAAATGGTTCAATGTTATGCACTGAGCCCCTCTAAACTATTTGCTGAATCTCCTCATTGAACCATCCATTAAACCAAAGTGATTGAACTAAAATGTTGAACCCATCGATGAACCAAGGCTGATGAACCTTGCATTGAATTTGAAGCTGCTTGAACTAAGTGGTTGAACCAACGTTGAACTAAGTGCTGATTGAACTAGCAAATGAACCAGTTCATGAACCAAGGCTGATGAACTTATGCAACCTAAAAATGATAGGCTAAAAATTGGTCCCCTCCTTCCCTTGCTATTTAGAGCCAGTCATTTTTAGGTTGCATAAGTTCATTAGCCTTGGTTCATGAACTGGTTCATTCACTAGTTTAATCAGCACTTAGTTCAATGTTGGTTCAACCACTTAGTTCAAGAAACTTCAAATTCAATGCAAGGTTCATTAGCCTTGGTTCATCGGTGGGTTCAAAATTTAGTTCAATCACTTCAATTCAATGGAAGGTTCAACTAGGAGATTCAGTGAATAGTTCAGAGGGGCTCGACACACAACATTAAACCAATTTTAGTTTAAGGAATTGGTTCAATGGATTAGTTCAATGCCATCGATTCATTAGCAAGTTCATTGGCTTTTTTTAAGGGGCTCAGCATGCATCATTAAACCATTGAACCTGGTTCAATGTGTTGGTTCAACGTGATTAGTTCAATCATCTAGTTCAATGTTTGGTTCAACCACTTGGCTCAGCATGTGCAGTGTTGAACTGTTGAACCGGTTCAATAAATGGTTTAATCAAATGGTTCAATGGGTTGGTTCAATGAGGTGTCTTACAACTGAAGGTCCAAAAGCCCTTGATGGAGGTTAGTTCAAGGTCTAAAAGCCCTTGCAGAGGGTATAGAGAGTTTTCAAAGGTAGCTGAAGGGATTTTAAAAGACACAGAAGACTTAAGACTCCAAATTCTTTTGGACTTTTTGTCTGAAGGAATTCCTTCAAAAAAAATTCCAAAGGAATTTAGAGGGAGGCTGCTAGCACAAATAAAATATAAAGAACTCGCAAGGACAAAGACAAGGACAGGGATAATTCTCACGGACTTTTCTCTGTGGGAAAATTGTTTGTAGAAAAGCCTGACCAAGGAGGATAAAAGACCTGAAGTAAAAAAGCCATAGAAAAGATCAGACAAGTTTTTGCCAAGGATGGTGATGTCCTGAAAGCTGTCAAATTCAAGGAGATGAACTAGCCCTTGGGTGATAGCCATGTGAATGTTAAATTTAACATAGTGGAGTAGCCATTTATTTTTGAACTATCTGAGTGCCAACTATGGAAGGAGCCCAAGGAATGTAGAAACCCTACAGAAGATCGCCCTCGAGGGCTGAAAGAGTAGGAAGAAGACAAGGAGCAGAAAAGACAAAGCATCTAAGTGGCAGAGGGAGGTGAGTTATTGCCAGATGAGTGGCACAACATGTTTTCTCCAGTTGGCATTGATGAGGGGACAAACTATAGTCTATTTATGAAAAAGAGGCATGGCCATGTTCTTACATTAATGTTTGAATGCCAAAGTCAATTTTGGTGATTGTATAACATGGTTCTAGCAGGCCTTTTCTAAAGAATGACATCAGTAACAGTGGTTTCCTCTTCCCAAGGTTCAGAATGCACATGGGCCACTTGCAAAAATGAGCACCAAAATATTTCCTAGGAGGCACCAGGTTTTCTTCCTCTTCCTATATATTGTAAACTTATTTTTTGAGAAGGCATGGATCTCTTAGCCTTAAGGCAAAACTCTGCCCAAAAATCTCTCGGGCTTATAAGGCAGAGCTCTACCAGGATTTTACCTTGAATCGAAACATAGAATTTTTACCTCCATTCTGAGTTTTGCATCTTTAGTATGTGTCTATGCCTTGATTCTATGTTAAGTCATTTTCTTAATGCTTTTACAGAATGATTTTAGCATGTCTGGTGCATTTTTGAGTTTCCTTTTACAGGTCTATCAAAGTGTCCCTAGATAAGTATAGGTGAAGTGGATAGGCTACTACAGTGTGTCTCAGAATGACTCTAGTAGTTATTTCCTCCCTGTATCTCCACAGACCCCTGACCCACTGATGCAAAAGGTTTTCTCATGTCAGATGAAGTGTATGGGAGCTGGTTCTCGATGGAAAGTGTATGTTTGGGTGGAGTAGATCACACTTTTCTAGTGTATCACCTTTTTCCTTTTTAGGTTAGGTTTTGTTTTCAACATCTCTCTCTCCCTTTTAATCCACCCCCTTTTTCATTTTGTTTGTTAGCAGTAGGAGAAACCAGGGCCTAAAAGATACATTAAAGGGAGCTTTCCCTTATCTAGAGACTCTCCCCTCTAGCTTCACCAGCTTCCATAGGTGAGAGGGGAGTTTCCATTATTGAGTGTGGAAAGGCAAGAGCTCAACCTCTTGCCCCAGGTGCAATCCACTGCATCAATAATTTTTGGCATGCTCGGTGGGACCAACTAGGACAAGTTGTGTCCACAAAGTTAAAGAATTTTTGGTGTGTTCTTTGACCAACTAGCCTTTAGAGGTTTTTGCATCAAACACCAATGGTGACTCTGAGTTGAATCAGCTAGTTAAGTAGCCTAGTGCCATCAAAAATCATTTTTGTATGTATAATTCCTTTACACAAAATCATGGGTCTTGTATTCCTTCATATGACTTTGATCAGACTCAAATTTTTTAGAGAATCACCTCAAGAAGCTCTCCTAGTTACCCTGCAATGATAAGGGAAGTGGTCCTAGAGATTGATAGGCTAGAGGAATGGTATGAATATCAACATGAGCTGATGTATAGAGAAGAGTGTTTAATTAGGCAAGCTCATGCCTTGTAATCCATGGAGGAGGAGGTAGCAAAATGGAGAAATCCATTTTTTCAAGGCAATTAGCCTTGTGTGCCCCTTCCTATTCTGAGGAAATCCCCCTCTTGTGCACCAAATCCTTTCTATCAAATAGCAATTGCTCACTCCAGCTCATCTGATGCATCTGCTCTCAATCCCATGCACCTAGCTTTCCAACATCAAAGGGCATCATAGCAACCCCCCATGGAGATCAATCTTCTTAATTCCTTATATTGTGAATCTTCCATTGGGGGGAATACCATGAGCCAACACATACCTCTTCTAGAGACTCTTTCAGTGCATCAACAGTCCCTTCCTAGCATTCCTCAACCTCCCCAAGTCCTTCAACATGATGTGTAGATTTTGAGTTGGAGAAAGGAATGCCAAGAACCATCCCAGAGCCTTAAAGAGGATGATGCTGGTGACCTCTAAGAAAGACTCTTTTAGGATAATCTAGCCAAGAAAATTAAAGATTTAGAGGCTAAGATGAGGCTGCTTCATGAAAGAGAGATAGAACTTCCAGACCTTGTGGAGGAGCCCCAAGACCTTGGACAAAACAAAGTTGATGCCTATTCATAGGAGCAAAATTCCAATTCTGAGATCTTGAATTGGGGAGAAATAGTAGAATCATGGGGTAGGAAGGAGGAGAAGCAAGGTTTTTCTCAAAACCTTAAAGAAGATGAGGTTGCCCCTGCTCATGATGATGCTAGTTACTTCCAGGAAAGGCTCTTCCAAGAGGATATGGCTAGAAGAATTACAGAGTTGGAATCCAGAGAGAGATTCCTTAACCAATGTGTGATGGACAGTTTAGACCCAATGGCACATTCCATGTCTAAACACACCCCACCTACACATTTCCAAGAGAGATATCAGGCCACACCTGATATTGATGAAGTGTTAATCAAATAGAAAGAGGAGAATCATTCGATTCTAGCTCAAGGACTACCTCCTCTTCCACATGGTTTTCCCACTTCACCCCTTCTCAAGGAGGAACCTATTCTTCAAGAGGTGAGTGAGGAGTAGAAGATCCAATTTATAGTTCCCTAAGAGGCTATCATGACTGATAATGAAGAATAAATCATCATCAATGCTCCTTGTGAAGACCTCATCAACAATGGAGAAGACATAGGCCACGCATACATGAGGATGTTCTAGCAATATGAGGAAAAACATAAGCATGGTGAGCTCCCTCTTCCTTTGTTTGATGAACTTCCTTGTTGCTTCAATGAGGAGGATGACTACGCTAAGGAGCCTAAGTTGGAGGAGGATCAAGAGGATACCTTTGAACATCTAGAGACCCTGATCATCAAGGAGGAAAAGGAGAGGTCTATCTTCCTGGAGGAAAGCCTTGAAGAAGAGATCTTTGAATAGAGAGGTGATGTTATGTGGGATGAGCAATCAATTTGTGATTCCATTTTAGACATCACAACTGTCACCCTTCTTCAAGAAGGCCAAGAGGAATCAAAGGATGAGTCTGATAGAGTCTTCAATGAGGCAGAAAGAAACAAGTCAGACCATGATGCATTACAGAGGGACTGTACAGAGTAAAGGGCCTATGGTGATGAGCCAACAACCATTGATTTCTTTGTGAAGAGCACTAATATGAGGGACCAACATTCAACAAGCTTCTAAGGACAAGTAGAGTACATATATGTTGGAAGCATGTTTAAATCTAATCCACTCAGATACCAGCCAATCTAGGTGACAGGCAAGAGGAGCAGGTCACCAACTCTCCTTTTCATTCATCCACTTATCTGGCACCATAAGTATTCTTGCCAGGAAGGGGACTTAAGAAAATTTCCCTTTGATCCAGGAGGTAGGTGAGCATTCCTAGTTAGATATTATATAGTAGTTTGTTTTTAGTTTCTTTTCTTGCTTTCCCTTTGTGCAGTTTGAACAGGTAGTGTTTTTAGCCTTGTGTGTGTTTTCCTTTATGTGGGGTAAAAGCTTCATGTTTGATTCTCAGATCTTTGGGGCTGTTGCTAACCTTTCTTCAAAGCTGCATTTTGACGCTGTGCCTAATGGACTGCAAGGCAACTGGTCTTTAATCATAGCAGGCATGCTTACCCTAGGAGTCACCAATTTGTTAACAATTTTTTGCCCAATAGGCCAAAAATCAGTCCCCTCCTTCCCTTGTTATTCAGAGCTAATCATTTTAGGTTGCATAAGTTCATCAGCCTTGGTTCATGAACTGGTTCATTCGCTAGTTCAATCAGCACTTGGTTCAACATTGGTTCAACCACTTAGTTCAAGCAGCTTCAAATTCAATGCAAGGTTCATCAGCCTTGGTTCATCAGTGGGTTCAACATTTTAGTTCAATCGCTTTGGTTCAATGGATGGTTCAATGAGGAGATTTAGTGAATAGTTCAAAGGGGCTCGATGTGCAACATTGAACCATTTTTGGTTCAACAAATTTGTTTAATGGCTTAGTTTAATGCCATCAATTCATCGGTAAGTTCATCAACTTATTTCAAGGGGCTCAATGTGCATCATTAAACTGTTGAACCGATTCAATGTGATTAGTTCAATCATCCAGTTAGTGATGTTACATGTAATAACTAAAATTTGACTTAATAAGTAATGCAATCAGTCAAATAATTACCACATACCACTACCTTTAGCGAACATCCAAAAAGTGCATGAAAGCATACAATCCAACAAACAAGCACACATAATTTTATAAACACATTGACTATCTAAGGCAAAGACACACAACGTAATCATGAAAATTAGGCAATCTAGTGTGCATGTGTGATTGTTCTAGTTTTTTTTCTCTTTCTACCCATAGTTTCCATGATTTGCCACCCTCTCCCCTATGATGCACTCCCTCTATAGTACTCAGTGAGGGGAAACTAATTCTACATCCACCATAGACAAGTAGATAATAGTTAGTCCATTATTACTAATAAAATTTAGAAAAATAACTAACAATAACATATATAAATACCATTATATCAATCATATTAGAATGCATTAAAATAACTCACAACCATATGTTTTCAGCTAAAACAATAATACTAAAAATAAATATGTAAACTAGAAACATGTAGCAGTTTACTAAACAACATATATCTGATCTCATAATCAACATCTAGTCAAATTAGTGGTCCAAAAATATATGTTTAAAATAATGTTGTTTGCTAGGGAAAAGTTAGGATGTAACAATAGTTCATAGATTATATGAGCAAGTCAAGGCCAAAATCAAAATACATGCAAGGTTGTTTGAATGTTTTAGGAGTGATAGAGGCATCAAACAATGTTGCCATCTATCCTCAACTATATTTGGGATTTACATTGATAAGCTATAATAATGGATAAATAAATTCAGAGGGGAGGGGGTCCACTTGGCTAGTTATACAGTGAAACTTTTGCTTTACGCCGATGACCTAATTCTAATGGCAAAGACAATCCAAGATAAAAGAGACCATTCATAGGGCTCAAAGTTATTTTGTAAAGAGGTAGGGATGTAGATAAATATTGACAAAACTAAGATTATGATTTTGTCAGTGAAAGAAAGGAACAACACCCCAATTTTTAGTTTGCATAACAGTCTCTTGAAGTGGTGTTAGAATACAAATATCTAGACCTCTACTTTCACAACAAGTGCATATGGGATAATTGTAGGGTGAAAGGATACAAGGTGGTTGGAGAGGTTTTTATGCACTCCAATCCAAATGTAGGAATTCTCAATTATGATATTGGAAGACCACCAGGGTCTTATTTGAGTTACTTGTCACACTAGTGGTATTATATGGTTGCGAGGTGTAGGCTAGTATAACAATCAGTTTGAAATAGAGGTAAATTAAAAAGATCCAAAAAAATCTAATCATAAACAATTTTGGAATTAAGGACTCATTCCCATACAAAATCATTCTTGTCAAAACAAGTACTTTTCCTTTAGAGGCAACTACTATGACTAGGCTATTTTGTTACTTGAAAAAATTGAAAACATGAAAATAGACAGATGGCCCAAGGCCACATCAAAAGAAGAGTTGCACATGAGGAAGAACTCTTAGATGAAGTAGATGCACAAGTGGATGAATAAATGGTATATCAGCTTAATTGAATGTCTAAACTATGAGAAAGACATAACAAATTATGTGAATGAAAAAGTCAGTGGCAATATGGAGGAAGGGGGCAAGCAAAAAAAGATAACACTATATCTCAATGTTCAATTTGACTTATGAACATGATGAAAAAGCATATATAGGGTTGAAATTAGATGGAGTGAAAATATCCTCATAGGGAAAATATCATCATTGCTTAATTGAGAACTAACTCTCATAAGCTTCGATGCGAGACAAACAAATGGAAGACTCTTAAGGAACAATGGGAAGAGAGGATTTACATTTTTTGCACCACATGGGTGATCAAAATAGAGGATATTTCAATGGATGTATTGCAAGTTTTTTCCTTCATTTATTGGACTAAATAATAATAAGGATCAATTGTTTCTATGTGGACATAGCCCATATTGGGTGAACCACATTAAATCTATGTCTCTTTTATGTTGTGTTTTTTGCATTTTATTTATATCTTTAATTCATTAATATTGATCTATGTTCTATATTCCTAACAACTGGTATTAGAGCCAAAGGTTTATTTGGAAGATAAACTCATAGGAAAAGAGGGTTCCTGATTCGAGTGGGAGCAATGGCAGAAGAAGGAAAGTTTAAGGTCAAGAATTTCAATGGCAAAAACTACCACCTATGGAATATGCAAATGGAGGACTATCTATATCAAAAGGATCTTTTCCTACCATTGGGTGGAATAGCAAAGAAGATGGTGACTATGAAGGATGAAGATTGGGATGTTCTTGACAGAAAGGCACTAGGAACAATATGGCTATGTTTGACAGTGTAGGTGGCCTTCAATATTTCAAAAGAAAAGAAAATAATGGATGTGATAAAGATATTGAATAGAGTGTATGAAAAACCCTCAACCTCCAACAAGGTATTTCTTATGAAGCATTTATTTAATCTGGAAATGTTAGAAGGTGGGTTTGTTGCTAATCATTTAAATAAATTTAACACAATCACAAATTAGTTAAGCTTTATAGGAGTAAATTTTGATGATGAAGTTAGGGCTCTTTTGATTATGTGCTCATTACCAAAAATCTAGAATGGCTTGGTCATGGTTGTGAGTAATTATGTCTTTGGTTCAAACATTTTAAAATTTTATGATGTTATTGGTGTTATTATTAGCGAAGAAATGTGATGGAAAATCACAGGTGAGACATCAGGTAATGCTTTGACTATGGAGAATAGGAGAAGACAAAAGGCTAGAGGAAATGGCCTAGGGAATCAGGGTAAGTCTAAGAAGGGAATATCCAAATCTAGAGGAACATTGGTGTGTTGAATTTGTAAGAAGAAAGGACACCTAAAGAAAGATTATTGGTTTTAAAAAGAAAAACGCGGAGATGGACAATAAAATAAAAATCAAGAAGCAAATGTAGCAAGTGAGGTGTTGTTTTAATCCTTTCTTTAGATAACATTAATGATTCTTGTGTGTTAGATTAAGGGGCTTCATTTCATGCTACACCCCATAAGAAATATTTTCAAGACTATGTTTAAGGTGATTTTGGATAGGTTTATTTGTGTGATGGTAAACACTGTAAAATTATAGGAAGGGGTAAGATACAGATAAAATTACATAATGGAAATATATGGTTGCTGAAAGAGGTGAGGCATGTTCCTGAGTTGAGAATAAATTTAATTACAGTAGGGTTGTTAGGAAGTGATGGCTACACAGTTAAATTTGTAAAAAAATTCATGGAAGGTCACTAAAGGATCATTGGTAATAGCAAAAAGAGAGAAGTTATGAACATTATATTTATCTAATGGTAATGTTGACTCTTATATTGCTTTAGCTTCTATAGAAATGGATACAAAATTATGGCACCATAGACTTGGGCACATGAGTGCGAAGGGGATGCAAGTTCTCCACTCAAAGAATTTATTTTGAGATTTGAAAGTGGATTTGGATTTCCATGAGCACTGTGTGTATGGAAAATATAAGAGAGTTAGATTTCCTAGAGTTGCGAAGACAAAGAATGATGAAAAGTTAGAGCTTGTGCATACAGATGTATGAAGATTGGCTCGGGTATCATCCCTTGGTGCCTCTTCTTAATATGTTAATTTTATTGATGATGCAACTAGAAAAAATTGGGTTTATTGCACATGAAAAAATTTGATGTTTTTAATACTTTTAAGAAATGGAAAGATTTGGTTGAGAATGAAACAGAAAATATGTTGAAGTGTGTCAGATCAAATAATAGAGGTGAATACTGCAACAAGGAATTTGATGATTATTGTTCATCCTAGGGGATTTGAAGAGAGAAGACGGTTCTAAAAATGCCACAACAAAATGGTGTGTCAAAAAAGGATGAATAGGACAATCATGGAACGTGCAAGGAACATGAGATTACATGCAGGTTTGCCTTTATAATTTTGGGTAGATGCTATGGATATTGATGTTTACTTAATAAATAGAGGGCCTTCAAGTCCTTTAGATGGTGGCATTCAATAAGAATCATGGACACGTAAAAAGGTAGATTATTCTTTTTTTAAAGACTTTCAATTGTGAATCATTTGTCCACATTGATAAAAAAATAGAACCAAGCTTGAAGTAAAATCCAATAAATGTACTTTTATTGGATATGGAGTTAATGATTTTGGTTATCATTTATGGGATTTTGAAAATCGCAAAATCATTAAGAGTAAAGATGTGATCTTTAATGAGAAGGTCATGTACAGAGATTAGTTGTAGGGAAAGAAACAAGAAAAGCCAAATATTGAATATCCAGTATTTGATGAAATCACTGGAAATGAAATTCCAAAAGTACCAAAAAATTAGAATGTGCAACAAATACAATAACAAGTACCTCAAAGTCCTGGAAGTGTAGTTAGAAGATCTATCAGAGTAAGTAGACTCCCTGAATGATACTCTCCTTCACTTTATTATTTATTGATGGTGGTGAGCCAGAAAGCTATGAAGAAGTAATGCAGATAGAAACCAGAAAGAAGTGGGAGCAAGGCATGAAATAGGAGATGGACTCCTTGATACATAACCAAACTTGGTATTTGGTTTAGTTACATGTAGGTAAAAGAGCATTTCAGAATAAATGGGTTTATAGATTGAAGGAAGAAGATGGAGGCAAAAAGAGGTACAAGTCCATAATTGTTGTAAAGGGGTTTGCACAAAAGAAAGATATAGATTTTGATGAAATATTTTCTCTAGTAGTTAAAATGAGGTCTATAAGAACTATTTTAAGTTTGGTAGTAGTAGAATATTTGCACCTTAAACAGTTAGATGTGAAGATGACATTCCTTCATGGTGACTTAGAGGAGGAAATATATATGGAGTAGCCATAGGATATAAATTTAAAGGTAAGGAGAAAATGGTGTGTAGGTTGAAGAAGAGTTTGTATGGCCTAAAACAAGCTCCAAAATAGTGGTATTTAAAATTTGACATGTTTATGACAGAACAAGGTTATAGTATATGTCATTCTGACCACTATGTTTGCTTTAAGAGATTAGATAATGGTAGCTATAGTATCTTGTTATTGTATGTAGATGGCATGCTCTTTACAGGGTCTAACATGCATGATATAAATGAGCTCAAAAGAAAACTAGCAGATTAATTTGTAATGAAGGATTTTGGTGTTGCAAAGCAAATCCTTGGATGAGAATAACAAGAGACAAGAAAAATAGAAAATTGAAATTGTCTCAAGAAGAATACATCAAGAAGGTGTTACTCAGGTTCAATATGCAAGATACAAAACCAGTGAGTACACCTTTCGAAGGGCACTTCAAATTAAGCAAGGAACAATGTCTTAAAACATAGGAAGAAATTAATTATATGTCTAAAGTGCCCTATGCTTCAGTAGTTAGAAGTTTAATGTATGTTATGGTGTGCACAAGATAAAACACTGCTCATGTAGTGGGAGTTGTGAGTAGGTTTATGAGTAATCTAGGAAAAGAGCATTGAGATACAGTCAATTGGATTCTTATGTACTTGAGAGGGACCACTGATAAACAGTTGTGCTATGAAGGGTCAAATGTTACCTTACAAGGATATGTTGAAGCAGACATGGCTAGAGATTTAGATGGTAGGAGGAGCACCAGAGGTTATGTATTCACTATTGATGACACAATAGTTAGTTAGATTTCAAAATTACATAAAATAGTTACTTTGTGAACTACAGAGGCAAAATATGTTGCAGCTATCGAATCAAGCAAGGAGATGATATGGATGCAATGATTCATGGAAGAGTTGAGGTAGAAGTAGTAAGATTGTAGGTTTTATAGTGATAGCCAGAGTGTGATTCATTTAACAAAGAACTTAAAATTCCATACAAGAACCAAACATATACAACTCATATGTCACTTTATTCTTAAAGTTTTGAAGGATGGTCAACTGAAGTTGGAAAAGATCCATACGATTAAGAATCCTATAGATATAATAATAAAGGCAATCACAAAAGAGAAGCTAGAGAGTTGTTCAACTTAAATAGGTCTTCAAGGATAATAATAAAGATGAGAAACATGCTAGGGTCAAAGTTCAAAGAAAATTCCAAGGAAGAGTTGTAGCAGTGGAGTTGCAACAATCAATCTCCAAGTGGGAGATTGTTGGATGGTAGACCCTGATCTTATTTTAATGCCCAGTCCCTACCAGGGGGGTGTGGGGGGGGGGGAAACGCCCCCCCACTAGGGTCACCATGGGGGTCCAAGGGGTGGCAACCATATTTAGAGCCCCCTAGCATGGGTTTGGGGACAGTATCCCCAAAATAAAATTTTATTAAAAAAGCATTGTAAAATATTGTAATTTCATAGTAAATCTAGACCATTCACTAATAAGTCACATATCTAACAGTAGAAATTATGTTTGTGCATTTTTTAACTAATATGTAACCCTCCTTTGATATGAGGGCATTTAAATCATGATGGCATACAGTGTGTGAGTGAAGAGGATATTGTAGTGGATGTATTGCAGGTTTTTCCCTTCATTTGTTGGATTGAATAATAATAAAGATTGGTTGTTTTTGTGTGGACGTAGCCCATATTAAGTGAACCACATTAAATTGGTGTCTCTATTATGTTGTGTTTTATGCATTTTATTTCTATCTTTAATTCATTAATATTACTCTATGTTCTATATTCCTAACAAACAGTTACAACGACTCAACAAATTCTTTGTCTTCATCATTTATTGATAAAGTATGGCTTCATGCATGATTCACCCACTATACTTTAGTTTGATAACCATAGTGTAATTCACATATCTCGCAACCCAACTGAGCATTAGCAGACTAAACACATTAAGGTGCATATGCACTTCATTCATCAGCACATTCAGGATGGAGTCTTAGCTTAGAGTACATTCCAACTTAGCAATAGGTTGTAGACATCTTCACGAAGCCTTTTGTCGCACCTCATTTTCTTGAGTTACAAGACATGCTTAGGGTTTTAAAAAATTTCCTCATGGGTGTTCATGAGGACATCTTCTTTCTTCATTTCATGGATACATATTGTACATGAGTACCTTATCAAGCCTATTTGTTGGGACTTGTACTGTGGATATGTTACTTTTCTTTTTTGGCTAGTATTAACCCCTAACTTCACTTAAGAGGGGTGTTAGAGTATGTATTTCATGTATTTCTCATGTTTGCTAGTGTATTATCTAATTATTTAATCCTTTTGTGAGTTTGTATTATGTGATAATTTACCCCACATTGGCTAGTTAGGCTAGTTATGTGTTTTGCCTTGCCTATTTATGTAAGATCTTTTCTTTGTACTAGCATATATTATTTCTGAATAACACTTGACTTGTGTTATTTTGAAATCAATTATGCAGCTTTATTATGTGATGTTTTGATGTTACCACTTCTAAATCTTGGGTTGGAATGTTTGTTCACCATTCCTAACAGCCTCTATGACTTTGGTCTCAACATCTTCTAGATGACCAATAGGTCCAACTCTCCCATAATCTGTTATGCTAAGAGTTACTAGATTGTAGCTCAGTACTAGTCAGCCAATAGCTTCCCATGTAGACCTTGGTATCATGTTGACCATGCTTCCAAAATAAAAAATAGAATTTGTTATCTCATACCCTTTGATTTCAATATCCATTCGTGCATCCAAATCCCAAGATTTTTAGTTTTTACATACCATACCAGCTTCTTTGTTTTCTTTTGCCACCACTGTGCACATTCTAATAGATTTATGATATATTTAAGAAATTTATTCATAATGCAGTGCGATTAATAGTTTGTGTGAGTTTCTTAAGGAAGTAACAACTCCATCTTGTCTCATTATATGCATAATTTGGCCATACATCTGTGCACCTATAGTCGTAATATCTCATATAGTGATTTCTTGATGTTGTATGTTTTTCAAAACCTGCACATCCTCATACATCAATCCCTTTTCAATAGTTGGATTCAAGTATTTATCCTACCCAACCTTCAAAATTACTTGATCATGTGGCATTTCAAGAGGAGGTAATCCTTGCTCTGCATGTTGATGTCTAGTGACAACATTCAGAAATGCATCCTCCCTAGGTTGTGAATTGACCATATTGACATTTCACACAGCCTTTTCTTTTCTCTAATTTTCCACTACTAGATAATCTTCTATATTATGTTGATTTGACACTCTATAATATGTACAATATGACTACCTCTATGGATTCATTGAGCAATTTTGTTGCACATGATTATACACTCCACATAAATAACATCATAGTGGAGGTCATTGGTAATTCATTCCTCATACACCTTGATAACCTCCCTGATAGCCACCCCTATAACCTCATATGTATCTACCCTAATGTTGCAATGTATTCTAGCTTTTGTATTGTTGAGTATTATCATACCCCCATACTATTGCTAAGAAACTGGTTGAGTTCAATTAGACTATTGCTATTGAGTCATTGCAAGATTTCAAGGCACTGTATATTAATATCTCGGTGATGGTGGTGTCCATCCTAGTGAATGAGGAGTCCATCCAGCCAAACCTTGATGTTGGTATTATAGTGAGTTTAGAATCCACTACAAATCTATTTAGTGTGCATCAATCATATCAACCTCTGGACCTAAAATCACTTACTTCACTATAGACACCTACTGTGTAGCAACTATGAAAACATTATTTATCATATATGCTTTCAACTCATGTAAATCTCTATAACTTTTCTCATCATGGTTTGTCGATTCGCATAAATTACAATACAAGCTCTATGGAATTTTTACATATTGTTGTAACAGATGATATTGCATTATTTTACGTCCTACCACTCTACATATCTCATAGAATTATGTTTTAACTTTGGAGCAATCATTACGATGATGCCCTTCCTTGCCACATTCCATGCACCATAGTACTAACTTGGGTTATTCTTCCTTCTGATATTGTTCCATTCTTTTCATGAAGGCTTGTAAGGTGTTATCAATCTTAGAGCTAGATGTTGAAGCTTCTCCATAGTCTTCAACTTGTTCCACCCTAATAATAGTAGCTCAGGCATCTGCTTTAGTATCAAACTAAGTTTGAGCTATCGCAAACCATATTCTTATTTGCAATCCTTATACGAACCATGCATCCTTATCTTTGTCATATAGAGCAAACTCAACCCTATTCATGACATTTGAAAATCTATGATCGTAGTCATATACTGTCTCTCCTGGCCTCTGTTAGATTTATTTTAGATTATGGATGGTCTGACTTGCATATTTCTTAATTTTAAACTCTGTGACAAGCCATTCTTTTATCTTTTAGAGAAGCCTGATTAATGTCTCTACAATATATAAATTTTAAAGCTCTTCCATTCAATGTCCCAATCAATTCACACTTCATTACTGCTTCTTTAGTAACACCTTTGGCCTACCAGTTCATTTGATAGGTGAGCAAATATTGTTTAGGGTCCGTAGACCCATCATAATATGCTAGATTTATAAAAGCTCCAAAATGAGCCATATTTGGATTACAAGTCAGTATTTTTGAAATTTATTGTGCAACTGTAGTAGTTGGTAGTTGTGATCTTTGTATTACTGTCTATGGGCTTAAAGGATGTACCTGCGAACTTCTTGTCTGATACAAACCTTTATTTCTCATGTTTTGAATTTCCCTTTGTTCATTCTCGATTAAACCTATGAATTTAAAAAAATTATGAATCGATGATGTCTCAATTTTTATTCCCCATTTGAAAAAAAAATTTGAAAATGGTTCTTCCCAACTAGTACCTGCTTGACCCTCTTAAATGAAACTACTTAATGTATAATAAATATTGGGATAGGGGGACATGTACCTTTATAATGAATGATATTTATCTGTAATATCTTCTCTCTCAACGCTTGAACCTATGATTTCTCTAGCACTTTGTCCCATTTCTCCACTTAATAATTCATTTTATTCTTCCTGTGATACCCTTTCTTGTAGTTATGAACTACAATTAATTACTAATTGTTTTACTTCTACACTATTCTTATCTTCATCTTCGCACATCTCATCCTTTTCTTGCTCTTATTCCTTATTTTCTCTTTGCCAACATTCATCCACATATTTTATCTCATATCTTCTCATCCTTCACTCATCATTCCTTTCTTATCGCTCATCATTCTTTCTTACTATTATGCTACTTTACTACTACTCATACTTATATTCATAGCTACATAAGTACTTTTTTTATTACTCCAACTATTTTGTTATCATAGTTCCTATTCTAAATCTACTCCTCTTCTGATTCTTCTTATATTGGGTTTCCATTCTAGATTTAGGTCCAAACTGTATCTGCTCATCATTCATTGTCTAGTCACACACATCCCCATAACACTTGAAGTAGTTACTCCATATTGGTTGGAGTAGGCACCGTGGCCTTTTCCACAACTAACATTTTCACAAGAGTAGGTATTCATTGCAAAAAAATTCCTTGAATTCCTCTGATAAATAAATCTTTCACAACTTTAAAAGCTATATATCCCTATACTGTAAATTCAATCATGTATCCATCAAGAGTAGTATCAAACCAATGGTATATTGCTCATGTCTAATCAATTTCTAGCCTTTACAATCGGTCTACCTTCTCTTCAATCCAATTTATAATTTTTATCATCCTGGGTTAGAAACAATAATACTCCAGTCATGCTAACCAATTATCTAATAACCCAAGTAACTCGCACCAAAATATTTCATATATTTCACCATAAATGTGCTCTTGAATAATCTCTTAAACTGTAAAACTAGTCCTCTTTGACTCATCTTCTATGAAGTTATATATTCTCTATTCCATCCATCTTTTTATATCCCTCTGTCTTGGTAACCATCTTAGCATAGTTTCCTCCAAAGAAGTTCCATGCTAATTTGCACCATTATTAGCAGAGGTTCCTGGTATATCATCAAAACATGCCAAGGATGAGGATAGTTGTGTGATAAACTCATAGTTAGAGGCCTAATTACAAGGGAATTTAATATAAAAAACAAATGGAAGATTTAAAGTACATTTTTATCCTACGATATCATGCTAATGAAAAGCAATAATGATTTCAACTACAGTTAGAGCACTCAAAAAATTTCAAAAAGGAATAACCATAACTATACATAATGAATCATACGTAAAGAACAAATAAAGAAACATACGAATAACAATAACCAGTAGATATATTGATCTTTTCAAAATATTGAACCCCTTATTACAAACAATAGCATATATATAAACACTTACATATCTACGACTTTCTAGATTCTATCCGAGCTTGGATCTAAAAGGAGTCTCTTTGTCTTCCAACCTATTACAACTTCTTGAGGAAAAATGACAAAATGAACTAATTTGTGACAACATGGGTGTGTTATACACAAATGGTAAACAATTACACTTCACAATTTTATAGTCCTTGTTCTTCTATTAACAACAATGGGAAATCCTATATCACAACCCAGCAAACACAAAGCAAATAGGGAATATGGATCACCTAGGAACATCTCACAATGGTATGCTAGAATTGTAGAGGCTAACCTCATAGAAGAGGATTTAGGTTAAGACCCATAACCAAGGACAAAAATATAATCATTTTGACTAAAACTCATGAGCATGATGGGTGTATGATACCAAATTTTGAAAGGTGCAAGAAGGCAATAATATGGAATAAAGTAACAAAGAAAGGCAAAGGGTGTGGAGGCATAATGGTGTCAATTAATTAATCACAGGTCAAAAGTATCAGAATAGAAAAATAAGACAAAAATAAATAACACATATGGATAAGAATCATAGAAATTGACATAAACATTAACATAATTGCATGTTATTTTGCACCAAATAATTCCAAAAACTATAAAAAATGTGATCTAGATCGGGAAGACCCATACTTGTACCTAAAAAGGGACATCTCAGCCTATAATAAGATTGGATAGATTGTGTTAATAGGGGACTTTAATTCAAGGACAACAAACAAGCAAGCCAACATTCTATGAAGTAATGTGGATTTATACATTAATCCTCTTTGTATGGGAGAAGAAGAAAATCAACAATGGAACATGGCTTCAGATGATAGGCACGGGGATATGACACACTTTATAGAAGAGCTACTAGGCATATGTAGCATACATAAATCAATTATTTACAATGGCATGAGTAAATGGGTAAAATCAAGAAATTACATGTGCAAAACACACAAAAGATAGAGTGTAATAGATTATGTTATATGCTCACAAAATTTTATATCTAGAATTAAAGAGCTAGAAGTAGAAGATTCTCTCAAGGATTTTAATTTAGATCACAACCTAATTTTTATGAAACTCTAATTATAAAGACAAAATGGCCCTAATTTTGGATTAACTCTTTATATATTGGATCAATGTTTATCAATATTACGACCCTAAGAAAACCAAATAGGAGTGTGTTGGGTCCAACATGCCCCATACTCAAATTTTCATATGGTGACCCTCTTACTTTAGCATATCTATTTTCTTTTCAGTTTTTTGCATACTATTATGACTTCATTTATGAATGTCACTCAAATTTTAGAGATTGGGATCCATTTATAGTCACTAACTCATGAGCTAGACTTGTTTTATAGCTTTGTCATAGCTTCACTTGATTCTTCATTCAACAACTACGAAATCTTTGTCTAGAGTTCAAACAATAAAAGTTAACCTTTTGAAGCCTTCTATAGTGATTCGGGTTTTCGTGCATCATCAAGCTACATGCTTCATGAAGTTTCAGTGTTGAGTAAAATGTACATTCTTGTATGATCATTGTCTCAGATGGAAGTATTTGCCAACAAGGTCCAAACTGGTCCATGTTACATGTCATTTGCCTTGTGATTCATTATTGAGCCTGTCAATTATATTATAACCTTTATTTTCCCGTATTCTAGTCCAATTTATAGTTTAATATGGTCAATTTATCAAGTGAAGTTTCATTTGATCTATTATCATGATCTCTATCGATTTGAAATGTCCTTACTTTACTAAATTGGTATGTTGATTAAGCTCTATTTACAATTTTAAGCTTTTTTTATAGCAAATTCTATGTCTAATCGAATCTAGTTTTATTTTACCTAGTTGAGACTGACTCAATATATGTTTTGATCAAGATTTGTTTATGCTTGGACAAGTTTTAGCTTTTGACTAATCCATTAATCATTTCATTGAGTCTCCATTTTGTCTTAGTTTTATAGCTCAGGGCTTTGACAAATCAAGTCTTTGGTCTTTGTCAATTTAAAATGCAGTATGATAGTCTAGATGTCTTAGAGAGTTACGAGGAATCCACATGGATCAATCTCATGTACTCAGGATTCGACAGTTACAAAGTCTGTAGTTCATAAGTTCTCTGTTGACCTGATTTACTGAGACCGTGATAAGTGTCATAATCTCAAGAACTCAGAGTTCATAAGGTAAGCAACACATGATTCACTAAGTTCT
Organism: Torreya grandis; assembly: GCA_037957365.1. Classification (NCBI taxonomy): domain Eukaryota; kingdom Viridiplantae; phylum Streptophyta; class Pinopsida; order Cupressales; family Taxaceae; genus Torreya; species Torreya grandis. Next base: position 2,198,850 of record JARHVA010000327.1, read on the forward strand.
CTATTGACCCAACCCCTAATTCATGATGAGTGTCACAATCACGAGTAGTCAGGGGCTGAAGACAATCACTAGTTCATGTAAAAGAGCCCAATAAGCTTGAAGACCCATGATATCACCATGTGGTGATGTCATAGAAGTTTAGACTTAGTAAAGACACTTCATAATCAATGAATGACAATCTCCCAATCCAAAATCATGATGATTAACATGATTTTGTGGACATGGTCTTATGGATAAAGCTTTGTTCAATAGTTTGAACCTTCCATAGTTAGTATGATAAGTGGTAGTCAAACTGATAGGTGGTGAGTTAAAAATTTAGGTGGTAAGAGTCAACATGATAAGTCATGGTCAACAAGATAGGTAGCAAATTCAAATTTTGGGAAGCCAATTGCACAATTTAATGTTTGTTAAATTTCTGACTATCATGATTACAACATATGGTCAGATCATGATAAGTTGGAGCCTAGAGAGAAATATTTCATAGTCAAGATGTCCTAATCCCTGTAGGCTTGGGATGTCACCATGTGGTGGCATCTCGTACATTTAGAGCTTGAATTGAGTGATAAACAAAATAGGTAACATGTGACTGAGGATCAAGGAGATGCTAGATGAATGACAGGTGGCAAAATCTGGAGATGTGAAAAGGAATAGAGCAAAGCTCGAATGAAAGACATATGATGTCAACATACAATAACCCTAAATTTGATGGTTAAGTAAAGAATAAAGGGACATGAAAATGATGGGTTGGTCTGTTAAGCATCTATTACTTTATGAACAATATCAGTTTACCAATCACCATTTAAGGTAGCTAAGCACCTAATTCATCAAAAACTCGTTGATTAAGTGATAGAAGACAAATGGAGCAAAATCGGGCATTATAATGTATAGATCCAAACATTCTTAAGATAACCATGACATGGAATTCATCAAAGTCTTAAAGGGCTTAGACACTAGTTATAAGATAAAACATGATCAGTTGAAGAAGTGCGAGCAAATAATCTATGAATTTAAGCACTCGGTAAGCTAGTCAGATACACTTTGAATGAGCCTATACAAAATGAACATCATGAGTCAATTATATGTGAATGTAAGAGATAAATAATCCCAATCATAATACATGAGTTTTGAGGGAGTTTATACAGAGGTCTCATTTGAGTAGCATTGGCAAAATTGAATAAAGTTAGCATATCAAATATCTAAATGGAAACAAAAGGGGAATCAAGAGAAATGTTTATTATATGAGCTCTATTATTTATAGAATTGGAATAATCCACTGTTCCAATATTGCCTAGTCCTCAACATTTATAATAGCTCTATCATTAGGATCTGCTTGCAATGAGGTGTTTCTTCCTATTTGGATCGATAATCAAGCTGGTGGAAAATGGTGCATATGGAAGATACTGTGTTATCATGGGGATAAGCATAAGAGATTTAGAATCGACAAAGTTATAATAAGAATTAATTATTCTTTCATTGGGATTAATCCAAAATAATGTGGTTGCTCATCATTGGGTGGCTAAGCGATTAGTAGAAGATATTAAATACTAGAGAGTGCCTATTAATCATTGGAGCTTCGAGTGCATTGGAGATGGAATCCACTTTCATATTGCAAGTTGTATTTGAAATTGTGCCATGACTAGATCATTATCTTTTCTTGATGTGTTATCACCAAAGACTGAGCTCTAATCAATTATTCATTTATTATTTATATCAAGAGCAGTTAATATTGGTGTCTATCACAATCAATTAACTGACTAACATTGTCTATAAAAGAACCATTGCTTGCCATTGTAAAGGGTCAACTTATTTGAGTACCAAAATGCTATTGAAATTGAGCTAGGATTTCACTTGCCCTTCCTCCTTTTGTCTTGGTTGTTTGCCAAATATCTTGATTTGAGAAGTAATATATGCGGAGATGTTTTGATGTTGTTAGTGTGCAAGTGGATATACAATTAGATTATGAAACAACTAACTTAATTGGATTTGAGAGCTCATTCTGATTATTTTGAAGCTTACATTAGTCATGGTGTGAAAATAGCTGCATGCTTGTATAATGAATTTATTTTAAATAAAGTTATGGATTTCATGTTCACATAATTTTCCTTTGAGTCTTTCCCATTGCGGTATTATAGTTTGTGTAGTAGTTAGACTTGATGCCCAATGTTTTAATTGTAGCCCACATTAATTTCTAAGTATTTGAAGACCTATCTCAGTCAAGGGAGATTTACCTATTTTATGCCTTCCTTTTCTCTCTCCTTTTTATTCTGCTTATGACAAATGTCAAACCCATTACATTGTAAATAGCCCATTTATGGAAGAAACCAATAGTGAAATCTTTAATACCTTGAGGAAACTGTCTAAAAATCTAGTGGAAACAATCACAGCCTACCAATGTTATATCGTTTGGAGTTTCTTGGCCCTTGGATTACCAACATAATCCTAAAAACAAGGGGAATTTTGTCCCATGTGTTGTAAGTTGTTTTTGTCCACTTATAACAATTAATTCAATAATTGTCTTTGAGTGGGTCAAAAATTCAGCCTAACATAATGCATGTTATAGTTTCATTTCCAATCCACTTGGGGTGTCCAATGTCTTTAAAATGATCTGCTATAGTTCCTAAGTCCTTCAAAGCACCTATAATTTAGAGAAGGTATAAGACTCGAAGCATTCATATATCATACCAATAAGCTAGATATATTAATGTTTTTAATAACTGTAAGTCTTTTTGAGTGTGACTGAGGTATTATTGTATTTTACAACCGCACATATCATTAACTTTTTTATTTAAGTAATTTGTGGTTTAGTACTCGAGGATCCATTTTATACTTATTCCTTGTGCCTAGTTAACCAAGTCTTCACTTGAATACATTTATTATACTAAAAGGCATTTCTCTTAATAAATAGTACTTGGCGCTATCTAAAAACATGCTACAATTGGTTTAGTCACAAAACTCCTAGCATGATTATATACCTTGGTTATATTAGGGTGAAAGTTTATTAACAATGATGAGCAGACTACTATAGCTCCACGAGTATTCCATCTAAATTTACCAACAATCATCAACCGTTTAAAAGCATTCTAGTAAGATCCATATTTTTTTGTTTACCAATCTCAACTTTTGTAGAAATAACGAAGACTTTTACTATAGTTTAGAAATCAAGAAAGTGGAGATTCAAAGAACATATTACAGTTGCTTTTTATATTCAAGCAATAAGTAATGATTTTGAACCATGCATAATTTTCAAAATGTAAGCTATAGGTCCACGACATGGTTTTAATACCGATCATTGCTTATATTTAGTCCTTTATGTGGATATTATAACTACCTACAAGTTTAAATGCAACCCAAATTTTCCAAAATATAGACTCAGAACTACGTCATAATGTTACTAAGGTGTTCCAACTTTTAACATGTTTTTTACATAATGCGGGTCACATATTCTTTAACCTCCAAGCCACCATTAGATCTTGTGGATGAGGTCAAACCCTCACCCTCAAGATCATAAGGTAAATCTACCCAGAACTAGGTTATTTACAATGACTAAGGGTGCTACCAAATTTGAGTATTAAAAACCCCACATAACTGTTAATGGAAAACCCAATTTTGGGTAATAACCTTATTATAAAAATAGACCTAGACCCATGTTATCAAGCATTTCCAACTTATATAAACAACATAGGTTTAGAGAAAAATAACTATTATTTTCCATGATCCCAGGTCGATTCATAACTAGGGTTACTTAATTTCTATCGAGTTTAAGATTATAGATAAAGAATTATCTAAACACAACAATGGTAATGAAAACCCCTAAATATCATAACCCGTATTTGTAGATTCAATTACTTGCCTAGAATGAAAGAAGACAATTGTTGGATTTTCTTGCATGTATTCCTCTTCGCACCTTTTCCTCCTTCCATTGTATCTCCTTTTTCTATCTCCACTTTTGTGCTTTCTTCTTCCAGGCCTATGCCTTTTAACCCCTAATTTACTCTCTAAAATATTGCATGTCACCATTATTATTGTTCTTTCTTGTTCCAGATGGCCACCAAGATGGTAAATTGCATGCCCGATTTACAGGTCAAGATTACTCCCTATCTCCTCCAACCAAATTCTGTTAAAAATCATGCAAAGTTTACCCACCAAAAGCTCCACTAAAAACTCGTAGTTTTCATTTGCAAGTCAATGCTACTCAAAATTATCCATTTGACCCACATTTTACTACCATGACTAAGCAACCCTAATCATTTTTCCATTTGACTAAACCTAGCTTAAAGCAATTTAATTAATTCATACAACTCGTAATTATGTATTTTACATTTCCATGCAAACAAAAAATACAATGTATACAAAAAAGGGTCAAATGTTCCCTTGGGGTCAAATAACCTCTGAAATGAGTCTTTTTTCTTAAACCTTTTTTGCCATTCAAGTTAACATTGATGTTAAACAACCTAGCATGTAACTCAATGTTATTTAAACATGGTCAAGCAAGAAATGTTAGTTGCAAGGTCACACATGTGAGTGAGCATACAATGGTGCAACATATTATGGTGTAAAGTCTAACATAATCACAAACTTGCCCATTAAAAAAAGGGATAAAAGGGTTATTACACGACACATAACCGACATGTAATAACTAAAATTTGAATCAACAAGTAATGCAATCAGTTAAATAATTACCAAATAACACTGCGTTCAACAAACATCCAAAAAGTGCACAGAAGCATACAATCCAATAAACAAACACAAATACAATTTTATAAACACATCGACTATCTAAGGCAAAGACACACAACATGGCAATCATGAAAATTAGGCAATGTAGTGTGCATGTGTGCTTGTTCTAGTTTTTTTCTCTTTCTACCTATAATTGCCATGATCTGCCACCCTTTCCCCTATGATGCTCTTCCTCTGTAGTACTCAGTGAGGGGGAACCGATTCTACATCCACCTCAGATAATAGTTAGTCTATTATTATTGATAAAATTGAGAAAAACAACCAACAATAATTAATATAAATACCATTATACCAACCATATTAGAATGCATTAAAATAACTCACAACCATATGTTTTCAGCTAAAATAATGATACTAAAAATAAAGATATAAACTGGAAAAATGCAACAATTTACTAAACAACATATATCTAATCTCATAATCAACATTTAGTCAAATATATCTGTTTAAAATAATGTTGTTTGCTAAGGAAAAGTCATGATGTACCAATAGTTGATAGATTGTATGAGTAAGTCAAGGTTAGAATCAGGCAGGGCTGTTTGAATGTTTTAGGAGTGATATAAGCATCAAACAAGGCTACCCTCTATCCTCGACTTTATTTGGGCTTGACATTGATAAGCTATAAGATTAGATAAACAAATTCAGAGGGGAGGGGGTCCACTTGGCCAGTTATGCGGTGAAACTTTTGCTTTATGCTAATGACCTAATTCTAATGGCAGAAACAATCCAAGATTTAATAGATCATCTTAGGGCTCAGAGTTATTTTATAAAAAGGCAGGGATGTAGTTAAATATCGACAAAACTAAAATTATGATTTTATCAGTGAAAGGAAGGAACAACACCCCAATTTTTAGTTTGTAGAAGGGTCTCTCAAACTGATGTTAGAATACAAATATCTAGGGCTCAACATTGACAACAAGTTTAGATCAGATAATTCTAGGGTGAAAGGAATACAAGGTGGCTGGAGAGGTTTCTATGTGCTCCAAACTAAACGTAGGAATGCTCAGCTATGGGATTAGAAGACCACTATGGTCTTATTTGAGTTACTTGTCAAATTAGTGGTATTATATGGTTGCGAGGTGTGGGCTAGTAAAACAATGAGTTTGAAATGGAGGTAAATTGAAAATATCTAAAAGTATCTAATCATAAACAATTTTGGAATTAAGGACTCGGTCTCATACAAAATCATTCTTGTCGAAACAAGTACTTTCCGTCTAGAGGCAACTGTTATGACTAGTTATTATGTTACTTGGAAAAAATTGAAAGCATGAAGATAGACAAATGGCCTAGGGCTGCAACAAAAGAAGCACTGTACATGAGGAAGAACACTTGGATGAAGCAGAACCACAAGTGGATGAATAAATGGGATATTAACTTAATTGAATGTCTAAACTGTAGTAAGGAAAAAAAATTATGTGAATGAAAAAGTCAGAGTGGTAATGTGGGGGAAGAGGGCAAGCAAAAAAAGACAATACTATATGTCAATGTTTAACTCAACTTATGAACACAATGAAAAAGCATATACAGGGTTGAAATTAGATGGAGGGAAAATATCCTCATTGTTTAACTGAGAACTAACTCTCATAAGCTCTAATGCGAGATAAATAAATTGATGACTTCTAAGAAAAAATGGGAAGAGAAGATTTATGTTTTTTGTATTACATGAAAAATCAAAATAAAAAAACACTTCATCCTTGAATGTCCTTAAAATCTAAATATGTAAAAAATTTAAAAATTTATTATATTATTAATATATTGGAAAAAAAAAGATCAAAAAGATTGAGAAAGATTTTAACCCCCAACCAAAAAAAAATCTTTGAATAATAAACAGTCCCATAAACACTGATAATAGACATAATTATAAGTATTTCATTTCAATTAAAGTCTTAAAGGAGTTAATGAAGGAATACCAAAAGACCCGGAAGGCCATTTTATAGTCCAGGGCCATAAAACAATTCTTTATTTTTGAATTAGCAATTTAACTTTCAAGCCAAAATAGCCATACGCCTGAACGTCTGTATTCGAAAATTCACGAAGGCGGGGAAGGCGAAAAAGGAGGGCTCTCAAACAATGGCCACGGACGAATCACAGAGAATTATTGCGGTTATTTCAATGACTTTTTAAATTTAAAGTGTTTGTCTGAATGTGTAATATGCTTAATTTTACTTCGTCATAATATCCAGAAACCCTTACGTCTGAATTCGGTATGGAAAAGTAGGACTGCAACAGCCAAAATTCGAACACATTTTGCCTTTTTGTTTAATTAAAAGATTGAAAACGTTGCAAATACTTTTTGTTGCAGTGCCACTTAAGCATTTTCCAGGGCAGTAATAAAAATATTTATAATTAGTAGAAGGTGGACACAAAAGTTATTGTTAGAGCCTTATTTTGTATAGCATTTGTAAAATTCATCTTCTAGTCTGGCTTTGTATGGGAGTTTCTAGGGCTAGAAGTCGCACATTCAGCACAGGGTCGCCCTAGGACATGGTAAATATGACATTAGTGCGCAGACAGGGTCATTTTTTTAAATGTACAGCCTTTACATCAGTAAGAAATTGGCGTTCTAGTGTCAAATGCAGGTCCAAAAAATAAGAGTAGGTGGTGGTTCATTTTATAAATCAGGGGCAATATTTATAAGCATATAGCATATTTAAAATTAGGGGCTGTTCTTCCCATCCAAATGCCTCTGAAATCGCATTAAAATCGGATGCTGTTTTGAACATGTTTTAGTAAGTGACTCCCCTTGTATTGAGAAGTAACCGAAGATGGAAACCAAAATAGACATGTTTCAGTGTTGAGTTTCAAAAACACTCAAATGCAGTTTTACCCGAAAACAGTTTCATGCTATCTGCAAAGCTACGTAACGAAGAAAAATATCCATCAATGACCAAGGTTTCCAGCTTCATAATTTGCACCATAATTATGAGACTTGGACTTGGAAAGACTGATATGCCAAACCGACTTGGACTTGGAAAGACTGATATGCCAAAACTAACTTAAACTTGGCAAGATGGATATGCCAAAATCGACATGTTCTTCGCCAAAAAATCTCCTTTAATCTATCTAAGGTCCATTTAGAGCAGAGAATTCTATCATGTATAGAGACGGATGCTTGCCACAACTTGACAAAAGATTTGGCTACTCCAAATGAGGTATTTGATCTGCAAATAAGGGATTTCTTTCTATTTTTAGGTGGCCACATCTCATGCTGACTTGAACCCGGATGTTTTATGAATACTTGGTACGTCTCAATACCATGATCTGCTTGACAATTTAACAAATAAGATGCCGCTTTTGAGCTGCATGAACTAATAGACTGCAGAAGAAGAGAGAAAAAATGCTACAAATTTTCCAAAACAAGGAAATGCATGGCAGGCTGGAAACAGCTATTACATGATTTCAATATGGAAGAGGACATTCTTGGCAAAAACTTGGCAAAGAAGTTACCTTTCATCTATCCAAGGCCCCTGTGGAGTGAAGATTAATATCTCCAATGGAGAGGGATTCTTTGCCACAACTTGGAAAAAGACTTGGCTACTTCAAATAATGTCTTTGAACTGCAAGTGAGGGATTTTTTTCTCTTTTTTTATATTGCCGAGTCTCATTCTCAGATTTGGCGAAACTTGGAGATTTGATATTTTGGCTTGTTTTGGGTCACTTTCAACTTGAACCAGGGAGTTTTATGAATACCCGGATTGTCTCAAATTTATGATCAGCATATTAACTAACAGGCAATTGCTTGTGAGCTGCATGGAACCATAGATTGCAGGAGAAGGGAGACAAATTGCCAGAAAATTTCTCAAACATGGAAATGCATGGCTGTTAGGATATATTGGGAGTGGAATGTTATACACCGAGGAACATGATATCATAATGTATACGAGGTTATTGAATAGCTGACTTGTGGTGCACATAACTCATGTTAGGTAGGATGGACCCAATGGATAAATTTTGTGATGGGTAAAATGTGTAACTTGTGAAATAAGTTATATTTGGTTATCAGTCCACCTACTATGTAAAGGGTTTACTCTCCCCCAATGGGCAAAATTTGCTCCTATTAGGATATTTTAATAAAAACATCAAAAATTATATATACAAGTACATGAGTTAATTGTGATCCTCCTATTTAGGATACACCCTTTATCTTCTAGATATCATCTCTCACACTAAATCCTATCTATAGGTATACTAAATACATCCCACAATTCTCCTAACAACAAATGCTAATTTAAACTAACCTAAGATTAACTAAGAGATTAATACAACATTAAACTATGTTGTAATAACCTAAGTAAATCTCCAACATCTCCCACTATTATTTGATAAGTGTTTATATATAGGGGGAATCGGTCGTTGTAAATGGGTTATGGATTGTGATTCAATTCTAGTGTGTAAAGGTAGAGGAGGATTTGGATCGCATAGTAGAAGATTTATTGGACTGATTCCTTAAGGAATATTTTATGGTGTAATCCTACCTCAATGGTATTGTTATTTCTATTTCTGAGTATATTGAAGATTAGGGCACATTGGCCCATCATACATCTCTTGTGCATGGATTTATGTTAATGTTTTTGCAATATTTTTGCATATTGAACATTTGGTTCTTAACAAGTGGTATCATAGCCAAATTGCTGCTTCTGTGACATCGTGCATAACTTTGGTTGTTGCTTCTTTGATTTCAAGTGCGTCGATAGCTATTGCTTTTTTAATGCCAAGCATATCCGTATTGTTTGTTTCTTTGATTCCATGTATGCCATGGTCATTGCTATTTTGATTCTTCACACGATGCCTCCATGATTGTTGCCTTCGAATGTGATGGGGATGCCTATATATTGTAACCTTCTTAGCTTCTTTTTCCTCGCCCTTTGGCTCTTCAACCTTGTCTTCCACCTGCTCCTTTAGCCCTTGAGTAGATGAAGGGTGTGAGCTTCATTCACAAGTACTGAAGTCCTCATGCTCTTTTTTCAGATTCTGCCTTGTGCTTCCTTGTGTTTTCTTCAATTTTCGCCTTGTGCACTTCTTCAGATTCTTGCTTGTGCTTTTCTTCAAATTCCTCTTTGTGCTTTTCTTCCGGTCCATGTATATGCTCTTCTTCTAATGCTTCCTTGTTCTCTTCCTAGTGATTTTTGTATATTTTTAATTGTTTTCCTCAGATTTCTCTTTAAGCTTTTTTCTCCTTCCTTTCTTGTTATCTTCTTTATGATATTCTTCAGATTATTCTATGTTATTTACCTTTTATTCTTCATATTCTTCTTTGTGCCCTTCTTTAGATTCTTCTTCATGTTCTCCCTTGATATGGTGAGTAATAACCTGCAATGTCAACTTCTTTATCCTGTACCAAAGATACACAAACCTTTTTGCACTTTGATATCAACTCCTCCTAAAATCATTAATCAAGCATATCCAAAAACAATATCCAAACCATCTATAGGAATAGCACAAAATTTGAATGAAAAATATATTTGTCCATAATGAGCTACGAATCTTCAAATGATTGAACCTTGTTGCCAGGTGCTTGTGTCTCCTTGATATTTTTAGCTTGAACCTGAAAACTCTTAGCGAAGTCCACAATAAAGAAATACTTGCCACCAGGGTATACGGAGACAATGACCACCTCCTTCTGGATACATCCATGAACTTGCAATATGGAATCTTCTTTAGCTGGATTCAAGACTCTTGAACCATTGTCCTGTTTTTCTTGATCCAAGGTTAGGGTTTCCTATCCTTTTCTACTTCTTCATTTTTTTCATCATTTCTTTTTCTTCTTTTCATTTGTTTATCTCCTCAACAAGAGGTTGAATCATGAACTTACAATATGGAATCTTCTTTAGCTGGATTCAAGACTCTTGAACCATCGTCCTGTTTTTCTTGATCCAAGATGAGGGTTTCCTATCCTTTTCTACTTCTTCGTTTTGTTCATAATTTAATCTCTTCACATCATCTTCCTTTTCTTCTTATTTTTGTTTGTTTTCTTTTAATTTGTTTATCTCCTCAACAAGAGGTTGAAAACTATTCTTGAAATTGACTATTTCCACATTTTATTTCTCGACTTTGTCTTGAACTCATAAGCCATGTCTGTTTTACTCTTTACAAGCTCATCAAGGGATTGAAAACTATTCTTCAAATTGATGATCTACACATTTATTTCTCAACTTTGTATTGAACTCATAAGCTATGTTTGTTCTACTCCACAAGCTCGTCAAGGGATTGGATTTCATTTTTTTAAATATGATGTCTCTGCATTGCTATTTATCAACTCACTTTTGTAGATTTCTTGATCCCTCTTTGGCATAAAAAGGTTCTCATGTTCCCATTTTGCTTAGAAACAAATATTGTTCGATACAAACATATTTTCAAATCGGTCGATGCTAGTATTTAACACCCTAGATTAAGATTACTAGACAATAACCCCAATTCCGTTGCAGGATCTAGTATAGTTCAACTTATATAGAACACCCTACATTTTGGAGTCAAGTTCATTTTTCCCTCCTTCCTGGGCATATTTCCTTAGGCATCTTTGTTTTGCAAGGGTTTTATGCCACAAGCATGCAATTACATGTTCGTCTTGGCTTGGGCATACTCATTATTACATGTCGACCTTAAGGTGTAGCTACTCAAATCAAGAATCTCAGCTCTTACAAATAAGAGCTATTCTCTCAAATGGAGAGATAAGTTTGTGAAATTCACAATGAATTAATCACTGTTGTATTTTATATCTGGAATTATTCTCAACTACAATGGAGTTTTTATATAGCAGTAACACCTAAGTATTCTCTGCATGCAAAGCAAGGTGCTTCCACTATCTTCTTGGATAATTTGCATGCTTCCCAGCATTATTTGGAGCAGTGCTCCATAGCCATCAGTTGTTTTAAATACTCTGTTGAATACCATATTTGTTAGTCATGATTGCCTTAGGCTCAGAGCAAGAGTTCTCAGATTCTTTTGGGAGGGTGCTGTACCTTCTTTGGAAGCTCCTTGGAATCACCAAAGTGCTGATTTGCACCAGGCCCTGGGTGAGTCTGGGGTAGAGTTAGTTACATTTTCAGATCTTTGACTTCTTTTGAACACTCTTGCTATTGTGACTCGTAGTTTCAAGTCATGCTGACCGTCTTTGGCCTGTCATGGGCATTAATAGTTTTTGTTTTTTCTTTAGATATAAACTGATCCATAATCGGCCTGGATATTCTAATGCACGATTCACTAACATGGATTTACTTTTCCTTATTTGTTTTACCCAAGTTCTATATTGTTAAATAAAAAATTTGAGACTGCAAATTGATGCTTTGTACAGATCTATAGCTGCCATCTGCATCATATGTTCATTATGTAATTGCGCATATGCTCAGATACATGCCTACGCTGGATATATATTAGATGTCATAACCCTTCTATGCTAGCACCAATATGTGACTCTTCTTTATTCCACAAGACCAATAGTGCAACAAAGAGTATGCTGACTCTTTAACTTTTATGAGATTGAATTGAAGTCGTATTTTCTGTTATGAACAAGTACCATGCTTGTAATCAGTTGAATATATCATTTTTATGATTTCTTAAGTGCTCGAGTTAGTGAAGTAGTTGCATGGAATGGAACCAAGCAAACATTTGAATCAAAACACACAAAGAAAGAGAGATAATTACCTTGGAGAAACCCAATGTGGGAAAACTCCAGAAGAGTGAAGTTATGCTTCCTCATATCCACTATCATCTTGCAAGTTTTTACAAGCCAGTTGTTCAATTTGAGTCTTGAAATGCATTGTAGCTCTTACCAGCACCTATACAATGCTCTATGGCCTGGCTTGTTGTGGATTACTTGCTTCTTCAACGTGCTTGACAGCTGCACTCAGCTGTTGCAGTCATCTCCTACCTCAAGGACTCTCTTAGATCACTGTTGGCTATGCTTCCATGCATCTGAATGCCTTTACTTGACCCCTAGAGGGCATATTTATGTTCATGGATGTGAAATGAGTCAAAAAGAAGATTGCAAATGCTGAGGAACATGAAAAGACACTGTTTTTGCCGTGACTTTTCATTTATGTTTGAAATGGGTGAAACTGCCATGGACATCATGATGAAACCGTCATGTCACAAACAAAACTGCCATTAAACATGCCAAATTGCCATGACGCATGTGCAACTGCCACTAATACAAAAACAACTGCCATGACAATATTGCAACCACCACCCTGATGTATTTTGCAGTTTTGTCACCATAATCAAAACGTTTGCTGATTCTTGGTGGTAACAGTTCAGTGGTTTATTACTCATCAACTTGGTTTTTCTGCCTTTGTTCTGTTCTTGCATATGACTGTGCATCTCTACCTTACCCAATTTTGTCTTAGTAAGGTCAAAAACATGTCTTAAGCTCTTTTTTAATCACACGAGCTAAGAAGTACAATCGATCAACCTAGTCAATTGAATTTTGATAATTTTCACAACTCAATTCGGATCATAAACAAGTTATAACAATGATATTCCATCATATTGATTCCTTCTAGATTGTTCTAAATATTGTTGGATGTAGGCATATTTCCAAATTGGTTGGTGCTGGTGTATCTATTGATCTGAGCACTGCTGTGTCGGTACGTGCTCTTCTCCTAAGGGCCTTGCACACCTTGATCTCTGCGGCAGCTTGTGCCACCTGCGCCTCCCTGTAGTACCCTTTGTGCACATGCAGTGCTGGACAACATACCATTCAACACTTAGATGCTGCACATGACTTCAAACCTCAGTGGCCACATGGCAGCTTCTTGCCTTTGTGCCATGCCAAGTAGCACTCCTAGAGCTTGCGCCATGTCAGAGAACTTTTCAGCATACCACACACTAGGGTGACCAACTATTAACCGTTGCACTTGCAAGAAGGCGAACTGTCAAGCATTATAGAAGATGAACCATTTAGTAACTGTCTCTCTCTCTCTTGTAGTGATATATGCTATAAGCGATTTGACCTTAAGGGGATATCACACGAATGTTAGCATGCCTGGAGTATTTAGCATCAAATGGTCATTTATATTCCAATGTAGGCAAATCATGTAGGAAGTATTTCCCCCTCTTGATCACAGGTTCTTCATTCTTAGCCTTGCTACATGTTGTACGCATATATGCATACCCTATTATTTCTTATTGATTAGAAGTTGCAATATTTAGCAATTTTTCTGCATTCGAATGTGTTATGGTTTTTTTTTTAAATTTTTTCCACTACATGTTCTATAGCTCTGTCATTTACAAGCTAAGTAATTGGGATGACCTCCATATCGTCGTCTTGGGCCTTGTGATGCGGACCATTGGTATCTAAGTGTTTAACCCCTTTAAGTTTTTGGTAAGGGTTAGGGGGAGAATAGCCTAATCAAACAAATGGCTAAGCTATTCTAAAAGCAGGCCAATTAAATAATTTAGATTTACAATATTTTGATACAGTGTTGAATTATGAAAGTATGTTAAATGTAGAAAGTACAATGTCAAACGATGATTGGAATGTAGCAACACGAAGAAGACATAATATTTAGCTTATTTACTAATGCACAGACCGATCTGGGAGATGTAGGTATAGGTGAAGACAGGGTGATGCTCCATAGTGATTCGTCAGATTTTGAAATTTAACTTTCTGTTAGCCTAGACACTCCTATCAAAGTGAGGACACTAGCGTCGATGCTTTTGTCTTGAATTCGATGCTTTTGTCTGGTAACGACTAGCTACCCCTATTAGGGTTCACTGTTACTTTGCAGGGTGTCAACTCGGATCATGTGTATAGGATCTGGATATTAGTGTTTTGCTCAAAATCCAAGATCCTCCAACTTGGGCATGTTACCTTACAAAACGGGGGTTAGTGGGCTCAAGTGAAGTCAAGTTGACCTCAAAGATACCTCTGTCAATGAGCGCTACCTACATAGCTATATACTCTGAAGAGGGTCTCAGACCGATGTAGTTCTCCCTCTTATGTGGGCTTGTGTGAGAAAAAATTGTGCGATATGCTTTATGCGAGTGCATTTAGTGATCTAGCTTGTAATTTGACAAATACTTCTCATGGGCTGCTCTTTGAGTGCTTCAAACTTGTAAGAAGATTGCTTCTATGACTGATTTGGAAATAGGAAAGAATAGGGTAGTAGAATTCAGTTGTACAAATGATTAAGTGTGAGCTTGGTAGGTGTTTCCTTGGTAATTGCTAGATGATAATGGATGACCTTTTGTTTTGTATTTATACCACACCTTTTGAAATGATCTCATGGGAGGGTTAAAAGAGTACCATAGGCCGACCAATACATGTTAAAAAATTTGCAAATTTGATTGTTTGTGAGGCTCGAACATTAGTTTCAGATCTGGAACACTATTGTCCTAGTCTGGACATGAGTGTTTGAGAGGATAAAAAGTTATTGAAGATATGCAATTGCCAGAGTAGGATATAAATTAGGTTTTATGCAAATTGTGGGTTGCAGGTGATCAGGCTACTCATAATATCAGGGTCATATTATAGGATAAGCATTTAGGCACAATGAGATGGCGAACGCGAGCCTTTTGACACAGGAAGGTCATGAACTGAAAGGTTGAGCTATGAGTGATATTTGTCAAGTTTACAAGACTAATTTATCATATATAATCAGATTTTAGTATCTACATTTGTCTCCCTTTAATCTAGTAATGCATAAGGATGAAATTACTAGTTCACAGGAAAGAAATACGTACTATGGTGTGTAAAGCACATGTTGTCTTTGCTTGAGCCCTATTTGAATTTGTTATTTGTGTATCTGCAACCAAGAGCATGTTACAATGTAATTAGTGCATAGAATCTGAAAATTGAATAATTGAAATATTGAAAATAAAAGAGAGCAAGGAAGGAGTACACTTGTGTGTTGATGCAACCATGTTGTCACTTGGTACTTTGCTTTGGTAATGATGCTTCTTTACTGAAGCATTGGAGAGAGAGGTTCACAACTGAACCTTGGAGATGTGAAGAGGACAATTGGAGGGTGATCATGCCTCCAATTCGGTGCAAGGGTGAGTTGTGCCAAGGCAATTAAGATCACTGAATCTCAATCACACAAGTCAAGTATATGCATAATCTAGCCAATCTCACCCAGGTCAAATAGTGTAACCATCTCAACTTGCAAAAGGGAAGTAGTGTTGCTGACAGATAAAGCTCAATCGATGCATCTTGGTAAGGCCAATGCATAAATATGTATATAATCTGTGATTTGGTGCATTTTCATAGCATATGCACCTATGATGTGTTTTAAGCTGAAGTATCTGTCAAAATGTAACCTATACTTTGTAAACTGTGTATAATATCTGTCACAAATTTGAAAATTTGTCTTAAAAGTATAAAATTGATGCCAAATGCATAAGATTTTGATCCAAATGCATATTTGAATCATGTAAATTGTATCAAATTCTGTTAATTTTGTCAGTTGTATGTGTGTGGACTCATGTCTCTATGACATGCCCCCTTTTAAGGTGAGGGGAATGCAACATGATAGTCACCTTATGTCAAAATGATAAGATAACCATGCTATATCTTGTATCAATCACGTAGTAATCAAGCATATAGTGGTATCATGTCAAAATAGATGTAACAATGAAGCTCGCAGTCTCCCAACATAACAAGCCCTAAGATGCATGATAATGATCATGGCAATATCTAGAAGTAATAAGCACAAGCTCAACAAACAATCAAGCACACACACTAGAGCACTGAATGTCATGCAAAAGGGGTCTAAGGAGACCATAAATAAGGGGCATGTTTAAATGCTGCACACTTAAAGGGAGGACATGTTCAAATGTTTGCGTACTAAAGAAACAACACTTAGTGACATTGGGGCCAACAAACAAGGAACATGTTCAAATGTTCCACAGTCAAAACAAGGTAGCAAACAAGTACACTCAAGTAAGCCATGTGAAAAGATGAATAGGTGAAATTTACGCAACTAGCATAAGCATACCATACTAGTCCCTGCATACATGTGTTAGCAAAATGACTTGTAGTATAGCATATCTAGCACATTGTGTAAGATGTAAGCATGAGTATAGACATATATAAGTTCAACATGATAATATAAAGTGATCATAAAACACTAGCACCTGTATCAATCACGATCAATAGAAGCAGATGCTCTTCAACATAGTGTGTCACGCGGGTAAAGGAAAGATCCAACATATGCAGGCTCATGTATCATGGATCTAGTGTATGCTTGTATCACACTCAAGTATTCGTGTAACATGTGTATAAAAAGGAAATGATATGCTATATACGAACATGAAGTAAACAACATATGCAAGATCTAGTAAACATGTAAATACTAAGTATTTTTTTTTTTGCTTTATTTGAATGTTTGTGTAATTTCTTGATTTTTTGATTTTTTTGTATTTTTGAATTTAGGAATGAGAAGGCTAGCCAATGATTCCATCTAAGGGATGCTCATAGGGTGCTTTAGACTTATGATGGGGTACAACAAATTGATTGTGCTGCCACGGATCATGTATATGTGCCAAATTTGGATCTAAATAATTTGTATTACTCTGCGTATGCCTCATAGGACTCTGTGGTTGTGAAGTAGTAGTATAAGCTGTAGTGGTTCATGGAACTCATTACTTAGTGCTCTGTTGCTTTTTCAGTGTAACTGTAATTTTGGGTCTTTGTACTCTCTCTGAAACATGTTGAGATGCTCTTAACAACTAGTTGGGCCATGTAGGTATAGATGATGGCTTCGTGGAGTTCACTATGAATTTTTGATGCACCGGCCTTGCTAGTGTCGGTCGCCTAAGAAAGGGGATTGCCTTTTGCTTACCCTTTCACTCATGATTAATTTGAATAGGTTTTATAAACTTCATTTTTTGTAGTGTATGCTCATACTGAATCCTTGAAACTGTGATTACCTGTTGGCATGAATATACTTGAGACATCTATGCACTGTGGAGGGCATTGCACTTAGTTTATGAATCCAAGGTTGTCCCAGTAACATATCAAAGACTCTTGTATGTGGTATAACTAAAAATGTTGTGGTCACATGTGCTAGACCAACTTGTAAAGGCAAATCAATCTTACCAAAACTCATGCTTTCTCATTGAATGCTCTGACTGTCTTGGTTGAAGGGTGTAAATCATCATGTGTATTTCCTAAATGTGTGAGGAATGTTATGATACATACATTCTCACTATAACCATTATCAACCATAACATTGTGTATAAGCTGATGATCAATATGTGCTCTAATAAATAATGAGTGAAGATCAAAGTCATCATCCACAATTTCACTATCACCAAAAGTAATAGAAGGCCTCTGAACCATAGGAGGTATCTCGCATGTAAGTGTGCCAATAATCCCCTCTAATGGGTGTCCATAATGTGGTGGAGGATGTGCATTATATGCCATTTGCACTTCCAGTGCTTCCTTATAATGATCTTGTAATGGATTATTGAATATCTTCTGGTTTTGATGGTCACCATCTTGTGATCCTGAATCCTTTGGCCAATCATCAAATGTGATATTTTCACTATCAACGAGGTCTTGTGTCTTATGCTTCAACTTGTAACCTTTGTTTGTAGAATGCCCAACACATTGGTGATAGTCACAATAAGCATTTTCATCATATCCTTTTGGTAGAGGTTGACTTGTATCAACCTCTTTTGGAGGAGGTAGAGATATGAAATGACACTCCACTAACTTCTTAAGGAGCGAAACTAGAGAGTCAAGTAATCGTGTAAATTGTCTTTTATGTGCATTGGATAAGATGAGTTGATTAGGTTGTTGTGACACTGTATTCGTCTTTGTTGTTGCTTCCTTCTTAGCCTTTGGAGGTTTTATGTAATATTCCTTTCTAGACAAATTTGAACAATTCTGGATTTTATGTAAACTCTTGTTTTCTAAATTGGCAATTAAATAAATGATTATACAATTGCTTTCAAAGATATAACATAATTGTAATTTCACAAGAAAGCATCAACTTTATTTCAATTCTTTAATCCTTTTACAAAATGGCTTTATCACCAAAATCAGATTACAAAGGAATGTTAACAATATTTATGAAATTACAACCTTATACTTGTTGCTGGAAGGGTAGTGTGCTGCTGTTAAAATGCTACAATTTATTTGTTGTTCTTATACCTGTAAACCTTGATTTTTAAAAGGGCAAAAGAATATGGCAAAATAATATTCTATGAAACCCTTGTGATTCCCTGTTAGCTTTGGAAACCCTATTGTCAGCTGCGTTCTCTGTATTGGGTGGTTGAAACCCTACCATAAGCTTTAATCTTATTTCTACACTTGGTGGAAACTAAATCTGAAACCCTAGTGCTCTGCTGAGTTGATATTTGAAGATTTTAATGTAGCGCACTCGTAATTTTTTGGATGAAATTACCTCAAAACGTTAAAGGGTTTTCGTCTTCAAACCTAAATCTGAATGGTGAGGGTTTTCGTCCTCATAATTGTTCCAACTATAAGGGTTTTTGTCCTTAAGCTGAAAACTGATGAACTGGAAGGCTCAATCAATTGAGAAATATTGATAATAAAAATTGAATGATTTACAACGAGGACTCACAATATATAGACTTAATTGTCACTTTTAGGTTTAGGGTTATGCTTTTAGGTTTAGGGTTTTACATTTAACTTTTACCCTTTTCTTTTATTTTCATTTTTCCATTTTCTCACCCTTTTCTTTTATTTATAATAATAATAAAGTAATATTAAGTTGTCATTTTTTTTTGATAAAATAAAAAGAAAGTCACTTAGACAACTTAAAATATTAACTTTATTATTTTTTATTTTATTTGAAAAAAGGGACATGATAGTCCGCCCTTCCCAAAGATTGCTTGTTCTCAAGGAATCCCTGAACCATCTTGCAAATACCAGGTTCCCAAACCAATCTTTTTGTTTCTTCCATTCCTCCTTGTGATGCTTCTCCAATTGTCTCAGTTATGCTCAACTTTGAATTTGCATCTTGTGGCTTCCCTGAAAATTGTTCTTCATGGAAAATGTTCTCTCCATTCATCTCATTGAAAACTATTGCAACGTTTTGTGATTCTTCTGTCTTATGAAGTGAATAAAAGATTGAGCTAAACTTCATAGCGAGGGCATGAACTCTTTCTTGCATTTCCTCAGATGCAGTTAAGGCCTCTTCTGCAATTTCGATGACCATATCCCTGTCTTCAATCACCTCTTCTTCAACAACTTGTTTTGTAAACATGTCATCTTATTTTGGTCTTTCTTTAGCAATTGACCTTACTTCTTCCACTTTAGGCAAATCCAATGGTATGGCAGCCTCAATACATTGTTCAGGGGCATTAAGCTTAATGGGTGGAAAGATTGGACAAACTCCGTCCATCCTTCAAGCCATCCATTTTGGTGCTTCTCTTCTTGGACCATGTGCCAAAAGATTTCACCTTTTTTTATCATCTCTAATCAAGAACTCCATTCTCCCTTCATTTAGCACATACTCTATTTCTTGGCTCTCATCTTCATCTTCTTTGTCTTTATGCAAAAGCAACTCTGTTGTCTATGATCTCTCTTTCCAAGCTTTTGCAGTAGCTTCGGCTGCATTTAGAGCTCTCTCAAGGGCTTCTAACCTTCTGAGATATGCTTTCTCTTTTATGCTTTCTGCTTTCTTTGCAGCATCAATTGCAGATATCATGCTTTCCCTTTCAAGCTTATAAGTCGTTGTAGCTACTTCAACCATTTCAGCTGCTTCATTTTTTAAAACATCTAATGCATGTTTTACAGTCTCCTCCTGTGTCAAGGAAGCCCTATTGGCAGACTCTTGAAATTCCAACAATGCTTTATCCAATGCAACTGCCTTAGCTTCTACAGCATTGAGACAAGCTTCAATTGCCTTTAACTCCACCTGCAATCTTTCGACTTCATTTTGTGTTATCTTCAGCTTCCTTTCCAGTTCATGAATAGTGGTTTGTAAACTTACATTAGAAGATTGAGAGTTGTCCAGTTTATCCAGCACATTCGACCGCTCAACAAGGGCTGCCTGAGCTTTATTTGCCTTCCCTCTTGCCATCTCAGCAATGGCCAAAGACTTGTTGATTGCACCCTTTGATTTTGTGACCACATTTGAAACAATTCCATCAGCATTATTTCGTAGTTTTTTCTTCCACCTACTGAATTAATTCTGCCACAGAGACACTCAACCTTGCTGCCATTAGAATATGGGCAGTGGCTTCCTGGATAGCAATTTTTGCAATTCTCTTAACTTGTACAGCCAAATCAATGGCATCTTGCTTTGCAAGTACAAGCTCAGATTCAATAGCCAGGTTCTCATCAATTAATTTTTGAAGCTATTGGTGAAAAGCAGCCTTAGCAGCTTTAAGTTCATCTACTGCTAACTCAGTATTGCAAACCATTGCCAGCATATTCCTAGAGTTTTGCTAATTTATTAATTGCTTTCTTCCAGCCCTGTTCTGCAGCTTCTGCTCTTGCATTGGCTTCTTGCAATGTAGCTCTCATAGTGTCTGTAATGCCATCTTTAGAACCATCCCCATTGGCTGATACAATAAATCTACAATCATTTGCACTCCAAATATTCCCATGGAGCTTCCTTTGTTTGGTAGAAATGTTCTTTTGGTGTATGAACAATAAGGGAAACACTTTCCAAACCCACTTAACCTCACATTGTCAAATCCCTGCAAGATATTCAATTGGGGTGTTTTGGCATGATGAATAGAACTTTAAACGAGTCTATCAGGTTGTTGAATCAGTACAACCATCATTTCTGTTGTTAATTATGGATTAAAGTTTTCTTTACATTGATCCACACTTTTAGCCAGTGCACGTGTTGCTGGTGAAATTTCCCACACATCTTTTTTCACATTAGTCAGTAAATTTGAGAGGAGTGGCTGGAAGATATCATCACTCTCATTCAGAATCAATGTCATAATTGTTTGCATTGAGGCAACAATATTTTATGCATGATTCTTATGAATGGTAGCAAAGAAATGTTCAAACATTTGGAGAATAAGATCATCACACTCAATATCTAACATTGGAACACAAGATTTGAGTTTTGCAACAATTTTTAAAATTATAACTCTCTTAGCAAAATAAGGGCTTTTGATTTTATCCATACCTCATAAGCTTTCCACAATCAACTAAAATATTTCCCTCATGATGGTGTTGTTGTATGCCTTTTCAGGAGCTGTTATTCTTGTAATTTCACTAATACAAGTGATAACTACAAGTCTCACATCTGGATCTGGAGCTGTTAGCCCAATGAGTCATTGATGGATTCATTGCCTATAACAGACTCAAAATCTGATTGTCTTGTCATGGACAAACAACTTGCCACCTCCTCCAAACTACTGAGTAGAACATTTTTTGAATGTGGCTCAATTTTATTCCCTACTCTGTAAATATTTGTGCGCAAATCATCTTTACTCATTAACTCCATGATTCACATGCTATGCATCAAATGGTATTTGTAAAATATTAATTCTTTCAAATAGGTTGGCAAGATTCCCAGCTCTGATACCACTGTAATGTCCCTTTCCGGACAAATTTGATTCTTGATTTTACGTAAACCCTAGTTTTCTAAATTGACAATTAAATAAATGATTCTACAATTGCTTTCAAAGATATAACAAAATTGTAATTTCACAAGAAAGTATCAACTTTATTTCAATTATTTAATCTTTTTACAAAATGTGTTTATTGCCAAAATCAAATTACAAAGGAATGCTAACAATATTTATTAAATTTCAACCTTATACTTGCTGTTGGAAGGGCAGTGTGTTGCTACTACAATGTTGAAATTTATTTGTTCTTATACCTGCAAACCCTGATCTTTAAAAGGGCAAATTAATATTTTATGAAACCCTTGTGATCCCCTAATTAGCTCTGAAAACCTTACTATTGGCTGCATTCTTTGTACTAGGCAGCTGAAACCCCATTGTAAGTTGTGATCTTATTTCTGCATTTGGTGGAAACTAAATCTGAAACCCTAGTGCTTTGCTGAATTGATATTTGAAGATTTTGATGTAACACACTTGTAATTTCTAGATGGAATTACCTCAAAACTTTAGAGGGTTTTTGTCTTCAAACCTAAATCCGAATGGTGAGGGTTTTCATCCTCACAATTCGTTCCAACTATAAGATTTGTTTCGTCCTCATGCTGAAAACCGATGAACTGGAAGGCTCAATGAATTGAGAAATATTGATAATAAAAAATTGAATGATTTACAGTCAAGAGGACTCAATATATAGACTCAATTGTCACTTTTAGGGTTAGGGTTATACTTTTAGGTTCAGAGTTTTACTTTTCACTTTTTTCATCTACTCTTTTTTTTTCTTTTCATTTTTCCTTTTTCTCACTCTATTCTTTTATTTCTAATGATAATGAAGTAATATTAAGTCATCACTTTTTAAAGTAAAATAAAAAGTAAGTCAAATAACTTAAAATATTAATTTTATTAAGTTTTACTTTATTTGAAAAGGGGACATGACATTTTACCTTATAGCTTGGTTTGATATGAAACTTGGTATGTGCTGTAGTCGGTGTGTTGACTACATACTTAAGCTTGTTCAATGCAATAAGCTTCATTTCTTGATCTATGACGATATGACAAGTCATCAAAAAGATTTAAACTTCTTCAAGACAATAGACTCATATAACGGGGAAAACAAACTTTGCTTAAAGATATCTTGAAGCTCTTTATCTGTCATTTGATTTGTCATTTTGGCCAAGTACCTCAAAACATATTCATTGATGGGCTCATTGGTTCTTTGCTTGATCCTTGCAATTTGTGCATATGACATCTTTTTAATAATGTTGATAGAGAAATATGCTAGAAACTAATCTGCTAGAGGTTTGAATGTTTTCACTGATTGTACTAATAGATCATAGAACCATTTTAAAGCATAGTCCTTTAGGCTTCTTAGAAATAATTTGGTCAAAAGTTTATTATTGAAAGCATAATCAAGACATGTTGCATAGAAATATCAAAGATGCTGCTCAAGGTCACCCTTGCCATCATAAAGTGTGAACTTGGGTGCTACAAAAACGGTTAACAAAGGATGCAAAGATATCTCAAGTGCAAGACGATTATGCAATACATCTTGTGAGTCAATAACATGAGTTGATTTTGAAGCTTTTTGCTTAACATTTGCAACTTTATATTTTAAATTGAATAACTTGGAGGAGTTTTTGTACAATAGACCCATTAAGATTTGATATTTGGGAAGTCACCAAAGGGGATGCAAACACTGCTTGTGTTGATAGAGGCTTTGAAACTGGTAATTGAGTTGAAACATTGACTGTTCTCATGGAGGATGTAACAATATTTGTTTGGCCTTCGGGGAACAATGGCTTGAATATGACTATTCTGGGAATAGGAAAGAATAGGGTAGTAGAACTCAGTTGTGCAAATGATTAAGTGTGAGCTTGATAGGTGTTTGCTTGGTAATTGTTAGATGATAATAAATGACCTTTTTTTTGTATTTATACCACATCTTTTGAAATGATCTCACACGAGTGTTAAAAGAGTACCATAGGCCGACCCATACACGCCAATAGATTTGCAAATTTGACCGTTTGTAAGGCCTGAACACTAGTGTCAGATTAGGGACACTAGCGTCGATGATTGTCTTAGTTTGGATAGTAGTGTTCGGGAGGATAGAAAGTTGCTGAAGATCTGTAATTCCAAGAGTAGGATATAAATCAAGATTTATGCAGACTGTGGGCTACAGGAGATTTGGGTACTCAACATATCAGGGTTAGACTATAGGATAAACATTTAGGCACAGTGAGATGGCGAATGCGAGACTTTTGGCAACCGAAAGGTCATGAACTGAAGGGTTGAGCGATGAGTGATATTTGTCAAGTGTACAAGACTAGTTTATCATATATAATTAGATTTTAGTA
Organism: Torreya grandis; assembly: GCA_037957365.1. Taxonomy (NCBI): domain Eukaryota; kingdom Viridiplantae; phylum Streptophyta; class Pinopsida; order Cupressales; family Taxaceae; genus Torreya; species Torreya grandis. The sequence goes on from JARHVA010000327.1 coordinate 2,223,434, forward strand.
TCTACACTAAGAAAAAACTTTCATATGCCCGTGAACACGCGAGCACACTATTAGAAAGGACATCAACTTGGTTCTATTTTAGAGTATCTAGAGAAATGTCATAGCAAAATCAAGATGGTTGACACCCAAAGCCAATTCTCTAAGGCATACCTAGATGTCCAAAAACTCATTTGGGATGCCCTTGAGGAGCATTGCACTATACTCTTTGGCCTATTTTGCGAACTCATGATGTAGCTTGGTCCAACAATGTCCCATTTTGCACAACTTGTCAATTTGTTGTTTCAACATTAAAGCCCTTTCAAAGTTAAAGTCAATCTTGACATTAGTGTTCGAAGGTAAAATTGACTCCACAATCATTGAATAATTGGATTTGACAGTTGGAGGCCTACTTCTTGGTCATCTGCTTCAATGACTTAGAGAAGATTGGCTTCACAATGTTGAAGATGTCCATTTTAGTGTCCCATCGATGGCAAACCTTTAGCACACAACATGAGAAATATTTCAAGCCCATTGAAAGAGTTCATTTGTCAACGCTATGTATGAGGAGTATTACCTCCTCAATCGCTAGGAGTTTGAGTACATAAAGTTCCAATAATAGTCCTAGCGTAAGGAGCATTGGTTCAAGACTACACTAACGAGTTCCATGACTACATTATGTGCCTACATGAGGACACAACAGAGCAACATAAGGTGCCGAATTACATTAGCAGACTCTCACCTTATATACAAGATGGAGTTATTGACTTTCGATACATTGGCGCAAGCATATCACAATGCTGCAAAGATTGAAGCCAATGCAATGATGTATCAAAGTTTTCCTCTTCATCCAACAATGCAATGATGAATCAAAGTTTTCCTCTTCATCCAACATCACGTGCAAGAGCCAACTTGCATCAAGTGCACCATAATACCTTCTTGCGCAGAAGCAAAACATACCACGCAAGGGAGAGCAACCTCAAAAGGCCACGCAACATTAGAAGGTTCTAACACCTTCAACACCAAATGAAGGTAAGAAGAATAAAGGTGACAAGTGATGCCATCGACACATCACGAGCTCACACAATGACTTTGAATGTTGCGAACAACAATATTTGATTGTGCAATCTTCATTAGGTCCTACACAAGCATAAGACACCAATTTACATGCTATTTATCTGATCATCAACATTATTGCCATTGACACTTCAAATGAACAAGAATGCCTCTTCAATACCAAGGGTTGGGTCAAGGGTCAGCCCCTTCATGTCATCATTGACAGTGGAAGCGAAAACATCATTGTGTAAGATGCAGTCCAACACCCATGTCTTACCACTGTAGCAAATCCTTGATCATACTGTTTGGGATGGCTACAAGGGAAAGATATTTAGGTTTGGTGACAATGCACTCTTAAGTATCTAGTCAAGCTTATGGAGGACACAGTCACTTGTGACATGGTGCCACTAGGAGTCTGTGACATCTTACTTGGAAGACTATATATGTATGATTGTGATAGTACCTATCAAGGTAGACCACAACAATGGACTTTCCATGTCAAAAATCATATCTTCAACATTCTGGAATCACCACCAAAGATGAAAATCACTTTAGTCTCTGCCAAACAATTTCGCAAGCCCATTTCGTACATGCACAAGTTCTCGCTACTCATGGTTTGTCTAGAAGCATTTGCATGATCGAACAAGCGAGCATTGGTAGTGGGACATGCTGCACCATCGTTGTAGTGAAAACAACTCGACAAGTTATTTCAACAATACATAGACTTCTTTGAAGAATTAAAGGGGCTTCCCACACATTGCGTAGTGAAGCGTCATTGATTTGGTTCCTTGATCTCCTATTTAACAATCCATTGTATCGCAACTCCATTCGGGAGAATGATGAAGTCCAATGCCAGATACAAGAGCTCCATGGTCAAGGCAGGATCGGGCCAAGGCCTTCTCCTTGTGGCAGCCCGATAATCCTTATGCCAAAGAAAGATGGCACATGGCACTTGTGCATCGACTATCACACACTCAAAATGATAATGATGAAGAATCAATATCCATTGCAGTGTATTGACGACCTCCTAGATCAACTCAGAGGTGCAAATACTTCACCAAGATTGACTTGAAATCACGTTACCATTAGGTATCTATCCATCTTGAAGGCTTTTGGAAGCCAACATATGAAACAAATGAGGGATTGTATGAATGGTTGGTGATGCCTTTTGGCTTGACCAATGTGCCAACAACATTCATGTGCTTGATGAATGATATACTTTGGTCCTTCACCAACTCCTTCGTCGTCGTCTACTTGGATAACATCCTCATCTTAAGCAAAATTAAGAGGAACATGTGGAGCACATCTTGCATGTCTTAGACACATTGTGCAAACACAAGTTGCAAGCTGATATAGCTGGGTGTACATTCGGCGTTGCACAAATTCAGTATTTGGGCTACATAATTGAATGTGTGGGGATCCACATAGGTCCATAAAAGATCAAAGTGATCCAAGATTGGCCAACTCTGCTCAATCTCACTGATTTGAGGAGTTTTCTTGGACTTGCAATCTTCTATTGCAGGGTTGTCCTGGTTTTTTCATACATATCATGGCCTCTTTGCCAGATCATGTGTGCCAAAATGACATTCCACTGGACATCTGTGCAAAAGTGCATGTTTGAGGAGCTCAAGCAATGCCTTTGTGTTGCACAAGTTCTGGCAATGCAAGCCATCCTCTTGATATTGAGACTAATGCATTTGACTATGCACTCGGCGTAGTACTCACACAACATGGACATCTTGTCGCCTTTCACTTAGAGACAATTAATGACATGGATCAATGCTACTCCACTTATTAAAAAGAGTTGTACACAATCGTTCAAGCAATCAAGTGATGGCGCCACTACATCTTGGGTAAGGAGACAATCATTCATTCAAATCATAAGACGCTTTAGTTCTTTCATACATAGAATAAGTTACAGAATGCACGCAACATGAAGTGGATGGCATACTTGCAATAGTTCCATCTGGGAAAAGACAACAAGGCAGCAAATTGCCTCGATTGCCCTCCAGTTCAAACACTTATCATGGTGATTGATATACGCGGTCACAACTTTGTTGACTGGGTATCTTTCTACTCAGGGGACCATGACTTCATGCAGATCTATATAGCCTTTGCATAGGGAAAATAGGTTTTTGATCTCCATATGTATGACAAGCTTCTTTACAAGCTCAAACATCTCTGTGTTCTTGATGGCGCACGTCACTATATACTCATTTGGGAGGCACATTACACCAAAACAATAGGACACTTCGTGCTACCAAAACATTGGCAGCGCTACAACAACACTTATACTGACCTCACATGTTGCACAAACATTGAGCGCCACATTAAGTCTTGTATCCCTTGCTGCGTTGCCAAGCTTATGAACAAGGAGCTGGAACATTACATTACACACCTTTGTCAGTGCCATCGAGGCCATGGGAATCCATCAGCTTGGATTTCATAATTAAACTACCTATGACAAAGCATCAAAATAATTGTGTTCATTGTATTGGATAGGTTTTGAAAGATGGCTGTCATGGTTATGTGCAAGAAGAGCATCAATGTGCAAAAAACCACGCGCTCAATTTTCAATCATGTTTGGGTTCACTTTGGTTTACCAACATCCATTGTGTTTGATCGTGACCTGTGGTTTGTTAGTCACTTTTGGCATACATTGTGGGAAATGATGGATACAAAATTGGATCAGTCTACAACGTTTCATGCTCAAATAGATGGACACACATAAGTTGTGAACCGTACACTTATTCATTTATTGCGCATGTACAACAATGCACATCCACATAGTTGGGATGACAATTTGTTTTGAAACTAGCATACTTACAACAAAGCTTTTCACAGTTCTACAAGGCATAGTCCATTTTAGACATGTCTTGGGTTCTAGTTAGTGACATCTCTAGACATATCCTACCACATGCCATCTGGCACAAAGTCACATATATAGGAAGAGGAAGTGGATAAAGTGTAAAAGTTTGTGCAACACATCCAACATGTTCACTAACAAGTTTAATAGATACTCTCGCACCAACAACACAAATATAAAGTGTGCCATGATGCGTATCGCACACCTCATGAGTTCAAAGTGGGTGATAAGGTTTGTTTTGATCTTCAGAAGGAGCACTACAAGAGTCCTAATAGGAAGATGAAGTCACTATGCTATGATTCTTACACCATATTGTGCGTAGTGGGAGAAAACACTTTTGTTCTTGATCTGCCATAATGCTTCGGTCTTTATCCAATTTTCAATCAGGAACTCCTTTAGCCATACTTTCTACCTTCGCTTGAGTCAGTAGCAACCCAACATCCTTTTGACGTTGATCTTGAACACTTGCAGACAGTGCCAAAGGATTAGGGTGTTGAAATCACAAATGCATACCTGCTAGGACACACATTAATTCTTTAGAGTGGTCAAGGTATGCCAATATGTCGATCAGGCTAAGTGGTACAGCATTTAGCAACTTTAGGTTTAGTTTCCGTAGTTGACCAAAGATGCGATGGGGGCTATCACCCCTTAATAAAGGGTAAATGCTCCGAGCACAGTCACACCGGTCCAGACTCATCTCCTAAGGGCCTTGCACACCCCAACCTTCGTGGTAGCTTGCACCAAAGCGCAACCATGTGGTACCGTTGTGCCCTTGTGCAACATTGACCAATATATCACACAACCCCCAAGCATTGCGTAGGACCTTCAGAACTCAGTGGCCACGTGGCAGCTTGTCACTGCTTTGTGCCATGCTAGGTGGCACTTTTTGAGCTTGAACCATGTCAAAGAACCTATCAACATACCATGTGCTAGGGAGACCGACCACCAATCATTACACTTGCGAGAAGGCGAGCCATGTATTATTACATAAGATGAACTGTTTCGTAACTGTCTCTTTCCAGTTTATCATAACTGCTTTTTTTGCAATGATACATACTGCATGCCATTCAGCCTTAAGGGGATATCACACAAATGTTAGCATGCGTTGAGTATCTAGCATTGAATGGTCATCTGTAATCCATTATAGGCAAATCAGGTAGGAAGTGTTACCCCTCCTGATCACGGGAATCTTCATTCTCAGCCTTGCTACATTTCCCACCCATATTTACCATACTCTATTCTTTCTCACTGAAAAGAAGTTGCAATATTGTAAAGTTTTCCAGAATGTTCTATAACTCCATCATTTACAAGCTGAGTGATTGGGTTGACCTCCATACCACTGTCCTGGGCCTTGTGATGCAATTTATTTATGAGACTTTGTTCATTGATTAATATTATTAGATAATAACCCCAAGTCCGTAGTAGGCTCCAGTGGAGCTCCACTTAGATTAAACACCCCAATGTTTCTAGTCAATCTCACTTTCCCCTCCTTGCTGGGAATATTGCCTTCCTTCTGCAAGGATCTTCTGCCACAAGCCTGAAATCACACGTTCACTTGTGCTTGGGCCTACTCGTCATTGCATGTCGGTCTAAGGTTCAGCTACTCCAATCATCAGATATTAAAAATAAGAGCCATTTACTCAAACAAAGAGATAAGTTAATGAAATTTACAATGAACTAGTAACTGTTAGATCTTATATCTGTTATTATCCTCCCCCACCACGGAGTTCTCGTATGGCAGCAATGCTTAAGTATTCTCTATATGTGTAGCGAAGTGTTACCAATATATTCATGGATAACTTGCATGCTTCCTGGCAAATTTTGGAACAGTGATTTGTATGCATCATTTGCTGTAAATACTCTCTTGAATATCACATTTTAATTCACGATTGCCTTATATTTGGAACAAGAGTTATTGAATTCTTTTGGGAGGGTGCCATATCATTATAGAAAGCTCCTTGGTATCTTTAATGTGCTGATTTGCACCAGAATGGGCCGTGGGTGATTCCGGTGCAGAGTTTAGAAATGTTTCAGGGGCAAACAAATTAGCCTGAAAATGTTTCTGGAAAACTGAAATGTTTCCTGTTTAATTATACCTGTGGGTAAGAGTTGTGGATTTTCCAAAATGAACCTGAGCTAAAAAATTATATGTTTAACCTATTATATATAGAAGAATGTTTTTAGCAAGACAATTCCTGCAAGATGATGATAGGTAGGCTATATCATAAAATATCATGTCTGAAACAGACCAGTCTTCCAAAATCAGTCCTAAGCCCAGTAATAATGAGAGCATAAGCCGCTGCAATCCTCATGGAACACAACTACAGAAGAAATATCGATTTTACAGCAAGATGAATTTATGCTAGAGGAAACATACACACGATAAAATAATAGGACAGGACTCTGTACAAGTGGAAAATTAGCCTCTCTTCAAACTTCAATCCTTTGAAAGGAGTTTGGATATGCACAAAAGCTCTGTTTCAGTGTGTGACAGCGAAAAATCTGACCTTCGAATCAACGAACTTTACAATCATATGTAAAAGGACGGCTTTTGGTCTATTTGTACAGTTGATTTCATGCTACTTTGCAAGGTGTTGAAAATATTCCCTGGGATTGAATTTGTTGCACTCCATGCTAGTTCATATTGGTTTCATGCTAACATCATCCGAAGGGATATTGGCATAGTTTTCAACAGGAGGCTTGTCATGAGGTTAGCCGTTTGTGTCCTGCACACAACTTCTTTTCGCAGCTCTGAGAAAGGAAGCATATTATATATTTTTATTGTCTATTTACCATGATTCAGTCACTTCCGTACTGATTTGGCACTTGTCATGCCATTTTTCCATGTGAACTAACCAGGTGATTAAGTGCATAAAGGGGTTAAAATATTTTATTTTAAACATACCATACAAAATAATCAACAGGACAAGTGAAATGAGGGGATCACCACTATGTTCATTGATACCTATCCATTCCTATATACCTTTTACATAGAATTGCATGCCAGATTGATTGCCCTATAGCTCAATTTGCCCCCATATGTCGATTGCATAGACCTTGGATGTCATAGATCACTGTCTACTGCACCGTGGAAACAATTCACTCATCAAAATATTACTCACTCTCACTAAGCGATAATAGTAATTAACAATTAATAATAGCTATAATCCTAAAACAAATTCCGACCATTTAGCATATGAAATCAGATCATCAGATGCACTAAGTTAAAGCATGATAAGTGTTAATTAATTGTAGCATGATAATAACTTAAAAGTGATGAGACATGACCACATGGGCTAGTGTATTTATTAATATAGTCCACGGGCTGGTGTAATTTATTAAATATTTTATATGGGCTTATTGTCTGTTCTTAAATGTAGTGCATATCTCTATTCTCTTAGAAACTTTCCTTCACCTAGAAGCTTCCTTCAGAAGCTTCCATGTATATCCTTTCTAATATTTATATATACATAATACAAATGAGTGTACAACATGCACCGTTGTGCCAATATCTTGTTGCTTTAATTATACATATCATTTGGTATTATAGCATGTCGATTGCGACCTTTTGATCTAGTCCTCTCTCAAGGCATTTCATTTTTTACTCTTACTAGATCTAACACCCTTACGCCTCGCCCGATTGAGGTCTTTGATTTAGTCTCCTTGAGGGATTCTACTTCTCACCCTCTACTAGATCCTTTCCCTACTAACTTGTTTCACAGCTTATCGACACAGCCTTTAGATCTAGTCTTTTCAAGGGTTGCCTTCTTGTACCCTTCCTAGATCTAACACCCTTAGGCCTATCTTATCAAGGCGCTAAATCTATTCTTTTCGAGGGTTTCTACCTCTTATTGTTGACCATTTTGGTATTATAGGCCAAAAACCGGTCTTCTTCTTTCCCTGTTGTTCTGAGCCGTCAGTCTTGAATGTATCTACCTTACTGCAAATGCTCAATTTCCCTCTGCAATAAGTCTTGTTCTTATAAAGAGTTGAGAGATCTAAGCCCTGTAGGTTTTCGGTTCAATATGGAGCTTATTTCGCGTTGAGCAATTGCCTTGGACAAGCCTTTTGGCAAAGGAATGGGCCAATTCAAAGAATGTAAGTCATTTATAAAGCTCCAAAGACAAAGTGCCCTTGCGGAGGGCAATTAGGTCGCAAACTGGACCGTTCAACAGGCTCTGAAGGGCAACTCGGACCCAAAGTGCCCTTTCGGAGGGTAGTGAGCATAATTGGGAAAGACAAAAGTCCGAAGGAATCCCTTGTCTTTTCTTTGGATTTCCTTCGGATTGAAAATCCGAAGGAATCCTTTGCCCCTTTTCTCTTTCCCGATTATGCTCACTGCTCTCCGCAAGGGCACTTCAAATTTGTTGACCATTTTGGTTCTGCAGGCCAAAAACCGGTCTCCTTCTTTCCTTGTTCTGAGCCGTCAGTCTTGAATGTATCCACCTTACTGCAAATGCTCAATTTCCCTTTGCAATAAGTCCTGTTCTTATAAAGAGTTGAGAGATCTAAGACCTGTAGGTTTTCGGTTCAATATGGAGCTTATTTCGCTTTGAGCAATTGCCTTGGACAAGCCTTTTGACAAAGGAATGGGCCAGTTCAAAGAATGTAAGTCTTTTACAAAGCTCCAAAGACAAAGTGCCCTTGTGGAGGGCAGTCAGGTCGCAAATTGGACTGTTCAGTAGGCTCCGAAGGGCAACTTCGGACCCAAAGTGCCCTTGCGGCGGGTAGTGAGCATAATCGGGAAAGAGAAAAGGGGCAAAGGATTCATTCGGATTTTATGTCCGAAGGAAATCCAAAGAAAAGACAAGGGATTCCTTCGGACTTTTGTCTGAAGGAAATCCAAGGAAGAATCAAAGGGTGAATTCCTTTGGACAAAATGCTCAAAGGAATTCTTTTGGACATTTGTCCGAAGAAATTCACAAAGAAGAAACCAAGGCAAGTTCCTTCAGACAAAAGCCCAAAGGAAAAGTCCGAAGGAATTTATCAAAGGGAAAGATCGAAAGAAAGGGCCGACGCCGAAGGGCAAGTTTTCCTTCGGGCAAAATATCCGAAGGAATTCCTTTGGACATTTTGTCCGAAGGAATTGAGAAGCCGAAGCAGCCCGAAGGGCAAGTGCCCTTGTGGGGGACTCTCAGCGACCGAAAAGGGATCCTCTCCTCTCTTCCAAAAGGGCACCTTCCCTTAGAGAAGGTTCAATTGCAAAAGGCCAAAGGAATTGCAAAAGGCCGAAGTTTCAGTTGCAAAAAGCCAAAGGAATTACCAAAGTGATGACGGGCCCGAGCACGTCAATTTCAGCATGGCGAACTAGCTGTTGGAGGTTTAAACATCTGGTGACGGGCGCGCGAATGTCAAATTCAAGGCAGCAAAATAGCTGTTGGTTTTCAAACGATGATAGGCTTGCGGAAGTCAATTTTACGGTGATGAAATAGTTGTTGGTTTTTGAATAGTGACAGGCCCGTAGACATCAATTTTGATGGGATGCATCCGCTGTTGAAGAGAAACCAAAGGACTGATTTCTTTCGGGCATTTTGCCCAAAAGAACTCATGATAAGTGGCCAAAACGAAACTCAACGACCTGCCGAGAAAGGAGCCTGAGTAGCCAAGAAAAGACGAGAAGAATAGCCCGAGAGCTCAAATTGCCAGAAAGAGAAGAAATAGCAAGGAAAGAGGGAATAAAATAGAGAATCCAGAACACAGCTATGCACACATACGACAACATTTGGAATGTTCCAAAGGATGCACTCAGCCAAGCACAGACGCGAATCAGATCAGCCCAGGTGGCAAAAGAAGGTGTCGACAGGAGAAGTTATTGCTGTAGATGAAACAGTCTCCACCAAGTGGTCATCAAAGAGCGCAAGCATTCAATAGCGCGGCCTGTTTTTCTTCATTTGAGCATTGATAAGCAGACAGTCGCGTAAGTTTCATAAAGAGGGGCGGCCTTGTCATTCAAATGATCAAGCAACTCATGCTTTTGCAGTGACATTTAATACGATTTAAGTACCAAAGTCAAGACTTGCGACAGCCACAACATGGTTCCTTCAGCAGACTTCCTCATTTCTAGGCATTCAACACAGCATGGGCCACTTGTTCTGGAAGGCGCCAAAGTCTTTTTCTTCATGCTATATATTGTAACTTCTCAATTGAGAAAGATATCTCTCATTTTGTAAGGTGAAGCTTAGCCAAATTTTACCTTTGAATCAATAAGAATGCGTTTTACCTCTATCTGATTGGTTATACTTTTGAGTATGTCTATGTATCAACTCTGTGTTCAGTCATTTTAGCTTGATGTTTTCATGGATTGACACCAACATACCTAGTGTAGCCAAGATTATTTCTGCAGGTTAACAGGAAGTGCTTCATCTGGAGCGCAGAGACAGAAGAGTAGTTATTTGACAGTGTGTTTTCTACAGCGCCTGTGGTAAGTTCCTTTTCATTATGTCTTCATTAAGCCCCTGTTAAACCTCCCTACAGTTTGGTCTTTTTGTCAGATAAAGTGTCTGTTTGCCCCCTTCTAGTCTGAAGTGTTAAAATAGCTGAGTAGATCAAAATCATTTGGTGCATCACCGTTTAGATAATTTCTATTTTGGTTATATCCTTCTCCCTTTTCACCCCCCTATTATTAGCACTAGTAGTGAAAGACCTCAAAGATGCATCAAAGGGAGCTAGCCCTTATCTGGAGATTCTCCCCTCAATTTTGCCAAGCGCACAGCAAGAGGGGAGTCTCCATTGTACTGCGTGGAAGAGAGAAGCCAAGTCTTCTTTCAAGGGTGCAATCCACAACGTCAACACTTACCCTTTACTAAATATAATCGCTTCAGTAACCTTCAGATATGTAAGTTACTTCAATGTTGGCATTTTTCATCAGATTGGTGCTGGAACCATTTACCAAGCAGAAGTTTCTCAAATCTGCATTGGTGTTCTAGTCACTTTGATGTTTTTTTCTAGAAAAAGACCTAATCTTGTAGGTGCATATTTCTCCTAACCAAAGTGTTTGATTAGACCAATTCTTGCACTGTCAGAATGAAATCTTTGAGAGCTTTTCGGCAAGTATCCACATTAAAGATCCCTAACATTATTGAGGGATCTGTGAACTTGAAAACTTGGCCTTTTGAAATTACTGTACTGTTTTTTTATATCATGACTCAGGCAGATTAACGAAAATTTTCATATCTTGAAATTTGGGTATGCAAATCAAGTGCTGTTTTTTTGCATGGAGAAGGACATTTGCATATCTATTTGCTAAGAGGTTTCGTTTTCATTTCATTGGCCGTGAAACCCTGGTGGATCCTCTTTATTAATCCCAGATCTGATCCAGAATGGCTCCAAAAGCTACAAGGGAATCCTCACAATAGTTAGGGGAAACGTACTGTTAAAGAAGATGATTATTGGACAAGAAAGGTTATTGAAACTATTGAAATTGAAAAGAGGCCGGTCAATCTAAACAGAGACAATGGGCTTGGTATTGGTAATTCTTGGCTTCCTATAATGAATCTTGTAAGGAGGTGAGATAATACATGGACTAACTAAAGTTGACTTGATCTTCATTGACTTATTAAACACTATAAGTTAACTTGTGGTTAGTTTTAGTGATAATTACTTTTTTGGTTCAAGGAGAGCCGACCTTAGTCCCTTATCATCAATGTTTTATATTTTTATTGTATAGGGTTTTACTAAGGCTGTAATTCCTCAGGGCATTTTTCTTTTTCACCTTCTCCATGAGTATGGGTTCACATATTGGACCCGAAACGTCGGAATAATTTTTGATTAACATGATGGATCCAAAAATCTCTTTTGCATATATTTTGGACATGCTAACAAAATTTCATAAAAAAGCTGGCAAAAGTTATGGGATTATTATAGGTTCTCTGGGCTTATTATGAAATATTAAGGCAAATTATAAAGTTCACTATATAGTTCCTTTAAAAAGCTCTATTTTATTTATTAATGTTTTCAAAGAAAACTCAATTGTAAAGCGGTAGTGTAGCATAAGGTAGTACCCATTGCCAATTTTAAGAACCCCTTTTTACCTACAAGGCTATATGTAATCGATGACACACATACAACTTATATCTGACCTCTTACATGTAATATCTGTAGAATGGCCCTCAGGGGTAACTTTGTAATCAACTTGCATGCTTACTAGCCACATACGACGATTCACTTCTCAGCCTGTATGCATTAGGTAGGTTGGTTTTAGTTGAAATTGTGATCACTAGTACTAGCAAGTACCACATTGACATTTGGTTTTGATGTAGTAGGCTGGTAGCACTGGAACAATTCAGCAGTTTGTTGTCTGAGAATAATGCTATTTCAACTTGAGCTCAAAAATGCAAATACCATTCACATGTTTGATATATCACCACCTGATCTTATGAGTTCCAAGTTATAACAACCATCCATAAGTGTCCCTTATTTAATGCAGTAATGCCTGAAGTAAGGGTATATCATTTCTCGGTTCAAAAATACACAATAATACTGAGATAACAATTCATGTGCAAAAAATATAATAAAAAAGGCCCTGGCAGACACACCTCCGCACACTAGTTTCAATGTTTGAGGCCACTGGGGGGAGGAAAAATCTTAGTTTTATGAGTTTGGAATGGTTAAACCAGCAATAACAGATTTAAAATCAGCATTATACGTAGAAAGAAAATAACCCTGGTCCTCAAAAAAATGCACACCAATTTCTGAGCGTTAATTCTAGGCCGAATGAGCAAGATTTCCGTAAGGATAGATATGTCAAGGTGGAACATATTTTTGAATCAACACCAAGCTAGAATCCTCTCAAGCATGAAAAATGATTGGATTGCACTTCTTAAATAAGCTGCTTGGATGCATCACTTGTACCCTTGGTGCCTTCCAAAAACCATGTATATGGTAGACATTTATGTGCACACACACACACACACAAATTGGTAATGAAGCAAAAAAATGCAAGGTGGCATTTGGTTGGATAGCATTATTCATGAATCATAAGCACATGTACCTCAGGATTGAGGTCTTTACTATTGGAGTCTACATCGTCACAATTTGAAAAATTGAATGCAAAAGGAGTTCACATTTATCTTTCTAATCTTAATGTCTATTTTGTCCAGAAAAGCTAAAGATGATTTAGAACTGCATATATTTTGTGTGGTTTCTTTATTAAATGTTTTATAATTTTAATTAAATGCTTTCATCTATTTGGGGTTTCTTAGGGATAACAGTAACACAACCTTGGCTTAGAAAGTTCTTTGTTATGTTTATCAGACATTACAGAGGGACCTAAATTGTTTGGCCGATGCCGATCGAAGCACAAGAAGAAGAGCACTGGAGAGGCTGCAAAAGCAGCTCCTTCAGGGTGAAATAAATCATTCTCCAACTTATTTGGCAGACCTACAGGTTAATTTTTGTTTCTATTCCTATTTTACTTCAGCCAGGTTGGTTTTTTTGGAGAGACCATCTGGGTTTTGTGTGCATAATTTAGTACCATGCATGTGAATTCCAGTGATTTATTTTCTTAGACTTTGGTTAGAAATAAATTTTGTTTTGAAATTCAAATAATGCATCTTACATTACACCATTGAGAGCAGAAAGGTTACAAATTAAAATTAGAAATTACCTGGTTAGCAGACCTCTTTCAACAGTCTTTAGGATCTAATATTTTTGCTTTTGCCCGTATTTGCAGTTTCTGAAAACAGCTACTTTAGACATAATATGAGCCTCAAATGAAAATCTCTATGTTAGACACAATATTAGCTTCTAAATTATGGAAAAGTGCTGTAGGTTTTATAATGAGAAACCTTATTACCTCTGTCAATACAGTTCCAAGCTTAGGTAAGTAGTCTTGGTCTTATTAAGGTTTTAGAAAATTTAGAACCATTGGTACAAATTCTAATGCCTGAATCTGGTTTGCCGTTTGGCAACACCATGAGAAGAGAAGATTTTTTTGCCCTTATAATGCATACTTAAGATATTTTTTGATAATGCCCAGCAGCTCAGATTCAATTTATCCATACCTTGTTGATTTCCATCCAAAGGGCGCTGTAAAATTCTGTTTGTAGGAAGGTTTCATACTCAGTTTTCTGAAACTGTTTGGAAGATTTGCCACCAGTCAGAAAATTGAATATGAAACCTTGTCATTCTTGATGATGGCTGTGTAAAGGACTGATGATTCATGGTATGTGAGATGTTTTTAGTATTGTAAGATTTTAAGTGAATTATAAGAAGCTATCTTCTGTGAAATTATAAAATATTATTTTTGACACAGTTTTTGTTATGGTAATACTCTTTACCAAAAGGTTGATCTTCAATACAGTTGTTTAGAAATTTCAGAAATCTTACCGATGATGGTTCTTCTGCCAATTGTTTTGTGATCTATTAATGTGCTGCATTGTAGGACTTTGCAATTTACTGTGTAGATATTAATTTGTTTGTGTGTTGCTTGTTAATGTTATGTAAGTTTAGTTGTTCCTAAGATGAATGTATTTAGGACTACTGTATTTTTAAATAATTTATTATGGGATTATAATGCTGTTATGACCGATTGTTATATTCCTGACATATTAGGGAGGAAAATGTTGCATTTAGTAGACAAGATATCTCTTATTTGGATGCTAGGAAAATGTCTTACGAACTATTGATTTGTTCTGAAGCATGGTCTGAGACATAGATGGCATAACCCGCGAGTAACCGCCGGTTGGTCGGTTACTCACCAGGAAAACCACCAGGCGAATAACTGCCACTCAAAATGGCCAAATTTGAAAAACCGCAATTTTTTTTACAAAGGCAAAAAATACTTGAAATTCGCCCGAAGCAGACAATATATAAATAAAATAAACATTAAGTATAAGTACATTGTACTTATACTGTAAGTTATATTTTATTTATATACTTTCAGGATGTTTGAGAGTGGTTTTGGACCTCTAGGATCTATAATGGAAATTTTAGGTTTTGGAGGATCCTATCATATTTCAGACTTAGTCAGATTTCAGGGTTTCAGACTTAGCCATATTTCAGGATTTCAAAATTTCAAGGAGACATCGTAGGAGGAATGAACGCTGCATGAAGGGATGTAGGTATGATAGAATAGTATGAGAACATCTCTCGCAAAGTGCCACAAGTTGACCCCACCCCATTCCCTGTGCATAGATTAAAACTGATACAATGATACTTATACAAGAATCTACAAATACAAATTACAAGAATCTATATTTTTCTCTTCCCTGCTCTCTGGAAAACTAAGGGAGACTGAAAAAGTCTAGTAATCTATGCACAGGGAATGGGGTGGGATCGATTTGTGGCACTTTGCAAGAGATGTTCTCATACTATTCTATCATACCTACATCCCTTCATGCAGGCTTTCATCCCTCCTATAATGTCTCCTTGAAATTTTGAAACCCTGAAATATGGCTAAGTCTGAAACCCTGAACCCTGACTAAGTCTGAAATATGATAGGATCCTCCAAAACCTAGAATTTGCATTATAGCTCCTAGAGGTCTGAAACCACTCTCAAACATCTTGAAAGTATATAAATAAAATATATTTTAAAGTATAAGTTTACATTTAGATCTAAATATAAACTTATACTTAAATGTTTATTTTATTTATATACTGTCTGCTTCGGGTGAATTTCAAGTATTTTTGGCCATTGTCAGTTATTGCCGGTTATTGGACTGAGCAGGTCGAATAATCGCCGGTTACCCAGTTTGGCCCTTTGGCGAGTACTTGCCCCAACCGGTTATGCGAACTATGGTCTGAGACATACAATGTAGTAGAAAGTAATCTGACAACGCCTTCACGACAAAGGTCCATAATGCAAACTATCAGATTTGTGCAGAGTTGAAGTCTAATAATTTATAGATTCATGGCAGTTTGGGAATAGTATCTAATGTGCTTCAGCAAGATGCCCTACCAAAATTTCTTTGATCTGGCACCTTGACCATTGGTAATTTAATTTTGTGCAGTTTTATGTAACAAATTTGATCCTGCATTTAGTTGGCCAATTGTTTTGTGGGCTGATCATAATCATATAAATGTTTTTGTAATATGATTTCTCGGAAACGTTTAATCTGTAGTGATGCATTTGTTAGCCATAGTTGGTTTGGATATTCAATAGTCATCCTGTTGACGCAGAATGATACGTGACTGTGCAGCGACAGGGTGCTGCTTGCATTCTGCTCTTAATGAAACACTTGAGGCTAAATCATATTTTTAAATAGTTTGACAAATAATATAGTTTGATGCTAGGTGATTGTGATCTATTGTATTTGGATTAGTCCTAGCAATCAATTGGGAATTGTCTTGGGGCCTTAAATCTCAACAGTCTGTAAAATAATGCATATTAAAACCAATATTGCAGTTGTAAGAATGAAGGAGGGAACAGTGGACAGTGTCAGTTCAAGAATATCTAGAGAAATATGTAGTATGCCAATAAATAGAACAGTTCTTGTGAAGACACATTCTGAATGCTAAGAATTTGCTGGTTGCACGTGATTAGACCGCAGCCCTAAAAATAATGTGCAGGAAATGAAGATGAGCAACATTGAGACAATGCTTAGTTATCACAAAGGAGCAACTAAATGCAAGCAGTACTGGAGCTTCTTGTAGCTGCTAAGCATTAGAAGGGAACCAAAAGTGGTGCACAAAATCGTGCTTTGATGAAATTTAGAGCAATAAAAAAGATAACTCAGAAATATGTAGAGCAATAGCAGGTTTGACACTTGGCTGCAAAATTAACATAACTATGGTTGTTTTCCAAGATATTTTTGTCACTATGGCGAGGAGAGTGTGTATTCATCTCTAGGGAAGCCTAAGTGTTGGTGCAAATAATAATGTCCACAAATGACCTATTTAACCCTACCCAAGATAATTGAGACACGATCTTCATCTACTCTACTCCATTAGCATTGCTTAGCATCCATTAGATAAGCACCCACAATATCATAAAAGCACAAATAAGAGGAGAGAGAATTTTTTGTGGTATAACGAGTACACATCACAACACTAGCACTTCAACACAATATCACTTCATTGTATGATATATAAGGCACAATACCCTTGTATTGCCTATCTCATGATTGAGTTAAGCATATGCCGACCATATGGGTAGGATAGGGATTATAATTAAAGGACCAAGGTACAAGGGGAAGGTGTACCTAAAGTGTGTCCATTTATACATCATCCAGTGGCCACGAGACAATGCTGGTACCTCATGCGAATAAATGCCAAGCTATAAAAGGACTAAGGACTTGACAACCTAGGATTACACTAAGGTGCTTACCATGCAATATACACCACCATCCCCCCTTAATTCGGACTGAGGAAGGCTGCACTTGCAGCTTGTGGAGATTGTATCAAATTGTAGTTCTCCAAAGATTGCTACACTTCATTATCAGTATAACCATCACTGTATCATACCACTCACGATTTACTTTTTCACTTTAACTCATACACTGCACTTTAGCACTACATTTTATCACTTGAAAACTGAGGGGCTTTTCACTAATAATTTTACCTGTATAAAATGCATCCATTCGTAAGTCGAGTGTGGATTTCCCAATCACATCCCCTCCTCAAGCCAAATTAATTGGTTGAGGAACTTGATGAAGAAATGCATAACATGTGAAGTTCCATCAGTTACAAACCTATACTAGATCATCTTATGAAGAGGTGGTTGTAGATGTAGAAGCAAATGCAACCATTCTACAAAATTAAAAGCATGTTATCATCTCCATCAAAGCTTGTCGGCAACTCATCATTCATCACCAACAAACCCTATAGGTAATTGTCCATCAAAGCCCTTAGAAAACTCATCCATCATCAACAAATCTTGTTGACAACTCATCATCCATCATTAACAAATCCTATTCACAACTATCCATCAAAAGTTTGTTGGCAACTCATCATCCATCATCAACAAACCCTATTGGCAATTGGGCATTTTGTAAACATCTGTGGGCATTACATAAACAAACATGTTGGAAACTCATCCATGTTAGAAGCAAAAGATTGTGATTGAAATCATCCGAGTCATCTCAAGAGAGGGCCGAGGGTCACAACAGAGGACCCAGGCTATCCACTTAAGAGATGACTGCTAAATTGACATCCAATCCATCTCAAAGAGCAAGGATTGTATCATCTGCAAGTATCAAGTATAGCTAATCAAAGTGGCATGGTGTAATGTCCCTTTAGGGCCGAATTAGAATAATTTGGGTTTTCCAACAAACCCTAACATAAACACATGCAACTTTTGATTTTCTGATTCAAATCCTAAGCAAATAAAATTCATAATTCTGTACATGCTAATTTTAGGGCACAAATACAACATTTTATTCACCAAATAATTGTCTAAAATTCAAGAATATTACATCCAATAATACTACATTCAAATCTGATTTTTATTATCAATTCAATAGCTGAAAATATTTTAAAAATCACCAGCAATGTATGTATGCCTTAAACAAAATATTTAGGCATGAATAAGCCTTGCAAAATGTACTTTCAACCCCAAGGGTGGGTTGCCACTCTCCCAAACCTGTTTGCTACCCTCACAAAGGCCTGCACGGTGGTTCACTTCCCTAGAAAAGGGCCTCCAACAGCTGCGTCCCACTCACAAACCCTTCCAATTGCTGTGCTCCCTGCAAAAGTTGCCCTAGAAGTATGAAATTGCCAATTTCTGCTCAATGTAACCCTTGAAATAGAGTTACCCTGTTGAAGATTAAGGGTTTTCGTCCTTACTTCAGTCTTTCAATGAAGGATTTTGTCTTCAATGGATGTAAGTCAAGCAAATTGTGCCCAAACTTATGATTTCAATTGATAACAATAACATGATCCCTCAAATGAATCTCCTTTTTCCCTTTTATATCCTTTCCAAAACTCAATTTCCAAACTCTTCTTTACTTTAAGATTAACATAAGTTGCCGACAAGAAGTTATTTTTTGGCTAACTTAGTCATTATATTATTTTACTTTAAGTATTGAAAAATATTTTTTATTTTAATAATAATATTATTCTAATCTCAAAAAAGCGGACATTACAGTTTGCCCTTCTCAAATTTGCTTGCCTTCAAGGAAATGCAAGCTCCATTCTTCACTCCTTGTACCCTTCCGCAAATACCAGGATTCCAAATCAACCTCAGGGATTCTTCAACAACCTCTTCCACCTTTGCTGCAACAACATACTCTTCATCCTTTGCTTCGGCTGAAAACAAGCTCAGCTGCTCCCACTCATGCTTGTCATGTGCCGTGATCATTGTACTCTCCTTGGACATTTGCAAACTATGCACTTTTTGACTCGTAAGAGTCTCTTTATCAACACTCATACGGGTTGTTCCTATTTTTAAACCTGTACATAGAACAAACAAGTCAATTCAATCAAGAGCTCCCCATACCATCCTTCAATTGCTTTATCATGCCTCATAGGCATGTTGTTCAACTCTCTTCTTCATAATTTTCATTCATGTGATGGACTTCCAAAGGTCCAACACTTATGAAGCTATAATGACAGCGAAATCCGTCTAATTGCCCATGAACTTTGTTTACCTTTTTGAAAAACTTGTTCTCATATGGGCTGAAAAAAAAAAGATGTGCATATCTCTCCCTACCACAAGTACAAGCTTCCCATCTTGGCACCAAAAATATGAGCAAACATTTCAGATATTCCTTCTTGACTTGAAATCCAATGATGTACTCTTCCCAAAAAAGACATAAATCAGCTTGTATGCAAGCTGAAAACAATTTATGACAGTCATGAATTAACTGGTTTTCCACCCAAACCGGAGCTATGTTGGTTGAAGTATTCATTCTCTTTAGTTGAACCCACTCACCAACATTTCCTAATGATTTAGTGGCCTCAAAAAGATTGATCTTGCAACTGATCAAGTCTGGAAATAACAACTTATAATCTGATTTTACCAAAGTTAGCAACTTGAAAATGGAACAACAGTTGCAAAATTGAAACCTCCTTGCAGGAATAAGAAACGTGAGCATTGTAATGACTGAAAACACTTCTGTAAAGGCTGAAAATTCTTTCCCAACAGCGACTGATTGGAAAATGCTCCATCCCATGACTGGAAATACTTGCCAACCCACTTGTATGGATGCAAATGAAATCATGTGGTGGTTGATTTGTATTTTCACCTAGATCCCATGTCAATATTTGGAATTTGCAATTCCCAATCCTTGAGCCTTCTGGTGATATTGATGGCTTTTGCTGCACCCCTCTTGTTAGGTTTGTACTTTTCATCTGTCGCCAACAATTGTTTCTTCCAATCTCCCTCATGAAATCTAGAGTCATGCGATGATAATGAACTATTGTTAGAATCAATGCAAAAATCAACATTGTCTTCTAAAATATACCTTTCCATAAGAGTCATTTTGAAAGATTTTTGCTTTGCAAAAATATTCTGAGTGTTCTTCTTTCTCAATTTCAAGGTCTTAAATAGCTTCAAATTTTTTTGATGTCGACCTCTCTTCTTCTTCTTCGAGACTCCTGAGGTCTAGGGCTTAACCCTACAAACTTCATCCATGCCTTGGGACCCATTGCCCTTAGTTCCTTCTGAGATTCTTACATAGCTTGCAATATCACTTTCATGGCTCCCTGTATTGACTTCATCTTTCTGTCACCGACTTGCATGATGAAGAGTTTGCAAACAACTCGCTACCCACAATTGGCCATAACATGGTTCTGATACCACTGTAATATCCCTTTTAGGGCAAAATTAGAATAATTTGAGTTTTCTAACAAACTCTAACATAAACACATGCAACCTCTGATTTTCTAATTCAAACCCTAAGCAAATAAAATTCATAATTTTGTAGTTGCCAATTTTAGGGCACATATACAATATTTTAATCACCAAATAATTGCCTAAAATTCAGAATTATTACATCCAATAATAGTACATTCAAATCTGATTTTTTTTAATCAATTCAATTGTTGAAAATATTATAAAAATCACCAGCAATGTATGTATGCCTTCAACAGAATATATAGGCATGAATAAGCCTTGCAAAATGGACTTTCAACCCCAAGGGGGTGTCGCCACTCTCCCATACCTGTTTGCTGCCCTTACAAAGGTCTGTAAGGTGGTTCGCTGCCCTATAAAAGGGCTTCCAACAGTTGCGTCCCACTCACAAACCCTTCCAATTGCTGTGCTCCCTGCAAAAGCTGCCCTAAAAGTCTGAAACTGCCAATTTTTGCTCAATGTAACCCTTGAAATAGAGATACCTCGTTGAAGATTAAGGGTTTTCATCCTTACTTTAGTCTTCCAATGGAGGGTTTCGTTTTTAATGGATGTAAGTCTAGCAAATCGTGCTCAAACTTATGATTTCAATTGATAACCATAACATGATCCCTCAAATTAGTCTCCTTTTTCCCTTTTATATCCTTTTCAAAACTTAATCTCCAAACTCTCCTTTGTTTTAAGATTAACATAAGTTGCCGACAATAAGTTACTTTTTAGCTAACTTGGTCATATTATTATTTTACTTTAAGTATTTAAAATACTTTTTATTTGAATAAAAAATATTATTCTCATCTCGAAAAAGGGGACATTACACATGGCTATCCAAAAATAAAGGATGACAATTGACAACATTCATATTTTTCATTAATCAATGGATGACCAATCAATCTCTAGAATAGTAGTTTTGTCCACCATCATACCATATATTCAATGAATACAAGGTATAGCATTGCTCAACTGTCATCTCCATCAAGGTGTATAAACTTCACATTAACAAAAGCAAACCTATGACCCCATCAAATTGGCACAAGGGATCCATAAGAAAGAAGAAATTAATGTAGAAGAAAATGAGAGTATGAAGATGCTCTAGAAGAGGAACAAGTTCCCCTTTAAAACACAAGAGCCTTCAATAAGGATTGACTTAAGCCAGCTCCTGTGCATCATTAAAAGTTTTACATTATGGCAAGTCCAATGTGCATGCTTCTGACTAATATCTGCCTTTCTTCTGCTTTCGGGTATGGACTCAATTGACCATATATCTGAACCAGCATAATGATCATCTATGGTGAGGGGCCAAAGGCCTCACCATTGATGATGTGCATTTTTATTACCTTCTCAAATATGAGTGGCGATCGCTCCATGATCTATCATCATCCATACATAATCATCTCATCTAATAGGTGCCAACTTAGAATCATACCAACTCTGCTTCTTTGAATGTTGACTTTGAGGTTTAGAATACCTCCTT
Organism: Torreya grandis; assembly: GCA_037957365.1. Taxonomy (NCBI): domain Eukaryota; kingdom Viridiplantae; phylum Streptophyta; class Pinopsida; order Cupressales; family Taxaceae; genus Torreya; species Torreya grandis. The sequence goes on from JARHVA010000327.1 coordinate 2,245,529, forward strand.
GTGCAAAAATATGCCCTTGGTGAACCATACTCCTCATCTATGTATGAATTAGGCTATAATCGTTCCTTTTTATAGGGAGTTAAAATTGGTAAGGACCCATGAGTGAAAACAAACATTGTACTTTGCACATAAGAAATAGGAGTATCATGACCCTAAAACTGATCCCCATGGACTCAAAATTAACCTCATGTCTATGTTCAATATATCCACCTTCTATATAGTTCATTTTCTTGAGTATCCTCCATCAAACCTTTGCTTTGGATTAATTGTCTTCCTTGGCTTTATAGGAAGGCACATTATCTGAATCATGAATTTGATATTGATCTTTGGAGAAATGCGGGTCCTTCAATTGTCCTCCATTATTATTCAATATCATCCATTTGCTTGTAGAATCTTTGATGGGTATGTCTTGATTTTCCATAGTATGAGAACTTCTTCTCTATCTTGCTTTGATTCATCATTATAACCTATTTCCTTTGCAAATATGTTGATAAATTCAACACTTAATCCCATCTTTTCTGTTGACAACACATTGCAAAACATACTTTAAATTTAAAAATTCTGATCCCAAGATGTAGAGCTTGGAAATAGCTTTCCGATGCTTCAAACGTTACACAAAACAGACTTAAGATGGAGCAGATATGGACTCCTGAAGTTTCTGTTAATTATTAAATTTTTTTTTGACTCATCGCTCCTAAACAATCAAAATTTTTAATTTCTTTGAGATTTCCACATGCAAACATATGTAAGTATAATATTTGGAACAAAAAGGATACATCATAGTTGAATCCAAATATACTACTAGAAAAAAATTGCAAGAATAAAAAAAAGGATCCAGATGAACTTGAGAGTTACCTTTTTACCACTTGTTAGAATCACCTTTCAAATCTCACACTGCGAGCAACTTGATAATGCAAAATATTCCTTCTAGATTGATTTGGTCATTCGCCTTCTCTCATGGGTAACGAAAAAAATAATATAAAAGATTGTTTAATAAAAACTCTAAAATCCCCTCAATGAGAATTGAACTTGAGTATGAGAAAAATGAACTTGGAGGCTTAGCTAACCAATTCATAGGCTTGGCTAAAAGGTTAGGGGACACCTATATGTTTTGCTTGTCACTCGACTTCTCCTTCACTTCTTTGTGACTTCTTGACACCCTTGCCTTCAATTTTTCCTTGGTTTCCTTCAAACTTGGACTTGCATGCTTCCCTTGGCTTTGTGTGCCCTTTGAGGTGCTCACTCTTCTAGGTCTATACGCTTCCTGCTACATGGCTTTGTTCCTGGTTGTTTTGCGTGTTGTCACACCCTCATCACCTCATGCATGCCTCACATTGGCTAAGCTTGTTGCTCTTTTCCCACCCCAGCTGACGCTCCATGTTGCTCTTGTCCTCTATGCTTTTGCAAACTCCTTCATGCACCTTCACAGCACAACTCATGCAAATTTGCTTGCCTTCCTTTGCATACGTTGGTGCCTTAACATTACACCCACATCTTTGTGATAGGGATCCAAAGGTGCCATCGGCTGAGGCTCTTCCATGGATGCTGCAATCACCACTTTTTGGTTATGTTCCTTGCTGCGGATTATATAAAACACCACTCCACCGCTACAAGCTTCACTTAGCCTCACTTGGGATCTGTGATTGCTCAACCACCTGTGCTCAATCGCCAATCAGCTGGTGGTGGAAATTTTAGAAAACGTTACAAAGTCAAACATCTGAAAATATTGAGTGGAATATTGTAATTTCAAAAAATTGAATTTAAAAAATTTGGAGGGAAAATGGCTCGAATCTTCAACATCGAATTTGAGGGGTCAAACGATGAAACTATAAAAGGTGCAAAGTACACCCCTAATGATAGTTTTCCGAATTTACCAAATATGCAAACGGTTTGGGAAGACTTTACCTCTAGATCTTAGAATTAGGGTTTTGTGGAATTACCCAAATTCTCAGTTACTCCCAAACTGTGAAGAGTTTGAAACCATTGTCCAAACTATAGCCTCCTTATGACCCAATCTACCATTGGCTGTAACAGATTTGGAAAATTTCCTTCAAATTCCTGAATTTGCCATTTTGCTTCAAACTTTCACTAGAAGACCTTGGCTCGACTGTTGGTTCTGCATTTCATTCTTACACTTCTCAAAATATTGGGGGTTTAACCCCCAAGTCTGGTGCTATGTTGGCATAGATAATAATGTTCTTAAAGGATCTATTGAACTCTAAGTAGGATTGTTTAGACATGATCTTTAGCTTCTCGTCCATTAGCATTGCATGGCATTTCATCACACAAGCATCCATAATATCAAAATAGCACAAATGGATAGAAGGAAACATAAGATTTGATGGTACAATGAGTACCATATCACAATACTATCACTTTGGCACAATCTCACTTCACTTGTACAATAGACAGGGTACCATCCCCATCTATGTATAGCCTATCCCATGGTTCACCTGAGCACACATTGACCATATGGGTAGGAAAGGACTTATAATTAAAGGACCAAGGTACATGGAGAAGGTGTACCATAATTGGGCCCATTTACATGGGAAGTTGCACTTTAAGTGGGCCCATTTACATTTCATCCAAAGGAATCACACAATTATGGTGCCTCATGGAAACAAACACCAAGCTATAAAAGGACTAAGGCCTGACAAGTTGGAATTATACTAATGTGCCCACTATGCACTAACACTAAACACCCTCAATTGGAGTTTTGCAAAAGTCATTTCTAAACAATAAAGTAAAGAAATGACAGTACTGGAACCGATCACATATCATTATTCTTTTTATTACATTTTCTTAATGTCAAAAAGTCAAAGTGCACAAAAGAAAAAGTCAAAGTGCATGAAAGATCGATCACTTGTTTAAACTTTACTTTGAAACAAAAGAGAACGTAGGATGAGAATGAAGAGGGTCAGTCAAATAAGAGTAAAAGTTACTGTACAAATCAATTTTGCATGCTTGTTTTGCATAAGAAAAGGTCTGAATTAAAGAAGAGAAAGATGTCCTAGAAGATGCTCTCTTACAACATGCATGCAAGATGGAGGAGGGTACTTTTTTGGGATGTTCTTGTGAAAGATGGGATGATATTTTGTTAGGACATCCACAACAAGTTTGTAGGACATCCTTTTTGACATCGATGTGCATATGGAGGATATCTTGCAAGGATGTTCATGTGTAAAGCGGGAGGATGTATTGTTAGGATGTTCATGCTCAAGGTGGGAATAGGTCCTACTAGGACATCCATGCTCAAGGATGGTGGGTCTAATATTGCATGAGGTTGGATGTAATGTCCCTTTTAGGGCAGAATTAGAACCAATGGGTTTTCCCAACAAACCCTAACAATAAATGTAATTTTTTGATTCTTTTTAAATCAAGCCCTAAGCAAATGCAAATTTCACATTTCTGGAAGTGCCAATCAGGGCACAAAATTTATGTTTTATTTACCAAATAATTATTAAAAAATCCAGAAATATTACAGCGAATAATAGTCCATTCAATACTATGGCTGGAAAATTATGATAAAAATATTATAAATGTTTTGATGCCTTCAAACTGAAGTTATTCTTGAATTAGCCTTGAAAATGTTACTACAAATCCCAAGAGGTTCGCTGCCTCCCTAGAAGTCTGCTGCCCTCCCTAGACAGTTCGCTGCCCTTCTAAGGCTCCCAAATCAGCTTGCTAGCTTTCCAAACCTGTTCGTTACTCTTCTTTGATGCCCCTTCTGCTGCATGAACCTGAAAATGCTGTTCAAAACACCTCAACGGATCACTGATGCCCTATGCAACCTCTGAAAAAAGGCTGCCCTGCTGAAAGGTAAAGGTTTTCGTCTTTACATCAGCCTTCCAATGAAGGTTTCCGTCTTCAATGGATGAAGTCAAGCAAATTGTGCTTAAACTTTGATTTCAATTCATAAACATAACATGAGTCTCCAAAAGAAACTCCTCTTTCCTTTTTATATCCTTCCCCCAAAGGGGTGCGTTCCACTTTGACGGAAAATTCAAATAATCAAAAAGCAACTTCCTTATAAATTCACTCAAGGGCTAATCTTGTCCATGACCCTTAAAAAGCCCCCTTCTTAAGTAAAAAATAGAAAGGAGTTGCCGATATATTCACTTTTCGAAACTAAGGCATATTATTATTTTTATTTTTAAAGTATTTAAAAATAATTTATATTTTAATAAGAATATTATTTTATTTTTAGAAAAGCGAACATTACATTGGAGAAACTCTTGTTAAATGAAGAAAGGTGTCTTGTTAAGATGTCCTAACAAGTAGTCAATGGAGACCACAAAAGGAAAAATGATGGAACACATTTTATAGGTGACAACACGATCTTCACAAAAGAAATCATAGTGAAAAACCTTATCATGAAAGACATCATCAGGAAGACAACATTGAACATATCAGCACCGAAGACATTGCAGAAACCAACAAAGTAGATTTCCCTAAAACTTAGAAACATTTCCAATTCCTGGCTTAGAATTGCCTAGATTTTGCAAAGAGTTTTTCTTTGGCATGTCCCGCAAAACAAGGATTCCAAGGAAGAGTGTGCAGGGTCCACTGCTCCAGAGTTAATAGTGTACAGTCAAACTTGGGAGTACTCGGCCCCTTGCGAAGAGTCTTGTGACTGCTTCAGTGTGACGACATCTTGTATAAGTCTGCTAATAATGTTATCTTAATTTTATGCACTTGTCAGCAATATTAATGTAGCACACATTGCAATAAAAAACTGAGTATAAATGTAATTACAAATAGCTGCAGTTGTAACCAACCTTTATAATCGTCTGAGAATCTGGACAGTCTCTTAGGAGGCCCTAGAGAGAGGGACAATAAGCATAATACAAATTAACTATTTTAGCACACGCTTAAATATCTTATACAAAACGATTTTGTTGAGCCTAACCGAAGCATATCACCAGTAATTAATGTTTGCCACCAGACAAACCTTGTTCTCATAACAAAGATCTATGTTTTCAGTTACAAAGATAAATGATTTACTAATAGTATTTATCACATCTATTTTATCATCACACAGAATTTGTTGTTTATTCCTTTCAGGTTGCATGGGATGACACCATTCTCAAGAATCTTTTGAAAGCTCTCAATGACAGTGTTGAAAAATGCAGGGAACTTGCAATTCACATAATAAATGGAGTTGTGAGCAGGATTCCACAGGTACCCAGATTCTGAAATCAAACTAATATTGTGTTTCTTATAAGCTAATTTTAATCAGAATACTGCTGTTTTTATCTTCAATTATGATCAAATGTCTATTCAGTTAGGACGACAGAAAACTCATTTTGAGGGATTCGCACATTATTTATAACAATTCAGTGCCATATACTGTATATCTTGAGCTTGCTGTATTTCCAAGTGTTGTGCTTTTGTGAATTGTTTCAGGTGGATCAAACAGTGACATTGGTAATACCGCGAATAGCGCAAAGAATGGGTATGTATTACCATGTAACCTTTTGCCCTATGTTTCTAGACATTATCTTTAGCTTGGTAATCCCTACCTTTAAGTTGTCATTAAGTATTTTATTGGCTACTAGTTAGTTAAGCTTTTCCCAATGTTTCTATAGGTTATTTTTAGTAAAGGTCTCCTTTGTATAGTTTCATTTCTTCATTTATGGTATTTACTTCTACTGTCCCGGCCCCTGGGTGGTTCCTTCTTTGTTTTACTGTTTTTCTCAGTAGATTAGAAACTGTGTAGAGAACAAGGCTATGATAGGAAAGCTTTATAATTTGATAGTGTGTCCTGTGCAGGTAAGCTTCCATTAATTGAGAGTTCAGAAGAGATCCGTCTACAAATGATAAATTTTATATGCAGCGGCTGCATGAGGCAATGCTCGGAGGATACTCTTAAACATGTGGCACCAGATCTCACTCAGGTAAGTGGTATTAAGTTTAGGTGAACGTATTGTTTTTTTGTGCAGAGGTGAGGATATCATGTGGTCTCTTGGTTTTATTATAATATATAATTTTTTTATTAACTGATGTGCAAGATGCTTTGATAGGTCTTGTGCATATCCCTTGGAGACCAGTTTCACGAAATTAAAAAAGGAGCATCCAGGGCTATTGGCATGCTTACAGAACGTTCAAGTAAGATCTTTAGTGAAATGTCTGAGCAACTACTTAGAGCAATCCTGCCAAACATCGGTCATACACATTCTAAGGTCTGTTATATGTTGTCTAATTGTTTTTCCTTTTTACTTGTGTATGCTGGAAAGAGGTTATTCGTGATCCTACTGTGTGACCAATAGGCATGCTTCTGCATATCCAATTATTATAGTTGACCATTTCTTGTTAGAGCACATGATATTCAGTATATTTGTGGAGTCTCCTTGCTGCTTAGGTTTCCTTGTGTGGAGAAATCAGAAAAAAATTACATGCAAATATTGTATAGGAGTTACCTGTCTCTGTTTTCATGGTTACTCATACCTTTATATTGGTAAAGCCTTGCATTTTTAACTATAAACTAAGGACATGATAGGACAGAATTACATAATTTATGTCCTGAAATTAGCATCACTAAGTTCCAGTGGCCTGCTTCCTTGATGTTTACTAGATAAATGATTCAAAGCCTTATTTGGATTTTTTATTGAATGAGGAAGTGGAAACCCTTTGGCTCTCTAAGCATCCAGTGTCAACTCCAAAAAAGACCTGGTCCTAGCACTTTATTGATTAATAAGAAGGAATAATAGTCATGAATCATATAGAGTTGGAAAGCTATGACATCTATGAATGAAGTTTGTGTTCAAGCTTTTTTGAAAGTACCATAGAGAATTCTCATGGCACATAGAGGATTCGATGAGTGAAGCCATACTTATTACCAGGACAAATGCACATATGGTTATTTGAAAATAGCTGCAACTGAGTGTCGCGTGCACCTGCGTAGAACAATCTCTTGAATAGGGAACTGCTAAGCTATTAGTTTGTTAAAGTCTTTAGTTTGCATTAAGATAATTGGCAAGCCCAGATATTGTCCATTTGGTCTTCCAAATGGTGCATCATAGTGGTTTCAAAAAAAGAGGCAACATTTTATGATGGAAACCTCTCCAAGAGGATATATAGCCTGTAAAAAAGATTCTATGTAAAGACGATAGGTTGAGGTGCAATATTGGAATGCCGTACTCGGGGAAAAGATTTGAGATGTACAAATAGTGGGGAAGGGCAGAGGGACTTGAGTGGTATCTTGCACAAGGAGGTTGTATGAGTAAGAAAGGGGATTGTATGATTCTGCTAGGTTATAATCTACACTTCGATGTTCATACAATCCTTGCTTGTCTTTACCGAGCTTAATTTTGTGTTGCATCAAATGACTCCTTTTTATAATTTTTCCTTTGGAGTTTAGGGGTTTTAATCAGTTTTTGCTTTTTGTTATTTTTTATCTTTTCTATTCTTGTATTATGCAACACCTAATAATGGGCCGTACTCATAAAATTTTCTTTGCTTTCATATTTAATAGTTTCTTTACCATTTTCCATTGTTGACCCATTTTGACTTGTACTCCCATCTTCATAAGCATGATCACAGTCAAGCTCGTTATTGATCATGTTAACATTGGACCGCACTTCATGAGGCTGTTCTTCACCTTCCATCATCATCTATGGATTGCCTTTAGACCCCAAGTTCACCCTTACAATAATCGACTTTTTGTAATTTCATTTTAGCTATGCTCTTGAATTTATATGCAGGCTGGTCATCAGGCTTGACTTCCCCAACCTTGTATTCTGTGTACTGTGGAGGGTAAGCTGAGTATAACGTGGAAAGATTGGAGGAACTTGACATAATCAACTTCTTCAGATTGTCTAGAATCACTATTTCTTCTTCTATCTCCATGGTCTCTATACAATTGCAATTAGGCTGAAATATCTCATAATCCTCCATCTACCTTTGGAAGATGCCACTAAGTGAATTTTTATTGTCCTTGGAGAATTGCTGCAACTCCAACATTCCTTGATCGTTTAGGGTGTTATTTTTCAAAGTCTGAGTTTGAAGAGTTAGATGACGTTGGCATTGTTGTCTCCAAATCTTGCACCTTAGAAGAGAGTGTTCAGTCCTCTCCTAGATTTGGGCAATGTTGGAACATTTCCAGGCCTATGGGTATGCCTATGGAGGAAATGGACTTCTAGATTGAAAGGGCTAGCTCCCTGTATATGTCTCTGCAAGACAATCTTTGCTAAACCAACTTGTTTAAAGGGAAAAGAGTTAGAAATTTACAGAAAAGGAAATCCTATTCTAAGAGTGGTGATACACCAAAACTATTTTCCACATGAATGTCAGATTCTAGTGCACAATACGACAAAAGCACAAACCATTCCCAAACTCTAAAGATTCTAACAACAATATTTCAACACAGAGGTGAGATGTGTAAAAAAATGACACAAAGTGAATGCGCTGAAAGACAAACTTTGCACATTCAAAACATTAATACACATGCATAAATTCAATACACTTGGATACACACAGTGTCACCAGTTAGACTAAGAACTCTTGTTCAGGTATGAAGGATAAAGTGGGCAGAAGGATGGAAAATCATCACATGCTGCCACTATACATATCTTGCACACTCAGACCAAAAACCCAGAAAAAGCTTGAAGGAAACAAATTTATGCAAAATGCTTAAAGGCAAAACTTGAATCATTCTAGTAGGGCTTTGCCATACACTACGTGGTTTCTTTTTTCACTAGACAAGGGACTATATATATAGCCAGAAGGAAGAGAGATAGGAAAGCTTTTAGCACCAAGGAGAGGAATCAATTCTGTTGGAAGTCTTTGTCTTCAGCTGCAACTGACTTTGCCAATGATGCTCATTAGGGCTCTCTGATTGATCCATGTCAACCTCTTTAACCCCCTTGGCTTGCCCTCTCAAAGATGCTTCTCCAACGACTGCTTAACCAAAACGAGATATTTGGAGATGACGTTAAAATGGTTGCTGTCAAAGGAGCCACCTGTTAGAAATCTGTTTCGGTGCCCAACTGCTTCTCCTTGGCTTGTTGATATGTGCAATGGCGTGGAAAAGAGTCACTTTCATTTTATTTTGCCTTGGAGAGGCGTTGCTGGGAATCCATGTGCTCATTGATTGATCTTTCCATTGGCCATCTAGAATGACCCAGATCATTGATTTGCACCGTTGATCTGCCTGTCACGGATCAACCGTTGGATCAAGCTTTATAAATGAAGTAGTCTTGAAAACCCGATTTGCATTGTCAAGACCTTTTCAGGCTTTCTTGGCTACTTGACTTATAAAGTTTATAAGTAAAGTCTTTGGATAATCCCGATTTGCACTGTGCAGACCCATTCGGGTTTTCTGACCTCCTTGACTTCGGACTTTCTCGGTTTGAAAACTGCGGACTTTTTGAGCTCCGTCTTTGAGGTTTTCAAACCCATTACTTCCAACGGCTAGTTCCTTGCTCTGAAGTTGATGTCCGTTTGCACATCGCTGGACATTTTTTCGGGAAGAATTATTTCGGGCTTTTTGCAAGCTCTTTCCTTCGGACTTTCTGTCGCCCTTTTCTTCTTGCTCGTTCCTTCGAGCTTCTTGCTTATGGCTTGGAAAGTGACCCTTCGGAACTTTTCGAAGGGCACTTGGAAGGGAAGTGACCCTTCGGAAAAGTTCCGAAGGGCACGTTGGAAAGGAAAGTGACCCTTCGAAAAAGTTTTGAAGGGCACTTTGGAAAGGAAAGTGACCATTCGGAAAAGTTTCGAAGGGCATTTTGCAAGAAAAGTGACCCTTCGAAAAAGTTCCGAAGGGCACTTTGCAAGAAAAGTGACCCTTCGGAACAATTTTGAAGGGCACTTTGGAAGAAAAGTGACCCTTTGAAAAAGTTCCGAAGGGCACTTGGAAAGGAAAGTAACCCTTTGGAAAAGTTCCGAAGGACACTTTAGATGAAAAGTGACCCTTTGGAACTTTTTGAAGGGCACTTGGAAAGGAAAGTGAGGGCACTTTGAAAAAAAAATGACCCTTCAGAAAGTTCCAAAGGGCACTTTGGACGGAAAAGTGACCCTTTGGAACTTTCTGAAGGGCACTTTGGAGGAAAAAAAAGACCCTTCGAAACTTTCCGAAGGGCAATCTAAAGAGAGAGAGACCCTTTGGAAAAGTTTCGAAGGGCAAACTTTGAAGGGAAAAGACAAAGGAAGAGAAAGACCTTTCCAAAAGAGACAACACTTAGGCAAAAAGAGGGAAAAAACTCTTGAACAAGGCTGAAACAAAGCTTCTGAAGAAGAGAAAACCGGTTTCTTCACGAGTCCTTCACCATTGAATTGAAAACAGACAAGAGATGCTGAACTTAGCCAAAGGAAATTGCAAAACTGGGTATGAAAATTGGCTAACAGGGACCTCACTCACTTCTTGATTTTTCGAGGTCAATCACATACATCTTGCCTTTTTTAAAATATTTTAATTGAATGTGTAAAAGTACCTTTTTTGAAAAGTAATTATGTTTCTTATTTCACTTAAAGAAGGACGTTTAAGGGTCTTAAGGACGTAACTGATTTTAAAACAAGATCATAAGGAAAAGTCTTTTAAATCAATTTTTATATTACCCTCCCTTCCCTTTTTTGGGCGCTAGACTTGGAGGGTTACAAAAGTGAAAAGGAATCATTTGGTGAGGGCATGTCATATTTTGAATATTGAAAACTTGGTTTATTAGCATGCAAATGCTAAGCCAATTGTTTGAAGACAAAACCTTTCAAGCAAACGAAGTTAGAGGATGAAAACTCTCTTCCTTCTTTGGGGTAACTCCATTCGGAGGTTATCATTGGATTCATTTGGTCATTCAAGGGTGTTTTAAAACCCATTTGTCATTTTCAGGTTGACGCGTTGCTTTTGGAAGGTGGAGACTTGATTAGAGGAGTGAAATCTCACTCTTTGATGGATTTTGTGCCCTAGGGGCAATTTTGATTTTATGGTATTATTTTTGCACTTGGGTGATTTGATTTGGAAGGGTTTTTGACCTTTTTGAGGGTCATTTCTTGCCCTAATATTATTTTGCAAATTTTATATGATTTTTCCAACCTTGGGCAATTTGGAAAAAAGACCTAATTGAGGGTTTGAGGTCAAATATTGCTTCTAAAAATATTTTGGAATTTTTTATATTATTCTAAATATTTGTCGTGGTAAATTCAACTCGTTGGTTAAGGAAAAACATTATAAAAAGGTATTTAATTGCAGCTGTATTTTCTATTAATTTTGAAGACCTATTGAAGGTGAAACTCCATAGAATTTGTCATCAAAGCGCTGCCATAGATCATAAATATTTTTTGATCCTAGGCACCTAGGGTTTGAAGGGCTAATGTGAATTTTTGAAAGGTTAATTTTTGCTGAAAGGGTTCAAAATTGATTTAGAGGATTTAACATATTTTTATGCTAATTTTGTAGTGTGTTTACAACTAGGGTTTGCTGTGGTAAAAATCAGATTTTCTCTTTTTGCTGGGGTTTCACATAAAAATCAGTTTTCCAGGAATTTGTCCAATTTGGGGACATTACATTCTTCTTCCGATTATAATCTATCTTTAATGTGATCAACTAACCACGACCCAACAATGCATCATAGGCCTTTTGTAGGAAGATGAACACAAAACTTAATATGAACCGTTGGGTTCCATTTAGCACTTTTTGTGCCATTAATACTCCCAAAACTTCTATTTTGTGTTGATCAAATCCAACAAGATGGAAGTTAGGTGGCAAAAGGTTGGCTTCTCAAGCTTCTGCCATGTATGCTCAGGGAGAAGGTTCATGCTTGAGCCGTCATTCTTGATGGTATTGGTAAATGTCGTCCACAACATCTCCTTGTGCATGACATTTGGCTTCCTTGCAAGGCTTACCATCAAGAGCATTGGGTCGTGTTAGAAGCACGGGAATATTGAGAGGGGGGGTGAATCAGTATTCTAAGATTTTAATAATATAAATAAAAAACTTACAAGAGCACACACACAGTCAAATCACATAACACCAGATATAACGTGGAAACCCTTTCGGGAGAAAACCACCAAAAGGAACTGCTTGGAGCTATTGTCTGAATCTAGTCCAAAAAGAATGTTTACAAAGTGTAAGCACCCACTTACAGAAGACACCAATCCTCAAGCCAAGCACTTACTCAGCCTTTGTATGCAAACATCAATGGACCATGCGATCCCTGCTTCGAAGACACCAATCCCCTGGAGACACCAATCCCCACATTGAAGCACCCACTTTAGGATAATTCAAACACCAACCTACAAAAACAATACAAAATATTTTTCTTTCTTTTCTCCTTCAATTTTCAGCTCACTCTCTCAGTCACACACATACACAACAATATGCTTCTACACTCATAAGAAATGCACACAATACACTCTTTTTATAAGAGAGAAAGAGAGGGAAAACCATTGGTGGTTTTCCAAAACAAGGGGCATAAACCATGGGCTAGAAATGGCATCAATAAGACATGTGATTGATGTGGGACATCTTGGCCCACTAAGGAGACAAATTAAAAATGTTTTTCTTCCCATGGGGAAATATGATGCCAAAGTTGGTGGTGACACTATTTAAAACATTGGAGAAAGTCAAAAGTGCGTTGGTGAATAAATTAAAAATGTTTTTATTCACATGGGAGCATAGAAAAACTTGTCTCCACCTTTGACTTCCCTTCACAAGAGGAATATGGCACATTTTCCTTAAGGGTACTTTTTGGGAGCATGTGATAAAGTCAACAAGTGGGTGGTTGGTGATTTATTGACCACATGTGAGCACCAATATGTCAAACCGGTCCTACCACAATATTGAATATTAAAATATTCAATTTACACTCTCAAATACAAATTTAACCCTTTGACATCAATGAATAATCTTCAATTATAATGTTGAATATTTAATAAATATTCAACCCTTTGATATTGCACCAACAATAATGCCAACCCTTTGACATCAATGACAAAATATGCAATAGGTCGATAAATTGGTCACTTGGTAGTTGGGTTTACACTATGGGTTCTAGTCTTTGTGTCTTGGTTTCCCTAATGTGTGTAGTTGCTTGTGGTAGTAGTTGCAACAAATATACTGACCTCACTAGTACAGGTTTGCAAGATGTGTCTTGCACTCTCCTTACCTTATGCAAGTGCCCTGGTCAATCTACTCATATGCTCATGTGAATGTCCGTTATTCGCTATTACTTTCTTGACCTTTCCTTAGGCTTTAACCAATGTTTCCGTCTATGTCCTTTGGGTCATAGTGTGCTTTCTTTTCTTAAGATCGCATAATTTATTGCTTCATCTTTTGCTACCTCAATCATCTAGACTTCTTCTCCAGAAGCATGCTTCTAAAAAATAACATAATTATGACTCGGCCCACACTATCGACAAAGAGTCCATGCATTATTCCGTTTGGTGGGATAGTCTTTAGTGAAATATCCTCTTTTGTTGCACTTTTGATTGACCTTGAGGGTTGTATTAGATTTGGTTGCCCCCACTATTATTGATTTTGAAGTCAATCATTATTCCTTTGATTTAGGGGCTTGGTAGGTATGGTGGATGTTGTGGATAACTCACTCTGGGTAAAGATTGCATGCTTAGTCTTGTTCTTTATGAGCAATCTTTGACATAATGATTTTTAGTTGATAAATCTCACAAAACATCTTCTTTGGTTAGGTAGCTTTTGTGAGGTCTTATGTTTTGCAACTGGTGCACCATAAGGCTTTTTTGTCTTTCTTATCTTCAGCTTTCATTGTTGTCAACATATCTTTCGCTAGGCCCTCTCGGGACGCAGGTTCATCATTATCTCTTGCATCAAAGTTATCATTCTGCTTTCTTGATCGCATGGATGTTTTGTTCTCGCCTTCAATCACCATTGCTTGATTGTATGCATCCTCATACAATGAAGGTAGGGTGACCCTCATCTTCCTTTGTAGCGAGGGTATCAACCCTTCAATGACTCATTGTTTCTTCAATTGCATGGCAGTTCCTTCTTTAGCTTCCCCAACATTTGTCTAAGTGTTCCATTATAATCCTACATGTACTTGTGGTTTACCTTGTCGGGTGTCATAAATCTTAGTGACAATTTCATTGGTATCTCTAAGCAACTTAATTTTTTCGAAGTTTCTCCCATCTGTTTTGCTCCTTGTTCTATAGGTTTGTATACCAATTGATCGCCATCCCTCTAAAGCGTGGTTGGAAATGAGTGCAGCGAATGATATTCATTAGTTTGTCCATTAGCGATCCAAATTGTGATGCATGTTTTGCAATGATGGACAGGGTCCTCTAATCCATCATTGATAAACTTTAGTAGGTTTTGTCTCTTAGAATTATGACTAAATGAGTTAGCTATGACTTTGTTGGTCTACAGATGGTGGTCCTCCTATGTGATCTCCTTCCTTTAGAAGGTTTGTCTTTCACGTTTTAATGCTTTGTCAACACTTTTAGACATGCCTTGACCTTAGAATCTTCCTTGTTCTGAGCAATTTGCATAGCACTTTGTCATGTCCCTCTTTTGATAGGGACATCTTGGAAGACCCTTAACTTTAACTTATTCCCAGGGGCTAAGAGACAAGCATAAAGGGGAAGGAGTATTGCATGTTTTGTTTGAATATTTGTAAAAGTACCTTTTTAGAAAGTTAACTATGTTTCTTATTTCACTTAAAAAGGGGACCTTTAAGGGTCATGAAGGCTTAAATAATTTTAAGAAAAGATCATAAGGAAAGGTCTTTTAAATAACAATTTTTTAAGTTACCCTCCCTTTCTCTTTTGGGTACCACACTTGGAGGGCTATAAAAGTAAAAGAGGAATCATTTGGAGAGGTTATGACTTTTTTGATAATTGTTTTTTTGAGGTTTAAGCACGAAAAGCTTCGCTTGTACTTGGAGGACGGAAACTCTTCAAGGAAGCTAGAACAAGGACGAAAACCCTTGATTTTAGTTAGGAGCAACTTCGTAAGGAGGTTGTCAAGAGCTTCACTTGCAAAATTAAGGTGTTTTCAACACCAAATTGATCAATTGTAAGTAGGCAAACCACTTGTGAGTTGGGCGAGTGGACTAGAGGGCTGTCCTAGGACAGTGATCATCCATTGTGAACGCTGCGAACCTTTGGAAGGGCAGCGAGCAGGTTTTGGGGATTGGCGACCCACTTGGGGGGTCATTTGGAAGTGGTTTGAGGATGTGGATCAGCCACACTATTATTCTGAATTTTTAAGATAATTTTTCAGCTCTATACTTCACCAAAAAGTCAGGTTTTTGGCTAATTATTTGGAAAATAATTTATTATATTTTTTGCTATTTTTGGGAACATGAAATAATATTTTTTGGAGCATAAAAATAAAAAAAAATTGTGAAGGGTTGTTGGTAGCTAGGGTTTGCTGCAATTAAATCAAATTTTTTCCATATTGAAGTAGAGTTTCCAAATAATCCTAATATTCAGTAAATTATTCCTTTTGAGACATTACAGTGGTGTCATAGCCAATTTATTGGCCAGTTGTGGGGTGGGAGTGATTTCAATGGATTGACAACCTAGGCTTTTGCCAAAAGAGGAATGCAAAGATCCCATTGAAAATTTAGGGATGAAGAAGAGGACAAGGGATGAAGCGATGGATAAATTATTGCAAGCCATGGAGAGTTATCAGAGGGAACAAAAGGCACTAAGTCCCAAGGATGTGGCAAAGTCTATGGGATTAAGTCCTAGATCTCAGAGGTCTTTTAGAAGAAGAGATGGTTGAACTACATGTGAATGATGAGCTTCAAAAATAAAAAAAATTGGGACAGCCAATGATTGAATTTTCTGAGCCACAAGAACCAAAAAGTCAAGGGCAACCGAGTGAATGTCTCCAACAAGTTATGGAGCAACCAATGGGGTTGCAAAGGATAGTCCCTAAAGGGGGAGTAAAAAAAAAATCAGAACTTCCCAAGGTGAAACAAAAAAAAGTTGTTCAACAACTTCACGAGCCATCAAAAGAACAAGGTAAATTTTTTTTATTTGTAGAAGATGTCTATTTATCTTCTAATGATTGTATGCATGACAGTGAAGTCATTAAAGATGAAAACAAGGAGCTTAAGCCAAAGGACGAAATTGAAGCAAAAAGAGCATCACTTGTTGTATACCAAGGGTTCAAGTTTGAAGAACTTGCACCAACCTTTGAATATCCGTTGGCTGATTTTCAGAACAACCCTACAAAGAGTCATGGGATCGAAGAAAATATTGGAAATTTCGAGGATATAAGGCATGAGGACTCCTTGATTCAAGTCCATAATTATTGGCACAAAGAGGTATAGGTTCCTGGTAATTTTTTGAGTTGTACAAAAGTTCTCAATTTTGATTTTAAACTCTTTATGGCTGATTCCACGGGAATAAAGAAAAAATTAGAATTGTTTGGGGTAAGGAGGATATCCACCTTGGTGAAGGATGTTTCAGAAAATAGATTCACAACTTGGTTCACTGAAGGGCTGTAATATTCCAAATCATAATATTTTACATTAATTTGGATTTTCTGGAATTCCTTTAAATACTATTTTATAAAATAATAATTTAAATAATGATAAAGTCAAATTGGATTAATTGTTTATTTCCAAATATAGATTTCAAATATTACAAAGTTACATCACAAGGGGTTTTGTTCTTGAGTTCGATTACAAGGGTTTCCGTCCTAGTATCTGGATTAAGCAGTTTAAGGGGTTTCCTCCTTAAATGCACTTGTAAGCGGTTGCTTATACATGATTAAATATCTTAATACATAATTTGATGAATGCCTTCTTCCATTCCTAGGATGGAATATGTATACCTGCAACCTTCCATTGAAAGATGTGACCCTTCCAAGGGTGGTGTTCTTTTATTAGATTAAGGCTGTTAACAATTTAATTAAATAACAATTAGTTTATATTATGTGGATGTATCATTGGCGCTCCACTTTAATTGCTTTAAAGACCCTCATTAAACTTGGCACTTCTCCCTTGCTTAGTGATCCCCTTTGTTGCTTGTCTTTTACTGCTGCGATCTCCAATTAGGGATAGTCTTCCCCTCTCAAAATTGCTTGTCCGCAAGCAATTGTAAATTGGGATGTTCAAGAATTGATGCTCCTTCCTACGTGGCATCTTTGAGAGGTAAATTTTGCCAATGAACTAAATATGTTGTGATACTTCTATTCCTTAACCTTTTCTCATGAACTTCAAGGATGGCTTTAGGTATTAAAATCAACTTGCCGTCTTCATCTAATGGTGGCAGTGGAGCCAGATGAGATGTTGCATATTGTTGATATGGAGGTGGGAGTCCATAGGGAGGTCCACAATAATGATGATATTGCTCCTCTTGAGATTGTTGAGGTGCAAGGTATGAACCATTAGAAGGGCCATAGAGAGTTTGCTGGGATGGTTTTCCTTCATGAATTTCATTTGCTATGCCTTGTTTACCGTTGCTAGTCTCTGGCGCTAGAGCAACAACTCCCATTCTTTGAGGATCCATAAATGGATCGAAGGCTCTTTCCAAGGGTGGGGGTGGAGCAAAATGTTGAAGTAATGTAAAGGAGGCTGATCCTGACTACTTTGTAGCTGCTCGTGACTCTGATGTTGAGAAATAATAGATCGTGGAAGCATCCCACTATGATAAATAAGTTTTGCAGATTGATTTCCCTGATTTTCAACTTTTGGTTTAGGAAGTTGTGGTTTCCCCCATAATAGATTTAGCCTTAAGCCTTTAATAACTAGCGTGTTAGAAAGATTTTCTACCGCCTTCTCAGCCCCTTCCCTGGTAGTGTATGTCACAAACACGCATGCACGTTGAAAGACCAATCTGATAGATTCAATTTCACCATATCCATAGAAGTTGTCCTTCAAATCATCTGTGGTGACTCTTTGATCAAGCCCACCTACATACAAGGTCTTTATACCCTCTTCTTTTGGAGGAGCAAGAGATGACATCTCACCCGCTTTATTCAAGAGTTTCACTGCACCTAGTTCATTTACTCCATAATATCGATCCTTTATATTCTGGTGAGAAATCTCCCTTGTAACAGGCATCTCATGTTGATATGGACATTCAACACCTCATGTACACTCACCAAGAACATAAAAACTACAAACATGAGCCCGATTTCATTTGTAATATGGTGTTGTATGTTGAAGCTTCAATATTGTATCATTTGGACAGGGTTTTCCATATGATGCCTCATAATCTATACCTACTCTAGCCTTCCGATCCTGTTCCTCTACAAAATATTCTCTATTCACATCACTCTTTGGAATAGCATCGTGTGTGTTAATGGCCAAGGCCGTATCCCAAACTTGGATTGGCAATCCATACTCAAGATCAAATATTTCTATGATGCCCTTTTGCATAAGATACTTGAAAGGGTTGCGACCTTTCATAAAATTTTCAAACCGCTGTTTAGGTATACATAACCTTTTATTTTTTGCTATAAGGAAAGGTCTCAAAACTCTTCCTGCATTAGATAAAATGTGGATTTCATTTTGCTTATCATCTTTTTTAATTTCAACATGAGAATGGATATGTTGTTTCTGATGAAGATATTTTATTTCTGCAGAAGTATTATCTTGGGAATTTGATCTTGTTTATCAAATTCCCTCAGACTATTGTCCACCGCTATGTTTGTAACTACGGCTGGCCTAGGCATATCTTCCCTATCCATGGACTCTATTCTATTAGTATAATTGTCTATTATTATTAAAATGTAATTTTGAACTGACTTATTAAATAAGCTTTGTCTCGAATAAGAGAAACCGTTATTATAATCGCCTATCTTCTTTCCCACGCTAGTATTCGGCATTTGGATTGAAACTTCAAACTGATTTCTTAGTCTAGAAACAACGTGAGACACTATGTTTATCAGAGTACCATGTGAACACAATTTTGGGGCAACTCGGTTGGCAATTTTTAATATATGCATGGTATTCAATAATATCTTCTAAAAAATGTACTCTTTTCATATTGTTACTATCTTCATAATTATTTTCAATAATTTGATCAGCTCTGAGTCTCCTCTTTCTACAATGCAATAGTAATGGAGAGAATTCTTCCACATCGACGGAAAAGTCAAGTTCAATTCCAAAATTACTAGAATCCTTTTGTGTACAATCAAAATCTTTGTGCTCACTAAGATTTTTAATAACTGTACTATTTATGGTCGTGACACCCTTACATTGACCTTGAAACATGTTTTGTTTTTTGTCAAGAGTCTCTTCCTCAGTTGACGTTAGAGTTATTGGTATAGACCCTAACTGAATATCTGTAAGCTTGTATAAAACTTTTGTGTTATTGTTGTTAGAACCATAGTTCGCATAACCAGTTGGGGCGAGTACTCGTCGAGGGCCCAAAATGGGTAATTCGCTGTTATTCGACCCACTCGATTGAATAACAGGCAATAACTGGTAAAGGCAATAAAGACTTGATTTTTTAAAAATAACATAATTTTTTTAGAAATTATAGAAACAAAATAGATGCAATGAGTCTGTAAAACATAGGGAAAGTATTTTCTATGAGATTTGAATACATAGAATGTACAAAATCGCATGATCATGCGAATACAACAAAGTCTCAAAGTACAAATAGACTTATAGTCTTATAGAAGAATCTACAAGGTAGCAAGACTACAAGTACAAATTACAATCATCTACAATTTTCTCTTATCTGCCCTTTGAAAAAATAAGGGAGGCTGTGAAACTCTAGTCCTCCCACTTGGTTGACCCGCCTCGCTCTGTCTAAAATGCTGCACCTGCCCCTATGGCTCCACCTCTGCCTCATCTCCAAGGATGTCCTCCAATCCAGTCTCTATTCCTGCTTCAGCTGCACCCTCCATAGCTTGCCTCTTGAAATCAACAATCTCCTCTGTGAACATGGGGGCCTCCTGTGCAATCCAATCGCTGTAGGGATCAATCTCATCTAGATCGATAGGCTTCTCCGATATATTCTCCAATTTCTTTGTGCGAAGTCAAAGGTTGTATTGCACAAACACCAAGTCATTGAGTCGTCATTGATTCAATTTGTTGCGCTTCTTCGTGTAAATGAAGCCAAACAAACTCCAATTGCGCTTACATCCATAAGCGTTACAAGGCTGAGATAAAATTCGGAGGGCTAGCCTTTGAAGATTTGGGGTATTTCCATCCCAATCTTCCCACCACGAATTTGCAAAGAAGATATTCAAAACTTTGTAAAAAATTAATAATTGTAAATTTGTAAATATGTAATTGATAAGGTACAACTACAAGTAAAGTCTTCATTTTGTATTACTTGGTGATTGCGTGTCTCTCTCTCGGATGGCTAGTGCTGAAGAAAAGAGCCTTCATTTTGCTTGCTTGTAGTTCTGCAACTTTGCAATAATGAGGCCCCTCACCTCAACGTCAGGGGTCGTACTCTCAATGCATGTTGAGAGACCCTCCATAACATCTCCACTAGTATTTGTGAAGCCATCGGAGTAGAAAAACTTGGGGTTAAGGTGGTACCCCGTTGCTTGGATGGGTTGGTGGAATTGATTGTTCCACTTCCGATCAATCAACTCCCAAATGGGATCAAATCTGACACAATCCCCTCTATAATAATGTTGCATTACCTCTTTGGCCTTATCCATGGATTCATAAATATATCCCATTGGATTTTGCTCTCCATCCACCAATCGCAAAACCCTCACCAAAGGCTCCGAAAGCTACAAAGTTACAAACAAATTAAAGTTAGTGTTATGAACTTATAGATAAATTATAAAAGAAAAACTTTAAGTTTAAAAAATTGAAAACAAGGGAAACAACTTGAAATTTAAATTGCAATTTCAAGTTACCTTCACAATCTCTGTAGCTCTTGTTTCGAAGGTCTCATTGAAAACTGTGTTTAAAACCTTCACTCCAACTTTCTTCGAATAAGATGACTCCATCTATGCTTGAGAGATAAACATCTGCTTCAAAGGAGTCAACAAACTACAAATACTTTGCAATGTAAGAAAGTTCATTGCAAACTTGGTGACCCTTGCTCGAATAAGCTCTTTTCCCTTGATGTGCTCTCTCATCAAGTTGAGAACCCAAGGGTGATTGTAGATATACTTGGTTATTTCTCTAACTTCTTCGACAACTGGTCTCACTCAATCAAGTTTGTCTATCCTCCAAAAGAAGGTCAAGGCAATGTGCCGCACAAGGTGTCCAAAAAAGAGATGGATGTCTCTCCCTAAGAAGTCTCTCAGCGGCCACATATGCTGTTGCATTGTCTGTAATAATTTGGACAACATTCTCGATGCCCACCTCTAAGACAACCTCCTCTAGCATCAAGCTCAAAGTTTATGCATTTTTAATTTTACTTGATGCATCAATAGACTTCAAAAATACTAGCTCACCATTTAAAGATGCCATAAAGTTTATCAGTGTGCGGTTCTTTCCATCCATCTATTAGAAAGAATGGTGCATCCAAATTTACGTCACAACCTCTTTTGATCTTCGATAATCAACTTTGCGTCTTCAACTGCATTCTTGAGCAAATTCCCACTCAAGTTTTTTTGAGAGGGTGCTTTGTACCCTTTTTTTGAGAGGGTGCTTTGTACCCTTTTTTTGTACCTTTTTTTCGGTATGTTGAAGGGAAGGTTGTTGAAGTACCAAAAATTTGCGCATGCTTTATCTATTTCTGCATGCGTCTATTTGTTCCATCATGTAACTTGGAGTGAAGGTTGTGCTCCAGGTGTGTTTCTAGGCACAAAAAATGAGTGTAACTGAGATGAAGGTGGTGCTGATATGC
This sequence comes from Torreya grandis, assembly GCA_037957365.1. Classification (NCBI taxonomy): domain Eukaryota; kingdom Viridiplantae; phylum Streptophyta; class Pinopsida; order Cupressales; family Taxaceae; genus Torreya; species Torreya grandis. Next base: position 2,267,219 of record JARHVA010000327.1, read on the forward strand.
CATAGTGCTTGCATGGACCACGACTAAAGTCCACAATTTCTATCATGGTTGCCGCTTCTTCCTCTACTGATGTGGCACCAATGGTTGCTGATAGAGCTGCTTGCATCTTTTCCCTTTCTAATTTTTTTCATCGAGTAAAACAAACTCTGCCATCATCTCTTGTTTCGCCTCTTCAGTGAGATTGGGACAAGGCGCGATGTCACGACAAGAAATGCATGAAAGATGGTACTTCATGTGATTGATGTCTCTTGACATCCTCTTCGAACAAAAGTTGCAAATCGAAACCATATGGGACGTTTCAACCCATGTGACATACTTCCATGCACCGGTGTGAGCATAAGGGGGAGCCGACTGGCTACCATTGATTGAATGTGAACCTGATGCACTACTGAATGCCATTGTTTGCTAATGGATACCTTGCAAAGTGCAAACATGTTAAAAACAACATAAAAAAAATAAAAAATAAAAACATTAAATACAAATTATTAATTAAAATACGATAAATAAATGATAATTATAAACTATAAAACGAAAACTAAAATACACTTATGATTTACAATTTTAATGAATAAATTATAAATATAATCTATAATAGTTATTTAATGGAATAATAAACAACAATTTTAAATAAACAATAAATACAAAAATTTAACCGATTGCATTAAATTCGATGGAATACATCAAATTTGTATACTAAGTATCAAAAATATTTATCAAACACGTATTTAATTAAATTACAAAACTTTACATGCTTGAAATTTTTTAAAATAAATGAATACATGAAATTTGACGAAAATTCATGGAATGCATGTAATAAAATGGAATCCATCAAATTTGTATACTAAGCATCACAAATATATAGCAAACATGTTTTAATATATACCAAACATGTTTTCAATTGCATTAGAATTCATTGACATGCTTGGAAATTTAAAAAAAAATAAATGTATGAAATTTGACGGAAATTCACGGAATGCATGGAGTTAAAATGGAATGCATCAAATTTATATACTAAACATCACAAATATGTATCTGACATGTTTTCAATTAATTTAGAATTCATTTCTATGCTTGAAAATTTTAAAAATAAAAATAAAAATATGAACTAACCTGAAAATTTCTTGCTTAAATCTCCTCAATCCGTCTTACAATGCTCCAAATCTTGTGTGAGTGAAGAGTGAGAAGATGTGTTGCATTTTATAAGACTCCATTTCGTGTATTTTCTGCGTTTGAAGAGTGTTTGGAGGGTAAAATCCACGTTTTAGCATGTTTGCAGCGTTTAACCCACATGGGTTCTGTGGGACGCAAAACCGACGAGTAACCAACGATTATTCGTCGGTTCAATTTTTTTTTAATGTGCAGGCGAGATCGAGCGGCGATTACTCATCAAGTGGAATTTCCGGTGAGTAACCAACCAACTGGCGGTTACTCGTCGGTTATTCCATCTATGGTTAGGACTGCTCTTACCACAATTAACACTTAGACAAACACTTATTAAATTTTCAAAATGGCTTGTTATAAAAGGAGGGCATGAATTTGACTGCATAAGCTCTATATGATTTTGAAATGTTTTCAAATGGGATGATTTCATACAAAAGGGGTTTTCCCTTAAATTCCACAATTTTGAAAATGCAATCAACAAATCCTAATTTGCAAATTAAACTAAAAAAATCCTTGTCAAGCCCTAGAAACCCTAGATGCCACAATAGTAGGGTTTTGTAGATGAATTCCAACCAATAACTTGTCTCAAAATTAATTGAAAACTTGCAAAAATAATCATAAATTTAAATGCACAAAATAAGTACATTTTTTGCCAAATTTTTGAATCTCAAATGCCACTTTATGATGGCTGAAAATTATGATTTAATTCCAAAACTACGGCTGCTGTTCTAAATATTTTTCCACTTCAAACTCTTGCCAAAAATTGCCACAAGTGCCCAAAAGATACCAAAAAAATACAGTGAACCTTTTTGGCATAAAAATGGCTAAAAATTGCTCTCCAAGCCAATCGTCCAACTCACCAACTACAAGAAAATTAGCAAAAAAATAGGAAAACGAGATCTTGCCTTCCACAAGTGAAAAAGGTCTTTAAAACCTGTCAAAATATTTAAATAATAATTCTAAAAATAATTATATAATTTTCTAAGGATTTAGGGCTTCAAAACCTTCACAAAACTCCTCCAATACCTCATGCCAACACATAAAATTAGCAAATAAAATCATAATATTTAATTTGCATGAAATAGACCCAAAGAGGCCTCTAAACCTTTGATCCAATCTTCCAAAGTGGTTCGCTTTACTTGCAAAAATAGGATAAATATTAAGCAAGGTTAACATGCAAAAAATGAATCTCAAAACCCTCATAAAACTTCACACGAACTCCTCAAAGTAAATTGTCCCACTTGTAGGGCAAGACCAAGATCTTCTTAGCAAAGATGGTGTCAAAAAACACATTTTTTAGATGATCAACACCAAAGTAGCGAACTTCTATTGGGCATACACCCAATAGTTTCTTCAAGCATAAAGAACAATTATCAAAATTCAGCATGTCTTCAATTGTGATTTCACCTTGTATTTGTACCTTCCAAAGGGGGGCAAACCACTTTGGGGAGGTAAAATATCTCATAAGCCTCGCTTGCCTTTTTTAGAATATTTTTTCCTTTCTTTGGTTTAGCTCCCAAGCCGACATTCCTTTTAATTTTACGTTAGGCCTTTTTGAATTAATTAAATAACTCGTCTTTTTAAATTAGTAATTAAAATTACTTTTTGGCATATAAAATAATTAGGTCCTCACTTAAATAATTAATTAAATTGCTTTTAATAATTAAAGTGATAAAAATCAATTTTCAAGTAATTTATTAATCATAAATCTCCTTAAAAAAATAATTAAAATTACCTTAATTTTTCAAATGGTTAAAACCACTTTTCCGATAATTCGAATAATTACCCAAGATAGTTCTATTTTAATAATTAATTAATTGCCTTATATTTTCGAATGATTAAAATCATTATTCAGGGAATTTTATTAATTATTAAAATTATATGAAATGGGGACATCACAGTCCTCCCTTCTCAAATTTGCTTGCTCTCAAGCAAATGCAAGCTCATATGCCCAATTACTATGTCCAAATGGTAAAACCTGCTGTAGCGTTCAAAAAGCCTTGCTCCTATACTTGTTAAGTGGAATAACTTTTAAAAAAAAACATAGTGTGATATACCCCAAATGAATACTGAATGCCATTCCACCTTGCCAACACGTCCCATAATGTAAACAAAATCTGCCCTTGCTTCCCAAGAAGTGGTATCTCTCAATGTAGCCATGAACCTGCTGTATCTATACTTTGAGAACTGCCCCCAAATGCTAGATCTGTCCTCATAACCTTCCAAAGGCCTCCACATGTTCCAAGCCAAACACCACTTTTAATACCAAGTGGTGGATGAGGAAGCTCCTTTCCTTTATACCTTCCAAATGGGTGAGATATGACCCAAAGTGGTTATGCAAATTGCTAGTGAACCAAACCACCTTGATGCCCTGTATGTAAAATTTCTTCATGTGCTGGTCCATGTCCCACAAATATGCAAAGAGAAATCAAAACTGTAATGTTATGAGAAAAGACCTCCAAGACATATTCGCCACCATGTATGGACATCCAAGTGTGAAATTTGCACCCAACAAAACGCTGCCTCATGTTACTTACCTCCAACATGCATATGATTCTCTTCATACTTCCTAAAAGCCCTCCAAAAGTCTCACAAGAAGGCTGTACCTTCACGGTGAGGAGGTTCCTTATGTCACCTTCATATGATGCCAACAATATTACATTTCTAGAATCTTGTGCAAACTATTTTGTATGAAATAAATCAGTTTTCTCTTCATGTTGACATCGCTGTATATGCAAATAAACTTCTGATTTTTCATGTGGGCAAATGTAGAATTGATTGTACATATATCTCTCATGTCCCGAGCATTGGAATGCATCATAAAACTCAGAATTTTTCCTTCTAAAATAAGGTTGAATTTGCTTTTGCAAACCTGATTTTTTTGAGTAATAAATTTCAGAGCTTGTACATACCTTTACTCTTCCTACCAAGTGCTGGAAAGTGCCATAAGGATCAAATTTCTCCCTTTCATCATGGCTGCCATGTGTGACCAAATAGATATCAGAGGGATGCTTAAACTGAATCCGAATGTATTGATGTTCTGTGTCCTTACACTTCCTCTTTTTTCTATGCAAATCGTGACCCCGGTCATTGATATTTCCAGAATTTATGGACAGCTGAAAGTACATAACAAAATCAGACCTATTGCCCATGTGATAGGGTTGTAATAAAGATGTAGAAACTGAGTTTTCTGATTGTATTTAATTAGAATTACACCTAGCAACATTTTCCTTTGTCAAAAGTGTTAGAATGCTCCCAAAATCAGATTTCTTATGCATGATAGGTGGCTGCTATAGGTTGCTCAACTTAAAATTTTTCAGAGTAAAGTTTACATACCTTTCAACAACTACTTTTGACCTCTTAGTTGGCTCCCATGTACAAATTGTGCTTCTCTCTATGGGGTTCCAAAGCCCAAAATGTTGCCAATAATTTTTTGATTTTTTTAGAAAGGTAGGAAACAAATTTTCCTTCACCAATTCAATTTGTCCAAGGCTGCTCATGATTTGAGCCTTTGCCCACTCTAAGGTAGTCTTCAAGTCTTCATCCATGTTTTCATCTTCAACTCCTCTAATTGGTAGCCCATGTATGGGAACCAACTTACTCCTTGCATTGTTCATTGCAAGAGATTTCCCAAATAAACCTACATATGAAACAAACAAATTAAGGAAATCATTGGTGTTTAATAACACCCCTTTGATCCACTTGTCAAGTTTTAGGATCCTTTCTTGATGTCTTGATCCTTCCTTCTTATCCATTACACACAATGGATTGCTTTTTATGTTCCACAATAAGTTGGAATCTTGATCTTTTCCCATATCCATTTTGATTGTATGCAAGTCCATCATGGTGTTCTTTTCCTTCAAGTATTCCCTCATCTCATTGTGCATTGATCTATCAAGAAGCCTCTTTGTGCCATCCAATTTTGTCGAGGCTTGCACTTCTAATTTGTGATTATGAATTGTTCCTTCCAAGCTCTTTCATCAAATATAGAGTCATGCAACAAATCTGAACAATTATTAGATACCAAACAAAAATCATCATTCAACTCATACCTTTCTATGAATATATTGGTTTCTTTGGCTTCAAAATCAGTTTTTTGAATCCCAAAGTTTGGGGTGCTTGGTTGGCCCAAAGCGTCATTTTTTTGTAGCTCATCTTCCTCCAAATCTGATTTTTTTTTTCATTGGCCTCTTCATATGAACCTTCATTAAGGGCTGTCCCTTCATTCTTTTCCTTTACATGCTCCACTAACAAATAAGGCCTCAATTTTTCCTCACAATCAATTGCGATTTTTTCAAACAGCATATGTGCAATTAGAAAATTTTTCTTTTCTAGCCCCAACTTGTCAATAAGATAGATAATAATGGCTTCGAAAGATCATCTCTCTCATTGAGTGTCAAGGTCAAGATTCTTTGCACAGAAGCTACAATATTTTTGGGCGGATTCTTACAAGCAATTGCAAAGAAATGTTGAAATATCTTAACAATAAGTTCGTCACACTCCATATCTAACATCAAAATACATGACTTGGTTGAAGCCATAGTTTCCAGGATGTTGATCCTCCTAGCAAAAGAACTTGTGATGTCACCAAAACCTTCAAGACATTCCACCATCAATTGAAATATTTTCTTTATGATGTCACTATGGTTGTTTCAGAGCTGTTATCCTTATAATTTCACTAATACAAGTGATAACTGCAAGTCTCACATCCGAATCTGAATGTTTCAAAAACTTTGGTTTAGCCAAGTAAACCACCAAAAGATTTATTGCCCAAAACATAGACTTAGAGTTTGATTGTCCTATCATGGACAAACAGTTTGTTGCTTCCTCCAAAATATTGAGCAAAACATTTTTTAAATGATGTGGATGCTCAAGCTTTTTTTCCAATCTGCGAAACGTTATTCTTGATTCACTTTCACTCATTAAATCCATGATTCATAGATTATGCATCCAAATCTGCAAACACAAATCTTCACAGACTGGACAAGATCGGTGCTTTGATACCACTGTAATGTCCCTAAATAAGACGATTTTATACAAAATGAGTTTTCTCCTAAATTTCACAATTCTGAAAATGCAATCAACAAACCCTAGTTTGCACAATAAGCTTAAAAACCCTTGTCAAGCCTGAGAAACCCTAGATACCACAATTGTAGGGTTTTGTAGATGAATTTCAGACAATAACTTGTCCCAAAATTAACTGAAAACTTGCATAAATAATCATAAATTTAAATGCAGGAAACAAGCATTTTTTTGTCAAATTTTTGAAGCTTAAATGCTATTTTTTAATGGCTGAAAATTCTGATTTAATTGCAAAAATACAGTTGCTGTTCTGAATATTTTTTTGCTTTAAAACCTTGCCAAAAATCGCCACAAGTGTCCAAAAAATACCAAAAAAGTACAATGAACCTTTTTGGGCATCAAAATGGCTAAAAATTGCTCTCCAAGTCAATCGTCCAACTCGCTAAGTGCAGAAAAATTAGTAGAAAAATAAGAGAGCGAGATCTTGCCTTCTTCAAGTGAAAAGTCTTCAAACCCTGTCAAAATAATTAAATAATAATTCTGAAAATTAATATTTAATATTTTATGGATTTAGGGCTTCAAACCCTTCACGAAACTCCTCCAATACCTCATGCCAACACATAAAATTATCAAATAAAATCGGATTACTTAATTTGCATAAAATAAACCCAAAGAGGCTTTCAAACCCTTGATCCAAGCTTCCAAAGTGGTTTGCTCTACTTGCAAAAATAGGATAAATATTAAGCAAGGTTAACATGTAAGAAATGAACTTCAAAACCCTCACAAAACTTCACACGAATTGCTCAAAGTAAATTGCCCCACTTCTAGGGCAAGAACAAGATCTCCTTAGCAAAGGTGGTGTCAAAAGACACTTTTATTAGAAATGGCTAAAAATTGATCTCCAAGCCAATTGCCCAACTCGTCAACTGCAAAAAAATTAACAGAAAAATAGAAGAGCGAGATCTTGCCTTTCGCAAGTAAAAAGTCTTCAAAACTTGTCAAAATAATTAAATAATAATTCTAAAAATTATTCTTTAATTTTATATGAAATTAGGGCTTCAAACCCTTCATGAAACTCCTCCAATGCCTCACACCAACATAGAAAATTAACAAATAAAATCATAATATTTAATTTGCATAAAATAGATCCAAAGAGGCCTCCAAATCCTTGATCCAAGCTTCCAAAGTGGTTCGCTCTACTTGCAAAAATAAGATAAATATTAAGCAAAGTTAACATGCAAGAAATGAACCTCAAAACCCTAAAAAAACTTCACACGAACTCCTCAAAGTAAATCGCCCCACTTGTAGGGCAAGAACAAGATCTCCTTAGCAAAGGTGGTGTCAAAAGACATCGTTTTTAGATTGATCAACACCAAAATAGTGAACTTCTATTGGGCATACATCCCAATGTTTTCTTCAAGTATGAAGAACAATTATTAAAATTCAACATGTCTTCAATTGTGATTTTCACTTTGTATTTGTACCTTTCAAAGGGGGGCAAACCACCTTGGGGAGGTAAAATACTTCATAAGCCTCACTTGCCCTTTTTAGAATATATTTTCCTTTCTTTGCTTTAGCTCCCAAGTTGACATTCTTTTTAATTTCATTTTAGGCATTTTTGAATTAATTAAATAATTTGCCTTAATAAATTAGTAATTAAAATAACTTTTGGCAAATAAAATAATTAGGTCCTCACTTAAATATTTAATTAAATAAATCTTAATAATTAAAGTGATAAAAATCACTTTTCAAGCAATTTTTTAATTATAAAGCCCTCAGATACCACGACTAAAACTCCTCAAGCACCTGTCATCATCATAATATACATTCCCATCTAAAGGCTCTGGTGTAGTTACCAATCTCTGTTGGTTGTTGAAAAGTTGGACAAGGATTGGTTGATAGAGTCTGTATTTGATTAGTGGGTATCTTCAATTCAGTAACAAATTCTTTTGGGCGATGAAATATATAATCACTTCCAGAGCTAGTGTTGGCCTAATGAAATCTAACTGGTGGAGGAACACCCCTGTCATATGAAGACCGCCCACTTGCATTGTTGGGTTGGCGTGGAATGACAGGATAATCGGGTATAGGAAGGGGGCTATCACTCGATGTATTGTGATACTCTTCATCATCTGAGAAAAATAAATAATCTATTTCTGTTTCAGATTTTATTTCATCCTCTTACATTTTAATTTCTTCTTTCATGTTACCATTGCGCTACTTCTGGAACCATCACCTTTCACCATATTATTTGTTTTTGCTTCCGCGTGACCACCACTATTACTAGAACCATCATCTTTCATCTTATTACATGTTTGTTCCTCCTCATCACCACCACCACTACTACTAGAACCATCATCTTTCATCTTATTCTCTGTTTCTTCTTCTTCACTACCATTGCTAGTAGGAGGTATGTTCACTATTGATTTTTTTGTTTTTCTTTCTTCTACGACATCTTGAAGATTGAATTTCTCTTCATATATCGAGCTACCATAACTATGATTCACGAACTCGTCTTCCTCAGTGTCTGTTTCCATTCCATGACCCTTTCAACTCCAAAAAATATGAAAAAGAGATTTATTTTCGAATCTCTGCTGAAAGGATGTTGTACGATGTGAAATTGTCTATGATTTCCTTATGTAGTGACCCCATGGTTCATAGGTTGGCAAGAAAAACAACTCTGATACCATTGTAATATTCTAAATCGGGATATTTTACATTAATTTGGATTTTTTGAAATTCCTTTAAATAATATTTTATAAAATAATGATAAAATCAAATTGGATTAATTGTTTATTTTCGAATATAGATTTCAAATATTACAAAGTTACCCCACAAAGGGTTTTGTCTTTGGATTCGATTACAAGGGTTTTTGTCCTTGTATTTGGATTACACAGTTTAAGGGGTTTCGTCTTTAAATGCATTTGTAAGCTACTACTTATACATAATAAAATATATTAATACATAATTCAATGAATGCCTTCTTCCATTCCTAGGATGGAATATGTATACTTACAACCTTCCATTGAAAGATGTGACTTTTCCAAGGGTGGCGTCCTTTTATTAAATTAAGGCTATTAACATTTTAATTAAATAACAATTAGTTTATGTTATGTGGATGTATCATTGGCGCTCCACTTTAATTGCTTTAAAGAACTTCATTAAACTTGGCGCTTCTCCCTTGCTTGGCGATCCCATTTATTTCTTGTCTTTTACTGCTGCGATCTCCAATTGGGGACATTACAAGGGTTAACTAAATCCCTTGAGGGATTGGTCAAACCTTTTAACCCTCCTTCACAAGTAGCCATAAAAAGGGCCCAAGATTATGATCTTGTAGCTCCCATAGTGCAAAATCTGCCCTTTCAAATGCAAAAGAACAATGCCTTACATTTTGTGAAATATGTGGAAGGAAGAAGGGCAAGGTAGCCTAGGGAGACAACTCAGAATTTGGTAAAATCGGACCTCAATAAGCTGAAAAAAGGGTATCCCAAGCAAGGAGAAAGGCATCCGAAAGGGCTGGAAATGAATTCAAAGTGTTTTTCACATCAAAAGAAGAGTTTTCAGCCAAAGGATCCTAGGACTCTTGGAAGGGCTGCAAACAAATGTCAGCAGTGTTGAAAGAGCAAAAACAGCCCCTAATGCAAAGGAGCAAGCTACAAACATAGAAGGAAGCGTAGTGGGCACCTTGACAACAATAACCGGAATTCCTAACCGTCATCCTTTTAAGGTTAGAGGAGTATTGCAGGGCAAAAGAGTCAATATACTCATAGATAGTGGGACTACACATAATTTCGTTGATAAGAAGTTGGCTACAAGGTATGGCTTAAATATTACTTTTAAGGGTTTCAAAGTAACAGTAGGAGATGGATTTTCTATTCCTTGTCATCATAAAGATTTTTGATTTAAAACTCACTTTGGGAAAGCATAAGTTTGAAGGACATTTTCATATGATTGATATTGGAGAGGTTGACGTGGTTTTGGGGGTATAATGGCTGCACTCCCTTGGAGAATACACACAAAACCTTCAAACTATGAAATTGAAATTCAAAACAGCAGGCAAGAAAATGAAAATTCAAAGATTGAGCAATGGGGCAGCCATTGTTGTGACCTCAAAAGGAATGGAAAGAGCCTTCAACAAGGGGGAGGTTATATGGGCAGCCAAATGTTTTGTTAAAAGCATGAATTCTGAGTTGGAACCGCCAACTCTCATGAAGGAAAGGAGTCACATGGTATGTTGGGTGAAGAAAAAAAAGGAAAAGGTTACCCATACAAAAAAATCAATGATAGGGGGCATAGGGCAGCCTCTAAGATATTAAAAGAACTTCCAAATTCTTCGTTGTATAAGTTGGGTTTTAAGGTATGCTAAAACGTGGTTTCTAAGGCATGCTAAAATGAACAAAGGTTTGTTGAGAGGAGTCAATGCTAGTTTGTTCCCAAGGTATGGAAATAATTGCTTATTCCCTTTTCTTTTGCCAATTCTGAAAATTTGTGCTTAAAATTGGTATTGTGGGGAAGTAAGATTCCATATTTGAGGAAAATAAAGAAATCTGAAAATGGCATGGGAAGAAATTTGCAAATACACTGAAGAAAATTCCGAGTCTTTTATGTCATTTCAGCCTAGCATACAGTTTGGAAACATGGCAAATAAGGTGTCAACTCAACCGGTTAAATACACCCCAAGGTTTGAAGCCAAGAGGACAATTGGTGATGGTAGTAATGAGGGGATAGATGAGCCACTTCAGTTGAATATTTGCACATGGAACAAGGTAAAAAAGGGCAATGAACACACCCTACAAAATCTGACTTTGTAAGGAAATGTAAGTTTTCGTTTGAGGACAGGGTTCTAATTGTTGCTTCATTCTTCTGAGGTATGCAACTTCCATGCTTGGGGAACCCAACATGTGCTTTCAAGACCATCAATGTACATATAGAGGGCAACTCTTTGATATTTTTCAATTCTGATTTCTTTTGCTTACTTATGTCCATAGTGTCTCTTTTATGTGTCATAGACAGTAAAGAGTTGTTGGACAACACTTTGGTGATGGATGGGTTGGCTGCAATAAAAAATTGCACGGTTATTGAAAGTCAAAATAAATAGTTGGTAAAAGAGTTGGTTCACTCCAATACAAGGAAACAAATGAATTTATGGGTCAAGAGTGGAATTAACACTTCCACATATGAGTTTTCAGCGCTTTGGAGATTTAATTTGGAGAGTTTTAAGAGTAAAATCAAGAGCATATGCAGCTGTTATGAGTTGCATAAAATGGAATATGCTTGGGACAACAAGGTAGTAAAAACAAAAATCATTGGATGGATGGATAAGGAGGATGCTAGGGGCTGCACCATACCTAGCAATAAGGAGTTTGCAACCATACTCTCTAAGGAAAGAGTTGCCAAAAATACAAAAGAGAAAGGGAAGATGACTTTTTTGACTGATATGTTTGATTCATGTGTAGGTGTTGATACAAGGGCAATCAAGGCCCTAATACTTGAAGACTACCTAGCTGGAATACCATTTTCTAGCCACCTTTGTGATGTGAACCTTGAATATTTTCTTGTTTTCAACATCTTGTGGGCATTTTGTGAACACTTGGGTTCAAGGGTAAGAAGTAACAATATGAGGTGCTGCTGGTCTTTCATTTTCACTTTGCTTAAGCAACAAGGACGTCATCTACAACTGTAAAAGACATCATCAAGAGGGGTCTTTTCATTATGAAGGACCTAAGTTTGAGAGCGGCACAAAATCCGTGGTGGAGATAACACTTTGGCTATTTCTATTGCTTGAGGACAAACAATTTTGGACAGGGAGGATTGTCATGTCTTTCTTTTGATAGGGACATCTTGAAAGACCCTTAGCCTTAACTTATACCTGGGGGCTAAGGGACAAGCATAAGGGAAAGGAGTATTGAATGTCTTGTTTGAATATTTGTAGAAGTACTTTTTTAGAAAGTTACTTTATGTTTCTTATTTCACTTAAAAAGGGGACCTTTAAGGGTCATGAAGGCTTAAGTGATTTTAAGAAAAGATCATAAGGAAAGGTCTTTTAAATAACAATTTTTTAAAGTTACTTTCCGTTCCTCTTTTGGGCGCCACACTTGGAGGGCTATAAAAATAAAAGAGGAATCATTTGGAGAGGTTATGACTTTTTGGATAATTGTTTTTTGGAAGTCTAAGCACGAAAAACTTGGCTTGTACTTGGAGGACGAAAACCCTTCAAGGAAGCTAGAATAAGGACGAAAACCCTTGATTTTTGTTAGGAGCATCTTCGTAAGGAGGTTGTCAAGAGCTTCACTTGCAGAATTAAGGTGTTTTCAACACCAAATCGATCAATTGTAGGTAGGCAAACAACTTGTGAGTTGGGTGAGTGGACTAGAGGGCTGTCCTAGGGTTGCAATCATCCATTTTGAGGGCTGCAAACCTTTGGAAGGGCAGCGAGCAGGTTTTGGGGATTGGCAACCCACTTGGGGGGTCATTTGGAAGTGGTTTGAGGGTGTGGATCAACCACACTATTATTCTGAATTTTTAAGATAATTTTTCAGCACTATACTTCACCAAAAAATCAGGTTTTTGGTTGGTTATTTGGCAAATAATTTATTATATTTTCTGCTATTTTTTGAGAACATGAAATAATATTTTTTGGAGTTAATTTCAAGCATCTACAACAGTATATTTATTTTAGCTTGCTAGGGTTTAAGGAAAATCAGAGTTGCAAATATATTTATGCAATTTATTAAGGGTTTCATAAGATTTGTGGTATAGAAAAATATCTATAATTTTTAGATTAAATTTGCAGCCAAGGACGCCTAGGGTTTGAAGAATAAAACTTCTTTTTTTGAAGGGCTATACTTTCATGTTTGGAGCAGCTACTAATTGATTTGAGTTTGGCATATTTTAAAGCTATTTTTGAGGTATATTTGAAGGGTTGTTGACAGCGAGGGTTTGCTGATATTAAATCAATTTTTTTTCATATCGAAGTAGGGTTTTCAAATAATCCTAATATTCAGTAAATTATCCCTTTTGAGACATTACACACTTATCTCATCTTTCGACTCTATGTAGTTAACTATTTTGCAGTCCTCTTGGTTGCGTCGGAGTTCTCGGCTCTCATCACTAATAAGCAAGTCCTCGATACAACTTATGTTTTCAGCAAAGGCGTCTCTCCTCATCCGTGGGAAAGTTGTCAAGCATTGTCTCGGTACAAGGATTTCCTTGTTGTTAGGGGGCTTCTCAATGCACTTTTTTGTCAACTCCTCTGTATCACCTTCCAATTGAACTTAGTTAACATGGTCTGCATTTCCTTTGTCTGGAAGGAGTAATTACTAAACAATCTCAACCCACTTGTTAATGAGTGGTGGACTTTCGGGTTTTGACTATACTTTTCTTCTCCGGCTTTGGATTTGGATTCAAATTTTTGCTTTAGCCTTTAGTGGTAAGTTATTGGCTATCACCAACAGTCTTTGTCTTAGCCTAGGGCATTAATTCCTCTTCGAACGATGATCTTCAGGGCGTCGTTCTTTGATATGATGCGTTGTTCGATATGACACTTCTACTACTCTCTATACTATAGTAAAGTTCTTTGTTTTTCAACTTCTTATTCTTCATGGGTACAAAGATCTTGGAGAATTATATAGTGCTTTGTCAATAGTCTCAATAGATTGCAGATCAATAGCTCAACTTGCTTGCTACAAACCAAGTTCTCCCAGACGTCGTTTTGAGACAATTCAGTTTGTTGGGACTCCTCTTATAAGTGCTCTTGCAGTGCCATTTCCAAAAGAAACATGAAGTCTTGGTTGGGTTACTTGATCATCTCTTGGTTTGTTTCTTTTGACTCTTTGATTGGTTGGCCCATTCACTCTCAATTATACCTCCATCTTGATGTGTCTTCAATGATTATTGTTGACTGTGCATTCTACCCAATCTGTACTCAGATAGGTAGTTGCACCATAAATGCTATACAGATAAAGAACACACATAAGAGTACCATATGTTGGACCCTTGGGTTTGCACCTTCCAAGAAGGGGGTCTTAAGATAACAAAGTGAATTGTGGATTGGGCCATTGTAGTGTGGCTCCAATTACTTATCCTCAAAAGGCAGATAGAAGTTGAGGCAACAAATAAGAGAGGTGACCTACTCTCTATTCTTCTAGCTTTGTGAGACCAAGGGGAGAGACTCTATAGCTATCTAGAAAGCGATTGCAATGCATAATTGACTTCAAATATCACAAATCTAAACGGTAGACTTGGCCACAATGATCACTTCACCCAATTTTCTGTCACTAGCGAAATGACCACAAGTTTCTCAGAGTTTAGACAAAGATTGCAACAAACAAGTGTGAATAAAGATATTCATAACTTCCAAGCTCTAAAGATTTATACACACACGCTGAGCTGAGCTACCAAGGATGAATCTGAATTTATAACAACAAAGACCTCTTACATATTATGCAAGAAAATTAAAGGAGATCTCAGAGGACAAATTGCTAAGAAGGATATAAAAGGGGTGATCTGATTTACAATGATTGGTGCTATGATCAGTGCTTTCTTTCCATTGGGTCATTATTTCTCAGAGCTTCAATGAACAGGTCAGTGACAACCAAAGTAAATACAACAAGCTACATGATTGCTGAGACCAAAGCAATAACAAGATTTGGTTGAGCTTTACACAACAGTCTTCACGATTAAGGCAAATCCACTCATAACTTCAGACACATAACAAGACATCATACACCAAGCCCTTATTATTTGTTAGAATGACACATCACAGACCATTGGAAATAAAAGACACTAAACTGCACAAGGATTTTTACAACTGTACTAATTAGCAAGATTATACATTAGGTCTCATTGCTAGTTGTAGAACTTTTTGAGCCCCTTGAAAGCAGATTACTCCTTGAGTTATGCCAGGTTCTCACTAAAAGAAAAACAAAGCACAAATAAACTCAGACCTCAAAGACCAGAAGTTTATATTATAGCAGACCCCCCAGACCAATAGCCAAAAGTTCTAGAAGAAGAAGTTCATCTATTTATATTTTTTCTCCTTCTCCACTTGAACATTCTAGAGAAATTAACATCAAGTGCCAAGAAGGGAACAACTGTTTGAATAAGAACATTAAATGGTGGGATATCAAGGGGCCCAACCGAAGGGAAGGGTATAATGAATCTATGGTGAAGTGATATGCATCCCATTCTTAACCAATCACAAATCCTCATTGAGCAAGCACATATTACTCAAGCAACCTTTCAAGTGACAAGTGGCAAGTGGCAAGAGATCTGTCATGTCCCCTTCTCAAGTATGAGCGGTTGAAGTTCCTTGGCCTAATTCCTGGATGTTTCTTGTAAGCTAAGGGAAGGTAAAATCAAAGGGGAAACTTTGGTTCTCTTTTTCAATTTATAAAAAGATACTTTTGATATATCTTTTCTAATTGTGACTTAAAAAAAGACTTCTGGAGCATGGGTTAACTTAACCCTTAATGAAGATAAGGCATGAACTTTTTAGAAGTATATTAATTTTTCCTCCAAGTGGAATTCCCCTTTTGGGAAGGGTTTTGTTGAAAAAGAAGGGTATAAAAAGGGAAAGGAGGATCATTTGAGAAGGTTACCATGTTTGTTGAATTGAATTTTGAGTTTGAGCACGGAACGCTTGGTTTATCTCCTTTGAAGATGAAAACCTTCACTGGAATCCTGAAGTTAGGGACACAAACCTTTAACCTCATTTGGGCAGTTTCATTTCAAAGGTTGCAACGGTCAGTTTGGGATTCCTAAGGCATCATCTTGTGGAGCGCCGCAGTTGACCGTGTTCTAAGAGTGAAGTGTGGCTATTGGAGAACCTCTTGGAGGGTGGCAAATCACTTTGAAGGGCTGTTTAAAGTCAGCAAACCTTGGGAGGAAAATCTGCATGTTATTGGGGCAAATTATTGATATTTTGATATTTTTTGTCATCAAACAATAAGCTGGTATTGATTTGTGAAATTTCAGACCTATTTGTGCATGCAAAGATCAGATTTGAAGAGGTTTTGTGGGCTGTAATTATTTTAGAATTTTTGGCAATTATTTAATGGTAAAATATTGCAATTGGTGCCCTCGTTTAATATTTTCAGAATTCTGATGTTTTGTTTAGGTTTGATATAAAAGATTCTGAAATCTATATTGTTGGTGTTAAGGTTTGTGGTTGATTTCCAATTTTGTATAATATGCCTTAAAGGGGATATTACAAGGTCTCAGGGTTACTCTAAGGGCAGGCCACTTGTGATCACACACAACTGATAAAACACAAAATTCACTAGAGAACCAGCTAATCGCCGTGAAAATTCTAGCCTTTAAGAAACACAAAGGCCACATTTAACAAATAATACAATGCCCAAGGGAATCATGTGTTGTAGTGTGAAATAAAAAAGGTGGAGAAAGAGAAGCAAAGTGTCATGTCCCCTTCTCAGTGACATCTCTCGGAGCAGAGGATTAGCCTATCATACGACCCTCGTAGGCTGATCGTTTGGATAGAGGGTCACCTGGGAGCTTGGCACATGCTTCAGATCGGCAGAGTTTGATCAGTTGGCTTTCGTTTGGGCTCGATCGGACACTTTTGGCAGAAGTTACTATTTTTAGCAGTTCTTGGTGGTCAGTGTGGGACCCCTGCTATTTTTGGCAATATGGGTTGACAGCATTCGGAATCACTCCAGTATATGACCGCTTCAGACGGTTCGGTCATCGGGCGAGTAAGGAGGGAAATATTAATATTTAATTGCATTAATTAAATATTAATATTACGAGATTATTATATTAAGTTATAATTAAAAATTATAACTTAAGTGATTTAATGCTGAGGGGGCGCCCATCATCAGGACGGGGCCAAATTTAATATTATTATAAAATTTGGCCTAAGTTGAAAATATTAAAATAATTAAAGAATTGCGATTTTTAATTAAAAAGTCCTATTATAGTGGAAATCGCACCTCTTTGGTTATATATACTTCTGCATTGGGAGGAGCGCCATTATGTCATTTGGAGAATTGAAAATTGATCAAATTTGTCTGAGCTAGAGCTTCAGGGGTTCGAGTTCATTTTCCTTGGAGAACGTGCCATCTCCATTGGAAGCAATTCAGAGGGTGTGAAATAACCCCTGATTTATTGCAGCCGGGGTTTTCTTCATTCAGGAGAAGACATTGATTTTCAGAGGTTATCATCACAGGTTTTTCATCAGGGTTATTCCTTCTTCAGTCAGGGATCATTTAGGCGCCCATTTTTGGAGGTTGAAATAGCCAGAGGACAGGCCGTACAGCAGCATTAATCGCTGGTTTTATTCCAGCCGAACCATCTACAGCAAAGGACAGATATCATAAGAGCAGGGCGCAGGGTTTTTTCTGAAAAAAAATAAAATAAAATAAAAAAAATAAAAAATTGTACCTGTCCGTACCGTACGGACGGCATCCGTACGGCGTCGTACGGACTGTACCGCGCCTGGTTTTTGGCAGCAGTCGTCAGTTTTATTGGGCAGCGAACAGTCAGGTTTTTCTTGAACCAAACAGCAAGTTTTTTTTGTAAACTCATGCAACTAGGGTTTCATTTTTAAATAAAAAAATAGTCTTTTCGATATTCAGTAAATTTTATAGGATTTATTTATCATTTTATGCAAATCTGCATTTCTTTAAAAAACTGGTAAAAAATCCCAAAAACAATACAAAAATTCAAAAACCTCAGAAAAAAATATAAACCGTCAGTTGTCAGAATCAGAGGGAATTTGGGGTTCCTACAGTGGTATCAGAGCTAAATCCTGCCATCCTACGGGTTTAGCTATCTTATGCAGCCGGATCAGATTGGGTCACCCAGGTATTACACACGCAGGCGAGCCCTGATTGACAGGCAACAGAGTTTGAGCAGGCAGCCGGGCAATATGGCTGACAGAACAGATATACCTAGGCCGGGACATAATGACAGAGATCAGGAGGGTGCAGAGTTCATGCATACACTTCGAGATCTTCGTGCAGGGCAGCGGCGATCCGATGAGGTATTGCAGCAGGTGGCAGCGGCACTACAGAGGTTGGGTACTTCGAGGAGACCGTCACCTAATCGTGACGATGATAGGAGTGATGCAGGGTCACGGAGAGCTACTAGGGCAGCATCACGGACAGCAGATAGGCCTACTAGGCCCACTTTCACGAGACAGGAGCCCGGCGAGGCTATACCAGATGAGGAGCATGATGAGTTATTCGCTGACACCCTTATGGCAGTGCATGAAGAATGGGAGTTGGTACCTCCTGCGGTCAAAGAGATGATCAATTTTGACCGTTTTATTACACAGAGGCGAGAGCATAACAGATCTCGGCAGGATAGGAGACCTCGTCAGCAGAATAATGATCTAAAACATGCTACGAACCGGCTCACATTGGCGACATTCGATGGTAGTGGTAAGATGACTGCTCAAGCTTGGATTAGCAAGCTTGACACATTCCTTACACTGCGCCCGATGGCTGAGAGTGACGCCATCCGATATGCTACTTTGCATCTTGAGGGAGTTGCTTACGACTGGTGGCACCATGGTATGGTGACTTTACAGCATGACAGGATCACTACATACCAGGAGTTTGTGGACAGGTTGGTTGAGCGCTTTGACAAGAAGGATCCAGAAACCTACTTCCGAGACTTAGCACAGTTGAGGCAGAGTGGCAGTGTAGAGACCTACATAGGTGACTTCCAGAAGTTATCCGTTATGGTCCCTAACATCTCAGAGAGGCGTTTGGTAGTACTCTTCATGGAGGGGTTGTCAGAACCATTGCGAGGTTGGATCAAAGCTTTTGATCCTCCTTCGTTACAGGAGGCGATGAAGAAGGCACGAAACATGGAGTTAGCAGCACCATCGAGTAAATTCAGCTCCAGAGGTTCTTCATCATTCAGGGATAACAAGGGCTTTAACAGGAATAAGGATAAGACTGATGTTAGCAAAGAAAAATCAAACTTCAGGAATGATCCAAAAGGTAAATCAGCAGCCCCACCTTTGGATCATGAGGCCCTTAATGACTTACGCAGGAAGAAGCTTTGCTTCTACTGCAAAGGACCATATGACGCTAATCACGATTGTCCTCTAAGACCTAAAGGCAAGGCAAATCGTATAATGTGGGCGTTCTATGAGGACTCGGAATCAGAGGATTCCGAATAGCAGGAGAGTTCAGAGAGTTCAGAGCCAGAGGCTCCAGAGCATATAGTTGAGACAGAGCCCGAGCTTCAGGTCCAGGAGGCCCGTTTATCTAGTATCCAGCAGGAGGGTTCTTTCCGGATTCGTGGTGTGTTGGCAGGACAGAGGGTCATTACTCTACTTGATACAGGAGCCACGCATAATTTCATAGATGCTAGATTTGTTGAGAAACGTGGACTCATCACAGAGGAGTTTGAGGGCATAAGAGTCAAAGTGGCCGATGGGTACACTTTGAAATGTGAGCGCATGATTAAGGATCTCCCTTTATGCTTGAACAAATATGAGTTCAAGGCAGATTACTATGTTGTTAATATGGGGGACATTGATTTGGTCTTGGGGATGAAGTGGTTACATTCATTGGATGAGGTCACACTTCGTCTCAAGGACATGGAGATCCGTTTTGATGTCAACGGAAAGACACACATTCTTAAGGCAATTCGGGACAGCAACATCAAAACAATTTCCTTCCGCCGGATGGAGCGGCTTATGCGTCACGACATGGTAGAGTGGGCTGCCGAGTGTCATTTAGCACCTATACAGGAGGGACAGCAAAAGATAGATTATCATCCGGATATACAGGAGTTGAGAGTCAGGCATGACAAGGTGTTCAGTGACATTCCGCCATGTAGACCTCCAGACAGGGGCATAGAGCACATCATTGAGCTCGAGGAGGGTGCAAAACCCGTTATGATAACTCCTTACAGGCATCCAAAAAGATTGAAGGATGAGATAGAAAAGACAATAAAGGAGTTACTTGCTATGGGACACATTCGCCCTAGCAAGTCACCATTTGCTTCTTCGGTTGTTTTGGTGAAGAAGGATGGGACTTTACGCATGTGCATTGATTACAGGGTCCTGAATAAGAGGACAATTAAGAATAGATATCCTATACCGAGGATTGATGAGCTTATTGATGAGCTCCATGGGTCATGTTACTTCTCTAAGATTGACTTACGGTCGGGTTATCATCAGATCAGGGTGAGAGAGCAGGACATAGAGAAGACGGCCTTCCGATGCCATTGTGGGCACTTCGAGTTCGTAGTGATGCCATTTGGACTCACTAACGCACCAGCCACTTTTCAGTCTACGATGAACTGGGTTTTTCATTCATTGCTGAGGAGGTTTGTGTTGGTCTTTTTCGATGACATCCTTATATATAGCAGGTCTTGGCAGGAGCACTTAGCTCATTTGGAGGCAGTGTTGAGTACCTTGGAGAGGGAGTCCTTGTACGCCAAGGAATCCAAGTGCGACATAGGGATGACCGAATTGCTATATCTCGGTCATATCATTAGTGCAGATGGAGTGCGCATGGATCCTGAAAAGATCCGCGCCATTGTTGACTGGCCTACACCGGCGAACCTGACGCAGTTGAGAGGGTTTCTCGGTTTATGTGGGTTCTACCGCAGATTCGTGAATGGGTATTCACGACATGCAGCCCCGATGACAGATTTATTGAAGAAGGGGGCTTTTGTTTGGACTTCAGAGGCACAGGAGTGTTTTATGAAGTTCAAGGAGCTGATGACCACATGCCCTGTTCTAGCACTACCCGACTTTACGAAGCCGTTCGAGCTTCAATGCGATGCATCAGGTGAGGGCATTGGTGCGGTGCTTATGCAGGACAAGCACCCGATTGTGTATGAGAGCCGTAAGCTCAGAGGACCCGAGAGATTGTATAGTATATATGATAAGGAGATGCTCGCAATCATACATGCCTTATCAAAATTTCGACAGTATCTTGTCGGCAGCAAATTTTGCATTAAAACTGATCATAACAGCTTGAGACACTTTTTAGGGCAGCGAGATCTCAATGATAGGCAGCAGAAGTGGGTCAGTAAGTTGCAGGCTTATGACTTTGATATCTCATATATCAAAGGTACACAGAACGTAGTGGCTGATGCACTTTCACGTAAGCCGTACTTGAGCACTATGGTTCATATTTCAGAGGATTGGAGGCATATGATAGTGGCAGAGTATGCCAAGGACAGTTGGGCCTCCAGCATTGTTGAGGGATCAGCAGTTGATACCAGGTATACACTTGTGAATGATTTGATCATTTACAAGCACAGGATATATTTGATCCCAGGGTCAGAGGTGAAGAACATTGTTATGCGAGCCTTTCATGACACGCCTACAGCAGGACATCCTGGATATTTCAAAACATACAGGCAGATTCGGGAGAGATTCACTTGGAAAGGACTCAAGACAGATGTTCTTCAGTATGTGCGTGAGTGCCCTGTTTGTCAGCAGAACAAGCAGGAGAACACGTACCCGACAGGTTTGTTGCAGCCACTTCCAATTCCTGACAGGAAGTGGGAATGCCTGTCGATGGATTTTATCACGGGCTTGCCTAAGGCCCAAGGGCGTGATTGCATTTATGTAGTTGTGGATCGGCTTACGAAGTATGCCCACTTCTTTCCGATCACCACGACTTACACAGCTACGCAGGTAGCAGAGGTTTTCTTTCGCGAGGTATTCAGACTTCATGGGTTGCCTCGGAGTATCGTGAGCGACAGAGATAGTCGGTTCCTGAGTAACTTCTGGCAGGAGGTTTTCAGACTTTGTGGGACTGAGCTCACTCCGAGCACTAGCTACCACCCGCAGACTGATGGGCAGACAGAGATTGTGAACAAATGGGTGGAAGGATACCTCCGAAACTACATAGCAGGGCAGCAGAAGGCGTGGGTCAAATGGATACATTTGTGTGAGTATTGCTATAACTCGACATTCCATATGACCATTCAAATGTCACCCTTCATGGCGTTGTACGGGTATGAGGCGCCGAGTTTCCTTGATTTGCTACTGAGCGACAGTAGAGTGCCGAGTGCAGGAGGTTGGTTGCAGGAGAGTCAGGACACTATGAGGGCTCTTAAGGAAAATATAGCTAAGGCACAAAACCAGCAGAGACAGTATGCGGATCAGAAGAGGACGGAGAGGCATTTCGAGGTGGGTGACATGGTTTACCTCATGCTGCAGCCCTACCGTCAGTCCACTCTTAGGAAGAGTGGGTCAGAGAAGCTCAAGCCGCGCTATTACGGACCTTTCAGGATCCTGAGGAGAGTTGGCGAGGTGGCTTACGAGCTTGAGCTTCCAGCAGAGAGCAGGGTACACAACGTTTTTCATGTATCACGCCTCAAGAAGGCGTTGGGTCATCGTGTGGTACCGTCTGCAGTTCTACCTCCCTTAGATGATGAGGGAAAATTGATTTTAGTACCTGAGTCCATCCTGGAGTATAGGGAGAGACAGTTGCGTAGGAGGACTATCAGGGAATATCTGGTGAAATGGAGAGATTTGCCTGTTGAGGATGCGACATGGGAGAGTGAGGATAGTCTACAGCATCCGGCATTGAGATTGCTTGGGGACAAGCAATTTCAGGAGGGGTGGACTGTCATGTCCCCTTCTCAGTGACATCTCTCGGAGCAGAGGATTAGCCTATCATACGACCCTCGTAGGCTGATCGTTTGGATAGAGGGTCACCTGGGAGCTTGGCACATGCTTCAGATCGGCAGAGTTTGATCAGTTGGCTTTCGTTTGGGCTCGATCGGACACTTTTGGCAGAAGTTACTATTTTTAGCAGTTCTTGGTGGTCAGTGTGGGACCCCTGCTATTTTTGGCAATATGGGTTGACAGTATTCGGAATCACTCCAGTATATGACCGCTTCAGACGGTTCGGTCATCGGGCGAGTAAGGAGGGAAATATTAATATTTAATTGCATTAATTAAATATTAATATTACGAGATTATTATATTAAGTTATAATTAAAAATTATAACTTAAGTGATTTAATGCTGAGGGGGCGCCCATCATCAGGACGGGGCCAAATTTAATATTATTATAAAATTTGGCCTAAGTTGAAAATATTAAAATAATTAAAGAATTGCGATTTTTAATTAAAAAGTCCTATTATAGTGGAAATCGCACCTCTTTGGTTATATATACTTCTGCATTGGGAGGAGCGCCATTATGTCATTTGGAGAATTGAAAATTGATCAAATTTGTCTGAGCTAGAGCTTCAGGGGTTCGAGTTCATTTTCCTTGGAGAACGTGCCATCTCCATTGGAAGCAATTCAGAGGGTGTGAAATAACACCTGATTTATTGCAGCCGGGGTTTTCGTCATTCAGGAGAAGACATTGATTTTCAGAGGTTATCATCACAGGTTTTTCATCAGGGTTATTCCTTCTT
This sequence comes from Torreya grandis, assembly GCA_037957365.1. Taxonomy (NCBI): domain Eukaryota; kingdom Viridiplantae; phylum Streptophyta; class Pinopsida; order Cupressales; family Taxaceae; genus Torreya; species Torreya grandis. Next base: position 2,290,768 of record JARHVA010000327.1, read on the forward strand.
CAATCAGGGATCATTTAGGCGCCCATTTTTGGAGGTTGAAATAGCCAGAGGACAGGCCGTACAGCAGCATTAATCGCTGGTTTTATTCCAGCCGAACCATCTACAGCAAAGGACAGATATCATAAGAGCAGGGCGCAGGGTTTTTTCTGAAAAAAAAAAAAATAAAATAAAAAAATAAAAAATTGTACCTGTCCGTACCGTACGGACGGCATCCGTACGGCGCCGTACGGACTGTACCGCGCCTGGTTTTTGGCAGCAGTCGTCAGTTTTATTGGGCAGCGAACAGTCAGGTTTTTCTTGAACCAAACAGCAAGTTTTTTTTGTAAACTCATGCAACTAGGGTTTCATTTTTAAATAAAAAAATAGTCTTTTCGATATTCAGTAAATTTTATAGGATTTATTTATCATTTTATGCAAATCTGCATTTCTTTAAAAAACTGGTAAAAAAACCCAAAAACAATACAAAAATTCAAAAACCTCAGAAAAAAATATAAACCGTCAGTTGTCAGAATCAGAGGGAACTTGGGGTTCCTACACAAAGGCAATAACACTTGGCACAAGATCTCTATTCTGCCCATGGTAACCAATCACCAAGCTCACATGAGAATGCAAGGATTACTACAACTTCATAGTGGGTCGATTTGTGACACTTGGCAGCCTCCGCAACTCATTATGTATTCAATTTTGTCATTTCACCATAAGGAACGATAGAGCTGAGAATTTCAAATGTGAACAGGTCTATGAAATTTCATCAATTTCTCCCAGATGTGAGACCATTGTGTAGCCCTTGTTGAGACCTTTCCAATGCTACCAATTGTGCTAAAAATGGAGCTTTGTAACTTGAGTTAGGAGCAAAAAACCAATTCCCTGCAATTTTACCTTTGTAGTGTTCTTTGTGGAATGTGTGGCCACATGAAATTTTTAAATCTCTTTTACATTCGCTGATCCACGTGCCTTTTTCACTCGGGATCTGCTGTGGCCATGTGTAATCACTTTGTGACAAGAATTCTTGCGGCTCCATGCCTATCATTGGCATGAACATGTTTTGTGTCCACTTGGAGAGTGCCATGTGGCAACCTTTGATTGGTACCAAGCTTCAATTGCAATAGTTAGCATTCCATGGGCCCATGGATTAAATTAATCCACTTTATCCTTTATCCCTTTCATCTTCACATTAATTGTGGCCTCTATGTGGAAAGATTCCATGCGACATGCCCCCCAAGTCATCGTTCCTCTTTGACTTCACTATGGTCACGTGGCATCATCCAGTGACCCCTCCACTTCATAGCTGTAATGCTAAGTGGCATTATTGTGATGTCCAAGCTGAATTGTGACTCTTTGTTGTCCATTCACTTCTCCTTGTGGCCAATAACAATAAGACATGTGGCCACTCATTAGTCATGCGATCATAGAGAGTTTTAAGCTCTCAAATGTTTCTAAGTGATCTTGTGGGTGCGTGGCCTTCTCCTTTTTATGTTTGTTGTGGCCACATGGAAAGATTGACCCACAATGCCTTTGCGTACTTCCAACTCTATCTTTTCCTATGACCTCTTTTGCTTTTACTTAAGAGTGACATGTGAACACCTTTTATTGGTCCATTTGGAGTGATACATTATAAGTCTTGACTGGTAGCAATAACGGGATCCACAGTCATTTTTACACTTTCAATTTCACTTGATATGCACAGATCCGTTAGTTTATAAATTCCACTGAATGCTCTTTGGTATCCACACCCCTTTTGTGTCTGTCGTGGCCTTTTTCACATCAAATAAGATTATTCCACGTGGTAGTTTTTGATTGATCACATGGCGGCTTCTATTGTTCATGGAGTTATTTGATTAGGCGTTGTTCTTTCACTTTGTTGCTCACTTGCCATTCCATGGGTTTCACAGACACTTTGGATTTTTAAATCCACTTTTATACCTACATTGAATCTGAGGACCCTTTCCGTCTCACACCTGTCATCGCCAAGTGTCATACTCTACTAAGTTGTCTTCTCTGAGCTATGATCCTTCACTGCTTCTTGTGACTTTATTGTGCACATTAGGAATGAGATGCGTGGCAGCTGTTCATTAGGCCGTGTGAGACACATGGCATCCTTGATTGGGCAAGGAGAGCAACACGTGGCAGCATTTGGTTGGTCACACAACAATGTACTTCACATAAGTCATCCTTGTCTTTTTAATTAATTTTCATAGTGTGCAGACCCTTGGGATTACTAGTTCCACTTCATACCCACCTTTGCTCAAATGTTCTCACTTTTTATGTCTTGCAGCCACATGGAATCCACTTTTGAGTTGAGTCATCATTGGGCCTTCGTGTTTTTGCGTAGACTTTCACTGTGGCTGCTCGGATCAAAACATGTGGCCACATCTGTTGTCTCAGGGCCACAGAGTTCACAAAATCACTTTGCTTTGAAAGGTCTCCATTTTAGTTGTGTGGACCTGTTCACCATTCAACTTTGCCTTAATAAAGTTTGGCATCTGCGCTCAAAGCTAGAGGCCACAAACTAGATAGGTGGCGTCCAAACGGACCCACAAACTAACGGAAGCCACATAAATCTCACTTTATAATATAAAAGACTCCCGTGAATGCGTTTACCTTGATTAATAAAGTATGCAAAAGACTCAAGTAGCCGAATTTTGTCGAGGCCACTTTATATTATTTACATTTGTGAACTTACCTTGGTGGCCAAAATTATACAAGTCGATGAACTTTATATCAAGGCCACAAATGGAACACACGTCGATTTGTGGACAAATTGGATTGTTAAGGCCGTAAGTGATATATTTGAATTTTACTAAGGCTACAAGTGATACTTTAAAACTCTAGGGGGCCTATGAAACCTTGTGAATCGCCATTGAAGCCCCATAACTATTAAAACCTCGTGATGTTGTGGAAACCATGTGTTGCGGCCAAGAGAACAAGATAATCCTTGAGACAGGGGCATGGGAAAACATACCTAGAACACCACAAATATTTGATAAAAATCATAGGGAACCTAATGGTAGTGGGCAAAAACACTTCTCAACCTTTGAAAGGCCTGCACATATCTGCATTTTTTCACACAAGGATCCCAATTTGTCATGGGCCATTTTGGGGTCTGACACCATAGAAGAATCAACACACCAAATATTTGACATAGCAAAAAATAGATAGATATCTTCGACTTTTTGATATAAGAAAGTGTACATACAATAACTATGATACATGGGGAGTATGACAATGTGTGAGATCTCCCTTCCTTGAACATCATCATCCTACATGAAGGTTGGTCGATTGAGAGGTGTGTTGGTTGGATGCTAACAACCTCGGTTACTAACAATACCAAGCAAGACATGATTAAATAGTCTATACATTTGTCGACACATGTATTATGACAATCACTGTTGACTCCAATTACATAACACAGAACGTAACAAACAATTACAATTATGCTGACTACTCTCCTAATAGCTATTTTTTATTCTCTATGTAGCACATTTTCTTCTCTTAACATTCTAATCCATTATGTGTTTTATAACAATCATTCTTGGTTGCTTAAGCTGTTTTGCCTCGTAGGCATGATAAATACCTTGCGATATTCTATTTATAGATTTCTATAGCCATGTAGAAGATGCCATCAAGCTCGTGTTCATTGAACTTGTTAGCCAAATTTGGCCTGCATACAAAACTTTTCCTAGATTTGGGGGGAGAAGCTGAGTAGAGTACTGGTTGAAGAATGATCCAATAGTAAAAGGAGCAGACAGACTTCAAGAGAAGATCACTTGCCATTTGCAAGCTTTTGAAACACTTTAAGTAGGTTTAAAGTGTGAGTTTGGTGATCTTAAGGAGCTAGACCGACATGACACGTCATGCAGGAATGAACAGATTAGTCTGGTTGCACATTTGATATATGCACTTGGGAGGTTGACCAGAGCCAAAGGAATGCATGGACATGATGATTTTGGTCCCATAATCATCCTCTAAAAATTTCATATCTTGATGTCTTTTCTATCTCAAGATATAAAGATTCAAAGTTAAACCAACAGTCTGAGACGTGCGTGGAGATGTCAAGATAAAGCTACGACAATTAACCGTTTGGGTTCAAATGATCTTAAGGTTGAATGCAAATCTGATAGGTGTCAAGATCTCGGGAGCTCGAGTAGAAGATCTACGGCATGCGCAAGGTTAAAGAGTCAAAAAATGCCTGGAACAAGATCAATGGTCGGCATTCAATTAGATCAAAGATCCAATGGCGAGTGACAACCTGATGACGTCAGTGGGTCCAAAAGATCTAACGAAGCGCATTTGATCGTGCCCCTATGATCTAATGGCGAGCATCAAGTCAAAAATTCGGAGGATCTTGAGATCAAGCGAAGCGTTGACAAGTGTCATGATCACAGTGACTTAGCGGATCAACGGTGCATGCTCGATCAAGCGAAAGGAGATCGATGACATGCGTTCAATCGGACCAAGGAGATTGACGGTGCATGTAGGGTCAAAGGGTCAACGAGCTCAAATTAAATGCAAGGTCGACATGTGGTGCAAGCATAGGAGTAGATGAAATTGACAACGTATCTTGAGGATAAATGCGCAATTGCTAAGTGTCTTAATCTCAAAGACTCAGATCAAGATCGGTGGTCAAAATTAAAGGTCGGAGTTATGAGACTTTGATTGGAGGTCAAAATACAGTTTAAAGTTGAACCAGAGTGGATTTTTAAGGATCAAACGTTGCCATTGGGAGCTGTTGAGTAACGTTAACACATTGAAGAGCTCGAGAAGGATTCCATGTAGCCATTCTTGATTGCTTCTTGCGGAAATCACGGGTTGCATGCTTCTTTCTCCACCTTTCCACGCCATATAGAGTCCTAGTGACATTAATGCATGAGGAGCTTGAGAAGTTGGTACAATTGTTGTTTTGATCATTGATGACTCCTCCATTCTCCCATGCATGTTCCCCATCTCTCTCATTCCCTTCTGCTATAAATACAGGGTTTTAAGCCTTGAAATGGATCCCCTCTCTTGGGTATGACTAGACTCTGCCAAGATTGATCTTTGTAACCTCCTGAGATAAATAGATGACTGTTTCAGATTTCATAGTTCTGGTATAGTGTGTTAATGTTAGTTTGATTTGTGTATGTGGTACAAATCTCTCCCTTGTCAAGTCATGATCTCACCTAGCTACTAGTTTATTTTGTTATGCATGTCATGTTTAGTGTTTAATGTCATTTGATTGAAGCTAGCAAGTGTATACATTGACTGGTTAATGCCTTGAGTTAGGCCTTTCCATTACTTCCCTCAGGTTTTGATCACTTGTTGAACCTTTGCATGAAATATTGATGCATAACAAACATTTGGAGTTGTAGATCCAGTCTTTTGCTTGTCTCATTAGTGTTTTTAGAAGTTCAAATAGAGTGGGTGAGTAATCAATTTAGGTGCATCACCAACATTAGCTTAGATTTTCCTTTCAGTTATCTTTCTCTCCCTTTTCACCCCAACAATTAGTAGGTTTTAGTGGAAATGAGCTAAGTGATACATCAGAGGAGCTAGCCTCGTTAAAATCCTAGAGGTCTGACTCAAGATTATGTAACCCACAGCCTAGGGTCATTCCCATGTTGGACTAGATTTGAGTAGAGGACTTGAATAGTCCTTTGCTCAGCTAGGGTGCAGCCTAGGACTCCAACAGTTATGGCATGCCCGGTGGGACCCAATTTTAACTATTGAAGCAAGTCTATAGCACATTTATCTTCAGAAGCAGTTTCAAGTATTCCTTGGTCCTTATCTCAAGGTATGAGGCATATTCTTGTTCATGATTTTAGTTATCTTCATGTTTTCTAGGCTATGGCAGCCTATAGTGAAGGATACTATCTTTCCTCTCCTTATTAGCAGTTTCAAAATGATCCATATACATCTTGCTATGATCCTCATCAACAATATGAGGACCTATATCAGTCATACATGTAGGAGTACTGCCCTGATCTTTCCTATGAACAGCTAATCCATCATAATATTGTCCCTTCCCAGTCCTATGATGAGCCCCCTTATTACCAAGATCTTCAAGCCTTCTATGAGTCTCATCCACCTCCTCTGCAGCCTGGTTACCCTCCTGATCAGTCATGGCAGCTGCATGACATTCCTAAACAACCTACTCATACCCCAAGCCATTTTATATGTAGCCTTAAAAAAGCTCTATTAGACCAGGAGATGAATATGATAAACATTGATACATTGAGGGGTATGGGCAGGAAATTTGAAAACATGTCATTAGAGGGGTTAGGACTTCAGTGCAGTAGGCAAAAGAGGAGTGGACGTCTTTCATTAGGAGAGGTTATTCTAGAAACGGTAGTGACATGCTTGACATAGATGGACTCATCTCCAAGATCGAGGAGAAGTTGGCAGCCCATGAAGAACAACAAACACTTCATCACCCATCTTGTCTTCCCTCATTCACTCCTCGTCAACCTCATGCCGAGCTTCCCATCATCACTCATAAGCCCTCACCAAATGAGTTTCAAAGTCATTATAGTTCCCCCCAACTCCTCTCAACCTTCCCCTCATGGAAATTTGTCCAAGGGAGAGTCCAAGAGGAAAGGCAAGTTAGTGTTGGGAAGGCTACTCATCATGAGCAATCAAGGTTTGATTTTGAAACCTCCCTAGCCAAGCAAATTGAGCTTGTGAATCAACATCTTCAACATTCAATGATAGTTGCAAAGGCAACATAGTAGCAAATTCCTTCTTTCATACCCATAGCGAGAACAAGTACAAAAGCAGGGTTTTCTAAACCCAAGTTTATGACTTGGAATTAGATCCAACAATCAAGAGAGAAAGAAGAACAATCAGGCATAAGCCGGGATGTTGAAATCAAGAGCAAGCCAGTGATCATTTAGCCTCCACTCCATTCCCCTCAAAACCCTAGAGCCTTTCCTTCATGGAAAGCCATTCAAGAAACAATGCAACCAAGAGAAGAGGTGAAGGTGATCCAAGAAGAGCGGCTCCATGAGCAAAATCAGGTATCTATGGTAACTTTTTTGGACCTTTCTCATCTTACTGAATATTTTGAAGGGTCTACTGTGCCACTCTTTGAGAAAGAGCCTCTCCTTTGTGAGACAAATCAAGAAGATGCAGCTAAGGAAATAGAAAATGAAGGTGACTTGAGTGACCAGGAAGAAGAAATCGTGATTGGGACATCTCTTGGAAAGGACAAACATGTTTCAATTTTTCATAATGATGCAAAAATGGAACAAGTGCAAGAGAAAGTTGAGGTAGAGGCTGAGATGCAAGTGCAAGAACAAGTACATGAAGAGGAGGTTGCTGATGTTCAAGAGGAAGACACTCCGATTGTAAAAGTTGAAGGTGTTTTCTATGAGTTCTTTGATGACTCAAGAGCTGCCATCCATCATGAAGGACAAGAGCTTACAAAAGTAGTAGAACATTAGTACTTGATGTTGAAGATGAAACAGTGTTGATTGACCAAACTAAGATATCAAAAATAGACTTGCAGCCTCATGATTGTGGTCAAGAAATTGATATGCTTGCTTTTGACATTCAACTTGAAGAAATTCAATTGAACAACAGCTTCATGAGAACAAATATTTATATTTGTTTGATGTCTTTCATTCAGGTTATTCTTTACTTGAATGTGGTCCATTGCGGTCTGAGGAAAGTGCTTTCATCAAGCAAGAAGCAGTTGTTCTCTCAGGAGATGACATGTTTGAACTTTTCAAACATAGTTATCAACTTTTCTCTTCAACTTTAGACATCTCTTTACTTCTGGAAGCTGAGGATGAGCTCAAGTGGCCTCAAGAAGTCCTAAGATCAGATCCATCTCCCTTAGAGGTCAGCTTTGTAGCTATGTCAAAAGAGACACACCAAGCTGCCGAACATGATCATAGTTAGTAGCTCATAAATGAAGAAGATTTGAAGATGTTCTTGCAAAGTCCACAAATTTGGGAAGAGTATGATTGGGTCTCGGACTCATGTCTACAATTCATGCATGTGAAATTGGCAGTAGAGGAACCAGTTGCTTCCCGAAGAAGACATGAGCATCCAATAGCTCTTAGCTACAGAAGAAAGCTATCGAGAAAAGGCAAGCATGCTTCAAAGTTCCAAGGTGCACCAAATAGCTTTCTATTTGACCTTGAAGGGAAGCTTGTCACTGCAGGTTAGTTGTTCTAGGTTTGCTTTATTTCAATAAGTGATTAACACAAGTAGTAGTCTACTTCCCTTTTGTCTTGTTTTCCCTGTTTCCTTAGGTTAGTGGTCCTTGCTTTGTTTAGGTTAGTTTCCCTTCTGTTCTGTGTTTCCCTTCAATACGTGCCTTGGGCACTTTGTTTTGCTTTGTTCCTAGTTGGTTTCAAGAGGAGTTATCCAAGGGTTGACAGAGAGTTTTAGCTTCAAATCAATATGTGGAACTAGAGTAGAGATTCCATGTCCAATGGACTAGACAAGGCAACTAGTTTGGGTTCTCAAGCATAGTAGGCATGCTTCCCTGTGAGTCGCCAAAAATGTTGGCCAGATTTGGCCCACATACAAAACTTTGCCTAGATCTGGAGGGAGAAGCTAAGTAGAGTCCTAGTTGAAGAATGATCCAGTAGTAGAAGGAATAGACAGACTTCAAGAGAAGATCACTTGCCATTTGCAAGCTTTTGAAACACTTCAAGCAGGCTTAAAGTGTGAGTTTGGTGATCTTAAGGAGCCAGACCGTCATGACATGTCATGCGGGAATGAACAAATCAATCTGGTTGCACATTTGATATATGCACTTGGGAGGTCGACCAGAGACAAAGTAATGCATGGACATGATGATTTTGGTCCCATAATCATCCTCTGCGAATTTCATATCTTGATGTCTTTTCTATCTCAAGATATAAAGCTTCAAAGTTAAACCAACAATTTGGGACGTGCGTGGAGACGTCAAGATAAAGCTACAGCTAGTAACCGTTTGGGTTCAAATGATCCTAAGGTTGAACGTAGATCCGACAGGAGTTAAGATCTCGAGAGCTCAGGTAGAAGATCTATGGGATGCGCAAGGTCAAAAAGTGCCTGGAACAAGATCAACGGTCGACGTTCGATCAAATCAAAGATCCAATGGCGAGCGGCAACCTGACGACTTCAGTGGGTTCCGAAGATCTAAAGGAGCGCATTTTATCATGCACCTAAGATCTAATGAAGAGCATCAAGTCAACAAGTTAGAGGATCTTGAGATCAAGCGAAGGGTTGAGAGATCAAGCGAAGGGCTGACAAATGTCATGATCTTAGTGACTTAGCGGATCAACGGTGCATGTTCGATCAAGCGGAAGGAGATCGACGACAGACGTTCAATCGGACCAAGGAGATTGATGGTGCGTGTAGGGTCAGGAGGTCAATGAGCTCAGATTAAACGCGAGATCGACACGTGGCGCAAGTGCAAGAGCAGATGAAATTGACAACGCATCTTGAGGATAAACGTGCAATTGTCAAGTGTCTTAATGTCAAAGACTCAGATCAAGATCAGCGGTCAAAATTATAGGTCGGAGTTATGAGATTTTGACTGGAGGTCAAAATACAGTTTAAAGTTGAACCAGAGCATATTTTTAGGGATCAAATATCGCCATTGGGCGCTGTTGAGTAACGTTAACACATTGAGGAGCTCGAGAAGGATTCCATGCAGCCATTCTTGATTGCTTCTTGCGGAAATCACGGGATGCATGCTTCTTTCTCCACCTTTCCACGCCATACAAAGTCCCAGTCACATTAATGCATGAGGAGCTCGAGGAGTTGGTACAACTATTGTCTTGATCATTGATGACTCCTCCATTCTCCCACGCATGTTTCCCAGCTCTCTCATTCCCTTCTGCTATAAATACAGGCTTCTAAGCCTTAAAATGGATCTCCTCTATTGGGCACGACTAGACTCTGCCAAGCTTGATCTTTGTAACCTCCCGAGATAAATAGATGATTGTTTAAGATTTCATTGTTCTAGTATAGTGTGTTAATGTCAGTTTGATTTGTATATGTGGTATAAATCTCTCCCTTGTCAAGTCCTGATCTCACCTAGCTACTAGTTTATCTTGTTATGTAGATCATGTTTAGTGTTTAATGTCATTTGATTGAAGCTAGCAAGTAGATACATTGATTGGTTAGTGCCTTGAATCAGGCCTTTCTATCACTTCCCTCAGGTTTTGATCACTTGGTGAACCTCTGCCTGAAATATTGATGCATAACAAACATTTGGAGTTGTAGATCTAGTCTTTTGCTTGTCTCATTAGTGTTTTTAGAAGTTCAAATAAAGTGGGTGAGTAATCAATTTAGGTGCATCACCAACAATAGCTTAGATTTCCCTTTCTGTTATCTTTCTCTCCCTTTTCACCCCAACAATTAGTAGGTTTTAGTCGAATTGAACTAAGTGATACATCAAAGGAGCCAGCCTCGTTAAAAATCCTAGAGGTCTGACCCAAGATTAGGTAACTCACAACCTAGGGTCATTCGCATGTTGGACTAGATTTGAGCTGAGCACTTGAACAATCCTTTGCTCAACTAGGGTGCAATCTAGGACTCCAATAGAATTTCTTCTGGAAATGAAAAGATTCTTGGTTTGAACTTGCATCATCATCTAATGTATGGTCTACATGAAGATATTGTGAAGTTGGCATAGATGATAATCAGCTGTTTCTAATTGTAAGAGCGAGGTAGTAGATGACAGACTTTACTCCCTATGAGTTATCAAAGTATTCCTTGTTAACTTATTTCATTCATACTTAAGCTTTCAAAATAATGTTACGTTTAATTTTTTATTTTATAATGTTTATCAATTTATTATTTCATGAATTCAACAATTCATATCAGTATGTATCTGTTTTCCTCTGTGTTCATTTACTATTTTCTTAGTTATTTAGCTTTGAATCAAGGATGTAGGGACATAAATACATGGATGAAGAGTGAAGACAGTTCAAGTATTATGTCCTCCATTCTAGGAGCACAGCAGGTTCATTAGAAGAGAAAAGAATAATCAGAGAGATTCATTTCTGCACTTTTTTTTTTTGGATTGATTAAATGAGGGATTGGATGGGCTTACACCCATCTGCGACAGAATTGTGGGGCCACAGTCCCTGAACTGGCAATTACTCAATTTGCTAGAACTGGATAATCATTTGTTAAGTTATGGCTAGAATGGGTTTCACTTGTTTTATGCCATGCTCTGATAATCACTCTTAAGGATGAAGCACTTAGAGAAAGATATATCTAGGAGTTGAATCTGGAAAAACAGAAGTGGATTGATATCTGTTCATGTTATTAATATTTCATATTCATTTAGCTTGCTGTCAAAATTAAAACTAATCAATTGTCTTTATTTGGATCAGGTAAGAATAGCGACACTCGAGGCCATCAATTCTGTCGTTTTATGTGCATTGCCAGCTGGAATGGTTACAGATTTACTAGTTCCTGCTATAAGGATTTTAGCATTGGATCAAACAATAGGAGTGCGTGAGGTAATCTTGAAAATATACATTATATATGTAATATCTATACGGTATAATTGTTAGCTATCTTTTTGAGATTGATGTGGGTGGATGTTAAACCATTGTGTTGATTCAATATGGAAGTTGGAACCATCTAATTATGGCTAGCCTCGTTGATTAGCACCTTTTTATTCCTTATCATATCATTTGGAGCATGCTTTATTAAGGGCTCTCAAATACTTGAATGATCTTCTTTAATGCTTCTATTTTACTACACATCACCAGTGAATTCATATTTACGTAGAACCAAGTATAATTAAATCTTCTGCTTTACAGGTTAATACTTATCCTCAATCCTGGTCTCTTATACTGGATGATTTGCTGCTCTTCTGTCATACACCCACTATTTTTTTGATTCCTGCTTACTACACATTATAAAGGACCTTTTTTGGCAATGACACTGGATGACAAAGTCATCCTTTTGTTAAGCATTACAAAGATTTTTATTATATTGACATCCCCCTGGAACAGAAAGAAAGAAATTATATTAATGCCCACAGATGACCAAAAAAGGTTAATGGTAATAAAAAACTTAGAAGTACATTCAGTTACAATAGAGAAGTACTAGGGCAAGAACACCCAAGGTTCTTATAAGTTTACTGCTAGTTTTAAAGAGCTTTATCTTGAGCATGGCACCTACCCTGCCCCCTAGCTTGTTTTTGGATAGGTGTAGGTTCTATTTATTTTTCCTCTATTTTTTTAATATCTTTGTCAAATGTTTTGGGCCTTCATGCATTTTTTGTATGTTTCTTGCTAGTTGGCACCAAATGCAATGCTTTTTTCCTCCAGAGATGGGGTACACATCACATTTGCTTTGACGGACCTCGCCTGTCCTAACCAATGCATGATACAGAGGCAGCTGGCATAATCTGGAAAACAGACAGCTACCTGTGAAAGAAATGGAGATTAAACACAACGCGTAATGTTGGAATTTATATGATATACCTGTAGCCTGTCATTATGAATAAATGTAATGTTTTGTAGCTGACCTTGTTTTGTTAATCTTTTGTTAGCATTAGGTAGTGTTGTAATGACTTTATGTTCAGTTGTTAACTCTTGTGTCAACTGTTTCATCGTGGCATTCAAATAGCTTGTTTCATGTTGGGGTAAGGGCACTGTGTATCAGGGCCTCCTTGTATTGAATAATCTGTATTGAACCCTACCTTTATAATACAAAGTCGTTACTAATCTCATGTTCCTCTCTTCTGCATTGTAGTTTGTATTTACTGTTCTGTAATTGATGTTACTTGGTAGTGTAGTTTTTGTATAAACATTCTAGCACCATGCCTTTAAAGACGCCAGGTCAAGTTAAAGTTGGTTTAAAAGGAATGTTAGTCAACAATACTTATTGATGACAACATGTTTATGATGGAGACATAATGGGTCAGCCAATCTAGGAAGCAGATGAAACTAATCAGTAAAGAGAGGATGACCGCACAAAGAATTTTAAGTATTTGTGGGATCTCTTTGTGCATGACCATGTCAAGGAAGAGTCCGAAAGGACCCAAGTGCTTGTAGACTCTATCTTTGGCAACTTGGCATTGATGGAAGAAGTAGATCGACTGCTTGATCATTTACCTAGACTCCTTGCAAGGCACTATATTGTCTTGCAAAACATCTGTGTCGAATTTGACTGTTAAATACAATGACAACAAATCCTACAATGCTACGAGGAGAGGTGTTGTTAGGAAGAGGTAGAAAGATCTAAATATTGAGGCCTAAGTGTGAAGGATTAATGCCATTGAGCTCAAACAAAGGTGAGAGAAGATGACAACTCGGTAGGGGAGTGGACCAAGAAATCTGACAGTATACTAGACTCTTGGAGCAACAAGAGCAAAGGCAAAGGTTGTAGGAAGCGGCCACCTCTAGAAATATCTCAAGGGAAATATGGGACAATAGTGGAAGCCAACCTAGAAGCTGAAGTTGAGCTTGAGCTGAAGCTGAAACCAAGGAAGGGTTCAACCGGTATTGGAACACCATACACCACTCAAGTACACAGCAGTTGGAAATTGTGAGGCAGCTACCCCTTCGAGAGGAAGAAAGTGTGGATCTTGACGATCAAATATGGTTGATAAATCTTGCAGAAGAGTCCACAGAATCTGTCAAGGATAACGAAGGACCCCTCTTAAGGGAAGTCTTTATTTTGAGATCAAGTCTAATAATGACTTCTTCACAGAAGAAGAATGAGCAATGTACAAGACAAACATTCGAGGGATCGAAAATCTATTTATTGAAGATACAAAGTCAACTACACGAGGGCAACCCAAATGACAAGTGGGAAGGAGTAGCACAAAAAGGGAACTTGATGGCGAGCTATATAGAGTGTGAATCCTTGCCGAAGGAAGGGTTGAGCATAGGGACGTGTCTGACAGTGCTGAGAAAGCAGAGGAACGCCCAACACAAACATTCTTAAGGCGGATAATTGTATTCGAAGAGTGACACAAACAGTAACCCAAACCCATAGCCATGGTTACCCCATCAACTCCATCTCTAGAAAAATAGAAGCTATTTAAGTTCACTGGTGATGGATCAGAAGATCTAATACGAAATTGTAGGACATGCATTGCCATTTGGACCACAAATCGGCACACAGATGAGCAACTTTGGTTATGGTGCTTTCCAACTACACTTTGGGGATTGGCGATTGATTGAATCACAGATGCACCTAGTACCGATAAAGAATCATGGGAGAAACTCAAGAAGGCATTTGAAGAGTTTAGGCTTCTGAGAGATAATGAGATTGTTGGAGAGATTTTTAATACCCGACAGGGCAAGCATGAGAATGTATGAGCCTACAATAGGAGACTCAAGGAGCTGTTAGGAAAACTTGGAAAGGAACCAGCCGATTACTTTAAGAAGAGATGGTTCATTGAAGGGTTGGATCCTCATTGTAGAGGAAAATGAAGGTGTGCCCACCTTCATCGTATGGAGGCGCATACAATCGTGTGATGGATATTGAAGGTGAGAATAAGACATCCTTGTGTTTGAGGTGCAAAGATGATGACTTTGAATCTAGTGATACTAGGATCTGTTTAGGCACTTGAGAGGGACGTGCTCCGGATAATGAAGGAATTGACAAAGGATACCAAGGAGGAAGGAAAGGCCCTGTGGTGCATGGTTTACAAAACAAAAGGTCATAAGAAGGTTAGATGTTCGAGGAAAATATTATGCAAAATTTGCCAAATAATGGGTCCATCGTTGAAAAATAAGGGAAATTTTGCATCATTGAAGATCCTTAGCCTTAACCATTTCTTAGGGGCTAAGGGAAAAGAAAGGGAAAGAGAAATAAGTAATTTTTAATAAATATATGTAAAAGATACTTTATGTTATAATAATCACTTAACTTGGGGCCCTTTAAGGGTCATGAGAATTTTAAAATCAATCTTCCTTATGATTTGAATATATGTTTCCCTCCCTTTTGGGTGTGCCCTTTGGGGAAGTTGTATAAAAACAAAGGAAGGTTTCATTTGGAGGCATGTTATGTTTGATATTTAAAATCTTGGCCATTAAGCACGAAAATGCTTGAGCCATTGCTTTGAAGACGAAAACCTTCAAGCATAGAGTTAGAGGACGCAAACCCTCTTTTTTCATTTCAGGTAGCTTCACTTAGAGGCTGCCATTGAGTTATCTATTTCTCCAAAGGTGTTCTAAACACCATATTTTGCCAATTCAGGTTGGACAACTTGCTTGTGGAGGTTGGCGACTTGATTGGTGGATGTTTTGCTCATGTCTTGGGGTGATATTATGCCCTAAGTGACATTCTGATTTTATTATAATATTTCTGCAGTTTGGCGACTTGACTTGGAAGGGTTTTGACCTTGTTTTGAGGGTCATTATTGCCTTGAATATTTTGAAAATAATTTCTATATTTTTTCCAGCTTTGGCGATTTAGATTGAAGGGCTTTGTGGCTCCATATACATAGATTTTCATAATAATTTATGCATATCAATTTAGTAATATTTATGCAATTTTTTGAGGGCTTCACTTGATAGATCATCAACAAATGTCAATTAAATATACCAACTTGGGACCGTCTAGGGTTTGAGGGTTTATTTCCCTTTCGAAGGGTTAAATTGCTTGTTTGGATTAGCCCTTGGTGCTTTGAGCTTAGCATAATTTTGTGCTAATTTTTGGAAATATTTTTGCAGCTAGGGTTTGCTGGAAATAAAAATCAGAATAGACTATTTGCTTAGGTTTTTGCAGAAAAATCAGAATTCAATTTTTTTTCCTATTTCGGAACATTTCAGTGGTATCAGAGCCATATCTTGGCTAGCCGTGGGTTTTCAAGGTGATTCATGTAAGAGTGTGACAAAGAAATAAGGTATTACCTTAAGAGTAAGAAGAAAGTGGAAGAAAATCAACAAACAAAAGCAATGGCTTATTTGGATCAGCGAAGGGATGAAGCGGAAAATAAAGAACAAAGGTTTGACAGGTACACACAGGCCCAGGAACAAATGACAGCTATGATGGCGGAATTTATTCGCACTATGAAGGAAATGAGGGGTGTCAAACCATCTAATGGGAATGGTAGTGCTTTTAGAAGTCACAACCTCACGGATCAACCATCTAAAGGGAATGGAGGAGCTACACGTAGGCCTAACCAACCTACTTTTTTGCAAGCAGTTGTCATTCTGGAAAGGGAAGAGCCACCTACATTGAGAGAGTTTGTTGAGAGATTATGATGAGTACATGACCTATCCAACTCCTTTTAGGGATCAAATGGATTTTGTAGCATGGTCAATGGAAGCTTTCAACCAACCCTAGCTGAAAAATGAAGCTTCAACACACGCCCTATCTCACAAACCCTTGGCGCCAAAGTACAAGGGATAAATAGACAATTTTCAGCAATTGATTTAACCTTAATTCACCCCGAAACATACAAATATGGGTAACATCTGAAAATTAATGAAAGTGTACTTTTTTCCACTTGAATGAAGATAAATTTTTGAAATATGCTTGCTGAAAAATCTCAAAAAAACAATAGTTCTCTCTCCAAAATCTTCCTCAAACCCTTACAATCATCATAGAAAAAATGCCAAAAATCTCTGAATAATTTCAGCTTCTTTCTAGAGCACCCAAAGTGACCAAACAACATTGCAAGTGAAGTCGCCTCAAGTCAAAAGGCTGCAATAAAGTCAGAATTAAATATTTTTCACAAACTACGGTCTAGGACAACTTCAAGGACCTTCCAAGTTTGCCTAACCAAATCGTCCTAGTTAGGAAATCATAAATTATTTATTAAGCTCAAATCATCATTTCATTAAGTCAAATTCACTATAAAATTCTATCAAATAAATAATTAATAATTCCAAAAATTATTATTTATTTTTCCAACCAAATAACTCTTGAGAACCTTGCCAATCATCTAACAAAACCCAATGCCACACTTCAGAAAATGAACAATAAATTCCATCAACTAGTTTTGAGCAATTGGACACCCAATCTATCCTTAAAACCCTCTCCAAAGATCACTAAGGCAAATTGTCCCACTCTTAGGACAAGCAACAAAATATTCTTTTGTAAGGTGGTGTCAAAAAACACCGTTTTATTTATAAATCAACTCAAAACCGCAAGAGCAATTTTTGGGCATACATCCCAATAATTTTTCAAGCATGAAGATTCATAAAATAATATTCAACATATGAAGAATAAGATGTCCACCCTGTATTTGTACTCTTCAAAGGGGGGCAAACCACCTTGAGGGGGCAGTAAAATACCTCATAACACCTCCTTGCTGACTTTTTAAGATATTTTTTCTTTTCTTTGTTAATCTCCCAAGCCGACATTCTTCTTTTTTTAAATAAAATATTAAATTAATTGCCTTAATAACAAATAATAATTAAACATACTTTTAGGCAATACTCAAATAATTATCCTTTAATTACCATAGTAGTAAAAACCATTTTTAATTTTTTTCTATTAATCAACTAGAATTGTCTTATATGGATAAATGATAAAAATCACTATTTGGATAATCATAATTAATTAATAAAATTATATGAAAATGTGACATTACATTGATAGTCCAAATTATCAAGGTTTGGGGCAGCAAAAAGAGTTGCCAAGAGGAAATTATGAGGCAAGAAATAAATTAAGAAGGAAGAAGCTTTGTTTGGATTGTAGAGACCCTTGGACACTGTGTCATCATTGCCATGTAAAGGGTCAAGTGCACTACATTGAGGTGCATTCAGATGAAGAAGAATAGGATGAAGAGAAAGGGGCAGCCACCTATGAAGAAGAGCACTTGGAGATCTTTGGAGAGGACTTGAATGACACATTTGCTTTACTATTGGGGACTCCTAGATAGTACCCTTGTCATGTGAAAGGTAATTTGAAAGGTAAGGATGTCACTATTCTCATTGATAGTAGAGCTACTCATAATTTCATTGATAAAAGGTTGGTTGCTTTATGTGGATTGCAACCTATTGAGTTTAATGGTTTTCGGGTGATCGTGACAAATGGCTTCACCATCCCTTGCACCACTAAAATCCCCAAGTTGGGCATCATAATGGGAACACATCTCATTGAGGATGATTTCTATGTGGTTGGCATTGGGGAGACCAACCTAGTGCTTGACATACAACGGTTGCACTCTCTTGGAGAGTACATGCAAAATTACCGAACCATGGAACTCAAATTTGATGTGAATGGAAAAGAAATGATCTTACATGGTTTGCATGATAAGGCACCCACAGGAACAACATCCAAGAGGATGGAGAGCATATTCCATGAAGGGATTCCTGTAGGGGCAGCAAGGGAAGTTGTTTTTTCTGAGTTGGAATAGCCAACTCTCGTGGAGGAATTTGGTCACACATATGGCTTGATGAGTGGAACAAAGGTGGAATATGCTTACCCTTTTAAAGAAGTCAATAAATTGGTCATAGGACAATCTTCAAGGTATGTATAAAAGCATCAAATTTGTTTTTGCATGAGCTTGATTCCAATATATGAAGGCAGATTTGAATTTTGCATTAAAGATCAATTTAAACGGTATAAATAAAAATCAAAATTGGTTGTGAAGTCTCAGATATTCTTGAGTTTTAAGAATAATGAGTTTGAAGGGCCAAATCAACTACCTATTAAGGTCAAAATTTCATATTTGTTTTGCACATTACAGCCCCTAACCAATTCTAAAAGTATTCATGCAAGTCTGAATTTTATTTTTCAGAAAATTCTGAGTTGGTGAAGAAAGTCCAGCCACTTATTTAGGACAAAAATGTTGATTTTTTAGGGATGCTACACTCCTTTCTAATTTCTGAAAGTTTTTATGCAAAGTCTGAATTTTATTATTCGGAAAATTCTGAGTTGGTGAAGCAAGTCCAGTCACTTATTGAGGACAAAAATGTTGATTTTTTAGACATGCTACAGTCCATGGTAAGTTTTGAAGTGTTTATGCAAAGCCTGAATTTTATTATTCAGAAAATTCTTAGTTGGTGAAGCAAGTCCAGCCACTTATTGATGACAAAAATGTTGATTTTTTAAGCATGCAACAGCCCATGGTAAGTTTGAAAGTGTTTATGCAAGGTCTGAATTTTATTACTCAGAAATTTCTGCGTTGGTGAAGCAATTCCAGTCACCTATTGAGGTTAAAAGGGTTTAAATTTTGAGCAGACTACAGCCCCTAACATAGAGGAGAAGTGCACAAATCAAATCAGAACTTTGTTACTCAGAAAATTCGGAGTTAAGGGTCATTGTATGTCTCCAAGGTATGTTTCCTAAGAAAAACTTTGTTATTCTTTTGTTACAAGATTGGAGGAGTCTACCATTGCGTGTAGGAGTGACCAAGGAGTTGTTGAAAGGTGGCCACACTAGCACACACACAAAGACTGAATATCAAATGGACTTTTTCATTTGGGGCAGCAAGGTATCAATTTCCAAATGTTTTTCTTTTGGCAGCTCTAGTTATTTTTATATGAAATTTGTGTCCATATTGGCATCCTCAAAGTTCATGGATATAGAGGACACACGAGAGGTCAACTTGGTAATGAACGGGTTGAGTTTTGAAGGAAAATTCAGAGCTATACATCATAGTTACAGTCCCCATAACAATAAGTTCAGTTTGGGCTACATGATGACAATCTCCTTGATGAAGGAACAATGGACCTTGGTGGCAACTTGGGAACTTCCAGCCCTTGGGGGGCATGTTTGGGGAAGCTTGAGGCATGTTTGGGACAACTGGAGGCATGACCATAAAGATTATATTGGATGGCATAAGGGAATAAATGTGATAGGCAGCTGGAACACCTTTTCTTGTCCTACTTACTATGACAAATCCAGCTCTTCTAAGGTAAAACAAGACTCTAATTTTGTTCCTCTTAAAGTTGCACACATGTTGGATACATCAAGGGGTAAGAGGGAAGTGAAGAAGGGGATCTCCAAGAACAATTGCATGGCTGTAAATTGCAAATACAACCCTGTAATCATCATGCATAGATCTCCTTGCAAAACATTCCATTCTAATACCGGAGGGCTTGGGAGCACGAGGACCAAGGATTGGAGGATCACATTGTGGAGAGGATTTTCAGCCCAAAGAAGACACTACAAAACACAATGGAGAACTTCTTTTTCGACTAATTTGTTCGCTTCTTGTGTAGGTGCTGAAATAAGGGCAATCAAGGCCCAAATGTTTGAAGATCACATTGCTGGAATGCATTTTTCCAGCCACTGTAGTAATGCCAATTCTGAAAATTTCGTTGCTTTCATCATCTTATTGGCATTTTTGAAGTACATGGACCCAATGGCAAGAGGAAAGAGGATATGGTGCTGCTGTTTTTGCAATTTCAGTTTGCATGAAGAAAAAATAATCCTCATATACAGCAGGAGGCTTCACCAAAAGGGTTCTCACACATGGGATGGACCAAGCATGAAATCTATGGTGGGAACAGCCCTACGGGTACTTCAATTGCTTGAAGACAAACAATTTTGGACAGGGAGGATTGTCATGTCCCTCTTTTTTTAGGGACATTATTAAATACCCTTAGCCTTAACTATTTCCTGAGGGCTAAGGGAAAAGAAAGAAGGGAAAAAGAAGTAAGTGATTTTTAATGAATATATGTAAAAGGTACTATATGTTATAAAAATCACTTAAGTTGGGGCCCTTTAAGGGTCATGAGCGTTTTAAAAGCAGTCTTTCTTATGATTTGAATATATGTTTCCTTCCCTTTTGGTCATGATAAAAACAAAGGAAGGTTTCATTTGGAGGCATGTTATGTTTGATATTCAAAATCTTTGTCATTAAGCATGAAAACGTTGGATTTATTGCTTTGAAGACCAAAACCTTCAAGCATAGAGTTAGAGGATGCAAACCCTCTCCCTTCATTTGGGGTAAGCTTCACCTAAGGGCTGCCATTGAGTTATCTATTTCTCCAAAGGTGTTTTAAACACCATCTTTTGCTAATTTAGGTTGGGATACTTGCTTGTGGAGGTTGGCGACTTGATTGGTGGACGTTTTGTTCGTGCCTTGCGGTAATTTTATGTCCTAAGTGACATTCTGATTTTATTCTAATATTTTTGCAGTGTGGCGACTTGACTTGGAAGGGTTTTGACTTTGTTTTGAGGGTTATTATTGCCTTGAATATTCCAAAAATAATTTTTATATTTTTTCTAGCTTTGGTAATTTGGATTGAAGGGCTTTGTGGCTCCAAATACACAAATTTTCATAATAATTTTTGGATATCAATTCAATAATATTTATGCAATTTTATGAGGGTTTTGCTTGATGGATCAACTGCAAATTTCAATAAAAATATTTCAGCTTGGGGGCGTCTAGGGTTTGAGGGTTTAATTCCCTTTTTGAAGAATTAAATTGCTTGTTTGGATTAACTACTTGGTGCTTTGAGCTTAGCATAATTTTGTGTTAATTTTTGTGAATATTTTGGCATCTAGGGTTTGCTGGAAATAAAAATCAGAATTGACTATTTAAATAGGGTTTTGCAAAAAAATTAGAATTCAAAAAATTTCTCTAATTTGGGACATTTCATATTAATGGCTTGGAAAAATTCTAGATCCAACATGGAGGTACTGGATACCAATTTGTTGAGGACTTTCCCAGTTTTGTGATTAAAATGTGAGCCCCGTTTTTTCCCCAAGTGATTTTACAATGTTCTAATCTCCCATGTGGATGAGCTTTTGAGGATCGGTAGTTAGAAACTAATTTGTGAGATTTTCTAAGAGAACAATCTGATGGTCCCTGCTACGAGGGATGTAAATATTGACCACACAAAAATGCAAGTTAAATTTATAAAAATAGAAAGTAGCCATTAGGCCTTGGGGGATGAAATATCCCAAAATAGGATAGAACCCTAAATTCTGATTTCTTTGACCAAACCCTAGCTGAAATATATTATTTTCTAATTTTTACTGCAAACCCTAGTGATCAAACCCTCACACACTACTGCAATTGATTATGTCAAACCCTAGCAATAATCCAACAATTATTTCAAAGATGAATAAGACATGAAGAGAGCCTTTCAACCTCAAACCCTGGATGCCACAAGGGCTGGAAAATTGCAGAATTAAATAGGTGCTTTTCCACCCCGAAATCATCTTATTTTATCATCAGATAATTATAAAAAAATTATAAAATATTCAACAAATATAAATACATTTTTTTCCGCATGTTCTAAAACAATAATTATTTGGAAAATTTCAATAAAATAATAGAAATATCATGCAATGTTCAAATCTGCAAATTAGGCCAATCAAGCCCTAGAAAATGATGCATACAATCTTCAAAGGGGGTTGCCCAATCGCAAAACAATAGATAAATATGTCCTTATCCACACAACCTTAGGACAAGGTGTCTTCAACAAGCAAACTCCGATGTAGCCCTAATTAGAGGGGTCTTTAACAAATGAACTAGTTCGCTGCCCATAAACAACCCTAAAACCCTTGTGTGAACCCCCAAAGCAAGTTGTCACATTTCCCAAGGTATTCACCACTCTTCACAAGGTGTATTTTTGGATTTTTTGAATATTCAAGCTTAATTGCAGCCTTTGAAATGATGTTCTAATAAAAAATTAGAGAGTTTCGTCCCTAATTCCTCTTTAGCCTTGAAGGTTTTTGTCTCCATGTCTTGGGTTAAGCTTTTCGTGCTTAGACCAGAAAATTCAAATATCATAATTGCATAACCTCTCCAAATGATCCTTCACTCTTTTATATCAATTCCTCCAGGGGGTGCATTCCATTTTGGAGGGAAGACCTTTTTCAAATATTAAAATAACAATCTTTATAACCCCCACTTAAGCTCTTGGGCGCCCATGTCCTTCAAGAGACCCAAGACATTTTGCAAATTGTCCTTAAAAATCTCAAACATTTCCCTTTTCTTTCTTCTTCCCTTAGCCCTTGGGAATCAGAACAAGGCTAAGGGTCTTCGTTCGTTCTATGTCCAAAAGGGCGACATGACAATCCCCCCCACCCAAAATTGTTTGTCCTCAAGCAATAGCAACATCCATGGAGCTGTCGCAACAATTGCCTTTATGTACAATCCCCCTGTAGATGTTTCCCATGGAAGAGAAACCTCATTCGGTACCCCTTTGCTGCTGTACCTGAAAAAAATGGCTGGCCATATGTGCTGAAAATAGTGCTACAACATAGGGTATTCCTTCCTCCAAACCAAAGGCGGCCATAGTTGTACTTGTTGTTTGATAGGCACCAACCCTTAGCACTCTTCCAATTTGCCACTAAATTCAAACCCCTTTCAAACAAGTGGTTTCCCCAAGTGCATTCTTCATTTTGAAACATAGAACAACTGTCAGGGCCCTCGAAGATGACCTACCAACTCTTACTCCCATACTTTCCATGGGCTGGAATCTTCCTCCTTATGGCTGCAATCCCATCGTTCACTCTTTTGCTTGTGTGCTTGGTTTGGGTGAGAAGGCTTCAAAAACAAATCTGAATTGGATGTTTTTAGGGCTGCATATGAAGTTTACAGCCCTATAGTGGCAATTAAACATATGGAAATTCACAAAAGCAAACCTGAGTTTGTAGTTTACAACCCTGCTTTTGCCAAAAAATTTGAAGCTATTCATCTCACACTCCTCCCTAGGTACTTCCCTTATGCACCATACTCTCAAGGAGCTTGCTATGAGTCCACAACTCATCTTGAAGAGGCTAGAACAGTCATGAACAACATCATAAGGGGATGTGTCATAGCGGTCCTTTGCATATCTTCCTTCCCCTACTGGTAGAAGATTCCTTGTATCCACTTTCCCCTCCATCATTTCATTTTTCTAAGTCCTTCTGCTTGTTGCATGCCCGTGATGTCCCCAAATTGGGACAATAATGCAAAGAGAGTTTTCCAACAAAACCCTAAACAAATCTGAAATACAATCTGAATTCTGAAAATAAAACCAGCCATCCCTAGGGTTGTATTTGCACCTCCAAACTGAAATTATTACACCTCCAAACACTCCACAAATAAATAGAAAAATACTTTGCAAAGTTTAGCCAACCATGACTCACACCATATGAAGAAAGGCGCTGTTATCCACTCCAAACCCTCAATGCCACCAAGTTGATTTCAATGTCCTCTTCTTGTCACCAAATCGAACTTAGAAAACCCTCTACAACTGAAGATAAAATGCAGATAAATTTCAGCATGCATATCATATAAAAATTGCCCAAGGTTAGGGCCTAAAACATGATCAATTCTTCTTCAAACCAAGTCGCGAAAATCAAGAATAAAAAGCATGTAATAGCTCAAAAAATCAGATTTGTAATCATGCCAAACCTGCTGGAAATAAGCTATAAAATCCACCAATAATTGCAATAATAAATGTTCTTTTGTTTAGGGCCAAACAAGGCACCATAAACCTTTGCACACCTCCTTCAAGTGAATCGCCCAACTCAAAAATTAAGGGTTGAATTTCATAATCAAAACGCTTAACTTAACCCTCCAAAAATCTTTCAAACCCTTATGATTTATTACCAAATAAATCAGAAATAATATAACAAATGTACCTTGCCAAAACGGAGTCTAAAAGCCTTCAAGGATGTCCAATTCGTCCCCAAACTTATTTGCCCCACCTCACGAAATTATATAAAAGAAATCAGATTGTTTAAACTTACCAATGGTCCACCAATTGACCTTCAAAATACTCCTAGGGCAAGTCGCCCAAGCTATAAAAATAATATAAAATATTATTCAATATTTTATGGTTCAATGAACCCTTCAAATCAGCTCCAAGACCACAAAACCAGCCCTCAATTCAAGTCGCCCAAGCTGGAAACATCCCTAAAATATCATGCAATATTTTAGGCTTCAACGAACCTTTCCAATCAACGCATTCAACTCTCTAGGCAAGTTGCCATCCAATAAAATGGTGCTCAATACCACAAACAAGCTCCCAATGCAAGTCGCCACTCTCCAAGGCGTGCAATTTCGCAAAAAAACAGCTTTCTATAGAGTTTGCAATATTCTTTAATATAGGTGGTGTCCAAAAACATATTATAGATCCACATGCATGTAAACATACAATTTTGAAGCTCAATTACAGCCCTTGAATAGAGCTGCCCAAGTAGTAGGAATGGAGGTTTTCATCCAAAAACCTTGATACTTCTTGAAGGTTTTTGTCGTCATGTGTGGTAATCAAGCTTGACATACTTGATCAAAAATTCCAATTCAATATTCAACATATCTTTTCAAAAGACTCTTCAAATGCTTTTTATAATCAATCCCCAAGGGTGGTGCCCAAATTGGAGGGATGCATCTTTTAAAACATAAACAACTCTATCTTTAAAAACTCTTTTTTTGAGGGTTTAGGCTTTCATGACCCCTAAGGGATCTCAAATTAAGTGAACATTAGATCAAAAATATTTTTTTGCAAACTCAACTGAAAATTAAAATACTTAAGTACTTTTTACCTTTTTGCTCAAAGAATAGCCCCCCTTCAATGTTCCCTTCTCTTTCCTTCCCTTAGACTTGTAGGAACAACCAAGCTAAGGGTCCATAAGCGAGCTATTTTAGTTCAACTTGAAAATTCAAACTTTGTTGCCGTAAGATCCAATTTATCAAGCTAGGACCACTTATCATACTTGCAAGGTGCCACGATTGCTCTCCTTAAAAGGGTTGTTGTAAGAATTCCTATTCTCCCCAAACTGAAATTCCAAACATGTGATGAAAATTTGCTGGATTTGAACTTCAAGGAATATTGTCAAACACTTTGCACATAAGGTCTGAACTTGCTATTCTAATCTCTTTGGTGGTTTTGATGTTGTTAGAGAGCATATGCATTCATAGAACTTGAACTAAGATATGCAAATGACTGATATAAGATGAATAGGCAATGCCACTACAGATTTATGACTTTCTAATGCAATTAAATGACTGAAATGACATTGTATATGCAGCTACAACAAAAAAGACATTGCTACAAACATTTGGCATGCATATTAATGACCGAAATCTTCATCTACTGCGTATGACATTTTTTCAAACACTTGTTATGCGAATTTATGAATTGAGATGTATAGCTACAACAATTGACAATTTGACAAACACTTACGATGTAACCTTATTCCTCCTTTATGGATTGAATAGAATGATTGTAATACGCTGATACAAACTAAATGCAATTACTGAGACTCTTGGCTTACATCAAGCATGAATGAATGCTATTACAATATCCTTTCCAAATATGCAACTACAGATACCTTATGGCAGCGACTAATACAATGCAAGGTAATCAACTAAATGATGCAAATGAGGAACCTGTTCACAGTTGGCAGCTAGGTGATTGGATTGTTTGATGGTGCGCCCACACATGTGCCTTCAAAGTGCCACGATTTCACTCTTTCATTGCTGCATTGCTTCAATCTGATTTCCCATGATTTTTTCTTGAATTCTTCATTGCAAATCGAGGTATCTTTTATCAGCTGCAAACCCTTCTAACATTCCACGATTTTTATATATATTTATCTTGCCCAAATCGTTGCTACATATGACTACAAATCCATGCTTCAATGCCCACAAAAAGATCAATAATTTCCTCAATTCGATGTTCTCCAATGATAGACTTAAAACCCCTTGTATATTCCTTTGATGGAATCCTCCAATGAAGCTCAGTATTGACTCCTAAATGAAGCCAATCCACGAGACAATCTTCAGCTGGTATTTTACAACCTCAGAGTGCACAAACTTCGAAGTAGCTATGGTCTCCAAAGTTAATAATGGTAGAAAACGCTGAAACCCTAGGTTTCTTCTTCTCCACATCAAAACTCTCCAACACCAAATATCAAAATCCTGAATTAATCTATAATAGCTTTGGTTGATCCCTTTTATAATTTCTCCAAGAAGAGGTCGATCCTCTAGAAGCCTGTTTTAATCATTTAAAATAATATTAAATGTGCACTTTATAACTTAATAAAATATTTTCTCAAAGTAGGTACCCACTTAATTAATCATTTAATGTACTTTAAGCATAGTTCCATGGCCTTTCGGGGGAGGGGGCTGTGGGGACGCATTTTCGGGACGGGGGGCCTAAATTTGGGGACGACGAGGGGATAATGGCGAGGAGGGCGGCGGGGCAGCGGTGCTGAAATACATATAGTACTTGAAAAATTAGTTATAAAAAGATGTATAAGGATTAAGTATCTGTATATTGCATTGAACATCAACAATTTAACATTGTGATTTAATCATTTAAGTTTCAATTTGATCTATTGAACAATGAACATTAACATTGAACATTAAACAATAAACATTGATGATTGAACATTGAATTTTCAAAATTTCATAATGATGATTCCTGATTACAATCAAGTATCAACAATGTTCAAAAACAAAATACAATAGTGAAATACTAAAAGTAAATAGTAAATACA
This sequence comes from Torreya grandis, assembly GCA_037957365.1. NCBI lineage: Eukaryota > Viridiplantae > Streptophyta > Pinopsida > Cupressales > Taxaceae > Torreya > Torreya grandis. The sequence goes on from JARHVA010000327.1 coordinate 2,318,071, forward strand.
AATGAGTCATTGAGTCAATGACTAATCATCCCCAATGTGGAACTCCTCATCACTAGAACTGCTCGACTCCACACCCTCAAGCTCCTCCAAGCTAATACCAACCAGCCTTGTCTGTGTAGCATCATCATCAATTTGTGCTAGCTCCTTTGGCTCTACATCTCATTTCGCTGCTAGACTCTCCTTGTATGCAAGTGTGTTGCAGTCAATGAGACACAAGGCATTATGTACAACCACAAGCTTCTCTGCCCTCTTAGAGGTAAGCCTGTTCCTCTTCATGGAGTGAATCTAGCTATAAGTAGACTAGTTCCTCTCAGCAGTAGGACCAGAAACCTGGGACAACAAACGAAAAGCTTTTGGGAGGCCTTGGGGGGTGGGTCCCACTAGCAATTAGGGTTAGGGTAGAAAGCATAAAAATCTAATTTTTTTTAAATTAAAAAAAAACACTATGACTTTGTCTTGCGTGGGGGACACCTGGATGCCCCCGAGACTTCTCGACGTCCAGGGGACGCCGAGCAGTCCCTTGGACGTCTAGGGGACTTCTGGGCGTCATCTGGACGTCTAGGGGATGCCCAAAAGTCTCGGGGATGTCCCTCCAAAAATGGGACATCCCTTCTTAGAGGGAGACGTCCTCGGGATGACGACGAAACTTGGTGGAGGTGGTGGGACAACTGAGGGACGTCCCCGTCCCCGAAATGCGGGGTTTTGGGGGGGGGATGCATCCCTGTGGAACTATGACTTTAAGTGACCTTTTTGAGGGTCATGGCCCCATTGGACATAAAGTTATAATATAACTTTATAATTGCACTTTATAAATAATTATTAATAAGGTAATCACTTTATTAATAATTAAAATAACATAACTCCACAAATAATCATTATTTCTCAATTCCGTCTGAACTTGGGAGTTAACCATTGTATCCAATGTGCATTCAACTGCCTTACTAAAAATAGTAAGGGTCTCTCTCTAACATCCACTGACTTACTATAAATAGTAAGTCCCTTAAATGGAACCAAAAACCCCTGAATATCAGTGCCTCATAACAAATGAAGGATCTGGGGAGATAAACACTTACAACTACCCCCTGAAGAGCTCCATAACGCCTAAACTGGACCCTCTAATCCATCACACTAGCCTACAAGGGTCAAATAATAAGCTAATCTACTGAAACCGAGAACAAGCCAAAAATGGGACATTATAGTCCGCCCTCCTTGAAATTGCTTGTCCCCAAGCAATCCCAACTGCAAGAGAACACCTTTCCACCTAGATCCCAAAGGAAGTGCTGTGTAATGTCCCTCATATCATCAACCAACTCTTGTAACACCAACAACTGAACAACTGACGACACATGATGAACCATGTCAACCTCAACATTAGGGGTCGCAGGAGTGTAAACCTCAAGAGGAAGCAACTCAAAATGCTGACAAAGTTTGCTTCCCATAACTGCCCAAGGTGAGATGTCATACAAACTGTCCAACACATGCGCATTAGAATTGTGCATTTGGAACAATTCATGTACATGAGGATCAAAAGTGAAACTGCAAGCAATCCACATCATGTACACACCACAATACGCCCCAGTAAAACCTGACTGGAACCCTGATGCACCCGAAGGATCCCTCTGCACATTGAAGAGTGTCCAACAAAATTTTCTTGGATTCCAAATCCAGAATGGAAGTCTGCCATGTCTGATATCCTCTGACTTCCTCTGCGCAAATCTGATCTCAACTTCGCCATGCTGAAAATGGTGAAGCAACCCGTCAGAACCCATCCAAACTGCAGTGCCAACCCTGTCACCGCTCGGATCCCAATACAAACAAACCTCACATCCATCTGTCATGAAGAGATACGAATATATGAAAGTATCTGCAACACAACATCTCTCTCTATCTTCTGCCGCCCTATCTCCCATTAAAACTCAGAAGTGGCAAACTCTCTGTCAGGTACACACCAGCATGATGGTAATCCAACCTCTGATCCTGCAAGTAATCCCCTGCAAACCACTGAGTCGAGTACTTGCAACCTCTAGTCTGATCTTCTGAAGATGGTAACTCTGAGCACTTAAATGATTTGCTTCCCTCAACTGTGCAATGAGAATCATCATACAAGCTATCTATCCCATGCACACAAGAGTTGTGCATTGAATACAAATCGTGTATAGGTGAATCAAAAACAAAATTGTAGGCACTCCTCACCGTGCACACTGTAAAACTCCTCAGTGAGCCCTGCCTCAAATTATGATGCACTAGATGGATCCCAAACATTGCGATCATCGTCCAAAATTGTACTAGTGTCAGGAGGACGAACAACATCTAACACGAAGAGTGGATTATCATAACCCAATCCAGCATCATACTCAAATAATGGATTATTCACAAACTGCACAACCACTCCATGCTGATTTGAATCATCTATCTTCCAACCCTTGGAACAATGGATTGAATCGAATTCCTGAACAACCTCCTCTCTCCTTGCACCCTTCTCTCTACTGAGAGAGATAGAATGCAAACTCCCACCATCATGTGAGCCTTCAGATCTACCCACTTCCTCAATGAAGGTACTACTGTTATGTACCACATGGGATGGCTCCAATGACATAATAGAAGTTGCTGATTTGACAATATCTTCGCACACTCCTTCCATAGTAACTGCATGCCCGTTTGAAGAATGATCCTGGGACTCTTCGCCACTAAGTGAATTTTCTGATTCATTTTCCAAGGTCTGATTTGCAAAATCAGACTTGTGGCTTGTATCCTCATCACATAATTCATTTTTAACACCCAAATCTAGAGTGTCATTGTTAGGGAACTCCACACGTCCACCATCTTCATGAGGAATGACTGCTGTCTCTTTAGTAAGATCGACATTATGACTGCTGTCATAAAACAGAAAATCAGGGGCTACATCACTCTTATCTGTAGTGTCCTCAAGAAGCTCATCCAAAACTTCATCCTTTGCTAACTGTCCATTGCGAAGTGCTGGTTCAAGAGGTATCTTCAAAGGAAAACTAAGTGTATTATGTGCCTTAATTTCTGTCCCATCGCTGCAATGTAAATCAGCATGTGTATAAGTCTCACTTACCTCATTATCCGTGCATTGGTGGTCAGGGCCCCGATAACCTTTGCAAGTGAAGCATAGACCTTGCTTTTTCATTCTTGCTCATTAGGTGAGTTCCTATAACTTGATCATTGAGTTTAGTTGTAGAACCACCTTCATAATCTGATTTAGTAGTTCTACCATACCTACTCGCACTGTGCCATGACTGAATTTTTTCCCTTTAGATGAAATTTTCTCCTTGTACACCCTCCTAATATACTTTACCAACCCAATCTTCTCAGGGTTCAAGATGACAACAAAGTTCAAAAAATTATTAAGAGAGTACTGTGCTTTAAAATCATCTGGCATACTTTGATGGTCCTCAGAGAGTCGAGGAGTTTGCCATTCATAACTTTCCCTCATCTTGATGGCATCCTGTTCGATCTCATCCCTAGATTTCCCTACAATACTGTAGTAACCCATAACTGAAACTTATGAGTGCTGGTCACCCAAATGATGCAATGTTAGCTCTCTGAATATTTAATTCAAACCCCAATAGGATGGCAGGAAACCACTCTGATACCATTGTAAGAATCCCTGTTCTCTCCAAATTGAAATTCCAAACATTTGATGAAAATTTGCTGAATTTGAACTTCTTTAAAATCATCTGGCATACTTTGATAGTCCTCAAAGAGTCGAGGAGCTTCCCGTTCATAACTTTCCCTCATCTTAATGGCATCTCGTTCGATCTTATCCCTAGATTTCCCTACAATACTATAGTAACCTATTATTGAAACTTATGAGTGCTGGTCACCCAAATCATGCAATGTTAGCTCTCTGAATATTTAATTCAAACTCCAACAGGATGGCAGGAAATTGCTCTGATACTACTGTAAGAATCTCTGTTCTCCCCAAACTGAAATTCCAAACTTCTGATGAAAATTTATTGAATTTGAACTTCAAGGAATATTGTCAAACACTTTGCACACAAGGTCTGAACTTGTTGTAATCTCTTTGGTGGTTTTGACGTTGTTAGAGAGCATATGCATTCTTAGAACTTGAACTAAGATATGCAAATGACTGATATAAGATGAATATGCAATACCACTACCGATTTATGACTTTCTAATGCAACTAAATGACTGAAATGACATTGAATATGCACCTATAGCAAAAAAGACATTACTACAAACATTTGGCATGCATATTAATGACCGAAATCTTCATCTACTGCATATGACATTTTCTCAAACACTTGTTATGTGAATTTATGAACTGAGATGTATAGCTACAACAATTAACAATTTGACAAACACAATGTAACCTTATTCCTCTTTTATGGATTGAATAGACTGATTGTAATCTGCTAATACAAACTAAATGCAATTACCAAGACTCTTGGCTTATATCAAGCATGAATGAATGCTATTACAATATCCTTTCCAAATATGCAACTACAACGACTTATGGCAGCGACTAATACAATGCAAGATAATCAACTAAATGATGCAAATGAGGGCCCTGTTCATAGTTGGCAACTAGCTGCTTGGACTGTTTGATGACGTGCCCACACATGTGCCTTAAAGTGCCACGATTTCACTCCATTGCTGCGTTGCTTCAATCTGATTTCTCATGATTTTTCCTTGAATTTTTCATTGCAAATCGAGGTATCTTTTATTAGCTGCAAACCCTTCTAACATACCACGATTTTTATATATATTTATCTTGCCCAAATCATTGCTACATATGACTGTGAATCCATGCTTCAATGCCCACAAAAAGATCAATAATTTCCTCAATTCGATGTTCTCCAATGATAGACTTAAAACCCCTTGTATATTCCTTTGATGGAATCCTCCAATGAAGCTCAGTATTGACCCCTGAATGAAGCCAATCCATGAGGCAATATTCAGTGGATATTTCACAACCTTAGAGTGCACAAACTTCGAAGTAGCTACGCTCTCCAAAGCTGATAATGGCAGAAAAGGCTGAAACCCTAGGTTTCCTCTCCATAGCAAAACTCTCCAAAACCAAATATCAAAATCCTAAATTAATCCATAATAGCTTTGGTTGATCCCTTTTATAATTTCTCCAAGAGGTCGATCCTCTAGAAGCCTCTTTTAATCATTTAAAATAATATTAAATGTGCACTTTATAACTTAATAAAATATTTTTTCAAAGTAGGTGCCTATTTAATTAATCATTTAATCTATTTTAAGTGACCTTTTTGAGGGTCATGGTCCGATTGGACATAAAGTTATAATATAACTTATAATTGCACTTTATTAATAATTATTAAGTAGTCACTTTATTAATAATTTAATAACATAACTCCACAAATAATCATTATTTCTCAATTCCCTCTGAATTTGGGAGTTAACCATTGTATCCACTGTGCATCCAACTGCCTTACTAAAAATTGTAAGGGTCACTCTTTAACATCCACTGACTTACTATAAATAGTAAGTCCCTCAAACGAAACTAGAAACTCATGAATATCAATGCCTCAGAACAAATGAAGGATTTGGGGAGATAAACACTTACAACTACCACTTGAAGAGCTCCATAATGCCCAAACTAGACCCTCTAATCCAGCACACTAGCCTACGAGGGTCAAATAATAGGCTAATCTACCAAAACCGAGAACAAGCCAAAAAGGGGACATTACAGTTGATCTCCATGTGCAATTCGTCTTATCATATCACATGGGAGAGCCCAATTTTCCCTTCCATCTCCAAAGTTGACCAAGGGTTGTACCTTGTCACGATTTTCAGAATTCTTGGTGTATGCAAGACGCTGATTTGACACATGTTTTCAGAATTCATCTTACCTTCATCTTCAGAATTTCTTGCCATATAAATTTCAAAATTTCTTTTCCCTAAAGCGAACTGATTTTATATACATTCTTTGGAACCTTTCCCATCATCACCGGTAGAGTTTGTTGTCACACGATCTTCAAAATTTTCTGTTCATAACACAAGCTGAACTTGCACATCTTTTTTTGGCCTTCTTCCTACAACATACTCCAAAGGCATGGCAATACAATTTTCAGAATTTTCTGTACATAAAACTAGTTGAGTTGTCATGTGAAACTCAAAATTTTCTGAGTGTGTTAGGGGCCTCTTGTGAGAATTTCAGATTTTCGCTTATCATCCATAATTTGAACTTTTGCCCATTTAAAGAGCTACCTAAAATCTTCATTTTTAGAATTTGAATCACTTACTGAACATAGAATGGGGTGGATCCCCAACCGCTGCAGTGGCTGTCCCAATTTAGAAATTGCAGCCTCCTTTGCCTTCCTTGTTGCCATTGCAACTGGCCCGAGTTGTGATCCTACACAGAGAACAAACATGTTAGTGGAAACAAAAGTGTTTAGCAACACTTTCCTGATCACCTCATCAAGCTTTATGAACCTGATATGAACTCCTTTTTGATGTGCTTTTTCCTTATAATTGCTCACCCAGATTCCTAAGAGTTTGTTTATGTTATCCCTATCATCGCTGTAGTATGTCATTTTCTTCCTCAAACTCATTCTTGAGGTGGCTGGAAATCCACTTGTACTTGCTAGAAACATCTCTAAGGTGTTAAGGGGTGGGAAACACACCTCCCTAGGGTCAAGATTCTCTCGTGGTAGTAAACATTGGAGGGAACAAGCTAGAAATGTGAGAAACAACAGTCAACAAGTTATAAACAGCCATCCCCATTGATCCTTGGGTCATGATATCTATTGCTTACACCCTCAACAAGTTATAAACAACCCTCCCATTGAATCACACCTCTCTAGAGTCAAAATTCTCTCCTGTGGCAGTAAACAGGTCACCTCCTTGGGTCATGATATCTATTGCTTACCCCAATCAACAAGTTATAAACAACCCTCCTATTGAAACACACCTCCCTATAGTCAAGATTATCTCTTGTGGCAGTAAAGATTGAAGGGAACAAACTAGAAATATGAGAAACAATAGTCAACAAGTTATAAACAACCCTCCCATTGATCCTTGGGTCATGATATCTATTGCTTACCTCTATTTTTATGACCATCCAAACCCTATGCCTTGTCCAACAACATAAAATAGAATGTATGTGGGCTGTATAATGACTGTAACAGTCATTAACTGTTCAATTTTCTCTCTCAAACAACGATATGTTCATTGTACAAATTGTACTTCGTGGCCCCACATAACAATTCCTTACATACACAAAATTAATCAAAGTATTCTCCTTCATACCATGGTTGTAGAAATGTGTTTTTCCACATGGAATCTGATTTACAAGAGCTAAAAATGATTCTATAACAGCGGTACATACTTCAACCTTGGCCAAGAGTTGTACAACCTTGTACCTTGTGCCCTTCATTATTCCATCAATCAAAACCACCCTATGTAGCCTTTGAAAATTAGTGAGTAAAGCATGATGTTTACCAAGATTTGGAGTGGTTTGCATGCTCTTCACCTTATTGTTCTTTTTCATGATCCCAAGGCCTTGCTAACCTCCTTGCATGGGTGCCAAAGAACTTAGAATTTGTATGACAGCAATACTAAATTTGTAAGTCTCACCTGGATCCCACATCCATATTGAGAATTTGCAACTCCCCATCTTGAGATTCTTTTGGAGGAATTCCCTCCTCCATTTAGTTGCCTTCATCTTGTCTTCATTGTTAGCATTAGCTTCATCGTGCTCAAAATATTGTAAGGATAAAGTAGGGTGTTGATGCAACAACCCCTTGATGTGAAGGTCATCAAATTGCTTACCCTTAGTTGATGATATGAAAATTCCAGTAAACTGAAAATGAACAATAATACCTAGAAATTAGACTCTGACCATCAAATGCTTTCCATAATCATGCCAAATTGATTCTTCTTCTTTCTTTAGCTCTTGCTCCAAGATTTCCACTTCTTCGTTCACCATTAAGGAAGAACTCATAACACTTCTCTCAACATGTGATGGCGCAAACATTGCAAAGTTTGCATGAGGGTTCATTACTTCAAGGGTTGGGACAAATTCAACCTTGGATACTTGACATCCCTCATGTAAAGCTTGCTCTTTCCCTTCTTTGGAGAATTTCGATTTTTCTGATTTTCCTCCATTCTTGTCTTCCCCTTCTTGCTTTCTTTGCTGCTCATGAACTTTTTGGATAACTTCTTTTTACTTCACAAAATTTTCTGATTTGTGAAACTCAAAAATTTCAACACTTGGTTGCCCCAACGTGTTGCCCTTTTGCTGTTCAAAGGTCTTCAAGGTACCCATTTTCTATTGCTCACTAACCCCTTTCAATTTTAACTTTGTGCCCTCCTTTGGTGATGAATCCTTAGGGCAATTAGCTAGTGGCTTTTCCTTTATCACAAGGGCAAATTTCTTTTCCTGCTCTATATGCCAAGCATGCCTTGAATCTCCTTTGATAGCTTTTGGGGTTGACCTTGGTCCAATCCCAGCTCGTTCTTTGGAAGGGAGGTAGGCCAAAATGACCTAGGTAAAGAATCACGTGTGACCTTTGGTGGCTGAAAACTAATGTTTGCTCTTGGAAGGCTCTCGTCACCATTTATATTTTTTATTGTGTGGATCATTTTTGCCATCATATCATTCAATCTTTCTTGCACTTGGGTAAGCTTCTCCAATCTAGCACTATCCAAAAACTTGAAAGCCATTTATCTTCCCTTCTATCATTGTTTGACCTTATAAACCCTCAAACCCCACAATTGGCCAAGAAATTGGCTTTGATACCACTGAAATATCCAAAAATAGGATAAAACCCTGAAGTTTGATTTCTTTGATCAAACCCTAGCTGAAATATATTATTGTGTGTTTTTTATTGCAAACTGTAGAGATCAAACCATCACACACTGTTGCAATTTATTATGTCAAACCCTAGCAATAATTCAACAATTATTTAAATGATAAATATGACATAGAGAGAGCCTTTCAACCTCAAACCCTAGACGCTACAAGGGCTAGAAAATTGCATAATTAAATATGTGCTTTTCCACTCCAAAATCACCTTATTTTATGATCAAATAATTAACAAAATATTATTAAATATTCAGCTGATATAAATACCTTTTTCCTGCATGTTTTGAAACAATAATTATTGAAAAAATTCTAATAAAATAATAGAAATATTATGCAATGTTCAGATCTGCAAATTAAGCCAATCAAACCCTAGAAATTGATGCATACAATCCCCAAAGGGGGTCCCCCAATTGTAAAACAACAGATAAATATGACCTTATCTACGCAACCCTAGGACAAGGGGTCTTCAGCAAGCAAACTCCAACACAGCCCTAATTAGAGGGGTCTTCAACAAATGAACTGGTTCGCTGCCCATAAACAACCCTAAAACCCTTCGTGTGAACCCTCAAAGCAATATTGCCACACTTCCCAAGGTATTCGCTACTCTTCACAAGGTGTATTTTATGATTATTCAAGCTCAATTGCAGCGTCTGAAATGATCTTGCTCTAATAAAAAAGTTGAGGGTTTCGTTCCTAATTCCTCTTTAGCCTTGAAGGTTTTTGTCTCTAAGACTTGGGTTAAGCTTTTTGTGCTTCGACCACAAGATTCAAATATCATAATTGCATGACCTCTCCAAATGATCCTTCACTCTCTTTTATATCAATTCCACCAAGGGGTGTGTTCCATTTTGGAGGAAATACCTCTTTCAAATATTAAAAGAGCCATCCTTATAAGCCCCACTTAAGCTCTTGGACGCCCATGACCCTTAAGAGACTACAACTTAATTGAGAATTAAAATAATAAAGTATGTTTTGCAAATTGCCCTTAGAAATCCCAAACGTTTCTCTTTTCTTAGACCTTGGGAAACAAAACAAGACTAAGGGTCTTCATTCGTTCTATGTCCAAAAGGGGGACATGATAGGGGAAGGATTGGTTGGAAGGTAGAGCATACCTAGAAGGATCCCAATGTATGATTGCTCTTGTTATTAGATAGAGGATGGTTTGTTTTCTACCCCAAATACCTGCAAACTGTTTGCAGAGGAACCATGTTAATGTGCTCATTATTGACTATGTTCTTGAGAGAGATATTTACTACGGACATCTATGCCTCCCCTTATATTCCATGAGATTATCGACATCGAAAAAGTTGTTGGGTGTTGGAAGTACTCGCCTCTAGGGGGATCTTTGTTTGTTTGATTTTAGTTGTCTAGATCTGCATTAACTTTGTAACTGATCCACCCACACTCTCTTCGTCTACTTGTTTGATGATCTTGTTAGGATATTTTTTGTTTTTTATTTTAATCAAACTTGCTTTTGGGATTCCATATGCTTAGATCAATAGGGATGACATCCATTGCACAATGGTGGTTTGTAAGTTCTTTTTGCTTGTAGTATTAGGTTTATTGACATCATCCTTTGCAAATTTTTTTTTTTTTTTTTTTCAAGATTCTTGCCTCTCTTTTGGGGCTGATTTCTATTAGATTTCAGTGGGATATTTGCTTGGTAGAGACTGTTCTCTTGGGTGCTGCAGTCGTTGTCCATCTGTTGAACATCGTGATCAACAAAAGCTGCACATGATTTTTGTTAATGGATCTGCTTTTATTTTGTATAGGCCTTTGCCTTGTGTAAGTGTTTTGAAATTTGTTCTCACTTTTTTGCTTTGTTCTAGGTGGCTTTTTGCAACTATTCATATGATTGATTGGTTGTGTGTGTTGGACCTTTGTATATTGTGGAGGATAGTGGCATGAGTGTTGATTATTCTGGGTTGGGCATGCTCTTGGAAGATGACCATACTCGTGGAAGTCCAACACTTGAAGGGGATATTTTCATAGTCTATGGGTTGTTCAAGCAATGTTTTTTACAAGTCAAGATTGGTACAAATCTTCATAGTTCAATACTCTAGGATTTGTTGTAAACTCCAAGGAAGCAATATATTCCCATGCTGCCTAGCCTATTTTTTTGAGAGAGGATTCTTGGAAATATTTATTGGGGAGCAATGGTAGCACAACTCAAACAAGGATAGTGCTAGGAAGATCCTCTGTTGGGTTGAAGGTCAAGATTAATGTTTCATGAAGAGCCCTACCTTCTTTGAGACCCAGGGTCTTCCTTGAAATACAAAATCTTTCTCATGCTTAGTTGAGTAGACAACTAAGAAATAAACTTTGGGCATCATTAACAACTCCATTGTGTTAGTGGGTTCCCAATTCCCCTGCACCTAAAATCTTAGTGTTTATGGGCCTGGAAAGGCACCCATGGATTTGCATATTATAGTTTTTTGTTTGAGCATCCATATCCCTTGTTCGATTTCAACCATGGAGAAAGAAACCTTAGGGAGTGTGCTCTTTTACAGGAAGCATCCATTCTCCTTTTCTGTTGGGAGTGTGGGGTTGAAGATTGTCTTCTTGGCACGGCTTTGTACAAAATTCTTGAGCTCTTCCCCACAAATTTTTGGCACCTTCTTTGATTTGGCAGATTTAAAGTATTGTAGAGGCGGATGAGGTGTGAGATCTTGAGGGGCATCCATTGTCATGTCCATTTGAAGCTCTCGAGATGGGGCTAGTTTGTTGAACTCTTTGGGAGGAGGCCTTGGCCTCCTTAGAGGGATATATCTAAGTTCAAATCAGCATGAATCCGATTGAAGGTCAGATTTGCTGGATGTATGGAAGCTTGGGTCTAGTTTAGGAATGGTGAGAGCATGAAGGGGGTCGGTGGGAGCTAGAAGAATTTTATCTTCTGTACTAACTCTTTAATAGTTTCTTTTGATTGGTACTCTGTTGTGATTTCTGGGGTCAGGGGTCACTGTTTTGTAGTGAAAAATATGCCTATGCCTAAAATATATCAGCAAGAAAATTACAGGTTCTGATGTAGAACATTGAATCTGATATGTAACTATTTTTTTTTATGTTTCTTTTGATTTTTTTGCAAAAATAAGAATGCCTCCAAAGATTGCATGAAAATTGAAATGAAGAAGAGAAGTAGAATATAAAGAAGAGGTGGAAGAAGCCACTGTATCAAATGTGTGTGTACAATTTGCATGATAACTACAAAAGTAACTCCCAATTTCCTTATAAGTGTGAATAGCGGTAGTCAATTTGCAACTTCCACTTTTCTTGCAAGTGGGAGTAATGGGATCTACTTCTGTAACTTCTATGTTCCTTGGAAGAGGAATTTGAATGTGAAGGGGAGTTACTTTATGACTTAAATCTTTGAAGAAGGTGGACCTCAAAATAATACAAGGAGCAAAGAGAAATCATGATAAAGTCTTGTATTGTCCCCAAATTGGGACAATGATGAAAAAATAGGGTTTCCCAAAAAAATCCTTAATCAACTCCAAACAAACTGAAATCTGAAAACTTAAAACCAGCCAAACTCTAGCTGGAAAATTATATGATATCGAAGCAAAAGAACATCCAAATAATTTCACAAATCACTGAAATTGATTTAGAGAACAAAGTACCTTTTTTGGATCAAATAATTTGATGAAGTAGCTGAAAATACCTCTTGTAAATAATCTAATTTTACTTGAAAGTACAGCTGCGTTTTTCACCCCTTAAACACCCAAAATGGCTGGAATTCTTATCACCAAATCCACAAATAATTATAGTAATATTTGCCCAATTGTTTAGGGTCTAAAAGCACCCTAAACCCTGCAAATTTTCCTCAAAGAAATTCGTCCCACCTAGCAAAATATTATAAATAATCTTTGAATATTCTAGGGCATTGAATGACCCTAAAAACCTTGCAAAACCACTCCAACACAAATCGCCCAGCTGGAATAGATTACTAAAAACAGATCTCCAAACCCTAGAATAATGTTTCCAAGCAAATTAGCCCTCAAGGGAATATCTTCAATCAACCCACAAATTCGCCATCCTAGGAATGGCTCCAAACCACGCAAACAACCTCCAAAAGCAAGCCGCTCCATTAAGGAAAATTATGCAAATAATTTTCATAATTAATTCCTTATTTTCAGCTCTCAATAATTTATTGTTTGTCTTAATCAGCTGAAACTTAAAAAATTTGTATCTTCTGGAATATTGGGAATTTCAATGCAAATGTTAGCTTAAAATGATTTAAAAAATAATAGCTTTCACACAAAATTATAATCAGAATTTTCCTTCCATGGGAAGTCCCTCAAAGGTAGTTTCAAAGTTACAAAAACCCTAGTTACAATCCTAGATTCTTCCAAAATCCACAAAAACTCTTTAAACCAATTTCGTCTATCTCTTTGACCTGCAAATCATGAATTTCCAGCTCTTCGAAGGGTTTGCAATAATTTCTTGATAAAGGTTCTATCCAAAGACACATTTGTAGATCCTCCTGCATACAATTATGCACAATTACAGTGCTTGAGTAGAGCTGCCTTGGTAGAAGAATGGAGATTTTTGTCCGCAAACCCCTTGGTGCACTTGAAAATTTTCGTCCTCAAGTCACTTGTTCAAGCTTGACATACTTGCACAAGATTTTTAATATCCAAATTGCATAACCTTTCAAATGAATCCTTGCCTTTATATACTACTCCAAGTGTGGCGCCCAAAATTGGAGGGGAGAGTTACCTTTCTTTTTAATGTCTTGCGATGAGGACAATAGGGCCTCACATCAAATTTAGAATCATTAAAATCAAGTCCTTGAAAGTTGCATGCAGTTTGAATAGAAAGGGGCTCAAGACTAAACAAATGTCATTTTCAATTTTGTGAAGACCACCTCCATTATAACCTGTAGACTTCTTATTTTAAAGCTAGGGTTAAATAAATGATTTTGCAAAGATACACACTCCTCATGGGAAGTAGAAGCCAAACCACAATCAATGTAACATTAGAGATTGATCTTTTCCCAAGATGCAAATTTCATAGCATTCTATCGGCTAAATGTTTGCTATTTTGTGAATTATTCATTATTCAATTTAGTTAGTTTATGAATAGATTAGATTTAAGATCAACAATTTCCTTATATATTTTTTGATAAGTTGCTAAATTTGTTTAATACGCAAAACGAATACCAAATTTATTTAATACCTAAAACCAATTCCAAATTTGTTTAATATCAAAAACAAATACTAATTTAAATAACCATGTTTCATGAAAGTTCCAAAATTTTCAATTAATTAATTAATAGTCTGAGCTGGGCTACCATGTATGTGTCATGTCCCCTTCCAGTTGACATATCTCAGAGCTTATGATTAGCCTATTATGCGACCGTTGTAGGCTAATAGGATGGATAGAGGGTCTTGATTGGAGCTTGGCTTGGCTTCATTCATCAAACATTGCTAGTTGGCTTTCGTTCAGGGTCATTCGGACACCATTTGCCCGACCTGCTATTTTTAGCAGTATTGGTCACTCAGCGGAGCACCCCTGCTTAGCAGTATGGTTTGGTCATGTGCGAAATCAATCACTTATTCACCAGCTTCAGACGGTTCGTGCATCGGACAATTTTTGAGGGAGATATTAATATTTTAATTGTCAAATTAAATATTAATTATCGGGAGCTTATAATATAAAGTTATAATATTATTAATATTATAACTTAAGTGATATTGAAGGGGGCGACTAGCATTGAGAGGGGGCCACTTTTTAATTATAATTTATAATTAAAAGGTGCATTGAAGACTATTGAAATAAAAAGGGAAAAGTTCGAATTATTTTTAAATGAAGCCAAATTGGGGAAAATCGCACTTGGGAAGGATATAAGGGTTTTCATTGGGAATGGAGCACATTATGTTTTGAAATCAAAAATTTGCTAAGTCTTTTCTTCTGAGAACAGAGCCAAGGGTTTCAGTTTTCCTATTTAGCATTGGAGAACGAGCCATTTTCAGTGTTGCAATTTAGAGGCTGTGAAATACCAGCTGATTTATTGCTTTCAGAGAGGTAGCTTCATTCAGATGTTATCACAGAACTTCATCAGAGATTGCATCAATTAGGGTTTTCAGCGTGGATTCATCCGGAAGAGTTTCTCTTATAGAGGCGCCTATTCCCTGAGTTTCTAGCACATCAATAGGGGCATATTTTTATTGGCTGGTTGCTGTCATAGAGCCGTACTGCTGTACAACAGGGCTGTACCTTCACGAAAGGGCATATTTTTGATAAAAGGGGCAAATCGCCTACTTCTTTGGTCATTTGTCACCATTCCTTGAGGCGCTCTCACCTTGGGATCATTCTTCAAGCATCAGACAGAGGGAGAAGTAGCTTGAGGACAAAGCTGTACCGTTTTCATGAATTCTTCAACTGGCTGCCATAACCAGGTTTCATAAAAAAAATTGTTACTTTTGATTTTGCATGTTATCAAATATTAGTTGTAATTGTCATAGAAGATCAATAAACCGATTGGCAATAATTAATTTCCTAGATTCTATCATTTCCGGATTTGCATTATTTTATTTGAATTTATTCAACAATTCTTCCAAGAATCGCCTCTTTCATATATTTATGCAAAAACACAAAAAAATCAAAAACATCCAAAAACCAAAAAAAAAACAAGCAGTTTCAGAGAAAGTGAGAACAGGGGTTTCTACGGTGGTATCAGAGCTAAATCCTGCCATCCTGAGGGTTTAGTTATTACATGCCGCTAGAGGAGGTTGGTTCACACAGGTATTACACACGCATGAGAGCCTTGAACGCGAACAGGGTTTAGAACCACAGCCGGTCACCATGGGTGACAGGCATGAGGGTAGCCCACCCAGGGGCCACAGGATTAATGATGATCAGGATACCAGAGACTTCTTTCGTGCTATGGTTACAGGACATCAGCAGATGGCGCAGGCATTACAGGCACTTACTACTATGGTAGAAATGATGAACCCCCCTGTTAGACAGAATGGGGAACAAGGGGATAACAGGAGTGCTACAGTTAATCAGAGACCACAACGGACCCATTCCAGAACAGCTGATAGGCCTACACGTCCTACATTTGTTCAGAAGGAACCAGAAGAAGCTCCGACAGAGGAGGCGGCAAGAGATCCCCTATTTGCAGATGCACTCATGACTGCAAATGATGAGTGGGGATTATTAGCTCCTCAGGTTCGGGAGAGGATGTCCTGTGAACATTTTGTAAATCAGAGGAGAGAGCATTACAGGTCACTTAGACAGGACATGAGGCCTAGAGGTCAAAATAGTGAGCTGAAGAAGGCTACAGGCAAGCTTTCTTTGACTACTTTTGATGGAAGTGGTAAGATGACAGCTCAAGCTTGGATTCATAAGCTTGACACATTTTTGGCACTGAGGCCAATGACAGAGATTGAAGCTATCAAATACGCCACTTTGCATTTGGAGGGAGTAGCACAGGATTGTTGGTACCATGGTATGGTAACACTTCAGCATAATCAGGTGACAGAGTACTAGGACTTCGTGGATAGGTTGGTTGAAAGATTTGACAAGAAAGATCCAGAGGTTTACTTTCGGGATTTGGCACAGTTGAAACAAACAGGCAACTTGAAATCTTTCATTGGTGAATTTCAGCAGTTGGTAGTCATGGTGCCAAACATTTCAAAGCATAGATTGATAGTTCTTTTCATTGAGGGCCTATCCGAACCACTGAGAGGTTGGATAAAGGCATTTGATCCTATCTCTTTACATGAAGCTATGAAAAAAGCGAGAAGTATGGAACATGCAGTCCAAACAAACAAATTTCAGTCCAAAGGAGCATCTTCTAGTAAGGATAACAAACCATTTTATAAAAAATCAGAGAGGACTGATTTTAAAACTGATTCTAAAGATAAAACTCGAGAGCCCTTTGACAAAGAAACATTAAATGATTTGAGGAAGAAAAAATTATGTTTCTACTGCAAGGGTCCCTATGATGCTAACCACGATTGTCCTTTGCGGCCCAAGAGTAAGGCAAACAGAGTTATGTGGGCCTTCTATGAGGATTCGGATTCTGAAAATTCCAGACAGCAGGAGAGTTCAGAGGAGTCAGAGTCAGAGGTTACAGAGCCTAAGGTGGAGACAGAGTCAGAGATCCAGCTCCAGGAGGCACAGTTGTCTAGCATACAACAGGAGGGATCTTTCAGACTTCGTGGAGTATTAGCTGGGCAAAAGGTTATCACCCTTTTAGACACAGGGGCCACCCATAATTTTATTGATGCTAGATTTGTGGAGAGGCGTGGGCTTGTAACAAAAGAGTTTGAGGGCATTCGGGTTAAGGTGGCTGATCGTTACACTCTCAAGTGTGACCGTATGATTAAGAATCTCCCCTTGCGCTTGAATAACTATGAGTTCAAGGCTGATTATTACGTGGTGAACATGGGAGATATCGATTTAGTTTTGGGCATGAAGTGGCTTCATTCCCTTGAGGAAGTCACTCTTCATCTCAAAGACATGGAGATTCGGTTTGATGTGGACGGGAAGACACATATGCTGAAGGCCATTCGGGATAGTAATGTCAAGACTATTTCCTTCCATCGGATGGAGAGACTCATGCGTCATGACATGGTAGAGCGGGCTGCCGAGTTCACATTGACACCTATTCAGGAGGGACAACATAAGGCCGAGTATCATCCTGACATTCAACAGTTGAGAGTTAAGCATGAGAAGGTTTTTAGAGATATTCCACCAGGGAGACCTCTAGACAGGGGCATTGAGCACATTATAGAGCTTGAGGAGGGCGCTAAGCCCGTCATGATTACTCTGTACAGGCATCCTAAGCGGCTTAAGGATGAGACAGAGAAGACAATCAAGGCGCTGATTGCTATGGGTCACATTCGACCGAGCAAATCACCATTCGCTTCTTCAGTTGTCTTAGTGAAGAAGAAGGATGACACCCGAATAAGAGGACTATCAAAAACAAGTACCCCATACCCCGAATAGATGAGCTTATTGATGAGCTCCATGGTGCCTGTTACTTCTCAAAGATAGACTTGAGATCGGGATATCATCAGATTAGAGTTCGTGAGCAGGACATTGAGAAGACCGCATTTCGTTGTCATTGTGGACACTTTGAGTTTGTGGTTATGCCATTTGGGCTAACCAATGCTCCAGCGACATTCCAGTCCACCATGAACAGGGTCTTCCACTCTCAGTTGATGAGATATGTGCTTGTCTTCTTCGATGACATTCTGATCTATAGCAAGACTTGGCAGGAGCATTTGGCTCATTTGGACACAACACTTAGCATTTTGGAGAGGGAGTCCTTGTACGCCAAGGAGTCTAAGTGTGATTTGGGGATGATTGAGTTGCTCTACTTAGGCCATATCATCAGTGCAGAGGGAGTGCAGATGGATCCTGAGAAGATCCGTGCTATTGTAGATTGGCCTACTTCGGCGGACCTTACACAGCTGTGAGGATTTCTTGGCTTGTGTGGTTTTTATCGCAGATTTGTGAATGGTTATTCACGACATGCAGTACCTATGACGGATTTGTTGAAGAAAGGTGCATTCTGTTGGACTCTTGAGGCACAGGAGTGTTTTGTGAGGTTCAAGGAGCTGATGACTACGTGTCCAGTGTTGGCACTACCAGATTTTTCGAAGCCTTTTGAGCTTCAGTGTGATGCTTTTGGTGAGGGCATTGGAGCGGTGCTTATGCAGGACAAGCACCCTATTGTTTATGAGAACCGAAAACTCAGAGGGCCAGAGAGGTTCTATAGTATTTATGATAAGGAGATGTTGGCCATAATGCATGCCTTGGCCAAATTTAGATAGTATCTCGTGGGCAGCAAGTTTTGCATTAAAACTGACCACAACAGTTTGAGGCATTTCCTGGGGCAGCGAGACTTGAATGATTGTCAGCAGAAGTGGGTGAGTAAGTTACAGGCATATGACTTCGATATTTCCTACATTAAGGGCACCCAAAATGTAGTGGCTGACGCTCTCTCACGCAGGCCTTATTTGAGCTCTATGGTTCACATTGCCGAGGATTGGAGGCATTTGATTGTGGCAGAGTATGCCAAGGATACTTGGGCATCCAGTGTTGTTGAGGGGTTGATGGTTGATACCAAGTACACGCTTGTGAATGACTTGATCATTTACAAGAACATGATTTTCTTGATCCTAGGATCTGAGATGAAGAACATTATTATGCGAGCCTTTCATGATGTGCCCACAACAGGACATCCCGGGTTTTTTAAGACATACAGACAGATACGGGAAAGGTTTACATGGAAAAGACTTAAGGCAGATGTTCTTCAGTATGTGCGTGAGTGCCTTGTTTGTCAGCAAAACAAGCAGGAGAACACGTATCCAGCGGGATTGTTGCAACCACTTTCGATTCCTGATAGGAAGTGGGAATGCCTGTCGATGGACTTTATCATGGGCTTGCCCAAAGCCCAAGGACGGGACTGTATATATGTAGTTGTGGATCCGCTGATGAAGTATGCCCACTTCTTTCCGATCACCACCACTCACACAGCTACACAGGTAGCAGAAGTCTTCTTCCGCGAGATTTTCAGATTACATGGGTTGCCTCGGAGCATAGTGAGCGACAGGGATAGTCGGTCCTTGAGTCACTTCTGGCAGGAGGTGTTCAGACTTTGTGGGACTGAGCTTACACCGAGCACCAGTTACCACCCGCAGACCGATGGTCAGACGGAGATAGTGAATAAATGGGTGGAAGGATACCTTAGAAATTATATTACAGGGCAGCAAAAAGCTTGGGTCAAATGGATATATTTGTGCGAGTATTGCTACAATACTACCTTCCACATGACCATTCAGATGTCCCCTTTCATGGCGTTGTACGATTATGAGGTGCCTAGCTTTCTGGATTTGCTACTGAGTGACAGTAGAGTGCCGAGCGATGGAGATTTATTGCAGGAGAGTCAGGACATTATGAGGGCTCTCAAGGAGAATATTGCCAAGGCACAGAATCAGCAGAAGCAGTACGCAGATCAGAAGAGGACAGAGAGGTCTTTTGAGGTGGGAGACATGGTTTACCTCATGCTGCAGCCCTACCGGCAGTCTACTCTTAGGAAGAGTGGTTTAGAGAAGCTTAAGCCACGTTATTATGGTCCTTTCAGGATCTTGAGGTGTGTTGGAGAGGTGGCTTATGAGCTAGAGCTTCCGGTAGATAGCAAGGTCCACAATGTTTTTCATGTGTCACGCCTCAAAAAGCCGTTGGGACACCATGTGGTACCTTCAGTAGTTTTACCTCCCTTAGATGATGAGGGAAAGTTGATTTTAGTACCTGAATCTATCCTGGAGTACAGAGAGAGACAATTGCGTAGGAGGACCATCAGGGAATATTTGGTGAAATGGAGAGACTTGCTAGTGGGGGATGCTACGTGGGAGAGCGAGGATATTCTGCAGCATCCGGAGTTGAGATTGCTTGGGGACAAGCAATTTCAGGAGGGGCGGACTGTCATGTCCCCTTCCAGTTGACATATCTCAGAGCTTATGATTAGCCTATTATGCGACCCTCGTAGGCTAATAGGATGGATAGAGGGTCTTGATTGGAGCTTGGCTTGGCTTCATTCGTCAGACATTGCCAGTTGGCTTTCGTTCGGGGTCATTCGGACGCCATTTGCCTGACCTGCTATTTTTAGCAGTATTGGTCACTCAGCGGAGCACCCTTGCTATTTTTAGCAGTATGGTTTGGTCATGTGCGAAATCAATCGCTTATTCACCAGCTTCAGACGGTTTGTGCATCGGACAATTTTTGAGGGAGATATTAATATTTTAATTGTCAAATTAAATATTAATTATCGGGAGCTTATAATATAAAGTTATAATATTATTAATATTATAACTTAAGTGATATTGAAGGGGGCGACCAGCATTGAGAGGGGGCCACTTTTTAATTATAATTTATAATTAAAAGGTGCGTTGAAGACTATTGAAATAAAAAGGGAAAAGTTCGAATAATTTTTAAATGAAGCCAAATTGGGGAAAATTGCACTTGGGAAGGCTATAAGGGTTTTCATTGGGAAGGGAGCACATTATGTTTTGAAATAAAAAATTTGCTAAGTCTTTTCTTCTGAGAACAGAGCCAAGGGTTTCAGTTTTCATTTAGCATTGGAGAACGAGCCATCTTCAGTGTTGCAGTTCAGAGGCTGTGAAATACCAGCTGATTTATTGCTTTCAGAGAGGTAGCTTCATTCAGAGGTTATCACAGAACTTCATCAGAGATTGCATCAATCAGGATTTTCAGCTTGGATTCAACCGAAAGAGTTTCTCTTATAGAGGTGCCTATTCCCTGAGTTTGTGGCACATCAACAAGGGTGTAATTTTATTGGCTGGTTGCTGTCATAGAGCCGTACTGCTGTACAACAGGGCTGTACCTTCACGAAAGGGCGTATTTTTGATAAAAGGGGCAAATCGCCTACTTCTTTGGTCATTTGTCACCATTCCTTGAGGCGCTTTCACCTTGGGATCATTCTTCAAGCATCAGACAGAGGGAGAAGTAGCTTGAGGACAAAGCTGTACCGTTTTCATGAATTCTTCAACTGGCTGCCATAACCAGGTTTCATAAAAAAAATTGTTACTTTTGATTTTGCATGTTATCAGATATTAGTTGTAATTGTCATAGAAGATCAATAAACCGATTGGCAATAATTAATTTCCTAGATTCTATCATTTCCGGATTTGCATTATTTTTTTTGAATTTATTCAACAATTCTTCCAAGAATCGCCTCTTTCATATATTTATGCAAAAACACAAAAAAATCAAAAACATCAAAAAACCAAAAAAAAAACAAGCAGTTTCAGAGAAAGTGAGAACAGGGGTTTCGACAGTATGAATCTCTAAATAGCTTTGTTTTTGAAAATTTTCTGCGTCACAAAATGCATGCTAATGTTGTAATTGAAATTGGTCTTTTATATATATATATATATATATATAAGTTCCTAAGCATGAAAGTATGTAGCATGTATATTCTTTTTGTATATTAATTAATAGTCTGAGCTGGGTTACCATGTATGAATCTCTAAATAGCTTTGTTTTTGAAAAATTTCTGCATTACAAAATGCATGCTAATGTTGTAATTGAAATTGGTCTCACATACATACATACATACATACATGCATGCATACATGCACACATGCATACATACATACATACATACATACATACATATAAAGTTCCTAAGCATGAAAGTATGTAGCACATATATTCTTTTTGTATATTTGTTGTGATAGGCTGGAAGCTGGTACAGCATGCTTTGTAAGCCTTGTTTTGCTCATTTGTCTAAATGCCTAGCAATGTTATTTTGTAGAAAACTAATAATTATGTTTTTTTGCAGCTATTTTTTGTATATATTGCAGGATGGCTTGGATACGCAGTTGATATCAATGACAGAGAACCGGCAGTACTTTGAAGGTGGATTAGATCCTAGAACTTATGCTCTCCAGCTGCTGCCATTGCTATTACTAGGTTTTTCAGACGAGTCTGCTGATGTTGCAGAAAAGGCACTTCACTTGGTGGAAGGTGTTGGAGAAGTGTACATGAAGTTTGAGTGCCCTGCTGAAACTGAGGTTGCAAAGGTGTGTTTGCGTTAAAAAACATCTATCTTTTCATCATAAGTAGTATAACTTTTGTTTTAATGCAATATAGTGTTCCTTAAGGGAATCATCATTACAATGACATGCTTCCAAGGACCATGACTGTAAAAACCTGCTCAACACATAAAGGTAAATTTCAGATATTTACTGAAACTGTGCTTGTTTTTATGATTTGTAGAATAACCTGCTTAGACAGACTTACCGTGAAGACAGTAAATATTTGCAGTCCTACTTGCTTTTCTAATTTTGAAATTACATGCAACCTTTTTCGGAGTGTTCTTGTATTTACACATCTTATATGTCAAATATAAATTATACTATATAGCTGCGGGATAGGCTGTTGGGAAACTTATCTTTAAGGAGGATTTCCAAATTTGCCTTTTGCCTTTCTATTCTGTATACAAATTTTCTTTGCATCCTTAAGCACAGGGCGTGGCTAGCAATAATGGTAGATTTATAGAATTTTGCGGATTTGACTCCGGGCTCTGACAGGCAAAGGCCCAATATCTTTTCCAAAACATATGAATTTAATTCTCACCTAAGCTGCGAAAGAAAGAAAGATGGAAACCCTAAGTAGTAAACCCCCAACCCATGAAGCTAAGGTACCGATACAAAAAACCATGTGGGGGGAGCAAGACCTCCCAAAGAGCATATGCTGATGAAAGAGGGAAAGAATGGATGCTAGTCCCATCATACATCTCTGTCAAGGCCTAGGCCAAAGGTATTGTCATGTCATCGTCCATCACTATGAAAGGGTCAATGCAACATCTGATAATGCTTATCGAGGAGTGGCCAAGGATGAGGGGAAGAGGCTAGGTAATCCTAGGAGGAAGATAAGGATCCCCCCAAGAACCTCTCCTAACATCTAAGGCCAAAGAAACTCTAGTGGCAGTGAAGAAACTTGTAATGTGTGCCTGTCCCCACGGCTCTGGAAGTTGTTGAGGAATAGATCCATGACGTAGAGAAGGAGCTCATCTACAATGCAGAGAGAGAGTGTGCTGAGGCACCCTTGTAGTAGTAGTTATTTTTAAAGTGGGGTGCTTGGCTATGACTATATAAAGACTGCCCTGCATTTGCCGCTTTTGAAAATTTTCCACAAGAGGTGCCTATTTCTGGAATTTAGGACCGAATTAAAAACATAAAAATTATAAATTTAAGAGAGATAACGGGCACTCAGCCCATGAAAATTATCCTCAAATTTTGCATTGAAAAATACCAGATGGGGGCAACTAAGTTGGGGTCTTACCCAACAAAATTTACCCAAAATTTCAGCACAATAATTTTTTAAAAGGGGCACTTAGTGTTGAAATTCATTTTGCACAAAATCTAGAATTTTCAAGGGCAAGTGGTTGCCCAGATTTGGGGGAAAACCCCAATTTAACTATTCATAATTTTTGCTAAAAAAATCAGCACCGAAACACCCAAATAGGGCACTAAAATCAGAGGGACAAACATTGAATTTTTTCACAATAAATTACTGCATAATTTTTACAAAGTGAAGGGCCAAAATAGGTCTCCCAAATAAAGGATCTGAATCAAAAATTTAACATAGAAATTTACATAAATAATACACATAATGGGGCACTCTATTCTACAGTTTGAAAACTAAATTAATCCTAGAAAAAATTCAGAAATTTTCACGTAATTGGGACACCCTGATGTAGGGTTTGAAACTTAAATTTATAAGCAAAAATAACCTGAAAAACTTCACATAATGGGGCACCTAGATCTACGGTTTCACCCATAAACAAAAACAACCATTAAAGGAAAAAATAGGGGTGCTAGAACTAGGGTTTGCTTCCCTATATTTTCATTATTTTTATGAAAATATAGGGAGGTAAACCCTAGATCTAGGCACCCATAAACGAAAACAACCATTAAAGGGAAAAATAAGGGTGCCTAGATCTAGGGTTTGCCTCCCTATATTTTTATTATTTTTCTTGCGGGAAGAAACAATAATTTTTCTTGCAAGAAGAAACAATAATTTTTCTTGCAGGAGGAAACAATATTTTTTCTGACTGATTTCCCCATATTTTTTTCCAATAAATTGTTTAGAACAGCAACTAAATTCCTACAGTTTCAACCCTAAATTTGACAGCACTTTATTCCCGCTTCAAGCACTTTCTCTTTTCTTTCTTGTTTGGACAAGTCTCCATCCATGTGGGACACTTGTTTCACCTTTCTTATTTCTTTTTCCCTTTTTCCATTTTCTAAATTTTATTTATTTTTATTCTTTATTTTCCAATTTATTTTCTCAATTATAATTTAAGTAGCTGTGTGCAATGTACATACATCAACTAAGATTATTTATATATAATTATATATAAATATCAGTATTTCATATATAATTATATAGATTTTAATTACCCATATACATATATACAACTTGCCTATACCTCTCGGTCAGTTGGATTGGGTGACTGTCAATGGCTACTGTGGAAGTGTTGCTATTGGCTTGCTAGGTTGATAAAATCAGATGCAACTCGAAGCATCTATTTAGCAATCACTCCCATACATTGAACAAAAACATTCAATCACGCATACAAAATTACTAATGCGGCTATCATTTATTAATGCAAATGTGACTAATGCAATGCAACACCTGGTCCTTGCACATTTACCATACTGAATTGCTGTTTCTATCTGTCAATGCCGTCACTCCCCCACTCCCCTTTTTACAATGAGAAGAAGATATGAACTCACAAACCCGACAAAATGGATTCATCATGAATCAATTATGATAATCATGTTTACATGTGAATGAATGCTAACATAAGTCAGTGTGTCAATGGGATTTAACATAAATGACCAAACTGTGTCATAAGAATATCAGAATACATCTAGCATATATGTATATTCATTCTTGAAAGTATCATATATTAATGCTCATTAACCATGTAACATACAATCATGGTGATCGACAACAATGATCTAATTAACAATGACAATAGCAATAGACTAGTATTCAATCATGCATGATGTCTACCAGCTCAAATAATGGCAACTTAAAGCTTAACTGTTGAATATTAGAGTTGGGACCAATTTGGGGGTTGTGACATCCTTCCGTGTTTATAATAGGTGTCGGCTTCGGTGCCACTTAAGAAATTAAGAACAACACTTGGGGAAAGATCCTGCCTTCCCAAGCTACATGTGCTACCGCATTATGCCTCCAAGCTTATTACTTGCCCATTGGATCCATTTTGTATGCTGGTTAGATTGCCCTACTAGACTCTGGTGGACCTGTCCCCATCAGTAAGCTGGCTCTAACCCTACTAAACCTCCAACTAGGCACAGAAGTGCAGTAAAAAAACATATATTTAAAAAAAAAACACAAGAAAAAAATTAAAATTCATGAAAAACTAGAGGAGGTTCTAGCCAATATGCTACACGGTCGACTTCCATTCCAAGATGCCAACGGTCCAATGAACTGAAACAAATTGGATACCATGACAACACATTTGAGCTCTTTTGAGGGCATACTTAGAAAAAATCTGTCTCCAAGCTTGCATTTTTTTGAATTTCTCCATGTGTCCGTGGAACTTTCTGCCTTTCCAATGCATTTGTAAGTTGCTGTCTTGAGGTCCTGATCTACTGATCATAATTTTGAAGAAGTTCAAGCCCCATTTCAAGGCTTGATTTTTGCAAACTGGTCCTTCCTGAGGTGTTCTGCACTTCTGCCCACACAGAACCCGAATGAAACATTCCAATCTAAGAAGGGAAGAAGCTGTTATAGGCAATCTCCATCAATCCAAGTAATCTCTTTACTTTACATGCTGGCCCATGACATAAAGCTTGTTAGTTATGATTTAACACCTTGTGGGGAGCTGTCCCTGCCTATGCACTGCTTGTTTTGTACTTTTATTCCTTTATTGTGCTTCTAGGATTCTCTCTTCCTAGAATTATATTGTTAATTGATGTATCCTCGAGTCCCATTGACCTGCTTCTAGTCATCTGTGGACATTAGTATAATTTCTTTCTTTCTTCTTTCTCGTGTTCTTTCCTATCCTATTCTATATCATTTTATATATTCAATATATGGTATTATATATATATTTGCTGTTTATATACCAATTCAGTGTATAAGAAGTGGTATCAGAGCATCTCTTCTTGCAACCTGTGGTTTGTGGGTTTGTGGTCACCACTTTAGGCTTGTGGCCTAAGAATTTATGAAAAAAATAAAAAATAAAAAATATTGCACCCTATTGAAAAACATTAAAAGAAATTAAACCCTAGATTTAGCCCTCTATTAAATGGCATATCTGAAGATAGGCCACAAGCACCAAAAGTTCCTATGGAAAATTCAATGATTAAGTGAAACTGCCGGCCGTGGTGACTGATTTCAGTAATTCAGGATGTCCTTAATATATCTGACCCTTTTGATCAAATCAAGTTCTCCCACATGAAGTGCAATGGGACTTGAGTTGCTGATCTGGTTCCTGTTTGGTATATTTCAAGTGATATCGGAGCATCCATTCTTGCAACCTGTAGTTGGTCGGTTTGTTGTTGGTTTGTGGCCAGCTTGTGGCTTAAAATAAACAATGTACCCTATTGAAAAACATTAAACAAAGTTAAATCCCTAGATTTAGGCTCCCACTGAAGGGGCTATCAAAGATAAGCTACAAGCTCTTAAAGTACCTGTGGAAAATTCAGTGATTAAGTGCAACAGCAGGGCCTGGCGACTGATTTCAGTAATTAAGGATGTCCTTAATTTATCTGATCCTTTTGATCAAATCAAGTTCTTCCTCATGAAGCACAGAAGGACTCGAGTGGCTGATCTGGCTGCCAATTGTGGGGGAGCTCTGCCTAATATTCATAACATTTTTGAAGTTTTGATGGAAAACGATTTTGGGAATAAGGTCTGTAGTCACTTGGTTAAGGACTTCCAAGTAGCACTAATTCTCCTCTAGCCATTGGTAGGTATGCTTCTGTTTTCTTGGTCAGCATATGAGTCTGCAAGAAGTCTCAATTTAGATTTTCTATTAATAGATGTATTTACAGAGAGTTATAACAACTAATTGAGAGTGAAAAGAGAGTTGGTTCTATGTCTATTGAGAGTGTAGCAAGGCATTGAGAGTGAGATACGAATGAGGAGTGTTTAGTGTTCTTCTTCTTTCATATAGGCTTAGCAGAGAAAAGAGGGAGAGAATACTGACTGTGCTGCCAGTTTCTTCTTGTTCTCCAGAAAGACTTATTTTCCATTTTTCAGTTGATATGAAAAGATTGATTTCTTGGTTTAAAGTCATGGTCAGATATATGGAAGTATGCTGGCAATTTGATGATCTCCTTTCATGATCTTGCTTCCATATGTGTCTTTATATTCATCTTGAATGATTCAGAAAGGCACATTGTCATGAGAATGAATTGAGAATAAAGTGAATACAGGTGCAAGACAGGTCTGCTTTGTATAGGCAGATGCATAATTGTGATGACTAGATTGAGTGTTTTTTGGATGATCATAAATTTTGGTTATACTATCATCCTTTGTTTTCTGTGTGGCGATCCTTCAGTAGATAAGGAAGCCTTTTGAGTGAGCGAGTAAATGCTTTCCCTTTTTCTATGTGGTTTTATAGTTCCTTAACTCTGGGTTTCATCAACAAAAAAACAACTCTAGAATTAGTGAGCTACCCAATATTTATGGAGAACTAGGGTCCTGAATAAAATTATATATTAATCTATAAAATATCATTTATGAAAGGGAATTTTAAAATCTTAAAAGGTTACGTATGTCCTAAGATAAATGTAATAAAAAAAGGGTAAGCATAAGAGATTTATAGTTGAAATGAGATTTATAGAACTGGAGCCAAAATTTTATGAAAGAAGTGGAACCACCACCATTTTTGATGCAGGAGCATCCTAGGTGGAGCAATCCTGCATCATTTTAAGTACAATTTTATGAAATCCAACCTAGAGCGTAGGGTGCGAGTGTACAGTTATGGTGTGCAGAAGTTTGGAGGTTTTATTGTGTACGCATTTCATGGCACAACAATTTTTGAGCTATCCAAGAGTTTAACAAATGTAGTTGCGTAGAGGAAATATAACTTGGAGTGTGTAGATAAGAAAGAATAAGGATTTGCAAGTTTTGGCCAAGGCATGGAGTGTGCAGGGAAGAGAGTGCTAAAGCTTCAAAGAGACATGCATGACAATATGCAGATCGAAGGATAACAATGAATGACTTAGGTGCATATGCACAGGGAACAAGCTAGTGCCCATGGGATGTTCGTAGAAGTCACGATGTTCAAAGAAGTCCAAAGGGAATGCAATCGCGAAGATGAATGGTAGACTCAGAAGAGTGCATGAACGTAGTCACAACATGCCATTTATGATGGAGTTTTGATATACGCACGATTGCACAAGGAGGACCGCACACGTTTTTTCAAGGTCACAGGATGTGAGGTGTAATGGGGGAATAATTCTCACATAACAAAGGTCTCACACATCACATGTGCAAATGTTAGCGTGCAATCAGAAGGAATATGCACAATAGAATCAATACATAGATTAAT
Organism: Torreya grandis; assembly: GCA_037957365.1. Taxonomy (NCBI): domain Eukaryota; kingdom Viridiplantae; phylum Streptophyta; class Pinopsida; order Cupressales; family Taxaceae; genus Torreya; species Torreya grandis. Next base: position 2,346,975 of record JARHVA010000327.1, read on the forward strand.
TGACAATGGACATGCCATGTGGGTCTATAACTAGTTAATCTACGCATAGGCCAAAGACATGGAAGATTGGAAGGTTCCAAGGTGGGGGCAAGAAATTTCGAGTTTAAATAAATCTGCTTGATAGGAAGTTGGTGAAGACCACCAAATAATCACTTGCCAAACCACAAATTTAAATTTGAAAACATGTGGGATCTAAAGGTCGACATTAATGGAGGTCGTTGAATCAACAAGGAGCCAAACAAGAAGAATCCAAAAACCCGAAAAACTGTACAAGGAGAAACAAGGTTTGGATCAAAGGAGAGGGGAGAACACTAAGGAAACTTTGCCGAATTATAGAGCAAGGCCAAGGACTTAAGGAGATTTTGTTGAAGTGTAGAGAGAGAGAGAGAGAGAGAGAGAGAGAGAGGGAGAGAGCTTGACAAGAAGGTTTGAGCCTTAAGAGTGCATGGAGATTTGAGAATTTCATTACTATAAGCAGAAGCTTGCATGTTTGTCGCTTGTAAATCCTAGTGTAGCCTATAGCTCAAATGTGGAAGAATTTCTATGTTTCATGCCCTCATATTAATATAAAAACTTTGTGTGAAGAGATTTGTGTGTTTGTGTGATTTTGTTCATCTAATTGTGTGGCCTAAGGCATCCCTTCATTGGGACCCCTAAAAATGACTGTGTCAAGTGGTATTAGAGCATAGGTTGTAGCTCTATGAAAGGAGAGATAAAAGATTAACTTGATGAGTGAATGGGCCATGTTAGATTACAGACTGAGATTTCGCGACAATAGTCTCATAGTTGATAAACCAATGTGGTGATGGAGTTGAGAAGGAATGCCTAAAGGAAAGATGAGAGAAGTGTTGGAGAAAGAAGTGGCAAAGCATCGACAAATCACCAATAGGAGGCAATCAATGCACGAAAGAGAGAAGAGGGTGATGCACTAATAGTTCTCTGACTGTGAGGTAGTTAGTTCGCATGAGAAGAATCCATCTTCCACCTAGAGCACGTTGGGTAGGAAGTGTAAAGGAGATGGCTTAGCAGAAGGCCAAGGCGAGATGTGACCCGGACTTTGTAATATTCCTTTCTGGATAAAATATGAATTTTTATTTTGAAAATCTATTCAAATCTGGAATATTATAAAATAGCAACTGAAAACATAGTATAGACTAGTGAAAGGGAATAAATGTGAATATTTATTCAATTTTGGAAGGTACAACAACATAATAAAGTCAAAATACCAATTATTCTTGATTTTTCCACCAAACCCTACCCTGAAACATGAGAATGCATAAAGACTGAATGTTTTCTTGAAACTCTAGCTGAAATAACTCAGAATAGTACGACAGGCTGCAAGAGGGTATGACAACCATCCAAAGTCAATGATCTACCCCAAAAGGTCAACACACAACTCCCAAGGTCAGCGATCTGCACTAAAATGTCTGGTACAACAATGAAAAGGCTAGAAAAGGTGATGCCAAGTCCAGGTACTATATTTCAACATTAAATGCCCAAAAACGTGATGCTAGCTGTAGGGAATGATGACGCTAGCAATTTGGAGGTCTGAAATAGTTGAAATAATTCCCAGAAGTGGGATGCCCTTACCTGGAATAGTGGAAACCCCTATTTCATTCCTTTGAAACCCTTGACGACAGTGCTGGAAATTAATAATCACATTTGGCCAACTCTAATATGAAGTAACCTGATTATCTGCACAATTGCAACCCTTGGATGGAGTTACCTTTGAAGATTGAAGGCTTTCATCCTTGAACCTGATAGGAATGGAGGGTTTCCGTCCCCAAAAGCAGAAGTTGAAAGAATTCTACACTCAATCGTGAATAATGAATGATGAATAAATCATGTTTTTGGCCTCACTTTTATAATTTCTTGTAATATCCCCAAATACAAAGGAGACCATAAACATGAACTGCATTAATGTAAACAAATCACCAATGGAATTAACTAAACCAACAACAATTAAATTAACTACTACAACTAAATTAAATAAATTGCCCATATGGGAAGGAGCGCCACATTTAATGCAAGGAATAGAAGTTATATTAATGCAAGTCTTCACATTTGATGAAGAGACACATCACTTTGGAAAGGAGACGCATCATTTGATGCAAAGCTATGAAGGATATTTATAAGAAGAAGTTGGTGAAGGAAAATGATATATATTCAAATTTGACATTCATTCCCTTATCTGAAGTTTAGGAAGCATCCTCTTCTTTTACAATTGAGGACAAAACCCCTCATTTATTAGATACAAGGACAAAAGCCCTTGATATCAACCCCTCAAGGATGAAACCCTTTGAGAGTTCTCTATTAGAATATTTATGACTAGAATTTTGCATTACACGTTTGATCATTATACAATATTATTTGTTATTATTATCTTGTTAATAAGAACATATTATACAATATTATTTGTTATATAAATTTATTATCTTGTTAATAAGAACATATTTCTATATTCATTGAATATTATTATTTCGAAATTTAAAAATGAATTCCGAGAAATCCAAATTAACGTATAATATTCTAATTTGGGATATTACAATGGTATCATAGCTTTTCATCCTGCAAGCCTGAGGGTTTCGATAAGCTTTATGCAATCAAATCATAAGGTCAACATAAATAACATAAATGATGCACCTTTTGACTAGTGGTCTTGAGGGCAAATTCAAGTATATACATTGATGTCACAATTAGTTCAACAAATGCAGCAGTTGAATAACCCGCTAACTCAAAATTCTAATGGTGAGGGAAGATCATCACAAGCACAACAAAGTTATACATTTAATAACAGTCATGAAGGACTCACATCAAGGACTTATGTACGCCCAACCATGCCCACATTCCTTCAACGAGAGGAACCAATACAGGAAGAAGATGAGGCCGAGTTGATTTTCAATGATATTAATGCATGATCCAATAAATATTTGAATCTTGATCCTATGATAAGGGATGAATTGACATTCATATATTTTTGCCATTTATATGGAAAATTTGTACTAGAGGAAGATGAATGGCAGCCAAATTCGGTCAAACAAGTCATCATGGAGCAGCGATCGAAGGAACATAAAATTTGGATGGTTGACAATGATTTAGGCAACAATCTTGAGTTGTAGGAGCAGCCGGTGGAAGTAAACTATTTAGTGTTGAAAAACATCCCAACAACATCACTCAAAAAATTCTCTAAGCCCGAATTGGAGGCGATGGTTTTTGAACTTGAACAACCAAACAAATGTTGGAATCATCTTATGACAACCATAAATTTGTCATATTATTACAATGAAAACAAGTATGAACTTTTTATCAAAGATGAACCATTGCTTGTTCTCCATAATAGCACAAAGAAAAGATTAGTCTTCATGGATAGTGGAGGTGAGTCATTAATGGAGATTGTAAGGGCAGATTTGGTGACAATGAGCTTGGACAGGGCATTAGCAGCCCAAAAAATAATCAATTTGGAGTACGTAAAGGTCCTAGGATCTTTATGCTCAACCAAGAGCTCATTAATAATTACAACAATGGTTATAATGGCAGAAGACTGTGGGATCCGGGAAAAAATAGTTGTAATAATCCCTTGCAAGAGAACTAATAATAATGCAATCAATTCTACAAGGATGGGGAAATAAACATCTAAGCTTGGAGCAAATTATAGTTTGTTGTGGAGTGTACTATCAGGTTTAAAATTGTTTGAAGACAAGCAATCTGAAGAAGGGAAGTCTGTAATATCCCCAACTACAAAGGAGACCATAATCATGAACTGCATTAATGTAAATAAATCAACAGTGGAATCGCCTAAACCAACAGCAATTAAATTAACTACAACAACAATTAAATTAAATAAATTGTCCATATGGGAAGGAGCACCACATTTAATGCAAGAAATAGAAGTTATATTAATGCAAGTCGTCCCATTTGATGAAAAGACACATCACTTTGGAAAGGAGACAAATCATTTGATGCAAAGCTATGAAGGGTATTTATAAGAAGAAGTTGGTGAAGGAAAATGATATATATTCAGATTTGACATTCATTTCCTTATCTGAAGTTTAGGCAACAACCTCTTCTTTTATAATTGAGGACAAAATCCCTCATTTATTAGATATAAGGACGAAACCCCTTGATATCAACCCCTCAAGGATGAAACCCTTTGATAGTTCTCGATTAGAATATTTATAACTAGAATTCCACATTGCACATTTGACCATTATACAACATTATTTGTTATATGATTTTATTACCTTGTTAATAAAAACATAATTCTATATCCATTGATTATTATTATTTCGAACTTTAAAAAGGAATTCTGCGAAATCCAAATTAACGTATAATACTCCGATTTGGGATATTACAATTTCACTTTTCCAATTTCACCCTAACCCTAAAAACCTTTAAAACACTTTTAGGCAATTATTAACTTTCTGGCCATTTAATAAGTATTTCCCTTTTTGGCCATGTAATTAATATTGCTTTTTGGCTAAACTATTCAAAGGCTCATACAATTTTGAGGAGTGTTGTTTTAGACATGTTCTTCGATATCAAAATAGAGTGGCTGATGCATTGGCCAATTGGGCCTTGGACAACAATGATCTTATATGTTATGGCCTTCCACTGTATTAGTGGTCGAATACAGTTCAAGAGAAACCTAGTGACATTTTAGAGCTAGATTAGACTTATTTTCTTTGATGAGTGGGTTAATTATGAAAACACTTGTTTCTACTCCCCAGGTTTGGAGTAATAGTTACCATGCCTGGCATAGTAGAGTCTGTACATTTATGATTTCTCTTTTAAAAAAATAAAAATAAAAATAATGATAACATAAGTGTCCGTTTTACGCATTATAAAATAAAGCAATTTGGACAACTTAAATGAATTATTATTACATTATTTCCCTCATTAAATATTTTGAAAAGGGGACATGACAGTCCACCCTTCTCAAAATTGCTTGCCCTCAAGCAAATACAAGTTCAACTGCTTTGACTCATCCAATCTGATCATCTTTGTAATAACCAGATCCCAAATCATCCTTGAAAATTTGCAATTCCATATTTTGACATCCCACAAGGCCAACGGCTGCTACATGTACTCACCATTGTGTTTTTGTTGCCCTACTTGGCTTCGCCAAAGTGATGAAGAATCCATAACATTTATTAGAGCTTCATAACCGAAACCTTGATTTTCAATGGATCTTCCCATAATGTTGCAAGCTGTACCTTCGAAAATATGGTGCAACTAAGACTGTGTATGGGCTAGAAACAAGTTACAACAGCCACAGACCAACTGGAATCTTATCCGAATTAGAACTAGGGTGGCTGAAGTGATGGTTCCCTTCAGTTGAAACCTCCTACGAAGCTCATCTAGCATTGATACTCTCTTAAAATGCGCAAACTTGCAGCTGTTCATGACTGAAATCATCAAAACCAGCAATATAAAGATGGTGTAACAGCTACAAAGATGAAAAACCCTTGCAAAATTCCGCAATGTGATCAATGTAGAAGTGGTGTCCAGCCATGCAAGGGCTGAAAACTCCCCATTAGTAGTTACAAACTGAAAAATACTCCTTCCCATGATTGGAAATCCTTGCAAATCCACTTGTATGAGTGCAAATGAAATATTGCAGTGGTTGATAATGGTGATGATAGTAGCATCGAGGCTGGAAATCAGACTCGTAGCTGTCCTGAGTGTGTTCCTTCTAACATTTGATGATAGGATACTACCACCACTTGCTTCCTTAATATCTTGTTGATGATCCTTTGCACAAATATCCAAATTTGAAATTACTCCACCATGTTAATGCTGTGCTACTTTGATATTCACGTGAACTTCTCTTTGAGGTCTTCTTGTGGTGCTTATAACTTTCTCAATAGGAAGGATATATCCAACACAATTCCTCTACTCTTGATGATACTCTTTACTCAACAACAATTTCGGAAGTGCAAAATAAAACACCATGTAAAGCTGATCCAAGGTAGACCAAATACCATACAATGAGAAGGTACGAATGCCTTCTAAAGCCAAGCGTCTAGCTGCCCATGCTACTTGTCTTTTACGAAAAAAAATCTCCATCTTTTTCGCTGTGACAATTGTAGGGACTCCATTGGCAATATCTTGGAGTGCTACCTCTTGTCCTTCAGATTCGAATTTCAGCTCCGTAGTTTGATAATTTTGTGTGAATTTCTCAAGATAATGTAACCATTGCACCCCTAAAACCATATCTGTTTCTCCTATGCCCACGACATAGAAGTCATCATACACTGTGTTTGCCAAGTGTAACCTCCAACCGTTGAATTCTCTTGGTGCAAGAAATAGTAAAACCATCAGCTACAATAGCATTGAACCCATCAATGTCCTTTGTTTTCAAACCTCTTCTGGATACTACTCCCTCATCTATGAAGTGGATTGCCCCACTATCAATCAACACTGTGAATTCATGACCCTGTAAAACTCCATGAAATCAAAAAGGGTAATATCTGGGTACACCAGAAAGTGTGGCATAGGTGCCTCATGAAATAAGTGTGGCTAGGGTGCCTCTTGAACTATCTCCTTCCCTTCGTTCAGGTTCTGGTCTTCTTACTTCAATTTTTGGTTCAGGTTCGTTTGCCTCTAACTCATCATCTGATATCACCTCTATGTAATATACCTAACCTCGCCCAAGACGTCTGTGACTAGGCTCCCATGGATCCTTGCAAGTGAAATACAATTTCTTTCGTCTGAGCTCATTTGTAGTTTCTATATCTTTACTTGGCTTTTGTCCCAACTCTTTTTGCTGAGAAACCTCTTGCTAAATGGTTTCTCTTGTTGCTCAAAATCTGATGTCATTGGCTGCCCATAAAATGTTGTTTCTGGTTGCCCATAAGGTGCTGTTCTACAGGCAGAAATTTGCCCTTAGGAGCTGATGATTCCAGGTTCAAGGCTCTTTTAATTGCTTCGTGGAGAGACATAGGGTCAAAATCTTTTGAGAGGTTCAACCGAGCCTTCAACAAATAATACCACCAGTCATCTTTCAGTTACATCTGGCACCATCATAGATAACCTCTGAAAATCAGCAATGTAGTTGTCCACTGTTCCTTGCTGTTTGAGTTGCGCTAAGAAATAAATCTTTGGGTCTTTCCTATCAAACCTTTCAGTTAACTTTTGGTTGAATTCTTTCAATGTAGAAATAGATCCGTGTCCTTGTGACCATGCCATGGTACGACCACTCATGTGCCACTCCTTCCAAGTGGAGGGTAGCAAATTTGATTGCCTCTTCCTCATACATCGGATTCAGATAGAAGTGGCAAGCTTTGGTAACCAAGACTTAGTTGAACATTTGTTTGATCTATCATGAGTAGGAATGGTAATCTTACCCAACCATTGTTGAATAACTTTCCGTCTCTGATCTGGGTGATTTCTCCTACCTCTTTTGGTGTTGTTTTTCATTTTGAGATCACAAAACTCTTTGAAAGTTAGGGCTTGTTGCATTGCAAGGCTGAGTTTTTCATACTCTGCATGATATACTGCAAACTCATTACCAGTGTGAAGTTGTCGAGGCTCTATCTCTTCAAGGTGATCTTCTTTCAGTAGGAATTTTGCATGAAAGTTTTAGGTGGGGTGATTGAAACCCGCTCATTGGCTAATGAGCTTCCTTCTCCCTGATTTGCCTTACTCAATTTCACATTCTGCAAAACCCATGCTATTCGTGCCATGGATTCTCTCAACATCATTTGGATTGTTCTCTCCAAATCTTTCTGACCCCGGTTGATTATTTCACGCAGATAGCTCATTTCATCTGTAGGTCTTTGATCTCTTTCCCCCATTCCTCTGTTTCTTTTTCTAGTGTCTGAGCCCTTCTCTTTTCCCTTTAATAATAATTTATTTCCCTTTGATCCTATTGCGTGTGAAATAAAACTTTCATTTTTCTCTGTACGCTGGCAAGATCTTGCTCTGATACCATTTTAATATCCTTTTCTAGACAAAATATGAATTCTAATTTTTTTAATTTTGCAAATCGATTCAAAACTAGAATATTATAAAATAGCAGCTGAAAACACAATATAAACTAGTGCACGAGAATAAATGTGAATCTCTATTGAATTATGGAAGGTACAACATAATAAAGTCAAAATACCAATTAATCTTGATTTTTACACCAGACCTTAACCTGAAACAACATAAAAATGCATAAAGACTGAATCTTTCCTTGAAACCTTAGTTGCAAATAACTCGAAATAGTATGGCAGGGTAAAAGAGGGTACAATAGCCCTCCAAAGTCAACAATCTATCTCAGAAAGTCAACGCACGACACCCAAGGTCCGCAATCTACACTAAAACATCTAGTACAACAATGAAAAGGCCAGAAAAGGTGAGACCAACAGTGTCGGTACTATACGATAACATTAAATGCCCAAAAATGTGACACTAGCTACAGGGAAGGATGACACCCACAATTTGAAGGTTTGAAATAGTTGAAATAATTGTCAAAAGTGGGACGCCCTTGACTGGTACAGTGGAAACGCTCGTTTCATTCCTTTGAAACCCTTGATGACAGTTCTGAAAATTTATAATCACTTTGAGCGATCACTAATTTGAAGTAATCTAATTCTCTGCACAATGGCAACCCCTGGATAGAGTTACCTTTGAAGATTGGAGGGTTTTCATCTTCAAACCTAATAGCAATGGAGGGTTTCCATCCTCAAAAGCAGAATTTGAAAGAATTCTTAATTCACTTGTGAATAATGAATAATGAATAATTCATCTTTTTGGCCCCATTTTTCCTTCTATATTTTCACTTTTCCAATTTCACCATAACCTTAAAAGCATTTAAAATACTTTTATGCGATTATTACCTTTTTGGGCATTAAATAAATATTTCTTTTTTGGCTATGTAATTAATATTGCTTTTTGGTTCCTTTTAATAATAATATCTAAGTGTCTTTTTTTCGTATTATAAAATAAAAGCAATGTAGACAACTTAAATGAATTATTATTAAATTATTTTCCTCATTAAATATTTCCAAAAGGGGACATGACAGAGTTGCATATATTGAGGATGATCAAGGAGATGACATTAAGAGTGCATGCACTGTAGAAGATAACAACGTAGGAGGAAAAGAGGAGGTTGGGACGAAGAATTCTGAGAAGAGATGAGAACCCTGTAGAGGGAAGAAATACATGGAGATGTTGTAGTGCGTAGGAAATTTGCTTGAAGCTTAATTGCCTATGGTTTCAGGGAAAGAAACCTTGAAGAATTGATGGAAAGGGTGTTGGATCTAGAGTGTTCTTTCACACAACAAGGTATCAAGGACCTGAAGATGGTGGAGTTTGTGCAAAGGAGGTTGTGTGATAACGTGGTGAGAGGTTGGAGAGTTATCTAGGAACAAGGAAAATGAAAAGGTGAGGGGAAGGTGAAATGTTGGAACCAAATGGTTTCTAAGTTGGTAAGCTACATGGTGCGCTTGTTAGAACAGCCTGGATGGTTGAGAAGACTTGAAGTCTTGAGGCATGGAGGGGTAGTGGAGAAGGTTGCCTTGAGGGGCAATGTGCAAGGAGAGTCATCTTGTGAACGACATAGTACTGATTCGTTGGGTGGTCGAGTAGTAGCGGATTGTCTGCACTCTTTGCAAGAAAAATACTCCTAGAAGATTTAGAGGACATGGTAGTTGAAATTGAGTAAGGAGAGGCTCTAGAAGACTATCCTAGAGGAAGCACAACTGAATGAAGTGGAGAGAGGTGCCGTGAAAAGGGAGGAGTTGCATTGTGTGCAATCCGAGGCATATGAGCGCAGTGGAAGTGAGGACAAGGTGCACATGTTTTAAAATCTGCCTAAAGGAGTGGAAGAGCTGGACCAAGCACTAGTAGAGAGTGTGAACAAGAATGACAATGTAGCGCTGATGGAAATGGAAGGCATGAAGAGTGCTATGCAGGAGAATTGTGCGAGTAATAGTAAAGCAGAAGGAAAATGCCCTTTTGGAGGCATGGAGTTGAAGAGGCACAAGTTTGTTTGTGCGAGGCGAGTGTTTAATGCCTAAGGGAAAAAGGACGAAGAGGAGTTAGCTTTCAGCTGATTTGATCCGTGGGCTGAAGAGGGTCGTACCAAAAAGGAGATACACACGAAGACAGAGGAAATGGAGGAGTGCGACTTGATCTTGCAAAGGTGAGTCTTGCATTGAAGAAAATATGTGCATAGAATGGGCTGTGATGGTGTAGGAAATTGTAGAGGTGTTTGTGAGGAATTTTTCAGCAAAGCACGTGAAGAAATGCAAGGTGATGTGCAAAACAGTGGTAGCAGTGCTCAGGATGGTAAGATCCTCTTGAGAGAGGACAAGAAGAGAGAGGAAAAGATAAGTGTAAGATGGGAAATCTTGGTTCCCATAGAGTTGAAGTTTGTTGCGAAGGGGCAACAACAAAAGAGAAGGTAGATGTAAATATCCACATGACACTGTTTGGATGTGGACAAAGGAAAGATCAATGAAGAAGAGAGTGCAAATGTCTTTGCACACAACATACTAGATATGTTGAAGAGAGAAGGAGAAGTGAGAAGAAATTAGTTTGTAGTTGATAAGGAGGGTGCTAATTGCACACGAGTTGTGGATGCTGCCAAAGAGAGGCAGAAGGGTGGATGATGATTAGCTCGAAACTGATGGAAGAAAAAAGAGTAGAATAGAGGAGTGGTGATTGATGTTCATATTGGTCTGAGTGTGTGAGGCATAATGCACAACGACAAAGGAGAGTGAAGTAAAGTAGTAGACTGAGAGCAATAGAAGTACTGTGCAAAATTACCTAGTCGAGGCATAGAGGGGATGGAGAACATTTGTAGTATAGTTGCGCATAAAAGTTGAGAGACATGAGGGATGAAAAAAACACCAAAGAATGGTGAGACGAGAAACAAGATGGTTCGTGTGATAGGCAAAAGATGGTATGAGGTGCACAAATGAGGGGAAGAAATGAAAGGTATCAGGAACCTTTGGTAGAGGCAAATGAACGGAGGTGGGCATAGACCCACATGAGTGAGGAATAGAAAGAAGGCATACATAGGAGATAAGTTGTATGGTGTGCACAAGTGCATGACAAGAAAAGCGGTATTGGACAATTGATGGAGGTGGATGGATAAAGGTGCGTGTAGACCCATGAGAGTAGGGAGGAAAAGAACGGGTGAAGGTATTGGAGCCAGGCATAGGAGGATGATAATTGGCCCAACAAGGGTCCAAAAGAGAAAGAAGCTGAAAGCTAGCCTGTTTAGGTGACATATTAGGTGGAAGGGAATTCTGTGGCCTTGGAAGCTGGCCAAATGAGTGGTTCTACCACTCATACCCTACTTGTGAGCATGAGATCACATTTTAATTTCTTGGGGAGTCTAATGTAGGAGCATCCCAGGTGAACAACAATCTTGCATTGTCTAAGTAAATTTTTGAGAAATCCGACTCAGAGCGCAGGGCACGAGTGTGCAATTATGGGGTGTAGAAGTTGGGAGGTTTTATTGTGTGCGGATCTCATGGCGCAACAATTTTTGAGATATCCAAGAGTCGTGTGAATCTAGTTGCATAGAAGAAATATAACTTAGAGTGTGCGGATAATAAAGAATAAGGATTTGCAAGTTTTGGCCAAGGCATGGAGTGTGTAGGGAAGGGAATGCCCAAGTTTGTGAGAGACATGCACAACAACACGTAGAAGGATTGCAATGAATGACTTGGGTGCATATGCGCAGGTAACATGCTAGTTGAAAGGGGATGTTCGTAGAAGTCACAATGTGTAAAGAAGTCCAAAGAGTATGCAAGCATGAAGATAAATGTCAGAATCGGAAGATTGCGCTAATGGAGTCACAACATGCCATTTATGTTAGAGTTTTGATATGCAGATGATTGCGCAAGAAGGACCATGTGCCATTGTGAGAGGTCGCATGATGTGAGGCATAATGGGGTGGTAACTCTCACTCAACAGAGGTCACACACATCACTTGCATAAGTGTTAGCATGCAAGTAGAAGGAATATGCACAATAGAATGAATGTGTAGATTAACTGGCACATGGACATGTCACGTGGGCTTATACTAGTTAACTTACACCCAGGCTAGAGGCATGGAAGATTGGAAGGTTCTAAGGTGGGACCGAGAAAGTTAAAAATAAAATAAAACTACTTGATAGGAAGTTGTTGAAGACTGCCAAATAACCACCTACCAAACCACAAATTTAAATTTGAAAACTTGCGGGATATGAAGGTTGACATTAATGGAGGTCGTTGAACCAACAAGGAGCAAAACAAGAAGAATCTTGAAACTCGAGAACTATATAAGGAGAAGCAAGTTTGGGATCAAAGGAGAGGGGACAACGCTAAGGAAACTCTACTGAATTATAGAGTGAGGCCAAGGAATTGTGGAGATTCTGCCAAAGTACAGACATAGAGAGAGATAGAGTGAGTGAGCTCGAGAGGAAGAAGGTCTGAGCCTTGAGAGTGTATGGAGATTTGAGAACTCCATTATTGTAATGTCATGTCCCTCTTTTGTTAGGGACATCTTTGAAGACCTTTAGCGTTAACCATTTCCCGAGGGCTAAGGGAAAAGAAAGAAGGGAAAGAGAAATAAGTGATTTTGAATGAATATATGTAAAAGGTACTTTATATTATAAGAATCACTTAATTTGGGGCCCTTTAAGGGTCATGAACATTTTACAAGCAGTCTTCCTTATGATTTGAATACGTGTTTCCCTCCCATTTGGGTGTGCCCTTGGGGGAAGTTGTATAAAAAGAAAGGAAGGTTTCATTTGGAGGCATTTTATATTTTGATATTAAAAACATTGGTCATTAAGCATGAAAACGCTTGAGCCATTGCTTTGAAGATGAAAACCTTCAAGCAAAGGAGTGGGGACACAAACTCTCATTTCTCATCTAGGGCAACTTCATCTCGAGGTTGCATTTGAACCTAATATTCAAAAAAGACAAAAATATTGCATTTGGAGAGGGGTGACTAGGGTTGGGAACCTTGGGAGCTACTTGGATAGGTCGAAACCTCTCATTGGAGGGCTGCATGGAATTTGTTGCTGGAATTGACTGTTTCCAGCTAAGGCTACTTGGTTGTGGAGTTGGTTTGTAGGGTTTTGGTGCTTATTTCAAGCCAAAACCATATTTTGATTTTATTCTAATATTTCTGCAGTGTGGCTACTTGATTTGAGAAGGTTTTGACATTATTTTGAGGGTCATTGTTTCCTTGAATATTCTGAAAATAATTTCTATATTTTTTCCAGCTTTGGCAATTTGGATTGAAGGGCTTTGTAGCTCCAAATACACTCAGATTTTCATAATAAATTCTACTTATGAATTTAGTCATATTCATGCAATTTTATGAGGGTTTCACTTGATAGATCAGCTGCAATTTTCAATTAAATAATCCAGCTTGGGGGTATCTAGGGTTTGAAGGTTTATTTCCCTTTTTGGAGGGATAAATCACTTGTTTGGGCTAGCTATTTGTTGTTTTGAGATTAGCATTTTTTTTGCTAATTTTGAGAATATTTGGCAGCTAGGGTTTGCTAGAAATAAAAATCAAAATTGACTTTTACCTATGGTTTTGTAGAAAAATCAGAATTCCGAAAAATTTCCTAATTTGAGACATTTTAGTGGTATCAGAGTCATGTCTTGGCTAGCCGTGGGTTTTCAAGGTGATTCATGCAAGAGGGTGACAAAGAAATAAGGTATTACCTGAGGAGTAAGAAGAAAGTGGAATAAAATCAACAAAAAAAAGCAATGTCTCACTTGGATCAGCCAAGGGATGAGGTTGAAAATAGGGAACAAAGGTTTGACAGGTACACAAGCCCAGGAACAAATGACTGCTATGATGGCGGAATTGTTCCACACTATGAACGAAATGAGGGGTGACAAACCATCCAATGGGGATGGTAGTGCTTCTGTAAGTCACAATCTCACGGATCAGCCTTCTAAAGGGATTGGAGGAGCTACACATAGGCCTAACCAACCTACTTTTTTGCAAGAAGTTGTCATTCCGGAAGGGGAAGAGCAACCCACATTGAGAGATAGTTTGTTGAGATTACAATGAGTACATGACCTATCCAGCTCCTTTTAGGGATCAAATGGATTTTTTAGTTTTTACTTCATGGAAGTGTGGCCAAATAGGTGGCAATAGTGTTGGCCAAAGGCACAAGGACAGACAAGGAGGACTTCACCATGCATTGGGAAAGCTTTCACTTTTCAATTTTGATGGTTCTCCTAAGAGTTCAGCTAGGGCTTGGATTCAAAATGTGGACACATACTTTTCCCTTAGGCCTATGATGGAAAAAGAGGCCATTCAGTTTGCTACTTTGCACTGGGAAGGGGCTGCCCATGATTGGTGGTATCATGGATTGGTCACTCAAGGGCACCAACTCATTTTATCCTATGAAGAATTCAATAAGAGGATTATTGAAAGGTTTGATAGGGCTGATTTAGAGCTACACTTTAGAGAGTTGGCACAACTGAAACAAAAGGATACTGTAGAGGAGTATGTGATTGAATTTCAAAGGCTTTCAATCCTGGTAACAGATGTTTTAGAAAGATTGGTGGTTTTATTCATGGAAGGCTTGACTAATTCGATTACGGGTTTGGTCAAAGCTTTTGACCCTTCTCTTCAATGAGCCAATCAAAAGGTCCTTGATCTTGAGTTTTCAAAACCACAAGGTAAGTTTCTGCCATTTATTTCACAAAAAACTAACTCTTTCAAACCTTTTGGACAGCCAAAAGACAATAAGTGGGGGCAGCCAAGGGGCAACACTTCTGGGCCACAAAGATCAGCTCATTTGGGGCAATTTAATAGGCCAAACCTGCAAGGTTTGGGGCAGTTTGGTAGGCCAAACCAGCAAGGTTTGGGGCAGCAAAAAGGGTTGCCAAGGGGGAATTATGAGACAAGAAATGAATTAAGAAGGAATAAGTTGTGTTTTGATTTTAAAGACCCTTGGACACTCGGTCACCATTGTCGTGGGAGGGGTCAAGTGCACTACATTGAGGTGCATTCAGATGAAGAAGAATATGGTGAAGAAGAAGGCGCAACCACCTACGAAGAAGAGCATTTGGAGATCGTTGGAGGAGAGGACTTGGATGGCACCTTTGCTTCACTATTGGGGACTCCTGGATACTACCCCTTTCGTGTGAAAGGTAATTTTAAAGGTAAGGATGTCACTATTCTCATTGATAATGGAGCTACTCATAATTTCATTGGTAACAAGTTGGTTGCTTTATGTGGATTGCAATCTATTGAGTTTAATGGTTTTCGGGTGACCTTGGTGGATGGTTTCACCATCCCTTGTACCACTAAAGTCCCCAAGTTGAGCCTCGTAATGGGAACATATCTCATTGATGATGATTTCTATGTGGTTGGTATTGGGGAGACCAACCTAGTGCTTGCCATACAATGGTTGCACTCTCTTGGAGAGTACACCTAAAATTACCAAACCATGGAGCTCAAGTTTGATGTGAATGGAAAAGAAGTGCTCCTACATGGTTTGCATGATAAGGCACCCATGGGGGCAACATCCAAAAGGATGGAGAGCGTGATTCAAGAAGGGATTTTGATAGGGGTAGCAAGGCAAGTTGCTTTTTCTGAGTTGGAACAATCAACTCTCATGAATGAATTTGGTCACACACATGGCTTGTCGAGTGGAACAAAGGTGGAAAAAGGTTACCCTTCCAAGGAAATCAATAAATTGGTCATAGGACAGCCTTCAAGGTATGTAAAAAATCATCAAATTTCTGTTTACATGAACTTGATTTTAAGGTATGAAGGTAGATCCGAAGTTTGCATTAAAGACCAATTTAAATTGTGTAAACAAAAATCGAAATTGGTTGTGAAGTTTCAATTTTTTTTGAACTATAATAATAGTGAGTTTGAAGGGCCAAATCAGCTACCCATTGAGGTCAAAATTACACATTTTTTGAGTACATTACAGTCCCTAACCAATTCTGAAATTGTTTTTGCAAAGTCTGAATTTTTCATACTCAGTAAATTTTGAGTTGTTGAAACAAGTTCAGCCACTTATTGAGGACAAAAAATGTATTTTTTTAGGCATGCTACAGCCCATGGTAAGTCCTGAAAGTGTTAATGCAAGGTCTGAATTTTCGTACTCAGATTTTTTTGAGTTGATAAAGCAGGTCCAGCCACTTTATGAGGACAAAAATGTTGAAATTTTAGGGATGCTACAGCCCATGGTGAGTTCCGAAAATGTATATGCAAGGTTTGAATTTTCTTACTTAGAAGTTTATGAGTTGATGAAGCAAGTTCAGCCACCTATTGAGGATAAAATGGTTGAAATTTGGAGCAAACTACAGCCCCTAACATGAAGGAGAAATGCACATTACTACTCAGAAAATTCAAGGTTATGGGCTATTGTATGTCTCCAAGTTATGTTTCCTAAGAAAAACTTTGTTATTCTTTTGTTGCAAGATTGGAGGAGCCTACCATGGCATGTAAGAGTTATCAAGGGGTTGTTGAGAGGTGGCTACACTAGTATGCACACCAAAAATGAAGATCAAAGGGACTTTTCCATCTGGGGCAGCAAGGTATCACTTTCCAAATGTTTTTATTTTGGCAGCCCTAGTTCCTTTTATATGAAGTTTGTGTTCTTATGGACAGCCTCGAAGTTCATGGATATGGAGGACGTATGGGAGGCCAACTTGGTAATGAATTGGTTGGGTTTTGAGGGAAAATGCAAAACCATACATCTTAGTTGTAGTCCCTATAATAGTAAGTTCAATTTGGGCTACAAGGTGGCAATCTCCTTGATGAAGGGACTATGGACTTTGGTGGCAATTTTGGAATTTTCAGCTCGTAGGGGGCATGTTTGGGGAAACTTGAGGCATGTATGGAAGAGTTGGGGGCATGGTCATGAAGGTTGTATGGTATGGCACGAGGAAACAAATGTGAAAGGCATCTGTAACATCTCTTCTTGTCGTACTTACTATGACACATTCAGCTTTTCTAAGGTAAAACATGATTCCAGTTTTGTTCCTCTCAAAGTTGCATGCTTGTTTGATACACCAAGGGGCAAGAGGAAAGTGAGAAAGGGGATCTCCAAGATCAATTGCATGGCTTTAAGTTGCAAACACAGCCCTCTAATCATCATGCATTGACCTCTTTGCAAAGCATCCCATTCTAATATTGGAGGGTCTAGGAGCATGAGGACCAAGGATTGGAGAATCACCTTGTGGAGAGGATTTCCAGCCCAAAAAACACACCACAGAATACAATGGAGAACTTTCTTTTTGACTAATGTGTTTGCTTCTTGTGCAGGTGGTGATATAAGGGCAATCAAGGCCCAAATATTTGAAGATCACATGGCTGGAATGCATTTTTCCAGCCACTTTGGTAATGCCAATTCTGAAAATTTCATTGCTTTCATCATTTTATTGATAGTTTTGAAGTACATGGACTCAATGGCAAAAGGAAAGAGGATATGGTACTGCTGTTTTTGTAATTTCAGCTTGCATGAATAACAAATAATTATGTACAACAATAAGAGGTTTCATCAAGAGGGTTCTCCCACATGGGATGGACCAAGGTTCGAATTGTGTACAAAATCTATGGTGGGAACAACCCTATGGGTGCTTCAATTGTTTGAGGACAAACAATTTTGGGCAAGGAGGATTATCATGTCTCTCTTTTGTTAGGGACATCTTTGAAGACCTTTAGCCTTAACGATTTCTCGGGGGCTAAGGGAAAAGAAAGAAGGGAAATAGAAATAATTGATTTTGAATGAATATATGTAAAATGTAGTTTATGTTATAAGAATAACTTAAGTTGGGGCCCTTCAAGGGTCATGCTCTGTTTAAAAAACAATCTTCCTTATGATTTGCATAAGTGTTTCCCTCCCATTTGGGTGTGCCATTGTGGGAAGTTGTATAAAAAGAAAGGAAGGTTTTATTTGGAGGTATTTTATATTTTGATATTAAAAATATTGGTCATTAAGCATGTAAACACTTGAGCCATTGCTTTGAAGACAAAAACCTTCAAATAAAGGAGGAGTGGGGACACAAACTCTCATTTCTCATCTAGGCCAGCTTCATCTTGAGGTTGCATTTGAACCTTATATTTAGTAAAAACAATAATATTGCATTTGGAGAGGGGGACTAGGGTTGGGAACCTTGGGAGCTACTGGGATAGGTTGAAGACCCCTCATTGGAGGGCTATGTGGAATTTGTTGCTGGAGTTGATTGTTTCTAGCTAGGGCGATTTGGTTGTGGAGCTGGTTTGTAGGGTTTTGGGGCTTATTTGAAGCCAAAACCATATTTTAATCTTATTCTAATATTTTTGCAGTGTGGCGACTTGATTTGGGAAGGTTTTGACATTGTTTTGAGGGTCATTATTATCTTGAATATTCTGAAAATAATTTCTATATTTTTTCCAGCGTTGGTGATTTGGATTGAAGGGCTTTGTGGCTCTAAATACACTCAGATTTTCATAATAAATTCTGATTATTAATTCAGTCATATTCATGATATTTTATGAGGGTTTCACTTGATAGATCAGCAGCAAATTTTAATTAAATATTTCAGCTTGGGTGCATCTAGGGGTTGAGGGTTTATTTTCCTTTTTGGATGGATAAATCGCTTGTTTGAACTAGCTATTTGTTGCTTTGAGCTTAGCATAATTTTGTGCTAATTTTTGCAATATTTGGCAGCTAGGATTTGCTCGAAAAAAAAATCAGAATTGACTTTTTACCTAGGGTTTTTCAGAAAAATTAGAATTCAGAAAAATTCCCTAATTTGGGACATTTCATATAATTAGAAACTTGCATGTTTGCAGTTTGTAAATCCTAGTGTAGCTTGTTGCTCGAGTGTGGGAATAATTTCTATGTAATCATGTCCTCATAATAATATAAAACCTAAGTTTGTGTTAATAGATTTGTGTGTGACAGATTTTGTTCATCGAGCTATGTGGTCTAAGGCATCCCTTCATTGGGACCCCTAACGATGGCTGTATCAATTTTCTTCAAATAGAGTCACATTTATAAACCCTAGCTATCTTCTTTGTAGGTTTATTCTTCATATCTATGGAAACCCTATCTGCCTTTTCATTTTTAAAGAAACATTAGTAGCCTTTTTACTTCTAATTAATATATTATTTATCAAGAAGTTTATAAACTTTGCAGTATTGTATTTTGTGTGCCCAAATTGTAGTATTAAGAAATATTATGAAGTTATTGAAGATCAAAATAAACTTGAACGAGACAGAATGGGAAAATTAGATCACAGTTAATTGTTCTTATAAAGAGAGTGGTATACCCTTTTCATTGTTGCCCCTGCTTCCATCCTCCCCGTGCATGCCTAAATGAGAGATTTGGAAGAGTTTGGAGATCCACTAAAATATTGGATAGCATATATCTGTCAGTTTCTGTAGCTGAGACTTTTATGATGAGGGGTAACTTAGAAGGCCCACTCATTCTTTTCACAAAATGCCTTATTGAAATGTTTGTCTACTGGTCTGAGAAGTCTTAAGGACATATAAAATGGGCTTGTTGATAGAGCCTTAGAGATATCTCAGCAATACAATTATTGGGAGTAAGGCAAGCTTTGGCATGATAATTCCAGTGTGCACTGAAATGGGAGATCTGAATAGGGTTCAAAATTCCTTCCAAATATTTGTAAGTGGGTTTTCATGAGCTGCTGTTGTTGAAACTGTCCTGATTGACATAGTTGCTAGACTTGTATTGCTACGGTAGGTTATCATTGAGAGAAAGACAAACAGAGATGGGTAAAACTTATAAATGGAGAGAGAGTTTTGCTGTGCTGTTCTTCATTCAAATCAGAAATGGACAGGGTGAAGACATAAAGTAAGAGAGATGACCAACCGAATGCTAACTACCCTTTAGTTACAAGGTAACTAATGCACCCTCTCTTATTACTAATTTTTATAGAGCACAATGATATATTTTCTTGTTGTGCATTTATTTCCTATGTCAATGCAATTTTATAATAATTACTTGATTTTCATTCATGACCATTATACTAAATATTCTAACATTCATGTCTCATCACATGGTCTCATTGAAGGAGATGGAAGTAGGACATGTTAAAAATGGGCTTTTTGTAAAAATATTGTAGCTTGAAGTAGGACATGTTAAAAATGGGCTTTTTGTAAAAGTCTTGTAGCTAAACCTTGTAGCTTTTTATGCAATACCAAACACAATCTTCAATTGTGTACTCCCAACAGGTGCCAAAATATGTGCTTAGAAAAGGATATGAATGCTTCATAAACAATATTGAATGTGGATCTTGCCAGATGTTGGTCTGACTGCCCACATATCAGCACAATGTGGAAGCATACAGTAGCCATACCAATTTTCTGATGAGAAGGGTCTGCTAAAATAGCAGTCTGATGTCTAACCCTGGTTCAGTGACAGGGTGGTAGCAGTAGTTAGGTTAAGAGGCCCTTCAGGTCTGATGGTATGATATCTATGCAAAATCAGCAACATAATTATCTTTACTTTCAAGTTTAAGCTGGTCTATATTTTGTAAAGGGGAGGGGACCTGTGTGAAAATTGCCATTTGCCTTAAAAAAAAATCAATAGTGAAAATCTAAATGAAGCAGTATATAGGACAAATAAAACAAATATATACCTAGATTTAAACACAATCAAATGTGATGAGGAATCTACAAAAATAGCATGCATTTGTGGAAGGAAACCTGTGTAAATGGTATAATTTTTGGTGCGAAAAAAATGTTTTACTAGAACCTAGGATTCAGTAAAGATTTGTTGGTGATTTTCCAAGAAGTTTGAACTGCCTGAAGCTGATCACTTTAATAAATTAATGTCTTTGTCAGAAATTGTCGATTTACAAATACACATTAAATTGGGAAAAATGCAATTTTTTTGAGAAGAAGTCACAAGTTTTCAATAAAAATTTATATAGGAAAGTTGTAGGAATTATTAAATCTACAAAATCATAACTAATTTCTATTTAATCGAGTTAAGGGGTCTTAAACCAAAAAACAAAAAATTAAAAAAACTAGAATTGAATCTCTTTGATAACTGGTCATATACTCATAATGTTTGTGTTGGCTTATATAAGGAAAATCAATTTGATCAACCTTTATCAACCATTGAAGTTCAAACTGTTCAATCTGCTGTCGAAAATGATATCCAAACTGAAGAATATTTATTAAATGTCAGTACTTTTCAACCTACACCAAATAATCATCATATTAAGAGTGAAATTTTGATGATTTATAAAATGCAACAAATATTGATATATTAATTGACCTAACAATGCCATACTATGTTAACAAAATAAACTTAAAAACAAACCCCATGGACACCCTCATTACTTTACACACCCCTTGTGCCAAATATTTATATTGATTCTATATCTCTCCTATTCTCACCTATCCTATTGTACATCCTCGTATATATTCAATAGGTGATATTTCACATATTTTTCCACGTGCATACCTATTCAATATGTAACATTATATTTTATAGCGTTACTTTATCTCCATTTTTATGGGCTTCCATTCATAGACTTGAATAAATCAGATATAGGACCTTGATTCCTAACACTGGAGAATATTACAAAATCAGATGTACAACAACTTGGGTAAATAGTATAAAGAACGAAGAAGACGGGAATGTGCAAAAGGACAAGTCAACAATCAAACAGTTTATCATTGATAAAGGATTTCGATACAATGGGAAAAGACAGGAAAGGAAAAGCCTTTTTAAGATTTCCGATGCCAAGTGGCTTGCTTTGGTCTGCAAGGTAGCTTACAACATATGAAACCACCTCGTACTCCCAATATGTAGGAGGCACCTAACTGTGCTTCAAAAATTAGGTTTACATACCTTACGCCCTGCAGGATTGGAATTTGTGACCTCTCTTTCAAGAGCACAAGTTCTTCACCATTAGGCCAACTCAGGTGTAAATTCTATTAAGAATGAAATACTTACTTTAAATGGTCTGGATGAACTATTAAAAATGAAATACTTATTTAAAATGGCCTATTTTTCTCTTTTGATTTTATGTTGTTAATATATTCTGCTTTTCATTATGTTTCCTGGAAATGTCATTATCATAGGAACAGTGATAAATATTGGTGGAAAATATCTGTATGGTTAATGATAAGATTGAGATAAAACTAAGTCATCTCTGTGGAAGGTTTAATAGAAATTTATTCCTTCATGGCTGTTACATGTGGTCTATTATTTTTGATGCTCACAGGTGGTGGTTAAAGAATCTCACAGGAGACCTGTAGAAAGCTATACTTGTAGTGCTGAAGGAGTAGCTGGAAGCGATCAGATGGAGGAAGAAGCTTGGAGTCATCCGCTAAAACATTCTATTGGACTTGAGCTACCTCCACCATTTAAGAGAAGGCCTGGCAAAGGTTGCCGTATGATGGTTCAGGTTTTCCTCTGTTTATAATATAGTTTGTTTTTGTGTTTAGACATACATGCTAAATAATTCTAATTCTTGTGCATTTCGTATAACCACCACCATTAGTCCTGTTGATAAAACATAAATTATATCAATTATATGCAGCCATACCGTTCTTTCTATGGTGTAGAATGTGCAACTTATGTACTATAAAGTCCTTTGCATTGCCTTAAAATGTAGCAGTTATCAGTAGGCCTTTGTGTGTTCTCCATTATATGGCCATTTCTCAACATCAATTTACTTAGTTTTTTTTTTTTTTTTGGCCTGTGTTTAGTGTAAGCACAGTAGTTTGATTTGTAATAATTTAGACAGGAGGGAACGGATCTTGGACTATAGTGCAAATTTGATAGAAGACAATAATTAAAGGAGCTTAGGAAACGAAACTGCAAAAGGATAGGAAAAAATAGATTTTACAATATAGAGATGATTTATTGTCCTGCCTTTCTACCTTTTTCGTGTTAATAATTTTTGGGAAGATCATTGATACATCATTGTTTACGAGTCTTATAAAGTAAAGCATATAAAATGATATATAAATAAGTCTAAATAGAGAACGATTAGAAAATTTTGGAGGATTAAATTATATGAAAAAATAATCAATATCTATGCTGCAGATTAAGTTCTTGATATGGTTTTTACCTCAAGCTAATTTTTTACACTGGCATTCTTATGGTGTAAACCCTAATTTGTTACTTGCATTCTTTTCGTTTCTGAATTCTTTGATGTTCAGTGTTAGAATTCATTTGGCAGTTTATGGTGAAAACCTTTGATACCATACATGCCATACCCATCTGTGTGATGGATGTCATCTCACACTTGAGTGTGCCTAGTCAACAACAAACTGCTCTACATCTATACACCTTAGGAGGGTTGAGTACACATTAGCTTCTAAACATGTCCCGAGTTGATGGTGCCATTAATGTTGTTTTAAAGCATACGTTAGAGACAAGATTGCAGTGTACTAGTTTGCTTTTTAAATTTTTCTTCCATTGCTATGAGTGGCATTCATC
Source organism: Torreya grandis (assembly GCA_037957365.1). NCBI lineage: Eukaryota > Viridiplantae > Streptophyta > Pinopsida > Cupressales > Taxaceae > Torreya > Torreya grandis. Next base: position 2,370,365 of record JARHVA010000327.1, read on the forward strand.
ATGCAATTGAACGCTGGACTGTGATGTCCCCATTTCCACATCATGATTAAGCAGGTATTGAAGACCTTTAGTCTACTTCCCCATAGACTAAGGAATCCTTTTGGGGAATTATATTTTATTAGTTAATTATTAATTGTCGAAATAGTGATTTTTATTATAAGACAATTATTACTTAATTAATAGGATATTTGTTAAAAAGTGATTTTTACCACCAAAGTGCTTAAATGAATTAATTATTAATCTATTTACCTTAAAGTAATTTTAATTACTATTTTTATTAAGACAACTAATTAATATTATATTCGGAAAAAAGAATGTCGGCATGAGAGCTAAAGCAAGGAAAGGAAAAGATTTTCTTAAAAGGGCAAACAAAGGCTTATGCTTTATTTTATCTTCCTAAGGTGGTTCTTCCCCCTTTGGAAAATACAAATACAAGGTGAAGACTACAATGGAGGACATTTTGAATTTTGATAATTGTTTTTCACGCTTGAAAAAACTATTGGGATGCATGCCCAATAAAAGTTCGTTGTTTTGATCTATTTTATGCAAATTAAATATTCTGAATTTATTTGCTAATTTTTTGCGTTTTGGTGTGAGGCTTTGGAAGAGTTTCGTGGAAGGTTTAAAGCCCTAAGTTGATAAGAAATTAAATAATAATTTTCAGATTATTATTTAATTTTGATAGGTTTTGAAGTGTTTTTCACTTGTAGAAGGCAAGATCTCTTTCTCCTAATTTTCCTGCACATGGTGATTTGGGCAATTGGCTTGGAGGGCCTTTTTTGGCCATTTTTATGCCCAAAAAGGTTCGTTGAAATTTTCTGATTTTTTTGGGCATTTGTGGTAATTTTTGGCAAGGGTTTGAAACGAAAATTTATTCAAAACAACCGCTGTATTTTAAAAATTGAATCATATTTTTCTAGCCATTATAAAGTGGCATTTGAGCTTCAATAAATTGGCAAAAAGGTACTTGTTTTGTGCAATTAATTTTTTGATTATTTTTGCAAGTATTCAGTTAATTTTGGGCTAAGTTATTGGTTGAAAATCATGTACAAAACCCTACTATTGTAGCATCTAAGGTTTCTAGGGCTTGACAAGGGTTTTTAGAGTTTATTTGCAAATTAGGGTTTGCTGATTTTATTTTCAAAATTTTTGGATTTAGAGGTAAACCTTTTTTGTATGAAATCATCCCATTTGGGGATATTACAGTGCTATTAGAGCACTGGTCTTGTCTATCTGTGAGTTGGTTGTTGGATGCAAGTAGAGAAAGAGTTCAAAGTTTATCAGAAGAAGAAAAAGACTATGGGGGACATTACATGGACGGAATACTAATGCATACAAAGAAAGGGATAGCTGTATCCAAGCAAGTGGGTAGGTCTTCAGAGATTATAAGAGTTTTTTTTTTTGATTTTCTCCTCTTTAAATTAGTCTTTAGATCCAATATGTTGAGTTTACTATGCAAGTGAAAGCTAGATGAAATATTGTACAATATAAAGGAAGTAATGAATAGATACAAGCAACTGGTAGGTCATCACAGAGTTAATGAGAGAAAAGGCTGAAATTCATGGACTCCTACTTGAAAGTGCATGATACTGCAATGCCTAAGCAAGGATGGGCAAAGAAGATGATTGGGAAGTGGCAAGGAAATTGAAACTAGGGCTAGTGTGGATTTACAAGCGTAGTCTATAGTCACTAGTGCTAGAGTTCTATATGTGTCCTTAGATTGTTGAAACACCAAGACCTGGATATTACACTAATTTGGCCAAGGTTCTTTTCAACACTGATAGGCTTCCCAACAAATATGGTCCATAAGTACCACCATTCAAGCTCTAGTTGTTCAAGGACTACTTGTTGATCTTGAATGCTTGATAGAAGAGTTCTAGGTAAGCCCAAGTGCAATTCTGTTACACCCTATATGAATCCTTTCACCTAAAATGATTTTGTCTTCTTTATATCCATACCTAGCAACTATCAATATTATAATTTATAAGATATAATGTTCACTCGAAGTATATCATATTGTTGTTGTATCCTATCTTCTTAGACTCTGCCATTTTCTTGTCTTTCAAGATGTTTACCCATCGTTGGTGCTATTGCCAATCATGAACAAAACAAAGGAGTGTGGAGCTGCTTAGATTCTATTTTAGACAATAGTCTTAGGCATGCATTTCTTGGACTTCTTATGCAAGGAATACAGTTTAATTTTTATTTCAACATCTAAAGCAGCTGCATTGCTTCCTATTTTTTTGAAGCCACAAGGCCTTCTTATCCGTTTGGTTATTCAATATTTACATATGGTGGATGTTTATTCTCCATGCTGATATTTTGAATTATGAATGGATTGCTAACTAAAAATGTTACTTGCAAGAAGATCTATGTGTTACATCATGTCTAACTTTAAATTATGCTCCAAGAGGCTCTTTACGTAATTTTCTGACACTTTCCTCACATATGGAGTTACATATCCTGCCCACATTCACCACAGTGCATTCATCTCTATATATTTTCTCATATAAACAAATATGCATGACTATGTGAATGGAAAATGGAAATGCAACGGTCAATGAATGGGAATGACACCTGAATTTTGGTAAGAAGGATTTACAGATTCTTTCCATGGTATCCATCGAGGCTTCTTGAGTTGTTTTATAATCTTATCAATTTCTAAGGTTAAAATATATAAGTGCATAGAAATAAACACATCTGAATGTGGTTTTAATGTCCTTTGTCTGTGAAGTATATCTATTTTAAAGGAACAACATGATGTCTGAAACGATTGTTATTACAGAGTTTAAGTTTTCTCTTTTTTGTTGTGTTGAAGTAATATTGTATAAGGATGAATGGTTATATTGTGAGAAAGTGTCAATGACTTATGTTATATTTTATCCTAAGTTATCTTTTCGGCTCGGGAGTGAGTACATGTACTGTGAATTGGGTATGCTGGTATGGTGATTTTTTCCCTCGGTACAATCGTACAAAAATGTATTTAAAATATGAAAAATATAAATATTCTAGCCTAATAAATAGGATTTAGCCACTTAATATGCATAGAATAAACAAAATTAGCATGAAACAATATTGCTAAGTCGATGATAACTCAGTACCAAATGTCATGATAATTACTAATTATTAAATCAAAATTAATAATCATTGTCATATTGCTTTTGATCTAGAGCATGAACACCATCATCATTATGGGGTTCATTAGAACCACAAGTAGTAGCACTGGCACTGGCACTCCCACTAGCTACACTATGTAGGTCTAGCGAAGCAAAATAAGTCTCCATATTGAGTAATGCAAGGTGGGCAATGGAAGCATCCAAGTCAGTATACTTTTGATCATCCCAGTAAAAGGCGCAATTTTGAAGCACATAGACCAACTCTTCCACCATATATGATATCATCTTATTGCACTTAACTGGTATTTTTATTTAAGGTGTACCCTTTTGGGGTCTCATTGATCCCTTTCACCATGCAGTTAATTGATATGCTATCAATGAGATTCCGTAATGGGCAGCAATCATTTTTTTAAAATTTTCTTTCCTTGGTCAATAAGGTGTTGTGTACCTTCACATAACATGGGCCTTTGTATCCTTTTTGGGTTTCATTGATCCCTTTCACCATGTACCACTAATATGGTGACCTGATGTAATGTCCCCAAATGGGATAAATAAACAATAATAGGGGTTTTTCAACAAACCCTTATATAAAATTAAAAATATTTTGAAATCTGAACCCAAAATTCAACAAACCCTAGTTGGAAGGAATGACTAAATTCCAAGCAACAAACACTCCAATATAATCTCGAAAATGCTAAATATGAAACTGAAATAAAATACCTCTTTTGTGGCAAGATGGAAATGGCGATGAGGCTAAAACTTACTCTTGCAATAAGTCTAATTTTATTATGCTGGTACAACTGCGTTTTCTCCTTCAAATCTACCTTGAAAACCTTGCAAAAACTCCCAAATAATTATGCAAAAATCATGCAAAATATTAGGGCCTCCAATGAACACATTAGGGCTGCAAATTGTCAAACTAACCCTTCCAATGAAGTTGCCAATTTGAAAAAATATATAGGATTAAATCTGAATATTAAATCCTTCAACAAGACCTCCAAGTCCCCCAAAGCAAGTGGCCAATATTGAAAAATTAATATAATAATTTCAAGAATATAAGTCAGAAAATATATGCTTATTCCCTCCAAGTTTAGAGCCCAAAAACACCCTAAAAACCCTCCTAGGTGAATCACTCCGCTAGGAAAAATAATAGTAATAATTCTGAATATTTTCCTTGTAACCAGCCCTCAAATCACCCAAATTCAGAATGCATAATTATTAGAAAAAAATAATAATAATATTAGAAATATTATTATCAACTTTTGACTAGTTTTTCACCACCGGAGTAAGCTCAAGCATGCCCTAAGGCACTCGCCCAGCCCTCAACGGAAGTTGCCAAGCCTAGGGAACCTCCTTGCTGCCTTGGGGATTTCGACCACCTTCTTTGACCTGCAATTTGTGTTTTTCCAGCTTTTTAATGAGTTTGCTCAATTCTTGAATGAAGGTGGTGTTCCAAAACACCCTTGTAGGACCAATTGCATGCAACCATACAGATTTGAAGCACAATTACAGCTCTTGAATAGAACTTCCCACAATGAAGGAAATGAGGTTTTTGTCCCCAAACCCTAACACATTTGAAGGTTTTCGTCTTCAAGTCACGATGAACAAGCTTGACATACTTGATCAACAATTCAATATCCAAATTCACATAACTCTCAAATGAACCTTCAATTCCCTCTTATATTCATCTTCCAAGGTAGCTCCCAATTTGGAGGGAGGTGACTTTTTGAATCATAAGGAAATTTACTTTTTGATTTACCTATTTGAGGGGTTGGGCTTCCATGACCCTTATAGGTCCCCCACTTAAGTGAAAATAGACCAAAAGCACTTTTGCACAACTCAATTGAAAATTAGAACACTTAAAGTACCTTTTCACTTTACTCTTTGAATGGTCCCCACATCGTTCCCCTTTTTTTCTTTCTCTTAGCCTTGTGGGAACAAAACCAAGCTAAGGGTCTACAAACAAGCTATGCCAAAAAGGGGGACATTACACCTAACAACATTAAAGGCCAAGGCATTGGTGTAAATACATCGCGTGATAAACTCATCGGTGATATCCCTAGACTTTTTCTGAAATGCCTTTTTGCAATAGTCTTTTTGTGTGTAAGAGGAAAATCATCTATGCGTATAGAGTGTGTCACCTAAAAAGGATGTGTTGCAGCCACGACTGGGGTACCAGTATGAGATGAGGCTGCATGTGGCTTCCCTGCAATGTAGAGTTTTTACTACACAAATCATAGATGTGTTATTTAGCTTTGCTTGTTGGTCTTGTACATTTTTGTGAATATTTGTACAAAGGAGTTTTGGTTGGGTTTCTTTTCTTGTTCATTTTAGTATTTGTGGTGAAAGGGTGAAGTCCCTTAGCTGTTGTGTGATCCCCGCCTTTGCATAAAATGGAGAGGTCATGTTGTGGACTGCCTTGTTCTGCAGAGGTTTCTTCCTCGTTGCAGAAGAATGTGAATGCATAACAGAAAACATTATCTCTTATTCTTTTAGTTCAAAGCATTTAAAGAGGAGAGGAAATGTTGTATGCTTAATTATTAGTATAATAATCTTTATAAATATTCCCATGAACCTTCAGAATGAATATATAGTTGCAACAAAATATTGGGGAGGACATCCTATTGTTGTTTGAGTGGTTCTTAGTACCGATTCCCCTTTTGCTTAGCACAAAGTTTTTCATTTAAAAAATTAGAAATTCTTTAGGTTTAAATTGTCATTACTGATCTTGTATGAAGAAGCTAATAGAGTGATTGGTATATTTGAAATTTGAATTTGTTGATAACCTCAAAGCTTCCTTTTGATAGTTTTGAACATCTTTACCATTTGCAGGCATATATAGGGCAGTTGATTTATCCTGTGCAGAAGGATCTCAAACAGTGGACATCTAATGTTCGTCTAAGTGCTGCACGTTTGTTGTGTGCGTTGCTGGTTTGTAAATGAGACTTTCCTACGAATTAGTTATTTGGTAAAATATTTCCAATTTGGTAGTTTAGAGATGCACTATAGGTAGCAAGCTTGAAAGTTAGGTAAGGGAGACTTTCTGGATATTTCATAGATATAATTCATGACTACGAAAGAAATCTCTAATATTTCTTGAATGAGAGTTTGTATAGCAATAGCTGTATTCTGACTTATTTCTTTCAAATTCTAATTTTTTTGTAGATTCTAGCAGAAGAGAAGGTGGCGGATTATCTAGACACTTTAGTGCCATGTGTTTGCAGGTTTTCTTAGCTGGTTTTATATACTTTTATAGTAGTATTCTTAGCCATTTCACTTTCCTATCATACATTCATAGTGATTATGCCTAAATTTATGTCATGGATATTTGTTAATTTGCAGTGCTGTTGGTGATGATGATTTAGCTGTTGGCCAACATGCCATTAAGGCTCTACATGTTTTAGGGTACCATGTTCTCCCTGATTATTGGCTGCCACTGGTGCTAGATAAAGTAATACCCTCATGCATGCCACAGGCACAGGTCTGAATCTACTAAAGTCAGCACCTTGTATGACAGTTACATTATTGAACTTATTTTATGTACTACTTGGGCTAGATTTGTTCTCTTTCTGTTTTAGCAGTCACTTTGGTTCATTGCTTTCCTCTAAGATATGCATTTGATTTGTTTGAGTTGTTATATGACTATTGCTTGAACTTTATGTCACACTTTAAGCAATATAAGACTGATCTTACTTAGGATTCAGGTGGCCAATGGACTTGTTGTACTTGCGGCTCTACTATATGGAACACCTATTCTTGCTGTGAAGGAAAGCACTGTGACTAAGGTGGGTTACCATTACATCAATTTTTAATTTTGTTAATAGTGTTGACTACAATTGATTTACCTTGCATCAGTTATCCTAATGTTATAGTAATGTAGTATTCTGTGTCTGCTGCACTCGTAGCAATCAAAATTCCAAGGAAAACAACAACATTGTTTGCTCTTTTGGTCTAGTCCATCTGAGAATGTCACTTTTTGTTTCTGGTTGTATGTTAATACATTTACGTTTAAGGTACACTCAAATTGAAATCCATTTGTTTCAACATAATTGACTCCTTAAGTTGCATCCTATCATCATGTGGTCCTACATTGCTCCATTTATGTGGAAATTACAAGAAAATAGAAGAGGAAAGAATATAATAAAGTGAATTCATCAGAGAGAAAATTGAATAGGAAATTATCAGAAATGATACAATAGAAAGAAAGTAAAAAAATAATTATATTAATGCTCATGATAACCAAAATGGGTCAATGGGACTCAAAAAGTACAATCTGTTACCTTAGGTTATTTAAAGTATTTAAACACAAAGGAAAAATGAACAAAACAAGAGGGGGTAAACCTACAGTGATTAAACCTTGCTTCATAAGGCATAGTAGATTATAATTAGTGTTTCAAGGGTAGGACCCTTTTGAACATGAAGCCAATGAAAATTAAGCACGAGATCATGAAAGAAGATCAGTGCTGTCACCTTGTCACATATTTGTAGAAAGTTTTGGATTAGAAGAACCAGCAACATCGTCATCTATCAGTGCCAAAGGGCCGAAGCAGGATTTGAGAATACGCATAGGGGAATCTCCAGGGCTAATGCGGTCAAGCTAGCAAATCCTAGGAGGAAGTTGAGAACTCACCTTAGAGTCTCTTCTGACATTTAAGTTCAATGAACCTTTTGAATTAGAGAAAGAACTAGTAATATGCATTTGCCTCCATGATCGAGCTATGGACAAGGAGAAGGCCCTTGATGCCGAATGAAAGCAATCCTGCTCCACCTAGAATGGGACTGATGTGGTTTGGTAACTTTGGTAGTAATTCACAAAGAGAAACATGCCTCACTGATTTGATGATCTCGTGTGAATCGACTATATCTAGGGAATGCTTGATGTCTCCAATTCCTGTAATGGGCTGAAAAAAAGAAGCAATCACTGTTATACCTCTAGATTCCATCTAAGAATAAGATGCCCTCAAAGAATATGTGTCAGCACCTAAGATTAGGTACCGAAAAAAGGTGGATAAAGAGCCGCTTGAGTCTTGATACAAACAGTGGTGTCACCTTGTGAGGTATGGTAGGCTATCTCAATGTGTTACAGGTGGAGTATCCCTTAGTTGGTCTAGGGGAATCCTCAGACAACATGAGGAATGATGTTGATGATGCCATCTGCAATTTGTAAGAAGTGTTTAAGATAGAAAGCCAACTTGGCGATGAGTGGTTGTGGAGGAGAAGACCATGTGACCTGAATGTACTGCTGGTAAATGTTGTGAACCAAGGTGTAGCTGGCTACACTGCTGAAAACCCTAGGTAAAAGCTCTAGTTCTGAAATAGGTAAAATTGAAATTCTGACAATGAAATTGTTGAAAAACTGAAACTGTAAAATATTTGAAGTTTGAAAATGTTGAAAAAATAAAATAATAGATGATCTGTGGTCAAACAAATATAGGGAAAACCCTATATTTTAAATATGAAATTATAGAAGGATAAAAAATACTCAGTTTTCAAAAATTACAAAGAAACACAACTTTACATTTGCTGGACAACAGACTGAACAATATGTAGGAGAGAGGATTACTTTCTTGAGAAGGAATTGATGCCAACTGAGGGCAAATCCAAGACAGTATGAGAGCTGTCTTTCCTTAAGCCTGTGCACACAATTTCTTCTAAAAAAATTTATTACAACAACATAGGGGTCTTTTTCGACAATGAATTTCCCCTTTGTGAACATTTTAGTTGGAGCATGTGAGATAAGTAAGAATTACTTTCCCTTTGTGAACCTTTCTTTTTATGCATGTGTGTAATGTCCCTTTCCAGTTGAAATACTGATTTATGGGATTTGTCAGCAAACCCTTTTGAAGAATGAATCTGAGATCCTAAATAAACCTGGAATTCTGAAAATTAAGGATAGATCCCTTTTAACTTGAAATTTTATAGAAATAATTAAAGTGGTTGAATGCCCACAAAGAGCAGATTTTTTTTTTTGAAATCAGATTGCAATGCAAAGTACAAAACAAAATATATTGGCTGAAATCCCAGCCGAAATTATGCATGCAAAATTCAGAATTGTAACCCTAGATTTTTATGCCCACTTGGCATTTACAAACAGCAAACCCTAAGGGTAGAACTTGTGGTTGTACGATTGACCATACAGATGGATTGGTTGGCTGGAAATGGCATCCGAGCGGGCTGATGATGACATCACAAGCTGAAAATGACTGAATGGGAGGTATGGTTGGCTGGAGATGATATACATATAGGTAAAGAATGATGCCCTAGCTGCTAACAATGTCTAGAAGTCTGAAATGATAGGTCTAAAACCTTATTACGGCTGTAGAATCATTGTAGCTATCTTATTTAGGGCTGATGTCATTGTAGCAAATTGATTTAGGGCTAAAAATGATGATATCAACAATGGTGGGATGTATGGCTGCTGCCCTAGTTGGTACGACTAGTTGGAAACCTTAGCACGAACCTTGGAAGGAGTTGGAAATATGATAATTCTCCCAATGCTGAATTTTGACAAGATCTTGATTTGAAAGCACAATTGTATTTTCCGAATGGAACAAACTCACAAGATTGGAGGGTTTTCATCCTCAAGTCTTCTTATCCACAGGAAAGTTTTTGTCGTCAAAGCTTGAAAGCTGAAGCAGATGCTCAAACTTACAAAAGTGTAATTGATAATAGGCAAAAGATGATTTCCAAATGACCCCCCAATGCCTTTTTATAAGTTCACTTGACACGTTCCCAAGGAAAAGTCCCAAAAGTAACTTATCCAGGTGCATGGAATGGTGAATCAGGAATTCAGTCCTCAACTGAGACAATTTGTTTTGATAAAATTTTATGATATTTTGATGTGTAGCAAAGCATGGAAGGATCATATGAGACACCTAGATATCAGCCCTAAATAAGATAGCTACAGTGATGCTACAACTGTACAAGGGTTTCAGGCCTATCTTTTTAGACTTTTGGACATTGTTGGCAGCTAGGGCATCATTCTTCAGCCATCCATATATCATCTCCAGCTATTCCTATCTCCCATTCAGTTATTTTCAACTTGTGACATCATCATCAACCAATGTGGATGCCATTTCCAGCCAACCAATTCATTTGTATGGTCAGCCATACAAGCACATGGTCTACCTTTAGGGTTTACTATTTGTAAATGCCAAGCGGGCATAAAAATCTAGGGTTACAATTCTGAATTTTGCATGCATAATTTTGGCTAGGGTTATAGCCAATATATTTTGTTTTGTACTTTGCATTGCAATTTGATTTCAATAAAAAGTCTGCCCTTTGTGGGTGTTCAATCACTTCAATTATTTCTATAGAACTCCAAATTAAAAGGTATTTATCCTTAATTTTCAGAATTTAGGGTTTGTTTAGAATCTCAGATTTATTCTTAAAAAGGGTTTGTTGACAAATCCCATAATTTGGTATTTCATCCAGAAGGGGACATTACAATGTGAGATAAGTAACATGAAATTACTTTTGTTTAATTTTAATATATATAAATAATTAACAAATTCAAAAGACTAACAACTTTTAAAGAATCCCCAACAACTAGGTACATTCATTTTTCATATCATAACAATCCCCACTCCATAAGTTGATTTGTCAGCAAAGCAATTATAGTGTTGGATGTTGTAATATATTTGGGCCATCCAATGTTGCTGCTTCCATAGGTAGATCTCTTGTGGTTAAAATGTTATTTGGAACCATGATAACGTAACCATCATCTAGAGGTGGCATGATGCAAGGGAATACTTGGAAAGATAACTTGATTCTGCATGTTGAAGAGCTATTTTGGGAGCCCCTTGAGGTCAAGCAGACACATGATCTTTTTAATCGAATCTTTTGGTCTAGTGGATGCAAGACATTAGAGAGATCATATGTTACTCATACAAACTCGAAATTGAGTCAATTTTTTTGATTTTGCATCTCTTCCAATATGAAAATTGGTGAAATCAAAATTAGAAGATGTCATCTGGAAAGTGTCCGCTTAACCATGTAGAAATCAAATCGTAGGTGTAGACATTACATTTTAATCACTTTCGTGTTTAAACTGCAACCAAAATTGCCTTTTACAATTAAATGCATATTTAAATGGAAATCCTCAAATCATTCCAATTTCTCTGCACATTTGACGTGCAATTTCTAAATCATAGTCGTGCATCCCTGTTTGGGGCGATAAGTGTATCATTTCATCAAATTCTTCTACAAGCCTTCCAGAACCAATCTTCCCTTCATAAGCATCTCATTAACCTATTAAATCAAAAGCCAAATAAATTGCTAATGAGACCACAAATACTCCTTCAAATTAATTACCTAATCAATTGAAACAAACCTCTTAAATAAATACAAAAAAGGGAAACCTTTTTTATAGTCCGATGTGTGGTATCGTTAATAAACAAACTGAAACCCCTAGTAGCTCCATCATCATTAAAGCATATGAGCCATCAAATCGAATTGACTAGCATGCTCTGCCTACACCCAACCCATTTAGCTTAGCCTATATAGGACTAGCATGCCAAGCCTCTCGATCAAGCCCAACCCCACTGGCTAGTAGTGAAGCCTCCTTTACTTGCTATGGGGTTGGGTAAGCTGAGCCAACCCCAACAAGTCAATGGGCAAAGCCTTGACACACCCCTTAATGGACTCCTTTAATCCATCAATGTATATAGCAACTAACCATTGAGGGGAGAGTGTTTCAACCAGAAAACTTGCTTGACAGAATTCATTGGAGTAGTATGCAATTGTGCCCTGTTGTTTCGCATCTTTGAGGGCCAAGAAATAGTCTTCTTGAGTATATGCCTCCAAATAATGAAGAAATGTAGTAAAAAACTCATCCCAAGTGGCGATTTCTTGGTGACAGCCTTCATCATTGTTTGCTTCCATCTCACGCTTAACCATTTGCCTCCAATTAAAAGCTGGTCCGACAAGGTGCAATGTGGCAAATTAATTCTTTTGAAACTCAGCCATAGTGTTTAGTTTAAAAAACCGATTCAATTTCCCAATCCAAGCCCTAGGCTTAGTATTGTCATTTACCCCATCAAAATTGGAATGGTAATTTTCTCAAGCAACCTTTGATCAATCCAATTCTCCCTTTGATCTTCTTGTAGGTATCTATCCCCTCATCTATCCCTTTTATAAGGGTTAACTCATTCATCACGGTGTCAAGCTTCTCTCCTTAGGTTGCAAAGTGCACTCTAATCCTCTCCATCATTGTTGTGTTTATCTCTTTGTTCTCTATTTGCCATCGATAGGTCTAGAGCATCTAAAGTCCTATTCATTGTCATGCAACTAATGTTAATCTAGTTCATGGTCCCCTTTAATTCAACCATTGAACCTGTGATGTCTTCCTGCATAGACATTGCCGCTTGAGATCTCCAGTTTTTGCCTTATGTGGTTGAAATTGAAGCCATAACTGGTAATAGCATGAGACCAAGAAAGTGGCTATGATACCACTGTTGTAAACTCAGCTGTAGCTGCCTGCACTGTTGCAAAACTTAGGTGTGGAAAAGATAAATTCGAAATTCTGACAATGAAGTCGCTGAAACACTAAAACTGTACAATACCAAAGTTTTAAAATGCTGCAAAACAATATCTGATCTGCTGTAAAAAAAAAATAGGGAAAACCAGGGAGCTGAAATCTGAAATTATATAAGGTTAAATAATTCCTTGATATATAAAATTGCAAAGAATTAGAACTTCACATTTGTTGGAAAAAGATTGAACAATATCTAGAAGAGAAGGTTACTATCTTGAGAAGGTCGGGATGCCGATTCAGGCCAAATCCAGGAAAGTATGGGCACTTCCTTTGCCAAACACAGCCTTAAATCTGTGCACATATACTTTCTTTCCAATAAACATCACTACCAAAACGCAGGGGTATATTTTATAATGACTTTTCCCCCTGTGAAATTTTCACTGTGCATGAGGAATAACTTAAAGGTACTTACGTGGTTACTTTCCCTTTGTGAACCTTTTTACTTTATGCATGTGGGATAAGTAACTTAAAAGTTATTTTTGTTTTCTAACTTAAAAGTACATTTAAATTTAATAAATATGACCAACTTTCTACTATAAAACAGTACATTTAACTTTAATACATATGACAAACAAATAAAAATAAAAATCTATCAACTTCTAACAACCGTCAGCACTAAGGTACATTAGTTTTTCAAATCATAAAAGTAAATATACTCTCCAACAATTCTATTGATGACCTCCTTCGAGGGAAGAAGGTGAAGAGGGACATCCAAGAAATACTTGAATGGAGGAGTAGTCAGCAACATAGTCACAAGGTTCGGTCGTATCTCGGCCAAATCAGGGACGATGCACTTTTTTTGTGGTCGTCTAGATTAATCTGTTTAGTTCGGACCTTTGTTAAATATTAAAATATATAAAAGTTAAAAACACTTTAAAAAACCCTCAAAAAAGCCTATCGTCTCATGCAAGAGATTTCACAGAAGAGATTGACATCGACAGTCGAAGGGCAAGTGTTTGGGGGTGAACTGCAAACAGTCAATCATGATGTGAAGACAACAGTTGACGGCAAATCCACATGCAAACATGGTACCAATGATGGTGAGCATAGACAAGAAGTGAGTGAAGGACACCAGTCGAGACAAAAGCAAACAACACCAGTTTGCAGTCACCACAGTCGACCAATGACAAGGCAATGTGAGGTAGGTTCTGGAAGCATCATTTTGTTTTTGTTTGGTTTTAGCTTTAGCCTTTAGGTTTAGGTTTAGACGTTTAGTTTTAGATTTAGGTTTATTTAATATTTATTTTGTATTTTTATTAATAGATTTTAAATTCTTTATTTCATTTTTTTACTATTATGCAAATATATTATTTAATGTTTATTATTATTTATTTCATATTTTTATTATTTATTATAATTTATATTTTATAATGTTAATTTTCAATAGTTTTTATTTATTTATATTTTTTTAAATTTAAATTTTATTATATAAATTTAAATTATATTTATATTTATATTTTATAAATTATAATTATTATAAATATTTTTAGTTTTTCTATTTTTTTAAATTTAAATTTTATTTTAATTATAATAAATATGGACTTTGGATATTTTGCTATCTTTTAATGTAATTCAAGTTTGAAACCCTTATGCATTTCTCAAAGTTGCAAGTGTTAAATTAATGTTCATTCTTTAGTAGATTGAAATATTTTTTATATTTTGAACTGGATTTTTTTGAATTTTTGTAATGTTCTCAAATGGAACAATTTCATACAAAAGGGATTTTCCATTAAATTCCATTATTCTGAAAATAAAATCAGCAAACCCTAGTTTGCAAAATAAGCTCAAAAAACCCTTGTCAAGCCTCAAAAATCTTAGATGCCACAATAGTAGGATTTTGTAAATGAATTCCAACCAATAATTTATCCCAAAATTAACTGAATACTTGCAGAAGTAATTAAAAAATTAAATGCACAAAACAAGTACCTTAAATGCCACTTTATGATGGTTGAAAAATCTGATTTAATTCAAAAAATATAGTTGCTGTTCTGAATATTTTTCCACTTCAAACCTTTGCAAAAGATCATCACAAGTGCCTACAAATTACCATAAAATTCCAGTGAACCTTCTAGGGCATAGAAATGGCGAAAAATTGCCCTCCAAGCCAATCACCCAACTCGTCAACTGCAGAAAAATTAGCAAAAAATAAGAGAGCAAGATCTTGCCTTTCGCAAGTGAAAAAGTCTTCAAAACTTGTCAAAAATATTAAATAATAATTCTGAAAATTATTATTTAATTTTCTATTGATTTAGGGCTTCAAATCTTTCACGAAACTCCTCCAAAACCTCATGTCAACACGCAAAAAATTAGCAAATAAAATCAGAGTATTTAATTTGCATAAAATAGACCAAAAGATGCTTCCAAACTCTCAATCCATGCCTCCAAAGTAGTTTGCTCCACTTGCATAATAGGATAAATATTAAGCAAAGTCAATATGTAAGAAATAAGTCTAAAATCCTCACAAGAACTCAAAGAAAATCGCCCCACTTCTAGGGTAAGAACAAGATCTTTTTGGCAAAGGTGGTGTCAAAATTAGAATCAACATAACTTATGTAATGAACTTACCATATTGCAAAATTAGAATCATGATAGTAGATTGCAATATAATAGATTACATAAGCAAAATATCACATCCACTCACAAATCATAGCAAATCCACAAATAATGTGAAATGAAGAGCATAATACTTGAATATAGAACTGAGCCACTTCGAAGGTCAACCTCCCAAGTCCTTACAATAAGAAGAGAATTTTGAATATATGATGACTAATATACGAACACTTCTTTCTCTATATACCCTAATTAGGTTGTTAAATATTGTAATAAGACTTAACTAATTTTAGTTAAGATTCAAACTAATAACCTCCATAACTGTTGTAACCATGTTGCAACCAATTTTGCATATCATAAATAAGATGTATGCACAAATGAATACATCATGTGCTTCTCACAATTGTCGCCGCATTCATTTGCTAACAGTGGTATCAGAGCTACCACTCGAGCAAGTCGAAAAAGTACGAGTGTTTGTCGTTCGAAGAAACCTTGGTTCTAGGGTACGACAAGAAAAGGAGAGACAACATAGTCGTGTTTTTCATCATGATTTGCAGAGGAGCTTGTTGGAAGCATGAAACGTACATTGCAGAGTCACATTTGCAATCACCAGTCATGGAAGGGTCGTGGAGAAATGAGGAATGGTCGGGCAAGGTCACAGAAGGGCATACGACATAGAAACCAGGAGGCGTCGAAGTTGCAGTTGTGGCGAAAGACATGGTTAATCACGGTAGGGCACAAAACACGCGGGGCACACACAATGTCGAAATAAAAATGCAGGGATCGTCGAAGGTTCAACATAGTTGCGACAGGAAGGGCACGAAACGAAATACAGAGCTTTGTGTCTGGGAGACATGTTTAAGTTTGTAGTTGAGTTTAGGACACCATAGAAATATGCAGTCGCAGGTCGATGTTGCATTTAATATGTAGTTGAAAAGGTCAATTTTCTGCGAGGTAGGGCACGTGGGAAAAATACAGTTGAGGAACGACACACGTAAGGCACAAACCAGTAACCTCCAGTCAAACCTGAAAATTTCAGAGTTCACAATTTAATTTTCACAATTTTTCTGGTTTTTTGTGTGATTTTTGGGTGGTTGAAAGATAAAAGAACAAAATCAGGAAGATAAAAAATAGTTCAGCTTTTTAGAATTTTATTTTATTGGTTAAAAATTAATTTTCAGAGTGAAAAATGACCAATATCCAAAATCTTGTCCTTCTTGAGGCCCAAAAATGAATTGGGCAAAATTATAATGTGTGGAGTCATAAAATCTTGACAATTGCGGAATTTCGTGATTGTGACAAGATTATACTTGACTCATAACAACAACCGGCAACGAATTTTGCCGATTATGACAAATGTCATAAGGAAGCCTTTCTTTTGTTGAAACTTTCTGTGTCGAATGATATGATTTTGGACGTCTGGAATGCTACACAAGCAAGTGCACTATAGACCAGTCTCAAAAACAAGTATCAGACTTTGAAAAAGAGTCGAGTACTTTATTGTTGAAGTCTCTTTATGGGTGTAAGCAGGCTCCTTGAGCTTGGTACATTAAAATTGATCAACATATATGAGATTCTGGATTTAGATGGAGTCCATTTGATCCGAATCGCTATATCAAAAGCACTAATGATGACATTGTGATACTCATTGTGTATGTTGACGATCTTGCTATCACAAGTAGTGGAGACAATGATTCAGAAAGTCAGATCAGATTTGTGTACTACTTTTGATATGACTGATTTAGGCCTCTTACACTATTGTTTGGGTGTAGAATTTTGGCAACATGACCACTCCATTTTCACTGCTTAGGTCAAGTATGCTACTACTCTTTTGAAGAAGTTTGGAATGATGAATTGTAATTTTGCTTTTACACCTATGAAGGTAGGGCTGCAATTATTAGCTCATGATGATTCATCACTGTGCAATGAATTAATATATAGACAATTGGTGGGCAACTTGATATATCTTACCACCACTCGACCAGATTTATGTTTTGCTGTTAGCTACCTTTCTCATTTTTTGTCTCAACCGAAGCTAGCACACTAGACAACAACAAAACATGTTTTGCAATATGTCAAAGTAACTCTTGACTTTGGCATTCTCTATCAGAGGGCAACAAATTTCAGATTGATTGGTTATATAGACTCTGACTTGGGAGGATCAGTTGATACTCGGGAATCTACCACTGGGTATATGTTCTCTTTTGGTTTAGGAGTTGTTTCATGGCATAGCAAGCTTCAACATACTATTGCTCTCTCTTCCACTGAAGCAAAATACAAAGCAACAATCAGTGTTAGTTGTGAAGTAGTTTGGCTATGTCGGATTCTCGCTGATTTGCAACTTCCTTTATCTACACCTACTCCACTATTTTGTGACAATCAAAGTGTATTGAAGTTAGTAAAGAATCCTATTTTTCATGCCCGCACCAAACACATTGAGATTTATCACCATTACATTCGACAATTGGTTGATTCTAGTGATCTTTGTCTTCGCTTTTGTGCTTCTTTAGAACAACAGGCAGATTTAATGACTAAACCTCTTGGTTCTATTCTTTTTGTAAAGTTTTTTTTAATCACTCTGGAGTCCACCCTGTTTGAAGATGTGCAAAGCACACCCTCACTCCAGCTGATACAATTGGAACTTCTCTAAGCGTGGGTGACTCTTTGATGAGAAGAACCTCCAGAGAGGGTTGGTTCCCTTCAGATTTTTCAATAAACTTGACTAATGTGATTTTTGGGGTGAAAAGGGAGAAGGAAACTGAAATGAAAAATATAATTAAAAGGGGGTGATACCTCGGAATTGTCAAAACCCTCTGAAGTTATTGAAATCAATGCACACATAATCAAAAGAAATCTATAATTCTATTTTTAAGCATAAATATTTTAGATGAAAGGTTGGAAACTTCTTCAAATGACTTGCAAAAGGGTGAGAAAGGGAGATATAGGTGAGGAAGGGACCTGCAAAAGGAGATAAATCTCACTTATACGCTGATGCATAATCAGATTACACACTATCTTTTGTCAAAACTTAGATTCAGAACAATAACTTCTTTATTGATGAATGGTCCAGCTTACAATTTCTTTCTTCAAACTTCAGGTATCCCTTTTAATGGCTTGATTAAGCCAATAAATAGACTTTTCCAAAACCTAAAATAGCCTATGTGGAGTTTCTAAAAAAGAAAAAGGTTAGTCTTGGTTAAATAAGTCAAGACTTAACCGCTTTTACAATATTTTAGAATATTCAATAGAATCTTTCCTTTACAAAATTTGCATGTATCAACTTTGGCGTAGAAAAAGAGTGATAGAGCCAAGTTTGAAAGATTAATCTTAAAATAAACAATACATTCTCCAATATCTTCAAACATGCATGAATCCAAGGTGGCGTGGAAGTGTGGATGGTGGGCCCTTTGAAAGTCAACTTCTCCTTTGCATGGAAGATTACGCCAAATTTTTAAATAAGGAACTCCATCTGATTCATTTGAAAGTTGAGTTGGAGAAAGATATTCCTGTTTGCTTGAAAAACCAGGGAGATGCAACGAATTTGTTCGGTCAAATCCAAATTAAGACCAGTCAAACCCTAATGGTTTCCACTTGCATGAGGAGCTACGCCACCTCATATACTCTACTGGAACTGCCTGGAACATTTGACAACTTTGGATTGAATGAAAATCAAGGAAAAGCATGATTTAGGTCAAGTAGTGAACTGAAGCTTTGACTAGTCTATTGAAAATAGCCTATGGTTGCATGGTCAAGGATCTTGTTGAGTGAGAGACACGTTTAGATTGAACCTTGCTATTTATCAGTGTCTTGTTCTCGGTTTTCCCGATTCTGTGCATGCATTTCCTTGGCCTTATCTGTTTATGGCCTTTGTATGTATCCACTCCTTGACGTATCCGGACAATTATCCGTGATTTTCTTGTGTATTTTCCCTTCGAGCTTGTCTTCTGCATGTATTTTGCCTTCTTCCCCCAGATTTTCCCTTGACTACTCTTATTCGGATTATCTATCAAGTCATTTTCCCGCGGACAAAATGTCTGCGGGAATTGTCTAAGGCTTGTTTTATGCTTGGAGCTTGCTTTTATTCTCTTTTTCCCGTAGGAATTATATCTTCGTTAGACTTTTCTTGGGATTATCTCCCCTTGATTTGCTCATTTCTTCGGACCTTACTGTCTTTTGCTCGGTCTTTTATCTCTCGGACAAAAAGTCCAAGACTCCATTATGCAACTTTCCTTGTCATGATTTGTCTGGCTTTATGCTCAATGCCTTTCCCATAAAATCTTTTTCTTTGGTTACTTTCCCGAGGACAAATTGTCCACGGGAATTATCTTGGACCTACCCTTCAATTTTGCCTTTGCTCAGTCAATTTCCCACGGACAAATTGTCCGCGGGAGTTATTTTAGTCTTGTTCATTTGGACATCTCTCGGATTTTTTTAACTTTCCACTTCCTCACAGGCAAAATGTCCATGAGAATTATCCAAGACTTTCCCTTGGTTGTTTCCTTTCCCTTTCTGAAGGAATTCCTTCGGACAAATTGTCCGAAGGAATTCCTTCCGACTTTTTGTCCGAGTCTTTATTTGCCTATTTGTTCCCTTGTTCCTTCAACAACATTGTAGAGTAATTTTCCCGAAGGGTACATACCCTTTGAGAATTTTGAAAATGTCTTTCCCGGGCTCTTGTAAAAGCCCTTAAAACTCATGAGATGAACCTTCTCGAAGGGCACATGCCCTTCGGGTTTCTTGCAAACGTCCCTTCCAATCTTGTTATTGACCCTTCCAAAGGGCACATGCCCTTTGGACTTTTTGAAAGTGTACATTTTTGAAGGGCACATACCCTTAGGAAAAAATGAAATGGACCATTCCTTTGAAAAGAATTCCCTCGGATTTTGTGAACTTGTCTTTTTTGCCTTTCGGAAAACTTGGAAAGTCCTTTTGGCCTCTCGAAGTGACCCTACGGATTTTATCCCTTGAATTTTTTCGAAGGGTACCTACCCTTCGGGATTCTTGTAAGAGTCCTTTTCTTCGCCAAAGAACTGCCCCTTTGTAATTCTTTCAGACTTATTGAAAAGTCCTTGAACATGCATTCCCTCGGACAAATTGTCCGAGGAAATTGTTTCGACACTTAGCCATTTGAGACATGAAAGACAACACTTTGAGGAAGAAAATACTTGGGAAAGAGTCCTCTTGGGAAAAAAGTCCGAGAAAATAAACTTGTATGCTACTTTTGATCCTATGCTTTCATTGAAAGTGAAACTACAACCCTGTAGGCTAATGTTAAAATTGTATGTGATGCTTTGAAGGAGATGTGCTTTTTTCAAACCTGTTGTAGGTGTCTTGTTCTTGAATGGACTGTAGCTCGTTAATGATCCCAACGAAGGCTCAAAAATAGACTTGATCTTCACTCTTCTATATAATTGCTTGATCAGTCCATTTGTAAACACACTAAATCTTGATAAAGACCCTTCTTACTTGGTTGTGAAACGTTGTTGTAGGTCCTCATCATGACGCTATTTGATACTTGACTATCCACATTTCTCTTTGCTCATGCTTTTAGACTATAGTTTGACCAGTTGTATGGGGAAATTGACCATTTTGGGAAAGTTTCAAATAGTAGGGGTAGTAATTTGGCCTTGACAGGCCAAATTACTAACAGTTTCGAGACAAACTTGGAGTCATTTCTAGTTTAGTCATTAAGAGGGGGTGTTAAATATTGTAATAAGACCTAACTAATTTTAGTTAAGATCTAAACTAATAACCTCCATAACTGTTGTAACCATGCTGCAACCAATTCTGCATATCATAAATAAGATGTATGCACAGACAAATACATCATGTGCTTCTCACAATTGTCTCTTCATTCATTTGCTAACATAGGCTACTGAAATCCATAAACCCAAATAAGGCGACTATTCCTACCACTATGCAACCAAGAGATTATGAAATGATTAAGTCAAAGGTTATGTGCGACACAGGTAGGCCACAGATATCCAAGCTAAGGGCGTAGCAACTTACAAGAACATTAGACACCATGATTGCCCATATTGAGAAAGACTATGTTGCATCAATTGGGAATTCCTTGCTTTGTCCCTTGCCAAAGACGTTTGTAGTGGAGCTTTAGTTGCTAGTTTCTTAGTCAATCATGTTTTTTTGTTTCTCTCCTAGTTGTCTGTTTCCAAATGATCTTATTCAGTTTTTGTCCAGCATAATATCGCTATTTATATTTTTTAGCTCAAATGTTGTATACGCTTCTTTAGTTTATGTTCATGTTCCTACCACTTTAGTTATCTTTCCTTGCAATGAAAATACTCTTGGTATAAGATTGTCTAAAGCTCCATTGATGGCTGTTTTTAACCCTCTTTTCAAATAAAGATAATTACTATTTTACTATATTGGTATAAAAATTTAATGTTAGAGGTCCATGGAGAGAAATGGACTAACAAACTTATATAGGAGAAGCTACGCTAACAAAATCTTAAGCTTCAACAGAAACAAAAATGACACAATTTACATGAGATTTTCACCTAAGAAAACCCTTTCAACCTTCTTCCTTATTGCATTAATTCAACCGTTTACAATAACATCCTTCAAGTTCAATTTTACAATTTATCCCAATGCATGTGTGAACATTTATTAGGCACATCAATAGGAAACTGCCAAATTGATATTACAATACAATGAGCATAAAACCATCATCCTTGAAACCACCTATACAATACTATGGGTAAAAAACCATGCGCTGACCAAAACACGTTCCCATTATCCAATTTTTTTCGGTGGCTTCCACCTTGGAACCCCTACATTGAGGGCCGCTTGCCCCCATACTCTATAATGCCCCCCATTTTAGCATATCTTGTTTATAGACCCTTAGCTTGGTTTTGTTCCCACAAGAATAAGAGAAAAAAAGGAAGGGAACCATGAGGGGGCTATTCAAAGAGCAAAAAGGCGAAAAGTACTTAAGTATTCTAATTTTCAGTTGAGTTATGCAAAATGTGCTTTTTATCTAATTTTCACTTAAGTTGGGACCTTTTGAGGGTCATGGGCACTTAAGTCCTAAAAGTGATTTTATAAGGAAGTTTGTAATATATTTAAAAAAAAAAGAAAAAGTAAACTCTCCCTCTCTATTTTGGGTGCCACATTTGGAGAAAGATTATCAAAGAAAAGGGAAGGCTGATTTGAAAAGGTTATGCACTTTGGATATTGAAATTATTGTGCAAGTATGTCAAGCTTGTTCACCACAACTTGAGGACAAAAATCTTCAAGTGTGACAAGGGTTTGGGGATGAAAACCTTCATTTCCTATTTTTAGGCAACTCTATTCAAGGGCTGTGATTGCTTCAAATTTGCATGTTTGCATGCAATTGCACCTACAAAGGTGTTTTTGGACACCACCTTCATCAAAGATTGTTTCAAACCCTTCGGAGAGCTGAAAATTTATGATTTGCAGGTCAAGGAGGTAGGCAAACTTGGTTTGAGAAGTTTTGTTGATTTTGGAGGCCATCCTAAGGGTGGTGACTTGCTTTGGGAGGGTGGCAACCCCTCTCAAAAGGGCAAATTGGCTCTGGAACCCCCTTTTAGGATCAAAGGTAAATTAATTATTTTATTCCAGCATTGACGAGTTATTTGTGGAGCAATTTGCAGGGTTGGAGGGCCATTTCGTGCCCTAAGAATATTCAAAATTTATTATATTATTTCATCAGTGAATTAAGGTTTTGAGAATTTGGGGCAGATTTTAGTGGGCTTCCCGTGATGAAAAAATTTTAATTCTAATTTTGTTTGATAGCTACTATTTTTTTGATCATTTTGAGTTATCACTTACCTTGAAATTCCTAGTATAGTGGAATTTGTGAATTTATGAAATTTGGCTGTAATTTTGCAATAATAAATTCCAGAATTCGGAGTTTCGACTTTGACTAAATATTTTGACTTCTAAAAATCAGTGGCTGCAATAATTTTTTTGGAGGGTTAGAAGTATCAAATCTGATTTTTTGCCCTAATCACCTAAGGGTTTGGTGGAGGAAATTGTTTAATGTTGCTTCATTTTTCGAAGTGTGTTATTGGCTGAATTTATATTTTTAGATTCTTTGAAGGAAGGGGTTTTGGATTAGTTAAGGTTTGTTGGAAAATCCCAATCTTGGCCCGACTGTCTCATTTGGGGACATTACAGCGGTATCAGAGCCATATCTTGGCTATATGTGGGATTCAAGGTTTATATCAAAGAGGAACATGGACAAGGGAATGATTGAAGGTATTACACAAGCCTAGGATCATGGGAATCAACCCCTCAAGGTGGAGAACCAGCGTTTGGTTTGTTGGAATTTAATGGAGGATTATGATAAGTACTTGATACTTGCTCCTAAGTACAGGAGGGGAAGGAGCTTCAAGTATTGGTTAGATTTGAGATATGGCAAAGGGCACTATGGGTACATAGCTACACATGATGACTTGAGGGAGATAGGTCTTCCAACTTTTGATGGTGATCTAGGTATTTTGGTAAGAGCTTGGGTTGACAAGGTAAGTGAGTACCTTGATTTAAGGCCTAGAGGTAGAAATGAAGCATTAAATTTTATTATCTAACATTTGGAGGGGGCTGCCCATGAATAGTGGCATCATGGATGGGAGACATAAGGACATAGCACTATTGGGACACATGAAGAATTGTTGGAAAAGGTAGTTGATAAGTTTGGTAAGAAGATGGAGCCACCTACACTTAAATCAATAAGGGCACAGTGCAAGGAATCCCAATTGGATGAAAGGCAGCCCTTAAAACAATTAACAAAGCTTAATTTTCAATTGTACAAGGGGCAACCACTCCACAAGTTTGTCAATGACCAAAATTCAATCAAACATAGGCCCTTTGTGAGGTGTGAGCAGTTAAAAATTAACTTAGAAAATTCAAGGAAATCAATGGCATGTAAGGCTGAATTCAAAGGGCAGCCACCGAATGAAGAACCCTTGAGGTTTGGGCATAAAAAATTAGTCAATTGTGGACCCATGGTGATGGGCAATCAGCTGAGATTGAAGACATAAAATTCAGAGGAATTAAACGCATGTGAAAAGGGAATAGAAGGGCAGCCACCAAAGGAAGAACAATTAGAAAAATGGGAGCAAAGAAATGAACATGTGAAGGTAAACCAAACTGAAATTGAAGGGTAAATACATCAAGCAAAAGAGGACAGCCAGTAGGTGGCAAAAAAAGAGATGATTGCTACCCTATCTAGTGGCACTAGACTTCATGCTTTCCATGTGAAAAGAACCGTTAGATGCAAAAAGGTAATTGTGTCAATGGACAATAGAGCCACTCACAATTTTATAAATGCTAAAATGGTTTGAAGACATAGGCTGCCCACTAAGGAAAATGGGGAACTTATGGTAACCGTGGGGGATGGCTCCTCCATATCAAGCATTTCTAGCACCTTGGAACTAAAACTAACCATGGGCAATCATACCTTTGAAGGAGAGTTCAATGTGATAGACCATGGGGAGGTAGATATTGTACTTGGAGCCCAATGGTTGCAATCCATTGGTGAATACACATAATTTACAAGAATCAAAATTGAAATTTATGGCAGCCAACAAGGAGATTTTTCTCCATAGTTTAAGCAAAGGGACACCCATGTTGGTGACCTCAAAAAGAATGATAAACACAGTTGGGCTCACCTATGGACCCTTGGGGGCATCAAGAACAACTTATTTTGCACATGGCATCCAAGGAAAAGAGCTGGAAAAGAGGGTAAGAAATCTGAAAACTTTGGTTTCAAATCATCTGAGCTAACAAAACATGTACAACCACTTAAAAGAGGAAACATTTGACACCTTCAAGGCATGCTATAGCCCATGTTGGAGGAACTTTGCACCAAGGTACATTCTGAAATTTATTTCATAGAAAAATCTGATTTTAAAGGACAGGTACAGCAGTATATGGGAGGCCAAAAGTCTGATTTTGTTGGTAAATTCCAGCCAAGGGTGTATTCTAGAAATGTGCATAAGTATGCTTTTGGCTTAATCAAGCATGGGAGGTACAACTCTATGTTGGGAGTTGGTGGAGGCTTTTGTTTGATCAATTTGACATCTTTCCTATGAATAAAGGAAGTGATAGAAGGCACACTCAAAAGAGGTTGTATCTATGTAACATTAGCACTCAAGGTATGTTGTATGATGAGATCATAGTGATGTATTTCCAAATTTTGGAAATATTTTGTGGAGGTACACTAATCACCTTGAGAGACTATATCAAAAGCAAGCAAGTATTGCATGTCTTAGTTGTTTTTGGTTATGAGGAATTCTTAGGAGATAGTTGTGACATCTTGAACCCATGGGGGCAACCAACAAGATACATGTTTAGCAAGTGGGGAGTTCAAATTGAAGATTCTTTTCAGTGGGAAGATGCATTATGAAGAGTGTGGGGACAGCCCCATGGATTTTGCAATTGCTTGAGGATAAGCAATTTTGGATGGGGAGAATTGTAATGTCTTCTTTTTTCGCATAACTTGTTTATAGACCCTTAGCTTGATTTTGTTCCCACAAGACTAAGAGAAAGAAAGAGAAGGGAATTAGTAGGGGGCTATTCATAGAGCAAAAAGGTGAAAAGTACTAGTTGAGTTATGCAAAAAGTGCTTTTTATCTAATTTTCACTTAAGTTGAGACCTTTTGAGAGTCATGGGCACTTGAGTCCTAAAAGTGCTTTTATAAAGAAGCTTGTAATATATATTTTTAAAAAACGAAAAAGGTAAACTCTCCCTCTCTATTTTGGGCACTACATTTGAAGGAAGATTATAAAACGAAAGTGAAGGCTCATTTGAAAAAGTTATGCATTTTGGATATTGAAATTGTTGTGCAAGTTTTTCAAGCTCATTCACTACAACTTGAGGATGAAAACCTTCAAATGTGACGGGTTTGGGTATGAAAACCTCAATTTCCTATATTTAGGGTAGTGCTATTCAAGTTCTGTGATTGTGCTTTAGATTTGCATGTTTGCATACAATTGGACCCACAAGGGTGTTTTTGGACACCACCTTCATCAAGAATTGTTTCAAACCCTTTGGAGAGTTAAAAATTCATGATTTGCAGGGCAAGGAGGTAGGCAAACTTGGTTTGAGAAGTTTTGTTGATTTTGGAGGCCATCCTAAGGGTGGTGACTTGCTTTGGGAGGGTGGCAACCCCTCTCAAAAGGGCAAATTGGCTCTGGAACCCCCTTTTAGGATCAAAGGTAATTAATTATTTTATTCCAGCATTGACGAGTTATTTGTGGAGCAATTTGCAGGGTTGGAGGGCCATTTCGTGCCCTAAGAATATTCAAAATTTATTATATTTTTTCAGTAGTGAACTAGGTTTTTGATAATTTCAGGTTTGTTTTTAGTGGGCTTCCCATGATGGGAAAATTCCAATTCTAATTCTGTTTGATAGCTACTATTTTTGTGATCATTTTGAGCTATCATTTACCCTGAATTTTCAAGTATTGTGGAAGTTGTGAATTTATGAAATTCTGTTGTAATTTTGCAATAATAAATTCCAGAATTCGGAGTTTCAACTTTGAGTGAATATTCTGATTTCTAAAATTAGTGGCTGCAATAGAAAGCTCAGTTCATATGTTTTGGAGGGTTAGAAGTATCAAATCTCTGATTTTTGGCCTAATCTCCTAAGGGTTTGGTGGAGGAGATTGCTGGAAATTGCTTTATTTTTTGAAGAGTGTTATTGACTGAATTTATATTTTCAGATTCTTTGAACAAAAACCCCAATCTTGGCCTAATTGTCCTATTTGGGGACATTACATACTCTCTAGTTAGGGCAATGCCCTTGGACTCGACTCAACATGCTGGGCTAAACAGTCCACAAGGGATGTAAATCATCCAAAGTATACAACACATATCTAATAGTCCACAGGTATTAGATGAATATTTGTTTGCTCCTCTTGTTATTTGATATTTTTGATCTCTTCCCTGTCTTTCTTATATAAATTAGGTGGATTAGCATGGTTGGGTTTACTATTGAGCTTGGTCACATGTTTCAAATGTCGGAGTACAAAATTTGAACAATTTATAAGGTAAATGGACCTCCACTAGGGGTCTCGTATGCCAAATTAGTGTCTTGATCATTGTCACAAGGTTCGGTTGAATCTAGGCCAAATCCGGAACGATCTGCGTTTTTGCGATCATCCAGATTAATCCATTAGATTTGGCACTTTTTTATTATTAGAACATAAAAACTTTAAAAAGACTTTTAAGAAACTCTAAAAAAAAGCAACCTTGTCTCCCTCGCGAACCCTAAAAAGTACCGCTATCATGCAAAACCTAAAAAGTGTGATGAAAGTTATTTATACGTGGCAAGTTGAGGTTTCCAACACACCAAGAGATTTCATATGAAAGCGACAAAAGATTGAAAGCAGTGAGAGCAATAGAAGATTGAAAGTGATAGAAGAGATATCATTTCATTGCTTAGCAGTGAACACAGTCAACATTGTCTCTGCATCGAGTGCTGACGAACTCTGAGTCGAGACTATGAGACGTCTGGCGAGCGAGGGAGGACATCAGCCAACAGGGGAGCTAGCGAGCCTGCGAGGAGTCGAGGACACCAGTTGCAACACAGGGCAACGTGAGGTAGGTTTGAAACGGAGTGTTTATTGTTTAGCATTAGGCATTAGGATTTAGCTGTTAGTTTTAGATTTATGTTAATACTTTTATTTATTTAATATTTTTTATTATTCATTTCCTATTTTTATTAATAGATTTTAAATTATTTATTTCATATTTTTATTTTTTTATTATTACGTAAATACATTATTTAATATTTATTTTTATATTTAATATTATTTATTTGTATTAATATTATTTATTTATAATTTATGAAAAAATAAATGTAAACATTGTTTTTATAATATTAATTTTAAATATTTTTAATTTTTTTAAAATTTAAATTTTATTATATATCTTTAATACAAATATGATTTATATTTTATAATATTAATATTAATTTTTTTTATTTTTTTATTTTTAAATTTTATTATACATCTCTATAATAAATTTAAATTATATTTAGGTTTATATTTTATAAATTATAATTATAATAAATATATTTGTTTTTTTATATTTTTTAAAATTTAAATTTTATAATATAATATTTACATTTGTCTTTTATAAATTATAATTATAATAAATATTTTTATTTTTTTATATTTTTTAAAATTTATATTTTATTATATAATATTTATATTTATCTTTTATAAATTATAATTATAATAAATATATATTTTTTTATTTTTATTTTTTCAAATTTAAATTTTATTATGTCATACTCATATTTTATTTATATTACATAGGTCCTTATTTTATTTTATATTATATTTTTTTAAATTTAAATTTTATTATATAATATTTACATGTATATTTTATAAATTATAATTATAATAATTTTTTTTTTTTTTTTTAAATTTAAATTTTCTTATATAGGTCATTTATATTTTACTTATATTATATAGGTCATTTATTTATTTTTATATTATTTTATTTTCTTTTATTATATAGGTCATTTAAGTAACTTAAATTTTATTTTATTTATATTTTCTATCATACATTTAAAATTAAATTTAATAGTATTATGTTTTGTTTTAAATTTTTATTATTTTTATACTTCTATAATTGTATTGTATATATGACTACGTCATTTAGTTAAATTAAAAAATATGTATTTACAGTTTTTAAATTTGAATTATACTATTAATTATTTTTAAAAACTTTTGCAAGGCAACCTATAATCATGGCAAGTACTCCGTTTGAGAAGAAATATATTATTTAGTGAGATGCAAACCCTAGAAATATGAAATGCACTCTTTGTGATTGCAATATCACAGGGACTCTAACAAGGGTTTGGAACCATTATCTTGGAGGTCCAGATGTGAAGATTTGCCGAGTGGCAGTGGATAACCCCATATATGCACAATTGCTCAGTCAAATCTGAAGCAAATATGAATTGAAGACAGTTGCATCAGCGTCTGAATCTTCAAAGAGGGCTAAAGTTCAACGCAGTCTGACACAATTTGGCTCATTTTCTATCTCAATGCATTCCCCAACATTTACCAAAGCTAGTCAAAGTGAACATCAAATGTCCCAGTCACAGCGTTCTTTGAAAGCCGTGTGGATGCTGCAGGAAAAACATGAGGTAGACAAATTGGTGGCCCGGTTTTTTATGCAAATGCCATCTCCTTCAATGTTGTTCGAAATCCACATACGAAAGTAATGGTAGAGGGGATCACCAATTTTGGGAAAGGTTACACAATGTCATC
Source organism: Torreya grandis (assembly GCA_037957365.1). NCBI lineage: Eukaryota > Viridiplantae > Streptophyta > Pinopsida > Cupressales > Taxaceae > Torreya > Torreya grandis. The sequence goes on from JARHVA010000327.1 coordinate 2,399,837, forward strand.
CTCTGAAAGCCTAAGAACTGTTCTGCTGGGAAAGGTGGTGACATCAATATCTAGTGAACTAGATAAAATGAAAAAGCTTTGTAGAAAATTAGGGTACACTATAATAAGTGACGGATGGTTCGACACAAAGAGAAGGCCCCTCCTCAATATATTGGCTCAATGTCCTGAAGGGTCTATGTTTATCAAATCAATTGATACAAGCAATGATGTGAAGACTGTAGATTTCATTTTCAAATGCAGTGAATCCGTTATTTTGGACATTGGAGAAGAATATGTCGTCCAAGTTATTACGGATAATGCAATGAATTGTAAAGCAACAGGGAAACTTCATATGGACAGGGTTCCTCATTTGTTTTGAACTCCATGTGCAACTCATGTTTTGGATATTTTGCTTGAAGATCTTGCAAAGTTGGAGTGGGTAAATAGTGTTGTCAGTGAAGGGAAACAAATTTCTAAGTTTATACTTAATCACCGCTTGACCTTGAGCTTGTATCGTTCATATGCAAAGCAAGAACTTCTTTCTCCGGCTGAAATAAGGTTTGCATTTAATTTTATCACTTTTCAAGAGTTGTGATTAGTAAAGAATGGGTACAATCTAAGCTTTCTAAGGAAAGCGCTGCAAAAAACATTGAGAGAATTATTTTGGGCAATTCATTTTGGGAGGGCGTTGAAAAGACCCTTAAAGTGTTTGAGCCACTTGTCCACTTGTTGAAATTGACTGATGGCATTAAACTTTGTATTAGTTTTGTGTATGAAGGCATGGAGCAAGCAAAATAACAAATTAAAAAAGCACTGCCGGATGAGGGTGATGAAGTTCAACATATTTGGGACATTTTGGACATCTGAAGGAACATGTTACATCGACCTATACATGCTGCAGGTTGCTATTTAAATCCTAAGTTGATAGAGGTGGATCATGATTCAGATGAAGAGGTAAAATATGGTGTATTGGCAACAATAGACAGGTTCGTTCAAGATGAAAATGAAAACCCTAAGGTGAGAAGGAAACTGACTACATTCAAGAATCAAGAAGGCATGTTTTCTCCCAAGGAAACACAATAAGACATTGGTAGTATGGATCCCCATTTATGGTGGCAGACATATGGTTCTTCTACTCCAGAGTTACAAAAACTTGCCGTGCATGTCCATGGCCAGTGTGCTAGTTCTTTTGCATGCGAATGAAATTAGAGCACACATGATTTGATCCATACTAAAAGAGAAACCGACTAGGAGCCAAAAATCTCTCGGATCTTGTGTTTGTGCATAGCAATTTAAGATTGCTTGAGCACAATCTTACAAAAGAAGATGACAATCTTCATCTTGGAGAACCATCATTTGAAGGAGTTGAGGAAAATATTGATAGTGTTGATGACCTTGATAGAGGATTTGCTGATGGTGCTAGCGGTAGTTTTGATTTTGAAGCAGGGTTTAATGTTGCAAATGTTTGAAACTTTTAAGTTTTATATCAATTTTGAGCTTAGGCTCTAAACTATGGACTACGGATATTTTGCTATCTTTTAATGTAATTCAAGTTTGAAACTCATGCATTTCTCAATTTTGCAAGTGTCAAATTAATGTTCATTCTTTAGTAGACTAAAATATTTTGCATATATACATATATATAAATATATATATTTTGAACCAGATTTTTCCGGATTTTTTTCCGTACCTTTTTAAGAATTCCGGATTCTGCATTTTTTTCCCCCTCCCGAACCTTTCCGGATTTCCAAACCTTCTGACTATGGTCTTGATTGGCCAAGACCTAAAAAAAAAATCATTACCAACCATTACCAAAACAGCAGTACCTCAGGTTTAGATGAACTACTTGATCTATCACAAGCTTGGTTAAAGGGTAAAAACCCAAAGATGTACAAATTTGAACAATATATGAGGTAATTGGAAAGAAATATCCTCGTGGAAGCCAACAAGGGCTTATGATTTGGCCGTGACCTAAAAAAAAAACCTTTACTTTATGGGGCATGGTGGTTTTGAAAATCAGCTCGTCATACACATTTGGTCATGGTTTATTGCGTGGTTTGTTATACTTTAGTCTACTGTAGGCAATAGTGATATTATTTTTTGTGCAGTGGGTGGTTCTTAAAATAGGGGATAGGATTTATATTCTAATTTATATACGTTGCCAGTCATAAGAGAAAATTAAAATAATTCTTATAATATTAGTACTGTTTTTGTATTTCCAGCTATTCTGATTATTGCTGTTTTATACATCATTATTGTATGTTTAATTCATGTTCAAGTTTCAACATTAAAATTTATATGATGTCTTTAGAACTATAGACATGGGCGTACAGTATTTTGACATTCTCCTTGAATAGATCGCTTTTTTAAGTTAGAATAAAGCTTATTGTAAAGAAATGCTCTTCAGTTTTGAAGATACATTGATCTATAGGACTGTGAGTGAAAACTGTTTCCCTATTTGGAAAGGAATTCAAGGTGATTTTGAAATTCACCGTGGTTTGATTTTCAAGACTAAAGAGTCAATTATGCTACAGAATCACAGATAGAATTTTCATTTATGCTATTAACTTGGATCATAGTTCTTTTTGTATAGACCCTGTACCATTGATCGAGCAGATCAAAAAATCTACCTGCATCATAGTTTTTGTTGTATAGACCCTGTACCATTGATTGAGCAGATCAAAAAATCTACGTGCATTTAAATTTGGTATGTTTCTACGGATGCAGGTAACTAAACAGCTCTACGATGCAAACTTGGGATTCAGTGATCATCCTGCAATAAGACAGCAGGTAAATTAAATCAAAGCAAGCTACTGGGATTTTTGTTATTAGTTGTTCATTTCAAATGTTTGATTTCTTTCACACCCACACACATCAATTCATTTTATTTACTTGCATATAATTGCATGTAATGAAGCAGTTTCTGTTTGAAATTTTTCTATGATAATTGGCAGTTACTTGCGGTATTGGAAAATCTGATAGTGAAAGGAGGAACTTTATGCCAGTCTTCTTCTTTGGAAATATGTTTACTGTTGCTTCAGGTCTGTACTTTTATCCTTAACCATTTAATCGTATATGGAGGACTTATTTTGTAGCATTTGATATGGTGCATACAAAGAATTTAGTGTTGGGGGTATGGGAACACCATAAATAGTTTGTCTGGTGGTGACACTGACAGTAATTTAAAATTGCTGTGTTCTGTCACAACTTCGAGGTTGACGTTGAAGAATGTAAACCTTAAAGGACATGGTTTGCAAAAGATAATAATTTCTTGGGTAAGAAATAAATTGTGCAGTAGAGTATGGTGAAACTTATGGGGTTATTAGTCTCACCTGTAACAGGAGGTGAAATCACTTGTCAGTTATATGAGAGTGACTTTTAGTATCAAATTACTTATAAGCCATTTAAGAGGATCACCAAGGAGTTGTCATTTTTTATGCCTCTCCTTGAATGTTACAAATATCAAATGCAATTCACTCCAAATTTTTGGCTAGCCCGTTTTCGTAAATGTGCACTGTATGCATTCTAATATGAGCTTGGTCTCTTTACTCATATATTCATTGTCTTGTGTTAGAATTGGATAATCTTTTGCTTATTAAATTTGGAGCTATTGAAGTCATTTGTAAGCGTTATCATTTCTTATGTTTGCAGCTTCAATCTTTGGATGGCGATAGTAAAACACATCAGCTTGCTGTTACATTGATAAATAATCTTGCTCGGGTGATTGGGTTAAATTCTGGAAAAGACTTGTATGCAAAGCATATTGAATCAATTGTTGAAGTTATTACGAATGGGCATTCTGAATGGACAGGAACTTCGTCTGGAGCCTTGCTTTTTCGAGCATTTCTTGAGAATGCTGGAAGTTGTGTAAGATTCCATTTATTTTTAACCATTTCTTGTCATACAAATTTCCAGTATTCTCTTCTTTTTATTTACTAAACATCTTAATTGTACCAAAAAAAAATCTCTTTTTGTGATAAATAGGTGGGTCCTTATCTGGAAACATTGCTGCCGGTATTCTCTGACTGCTTGAATGCAGAGAGGGATCCTGTTCTTCGTTTGAGCCTTTTACCGGTAAGTTTTAATGTCTTCTAGTTTGGAAACCAAATTAACAGTTCACAGGAACTCCTTAAATATGATTGGTTGTTTCCAAGATTTGGTTGGCTTGGTGTCCATCTTTTACAAATAATATGAACAATTAAAACTAAATGATTCTACCTTTCTATATTATAGAGTGACTATAGGATTGTGTGTTAGAGTGGGCTCCCTCCTGAAGCCAATATTGAGTGGAAAATAGTGTCATGTACCTAGGAATATGATAATATGGTGTATTAAGAATTAATAAATAAAGGCTTGGGGTGCATATATTTTGTAAGTCATCCTATTAGCTAATTAGATTAAAAATATTTATTGCTCATGTATAGGGAAGTGTTAGTGGTAGGTGGATTACTTTAGAAGCTACTAGTAGATTAATAGTATCTAGTCATAATGGTATGTAGGTAGCTTGTGTGGCAAGCTATTCACTTGTTATAAATAAGAGTTTACCCTTTTCAATGTAGTCAATATATGGTATGCGTTGGTATTTCAATATAGAGATATAGCGTGGAGTGGCTTCTCCCAATAAGGAGCATTGTACGGTGTTTCCCTTCCTCAAGGGTTCGAGCTAACATATTGAGTTAATCTATTTATAAGTTGTGATGTATTTAACATCTGGTATTACAGCGGTGATTTGGACATAGTTGGAGAATTTTTTTTTTTCGGAAGTTAGTGTGATTTTGTAGATTTGTTTTTCAAGAAGGAAAAAATATTGCAGAGAGTCATTCTTCTCACACACAGCTTGGATTGAGGTTACTTTTGTGTGGTTGGAAAGAGATTTTTAAGAGGTTTCTAAAATTGTTAACACTAAGGATTTGGAGTAGTATTGAAGGAGATATGGCATTTTTAAGTTGACCACGTTAGGTTTACAAGGTAGAAAAATGATGGTGTAGTACAGATGCAGCGACTTTCTGCTTAGGAATTGGATTGAGGTGTTTTTTTTGTTGAAAAGAAGACTTCAAGCCGCTTCCAACAAACTTCTTCCAACAAGTACAAGTTCATAAGCTTTGAATATTGAGGGAGATCTTAATTGCAAGTTGCTTTTCTGAGATCGCTCAAAAAAATAGTAATTTTTGGACTTGTGACTTCATATGATATCTTTCAGGTTAGGTGCCCGATTGAGGTTTCCTTTTTGATTAGAAAAGAGACTTATAAACCTTTGAATTAATGGGTATTTGGTTCTTTTTTATTGAGTATTGAGGGAGAAAAAGCTTTGCAATTTGACATTTGTTTTCAGCCTCAAAACCCTTGTTTTTTTGAATCGTGATCATGGGGTTTCAAATTTTCTTTGGAGATGTTGATATTGATGCGGAGAATGGTGGTTTCAATTCAAGAAGAAATAAATTACATTTGTCCCTTTGTCACAAGGGTCCTGCATTGAGTTAGTTTGTTTGGATGCAAAAAGAATGGAAGAAGTTTTTGTGGGAAGAAATGGAACAGGGGTTTCTAGATAAATGGGACACTAAGGAAGCAAATAATGATAAGGATGAGGATTAAAGAAAGGAGGAAGAGGTAGATAAAGAAGAAAATAATGGTGTTGGTAACAATGACAAGCAAGATGAGGAATCATAATAAAGGGAGATGGAGGATAGGTGTTCAAATAGTTTAGCTCCAAAGAAACTAGATTCAATATTTCAATTTCATGGATGCATTAAAAAAATGAGGTTATTGTTTTTGTAAACCTAAGTATTAGGTATAACTTCATCAACATGGACTTTGACAAATAACTATAGTTTCATTCAAAGAAAATCAAGGGCACTTAAATAGAGGGTAAGCATGCTCAGGGTTTTGAAGATTTGAAACTCAGTATGGACTAATATGTTTTGCATTCAAATTTTTATGCTTTGGATATGGATAGATTGGATATTGTTCTTGAATATCCTTGGTCAAAATCTTTGGGCACAATGAACTTTAATGCGCAAAAAAAGTTCATGAAGCTTTGGTATTGAAAGAAAGAAAGAAATTATATTTAAGTCCACAAGTGACCAAAAGTAGGTCAATGGGACTTGAGGATACAATTATTAACAATAGAAAGTTCTACGGAGAGAATCCTAGAAGCCAAATAATGGAATAAAAATACATAAGACAAAATAAAGTAGTGTGCCACTAACTAGGTGGCAATAAAACCGATACAAATAGCAATGAAGGGCGAACAAGTTTACCTAAAAGCATGTGCTAATAAAAATTGGAAGGAAACCTCATCAAATATATCTGTCTGTGCCTTAAGTAGAGGAGCTATTTGAGCCATCATCAATCACTATGAAAAGAACTGACAGTGCTCATTGGGGAGCACTCAATGTCGGAGTGTCCAAGCTGGGAGATCGTAGAAGGAAGCGAAGCACTTCTTATAGAATTTGAGGAAGATGAATTTGCAAGATATTACACTTCGTGAGGAATAAAGAAAGGTCAAGGAAGAGCATGGGGATGAATTTGAAGATGGTAAAGAAGAGCATAAGGAATGCATTAAAAAAAAAAAAAAGGCAGAAGACAAGTGCTATCGGAAAAGAACACTTCATCTACAAAAGAGACAAAGGCACTAGGAAATGAAAAGCTAGAGGAGGTAGAAGAAAACGTTGATAAGGTCAAAGTATCAAAAAATGATACTAAGGTTGAGGCTTATAGACACCCATATCACCATTAGAGGCAATAGTCATTGAAACATGTCAGGGAGCATCATAGCATCAATCACTATGGATCTACATGTAATCAAAGGAGAAACTATTGGAATTGGTTGTATCAAAGAAGCAATGGCTAATCATGGTAGCAAAGGAGAAATTACTATAAAGGTGAATGGAATCAAAATGGATATAAGTACCAACAAGAAAAATCCTTTGGAAAGATCGCATATGGACGTTTGGATGATAGGACATGGCATCATATTTGTACTGGTTTGCAATAGTTTTACTATATGACTTTCTTGTTTCAAGGACAGAAGATGTTAAGGGGTAGGGAATGTCATGTACCTAGAAATTTGATATTATAGTGTATTAGGAATTAATAAATAAAGGCTTGTGGTGCATATGTTTTATAAGTCATCCCGTTAGCTAATTAGGGTAAAAGTATTTATTTTTCAAGTATAGGGAAGTGGTAGTGGTAGGTGGCTTACTTTAAAAACTACTAATAGATTCATTATATCTAATCATATTGGTATGTAGGTAGCTTGTGTGGCAAATTATTCACTTGTTATAAAGAAGGGTTTACCCTTCTCAATGTAATCAATCTATGGTATGTGTTGGTATCTCCATATAGAGGTATAGTGTGGAATAGCTTCTTCCAATAAGGAGCATTGTATGGTATTGCCTTTCCTCAGGTGTTTGATCTAATATATTGAGCTCTAATATTTATTAGTTGTGAGGTTGCTAACAAATAGCAGCTGATATAACTCTACCACTCCTATGCTCATTCATATGTAGAATCCACGATGGTCCTTAAACTAGAAAGAGAGTTGCCAATTCATATATTTGCGATTCACATTTAAATTTGCTTCTGAATTATGATGACTTTCCCATATACGACAACTCTTAAATATAAAGGAAGTGTTTGTATTTATGCATAAGCCAAATAAGCAAAATAGAAAATTCTAGGTGGTGTGACAAGTCTTGAATCATGAATATTTGGGGAAGGAAAAAGATTGAAGAGAAGAAATAAAAGGACTATTTAGTGTTCACGTTCGTTTACAATGGCATGTGGACCAATGCATGCTATATAAAACCTCTGTTGAACCATTAGAGTTCACACGTTTCATGTCATTGGAAATGGGTTAAGGCCCTTCAAAGAAAGAAAGAAACTATATTAATATGCATGAATGACCAAAGTAGGTCGATGGGACTTGAAAGTACAAGAAGTCATGATAATGGTATAGAAGAGATAAAAAGAACCGTAAACGAGGAAGAGTAACTAACACTAAAACACTGAAAAAAATATATTTAGAGGTGGCAAACCACCAAAATGAGTTAATTCTAAACAAGCAGAATAGATAAAGTCATATGGTTTGAATAAAAATACAAATTGAAAAAACCATGTGAAAGGATGGCCCCTCAATGAAAGAGGTAGCCAATGGAGACCAAAGTTGGGGATAAAAATTAGCACATGTCTATCAAATATTGTAGCAGAAGAACCAGCATCATCACCATCCACCACCACAATAGGGCTAATACAGGATACGATAATGTCCATAGGAGAATGAACAGTGGTAAGAGGGCTTGACTGGACAACCCCAGGAGGAAGCAGGGTACTCCCTCTAGAACCTCTCCTAACATCCATGGCTGAAAAATGGGGCTCTGTACTTATTAAACTAGGCCTACTTACAACTAAGGTCTTTAGATTGTTTGGTCTCTCTTGTATGTGTTCATAGGCCAGTGTTTCCCAGCAGATTGAGAAATTTTCAGAGGGAGAAATGTTAGTGAAGTTGAGATAATCTCATATTTCTCTCTCTCTCTCTCTCTCTATATATATATATATATATATTGGGTAAAATATATATATAAGGTGATGGCTATTTATGAATTTATACAGTAGATATGAATTATTAGCTTTATAACAATTAATATAAGATGAAAATAGTTTCATATCAAAATATGTAATGTGCACATACCAATATATGTTTTCCTTATTGCAAAGCTTTGAAATTTTGTTTGGATCAGCACCCGGGAAATGAAAAACACCCTTTCATGGCTACCTTTCTTCATGAACCTTCTGTGTATGGATTTTAATCTTCAAGGTTTATATTTGGAGAACATTTGGAAAATCTTTTATTCTCTAATTATTTGCATGGATTTCAATCTAGTACCTTTCTTCTAGGTCCTTATCTTCCTCTGCATATTGGAACAAGAAAGTTGATTGGGCTTTCATCATTGCTTGTGTATGATAAATCTGTTTCCCTTTAGCTGCTATTCTGGTTTGCTTTCAATACCATGGTTTCTTAAATAATGGTTTGCAATATTTAATTATTTTTTTTTAACATGAGTTAGTTTAATATTTACAAGAGTGTTTCGATGCATTAAGCTGAATGCACATCTATCTAGAATTTTAGAGTGAGAGTGGGCACATATTTTATCCAAGCCTTTATCATAGCGTATCTTTGTCAAGTCTGTTGCATATTTCCAGCAATCCTGGTTTGCTTTCTATACTGGGATCATGTAAATTTAAATGTCAAAAACACTTGAATTGTGAATACCAGATTTTACAGAACTTAATTTGTAGTACATGCTTGCTGATTTGTTATGGCATTAAAATACGTTTATTTAGTGCATTTATTGGAAATATGCATTAAAATCTTATTTCATTTGTGGCTTATCTATTCATTTAATTTTCCTCAGCTAATGGATAAATTGTTCGAGGTGAATGAATTGGGTGTTTGGTGGGAACCACTAGCATTGCATACAATTGGCGGGATACTGTTGCCATGTTCTGTGTGGCATATTGGAAAGGTAGTCAATATTTCAAGTCATATTTTGCTTGAAGTTGGAGTTACTTGCTGCTTATATCTTCTCCAAAATATGTTTTATGCAAAAGCCACCAATTTAGGTGAAATCAAGTCTCAATAAAAAAACATGTCGTGGAATATAGATATCAAGATTAGAAAGTACGATAATAATAGTTTTGAAGAGTCAGTTTATTCTGACAAACTTTTCTTATTGTTTAGGTTGCAGCAGAAATTCGGTACACATCAATGGTAGCCCTAGGGACATTTTTGAGACGAGATCTTTGCAGCCAGGTTTCCAAAATAAAAACCTGTTATAATTTTATTTTATTTTGATATGTTTTTCTTACCTTTGTCTAATTTTCTAGAAGTTTCATAAGGTTGCATTGCACAACTGATGATATATTTTACTATGTATGGTTTCACATTAAAAAATAGAATATGGCATCCATAAAAGCTTGGATAAACCAAGCTATATATATATAAGTAAAAGAGAGAGGAAAAGTTCATATGCCCAAATAAGTGTCACTAGCGATACAAACACTTGCTTACACACATTGGAATCTAGATCAGAACCCAAACAAATGCATAAATAGCTTTACAAATCAACACTCATATTTACTCATATCAAAATGAAAGTCTTTAGGTATCCTCATGATTTCTAAGTTTTGAGATTCCCCCTCCCTCTTTTCAAGTTGTTTGATGAGCCTTTCACCAAGTTCCTCATGAGTTTTGATGAGGTCATGCCCTTGTGGCTTCCATCCTAGATGCCACCAATCATGGGCAGCTCCTTCCAAGTGTTGTATGACAAATTTTAGAGCTTGCTTCTCACCTATAGGTCTCAATTCAAGGTAGTCATTAACCTTGTTTACCCATGCTCTAATTGAAGTACTTGGATATCCATCAAAGGTAGGAAGAACAATCTTCTCTAAGTCGTTATGCGTAGCTATGTGCCCATGGAAGCCTTTGCCTTGTTTCAAAGCTAGCTATTCCTTGAAGCTCCTCCCCTTTCTGTACTATGGTGCAAGTGTCAAATACTCATCATAATCTTCCATTAGATCCCTACGAACCAAAGGTTGGTCCTCCATTTCAAGGCTCTGATCCCCTTTCATGTCTTTCATCATTTGAAGGAGTTTAGTCATAGTTCCCATCAATTGATCCCGGGATTGAGTGATCCTTTCCAACCTTAGCCCTGTCCCTATCACCGTTTGACAAATACCTTTCCATCCCATAGTTGGCCAAGAAATTGGCTCCGATACCACCGTAATGTCCCCAAATGGGACAATTAGGTCAAGCTGGGTTTTCCAATAAACCCTTAAATACATCTGCTAACAAGCTGAAATCTGTCCCAAAAACCAGCAAACCCTAGCTAGAAAAATTGAGTAATTTCCAAGCAAACACACTCCAAAATAACACAAAAAATAGTTGAATAAGAAACTGAAATAAAGTATGTTTTTGGCCAAGGGATAATGGCAAAGAGGCTGGAAATTATCCTTGCAAATATTCTGATTTTTAAATGATGGTACAACTGCGTTTTCCCTTCCAAATCAGCTTTATAACCTCTCCAAGGAAATCGCCGCACTTGGGAAAAATTAGATAATTAAATCTGGAAATCAAACCCTTGAATTTACCCTTACACAAGCCTTCCAAACCTTCCCATGCAAGTCGCCCATGTTGCAAACATATTATAATAATTTTTTAAATATTTCTAGGGCACAAAATGGCCCTTAAACCTTGTAAATGATCCACAAATAATTCACCAAGCTGGAATAAAATACCCAAATTACCCCTTAACCCTAGATGAGGGTCCCGAAGCCAATTAGCCCTCTTGAGAGGGGTCGCCACTCCTCCAAAGCAAGTCACCACCCTAGGGATGGCTTTCTAGACCAACCAAAGCTCTCAAATGCAAGTCGTCGATGTGTAGAAAATTACTGTATGAATTAAATAAGAATTTTAACCTTGGATCCATCCTCAAGATGATGTCAAATTTCTCAAAAAAAATGCCAAAAATACACAAATAATTATTATATTATTTGTCCAATGTTTAGGGTTTAGCAACACCCTACAACCCTTAGAAAATCTTCCAAAGTGAGATGCCCCAGTTGCAAAATTAATAGAAATAGCAATCAGATTTATTATGCTCAATTTGGTCCGTCAATGACCTCAAATGTCTTCAAGGAGCAAGTCGCCTAGTCGCACAAAAATAAATCCACAAACCCTAGGAGAGCGTTTGCAAGCATAGAACAACCCTTAACGGGGTCATCCATGCCTCTAGCCAAATCGCCACCCTCTTGACCTGCAAAAATGCAATTACCAAGCCTCAAAGGTACTCGCCAAACTTCCAAACAAAGTGAAGTTCCAAAACACCTTTGTAAGTTCAATTGCATGCCACCATGCAAATCTGAAACACAATTACAGCTTTTGAATAGAGCTGCCCTGATTGAAAGATGGAGGTTTTCGTCCTCAAACCCTTGTCACACTTAAAAGGTTTTCGTCTTCAAGTAGTAGTGAACAAGCTTGACATACTTGACTAACAATTCAATATTCTAACATGCATAATCTTCAAATGAAATACAAATCCCCTTTATATATCCACCTTTTAGTTATGAAGGAAGATTTAGTGGATTATAAAGATAATTTGCTTTTAAAATCACTTTAGGGCTATATAAGCCCATGACCCTCAAAAGGTCCCAACTTAAGTGAAAAACAAATTAGACTATTATTAATTTATTTTAAGTATTTAAAAATACTTTTTATTTCAATAATAATATTATTTTAATTTTAAAATGGGAACATTACATCGATGTTTTGAGGAGGTTGTCAAGTTGTCTCCCACTTTACAAAACCCTAACTGTATTGCTTCCTCTTTCGTGACTAATATGGTAAAGTTTTGGGAATACATTGACCACGAGATATGCAAAGTTTAATTATGTTTTCTATTTTATTTTTTAATTTTAAAGTAATATTTTTATATTTATCAATGTTTTATATTTATAAATATATTTATATTTATTAATGCTTTATATTTATATTTATCAATGCTTTATATTTATAAATATTTTTATATTTATTAATGCTTTATATTTATAAATATTTTTATATTTATTAATGCTTTATATTTATAATTATTTTTATATTTATGAATATTTAGTCGAATTTAATGGTGATTTTTTTTCAAACTTTATCTATTGGCGAACTTGAACCAATTTTTATCCTCATCGAACTCGAACCTTGTGACTATGCATATAATATAACATGGAAACTATAAAAAGGTGTATATTAAAGGTTGACAATACCCTAAAATGAAGAGAGACTCACTATGTTTTTAGTTAAAAAACCATATGTTATCTAGACATGGCTTCATTCAATAGTTTTAGTAAATTTGTTTTTCGCTAAAAAGTTTCAGCCAAAAAAGATCCGTGAAGATTTCACAAAGCTAACCATCAAATTTGTTCCATATAAGAATGTGAAGAGAAAATAGCCAAGTATATAAATGGCCTTGAACATTCCATTCTAGATGAATGAGTTTGCTTAAATTGCACTGTCTAGAAGAAGGCTATCAGTTGGCTTTGAGGGCAGAATATAAGTTATCTAAAAAGCTACAAAATGGAAGTCAAAGAGGCAAAGGAGGTGAGAGGCAAACAAGTGCCAGAGACCACGAATTTGGAGGACATATGAGCTGCTCTTGTCAAACTCTAAGAGATGACTCTTATTCTTATATAGGAAGAGGATATGGAGGTACAATATTTGAAGATATATTTTTTAAATGTGGCCAACTTGATCATTTAGTTGTCTAGAAGCAGAGAAATGAAGTAGAAGTGAGGCAAGATCTCATGTAGCTCAAGAAGAAGATGAATCATTTTTCAAAAGAAGTCTTAGTTGAAGTTGAGGAATGTGAGAATTTGGTGTTGCACAGTGTTATTTTTTTTGTTGCTAAGGGTAAATGCCAGAGCTATGAATTGGTATTACAATCAGCCACATATCCATTTAACATGATGCCAACGAGAAGTGAACCTGGGTGGGGCTGTAAACATCGTCCTCATTTAGCCAATGAACCTACATCTCCTTGGCTGAGTGTTGTTGAAGGTAGAGAGGCAGATGGAAAATGCTGCAATTTGATTATTGATAGTTGTAGCATAAATAATTTGGTGTCAGCGAAGATGGTGTAGAAATTGTCCTTGAACCTAAAACCATATATTGTTACATACTAGCAAAAATTTCATCATGCATAGTTACTAAATAGTGTATGGTGAATTTTCATATTTGAAATCATTAGGATGATGTGTTATGTGGTGTGATGGTCATGGATGCATGTTATATATTGCTCAGAAAGCCTTAGTAGTATGCTGGAAATGCAGTTCATGATGGAATAAAGAGTAGCTACAAAGTCTTCAAGGACAGGAAGAAGTTTGAGTTGTTTACCTGAAAGAAGTGGGAGAGGGTGGAAAACTAATATTTTCCTCAACAAAGATCTCCTATGCAAGTTTGCGTTGTCAAATATATGTGGTAAGAAAAAGGATTCAAAAGTGTAGAAAGATACTGTAGTAGAAGTGAAGCCCTTCTTGGGGATAGGTATGGCTTAGATTGCATGTAGGCAAGTGAAAGAGTTGCAAGGTAGAGGATTGATCAAGAAAGAATCTGAGTGAAAAATTGTCCTTCTTGGGAAATGGTTGTATGTATTGGTGTAGGATTTAGGCAGGATCAAAGCCATCTTCGACTGGCCTTAGTTTAAAGAGTGTTGGAGAAGTGTCATCCGAAGCATTTAGTTGGATAACCACCAGAGCTGTGTTGATTCAAAAAGAGAAGAAATGTGGAAGTTGAAGCATCGACTAAGTACATGCAGGAAGTGCATGAGCAAGTGAAAGGGCAGATACATTAAAGAAAAAGCTATTTGAGAGCAGATGAAAGCAGGAGAGGGAAAGTATATGCAACTGGAGCTGTAGTAATGGCACATCTGAGAAAGGATAAGTTCACTGTTGTGACAAATAGCATGTTAAAATGCATGAATGCTGGCCCTTGCAAAGATGAAGTTGACAAGATTTATGCGAATAAGCAAAATTATTGGAAAGGAAAAAGTCTAGGAGAGAAACATGAGAAGATTGATAAAACATTGGATAAAAGACTTCACAGTAGAACCTAACGATGGGATTCCCAAGTCAGGTGGCTTGTTTAGAATACTATAACTTTTATTGAATTGAAATGAGATTAGGTTCACCCCACAAAATGTAAAATATTTTTTGAAGTCTTTGGGCATTGGTTAGCATTAAGAAAATTAGGAAACATAAAGATGTATTTTTGAACCATGTAAAATGTGACAGGTAGTCTGCCTAACCTTCCCAAAAATATCAGACACTTGGGTTTGCAAAAGAACTGAAACTCCACATTAGAGAGAGAATGAAATTATTATAGTGTCCAGAGATGACCAAAATTAGGTCAATGGTACTCAAGGATACATCAGTTAACAATATAAAGTTCTAGGAAGAGAGAATCCTAGAAGCAAAAAATATTGGTACATAAGACATAATATAGCAGTGCGGCACTAACACAGGTGCTAGTGAAATTAATACTAATAGCAATGAAGGGCCAACAAGAGCCCCAAAATCATGTGCCGATGAAGACTGGAAGGAAATGTCATTGATTACATTTCTCTGTGCCTGGCCTAATGATTTTGGTAAAATCCATTCCTGTAACTCTCAAGACAAAAAAGTCTAAACAACCCTTAAAGCTGAATTTCAAATAAAAGAATTACCACAATAGAGAAAACAATAAATGTAAATGGAAAACAACCAATATTAGAAATGAAGGCTGCACAATAAGGAACCTAAAACTTGTAATCTAACATGTAATATATACCATAGGAGATGGTGATGAACAACAAAAGCAGATGCAACAGGGAACAAAAGGAAATAGAATCCATCCTCAATACAAAGAGTCAAGAAAAATTAGCATAGCCAGAAAAGATAAGTAGATTCTCAATAATTAGGTAACAACACACTCAAAAAGATTTCAACTAAACTATTCCTTATTAGAGACAAAATAAGTTTCAGAAACACACATCCTAGTAGACTTTAGATGTACACAACTTCATCTATAGTAATTTTGTTGGAATTTGAGCAAGGAGACAGTTGACAGGTTGAATATCATGATCCAGAAAGCAGTTTGAGGACTGAAGAATTGTCATTCCTGTTTAAGGCAGCATGGAATTGTCATTGATGTCAAAGGTTGATGTCATTGAGATTGAAAATGATCATGCATTAATTCCAAAGGTTGAGTTGAGCAGACTTGTGGAGTAAATTGGGTTTGTGAAGTGCTCTTACTTATAAAATAAGTAAAGTAGTCTTGAAACTCCGAATTGGTCTAATAAAGTTAATCGGGTTTATGGAACAACTTTACTTCTTTCATGTTATAAGTAAAGCAAAGTCGAAAACCCGAAGTGGTCTAGAGGAGTTGTTCGGGATTCTAAAATGACTTTACTTGATCGGGTTTATGGAACGACTTTACTTCTTTCATGTTTATAAGTAAAGCAAAGTTGAAAACCCGAAGTGGTCTAGAGGAGTTGTTCGGGATTTCGAAATGACTTTACTTGATCGGGTTTTAGAACGACTTTACTTCTTTCATGTTTATAAGTACAACAAAGTTGAAAACCCAAAGTGGTCTAAAGGAGTTGTTCGGGATTTTGAAGTGACTTTACTTGGTCGGGATTCTGGAACGACTTTACTTTATGTTTTATAAGTCAAGCAACGTTAAGAACCCGAGTTGGTCTAAGAGGAGTTTATCGGGTTTCCAGGATAGCTTTACTTCTATTTTCATAAGCTAAGCAGTGGGAAAAACCCTAATTGGTCTTGAGAATTCTTTCAGGAAAATGTTAAGGAATTCTGTCGGACAAATTGTCCGCGGCATTTCTTTTTGCTTGAAGAAGTCTTTTGGGACAAAAAGCCCGCAACAAATGTTAAGGGAATTCCTTCTGGAAAAGTCTAAGGGAATTCTTTCGGACAAATTGTCCACGACAATTCTTTCAGAGAAAAAGCCCGCAACAATTTTTCCGAAGGGCAAGTGGACCTTTTCAAAAAATTCGAAAGGTATCTTTTGAATGTTACGAAGGGCAAGTGGACCTTTTCAAAAAGTCCGAAGGGTATCTTTTGAACATTGCAAAGGGTATGTGGACACTTGCGGAAAAGCCGAAGGGTAGATTACAAAAAATCCGAAGGGTATGAGGACCGTTGGAAGATCTCCGAAGGGCATTTCCAAATAGAAGCCAATGACGAATTCTTTCGGAGAAATTGGAGGACACTTCAGGATGAAATGGACCATTACAAAAGTTCTGAAGGATAGTTTGCAAAATGGCCGAAGAAGTGCTTGACATAAAACCCGTATAAATTGGACCCGGATAGAAAGTCCACGAAAATTGTCCTGAAGACAAAGGCCCACAACAATTTGTATAAAGGAACCTTCTAAAGGATTAAAGCAAGGATAAAAGACGAACAAGTCTACAAGGATCAATGTTGCAAGGAGCGTTACAAGAATGCCGAAGAAAATAAGATCACACCAGCATGTCGAAGTTTAACGACACAATAGAAAGGGTAAAGATCGAGCATATCGAGGACAATTGAAAGGAGCGGAAGCGAATCCATCATATAGAAAGCAGCGAGATGCGAAAAGAGAAGAAAAGAAGCTCGATGGTTAATGACAAAACAAGAATTAAAATACATGCTGCTTTAAAAATCAACGGCTCACGCTTGATCGGTGCATTAGATCTAATGATGCGAAGCAAAACCAGATTACCCTCTGAGTGCATGCACATTTGACAAGTGTCAAGAGGTCATAAGGAAAGATACAACAAAGAAAAGAACGTGAACTTGGCACGACAAAAGAAATAAAAAGCCCGCATTTAATGTGTTTTAATTCTCTGTAAAGGAATAGATAGAACTGGTGATGAACTCGATATATCTTCACGAAGCTTGAGATTAATCAATGTAACTGATCAAGAAAGTGGCACAGTTTAGAATAGTAGAAGTACATATGCCAAAGATAGTAAAGAAATTTAAATGTCACTGTGTGAAGCATGGATCGAGACACGAAGTCAAAGTCACATTGAATGCAGATCAAAAGCTTGAACCGGTTAAGAGCAGTTGAAGTGTGAACACTTTATAGATAGAAAATCCTAAGATGCATTTGTCTATATATGCTATGAACAGAACATTTGAAAGAGTCTTTTGCTGCTGTTGCTATAATAATTAGAGTGTTAACTCAAAAATTGTCAAGTGAGGACATATGCAGACAACATAAAAAGGTAAAGCAAATAAGGTGTGTCAAAATAGAAGATATCTAGACACAAAGAGAAAGAGGCAGAAAAGACAAGAAGACACATAGTGTGAAGGTGCAGTTACAGACTAGACTTGTAACAGAGAAACTGAATAGGATTCATTTTGAATCTCTTTTGTATCCGGAAGTTGTAGCTTCATATCTCTGATAGGTTGGTGCCATCAGAAAAACTGAGTTGGTGCTCAGTTAGGAAGTTGGTGCTTTCTTAGAGTGGGTGCTCTTGAATGTAACTAGTGAGGTTTGTCTTTGAGACATCTTTTCTATGAGGTTGGATTAGAACAGTGGATTCTAACAGCTTTGCTCACCGTGGTTTTTCCCTTTGGGTTTCCACGTAAAAATCTGGTATTGAGTATCCTTGTGTGTGTGTATGATCTCTGCTTTTGTTTTTACTTTGCATAGACATTCTGTATCTTGTTTAAAAGTTTTAAGAACTAGGCTTTAGCTCATCTACTGATCCACCCCCCTTCTCAGTAGATAGTTGTGTTCAACAAATTTCACTAAAAAAGCTAACATCCCAAAAACTGAATTGGGTACACTTATAAAGTTGAATTAGTAAACTCCAATACTATTCAAAATGAGATGGCATTGCTCCCAACTCCAAAGTACAAATTCAACAATACAATGACTATTAGGTTTCAATGTTATGGAAATAGGAAGGTGCAATGTGATCCAAAAATATAAATGGATTTACAAATGACATCAAATTTCACATGAAGATCGTGTCTCAAAATCCAAAAAGGTAGTAATGGAAAACTTTATGGTTCCAAGGAGAACCTAACAAGATCTCGAGTGTCCCATAACCAACTTAAAATGTTAGTGAGGTGTAGAGATTATTGTTACACTATGCTGAAAGTACCAATGAAGAACATGAAACACTACTATAAGTTAAATACAAGTCCTTGTTGCACAAAAATAACGATTACTTCTCAAACGGTTTGTGTTTCTGACTTTGCTCTAGAGAGATAAAGACCACATAATTAAATTCTAACCACACACAAAACCAACATTTATGCCTTTGCATGATTAAATTTAAGCAAAAAAAAAGAAGAGGTCAAAATTTGAGTTCAAGAAATGATAGAAACATGATACATACAACCTTTTAAATATTCATGTAGTAAAAAAGAAAGATGAGATTACAAGGATGTGCATACATTGTAGATCATTGAATAAGATTATTATAAGATATAATAACCCTTACATTGATTAGACAACATGTTAGGATCCTTAAAGGCTTTACTTTTTTGTGTAAAATAAATTTAAGACACGGCTATCATCAAGTTAGAGATGGCATCCTTAAGAAAGCTTTCACAACAATCAACAACCATTACAAATTCTTGATTATACACTTTGGCCTTAAAAACTCACTAGCTTCTTTCATGCATAAGAATATTTATGCTAAGACTCCATCCTAACTCTTTTATTTTGTATCGGGTGCTATTAAATAAAAGCTTGGATGCGTAAGCTTTTTAAGTCATCCCATAAGCTAATTGTAACTATCCCACATACATGGGAAATAGTAGTTGTGCCTAGTTGAATGAATTTAATTAGAGAGCATAGGCAAGAGAAAAGGCTATTTATCAAATATGTTTGTATTGAGCATTGCTCTAAGTAGGTTGCCCACTTGAGACCTACGATATTTTGTAATTCGATTTTGTGATCTTAATAAAATATTTGTATTTTTATTTTATTGAAATGCTGTTCTACATTTTTGTTGTTTGGATATTTGTTGTACAAAGGTGCATATCATCTGGTGTCAAAGCTCTTTACATAGCCATTTTTTGTAGCAACATCAGGGCTTCTATGGCCTCTTGGGACTGCCCATTGTATGTTCTCACCTCGCCCTATCAGGATCTTGGTGATCATAAAGTGGTAATAAAAGTAGGGCTCAAAGAGTTGTCAGTTTTGGCTAAGCACATGAAATCCGGTGTGAAGTGAGGTGGGATTCGACCCATCATCACAAGCTTCAAGATAATATCTATATACAGCCTTGAGCTTCCATGCACCTTCAGGGATATGGGAAGACCCCATAAATTGTTTTTAGACCTAGCCATAGCCAACCTTTGTTCGTTTGTAAATGGTGGTGCACTAGGGAGTTGTTATCCTCGAAACGTTAGTGTAATTGTATCTTGGAGACGGAATAGTGGGCTTCAAGACGGTTGAATCTTCTATAGTTAGTGCTTTAACAAATTGGGCCTACATTATTTATGAAGGGGTCAGAAATTTCGTGACGACTTCTCTTGCAAACGATGCAAAATACAATGATTATAAGGAAATTTCAGCCCATAGGGTAATTAAGGCACTTCTACTATTGTGATCTTGTAGTTTAGCTTATCCTATTGGTATATAACTTTGGCAATACTTCTGGTAGTCTTCAATACCATAACAATGGTGGACAAACATCGTTCATAGGACCTAGAATAGTTTATTGCTAAAGTCATTAGCCTCAGAGAAGATTTGGATTCCAAAAGAGATGGCCTTAACCCCAAGCATGATGTCTTCAATACTAGCATCTCCCACATGAGTAAATAGGAACAACGTGGGGGTCAACATAGCTCTTCCAAACATAGTGTCCATTCAGTAAGAATGACATAGTTTAACCCTAAATTGGAGTTCTCAAAATTTGATGGACAAGATCACATAAGTTGGTTGTATAGAGCAGCAAAATACTTTCAATTGCAACTCACCCCTGTTGGGGATATGACAAATATAGCCTCCTTTCACCTAGAGTGGGAAGCCATACAATGGTACTGGTGGTATTAAAAGGCTCATGGAGAGCCATCTTGGGCAAATTTTTGTAAAAACCGCCGGGTTCGGCTTGGTCCTAGTGAGTATGATGATTTCATAGGAGCCCCCACCAAACTTTGGAAAAATGCTTATGTTCGTGATTACTAAACATGGTTTGTGAAGTTGTTAAATACAATAGAAGGGTTGACGGATGACTTTTTCAAAAGTTGTTTCATAAAAGGCCTAAAATGGGAAATTAGGGTTGAAGTCAGAATGTTCAACCCAAAGGATATAATGGGAGGCATTGGGTTGATTAAGCTTGCAGAAGACAAATTTACTTCTCAATGCCATAACTATAAACCACCCCAACCAAAAAACTCATTGCCTTCTTGTGCAATAACATCTCCAAACCCCAAAATAGTCCAAACCAAGTGTCTTATTGTGGCTAAGATGCATGCTTGTAGAAAGAAAAAAAAGAAATTATATTAATGTCCACGGATGACCAAAATTACATCAATGGGACTTGAGGATACAACTGTTAACAATAGAAAGTCCAAGGAAAGATAACCTAAGAAGCTAAAGTACATAAGACAAAGCACAATAATGTGCCACTAACAAAGGTGGTAAAGGAACCAATACAAATAAAATTGGGGGCAAACAAGAGTCCCCAAAAGCATGTGCCGATGAAGACTGGAAAACTTCATCTAAAATCTATGTCCATGCTTGAAGTGGAGCTGTCTGACCCACCATCAATCATTGTGAAAGGATCTGAAAGTGTTTGTCAGGGAGCACCCAAAGCCGGATTGGTCAGGTTAGGAGATCCTATGGGAAGCAAAGCACTTCCTCTAGAATCTCCCCTAACATCCAAGACCGAAGTACTTCCTGTAATACAAAAGAAACTTGTGATACGAGTCAGTCCTTGTGGTCTACAAGGTGTCAATAAGTAGTAGATCCATGTCGTCGGAAAGGGGTAGAGCTATGTGATGGCCCCATTTCCACATCATGAATAAACAGGTCTTAAAGACCTTTAGTCTATTCCCCATAGACTAAAGGAGATATTTTTGGGGAATATTATTTTATTAATTGTCGAAATAGTGATTTTTATCATAAGGCAATTATTAATTAATTAATAGAATATTTAAAAGTGGTTTTTACCACTAAGGTGCTTAAATGAATTAATTATTAATTTATCTGCCCTAAAGTAATTTTAATTAAGACCAATAATTAATATATTATTAAAAAATGAGATGTCAGCATGGGAGCTAAAGCAAGGATAAGGAAAGGTGTTTTATCTTCCCAAAGTGGTTCACCCTCTTTCAAAAGTTACAAATACATGGTGAAGGCTACAATGGAGGTCATGCTGAATTTGATAATTTGTTCTTCATGCTTGAAGAAAACTATTGGGATGCATGCCCAATAGAGGGTCGCTACTATTAGTGATTGATCAATCTAAAAGGTGTCTTTTGACACTACCATTGCTAAAGGAGATCTTGTTTTTGCCCTAAGGAGTGGGGCGAATTGCTTTGGAGGGTTTGTGTGCATGTTTATGAGAGTTTCGTAGTCTTTTCTTTGCATCTTGAGTTTGCTAATTTATTATGCTATTTTTGCAAGTGGAGCGAACTATTTGGGGAGCTTGGATCTAGGGTTTGAAGGCTTCAATTGACCTAAAATTCACAAATTAAATAATCTGAATTTATTTGCTATTTTTCTGATTATTCTTGTGAAGTTTTGGACGATTTGTGAAGGGTTTGAAGGAAAAAAATTAAATAATAATTTGCAAAATTATTATTTAATTATTTGACAGGTTTTTGAAGGATTTTGCACTTGCAGAAGGCAAGAATATTTTATATAAATTCTCTGCTATTTTTCCCATCACTTTGGAAGTGGGGTGATTGACCTAGGACTATTTTTGCATTTTCCATGCTCAAATAGGTCGTTGGAATTTTTTTGATATTTTTTGGAGGATTAGAACTATTTTTGGCAGGGGTTTGAAGAGGAATTTCACTCTGAACAACATATGTAATTTGGATAATAAATCAGAATTTTCTGCCATCATTATGTGGAATTTGAGCTTCAAAGAACGAGTAAAAAAGGTACTTATTTATGCAAATTAAATTCTGAAATTTTCTTGCACAATTTCAATTATTTCGGATCAAGTTATTAGCTGGATTTCACCCATAAAACCCTATCATTTTGGCGCTTAGGATTTCTAAGGTTAATTAAGGGTTTTGAGAACTTATTTTGCAATCTAGGGTTTGCTGATTGCATTTTTAGATTTGACGATTTTGGGGAAAACCCCTTTTGCACTAATTCATCCCATTTGGGGACATTACAAGCTACACTGGTGGGAAGATGCAGAGCCACAGTGTCGAGGGAGAGCATGTTGGGGGATTTGAATAGTTTGAGTAGTAATGGTATGTTGAGAGTAGTGCCACCTAATTGATCTATCAACTTTGATGGGGGCAGCATCTAAGGAATGCATGCAAGGGGGTACCCGATCCATAGAGATGCTGATAGAAAGGAGGAGCATCATAGTCTCAAAGTGCCAATAGTGCTGGCCTTCGGTGGGGACCAATGAAGCAATCCTCTATAAAGAGCAAAGTGCTAATTAGGGGTATCTCTCACGACTAGAGGCCGAGTCCCCCAAGGACCAGAGTTTGTGGATGCAAAAAGTAAGCTTGAAGATAGTCTCATGGCATAACAGTTGGATGCCAAATTCAGCT
The DNA here is from genome assembly GCA_037957365.1 of Torreya grandis. Classification (NCBI taxonomy): domain Eukaryota; kingdom Viridiplantae; phylum Streptophyta; class Pinopsida; order Cupressales; family Taxaceae; genus Torreya; species Torreya grandis. The sequence goes on from JARHVA010000327.1 coordinate 2,423,102, forward strand.
TGAACGATGCACTGAGGAACTCTTCGCTTGCAACAGATCATGTGCTGTAACATGAGAGTTTGGTGCTAGCAACCCCTGTCAACTCATACTGTCATCGATGACTGATCAAAGACCAACCAATGCTATATCTTCTTTCCCTATCAGGGGAGAGGTGAGAAACTGTGCATCAAGAGAAACAAAATCAAACAATCATTTTTGCTCCATGTCATAAATATCATGGATAGAAAGCCAAAAATGGAAGAAAAAAAGAATACAAGCCAAAAAATGCTACTACAATCGATCTCGGTCTTGAGCCTATTAGCTCACACAAGACGGGTGAATCACTAATCACTCAAAACATACTGTTAGGTCCTTCGGGACCATAGGCGTCTGCCAAATAGGTTGCCTTGTGACTAGATGAAGAGTCTGAATACCCAAAATAGTTGGAGCGGCTAGAATAGCCAGAAGAATCCCCACTAGAATGCCTAGCATAATGTGCCTCTACTGTCTTCCTATTGAAGAATGATCTTCTAGAGGGACAAACATCAGCAAGGTGACCAAGACCAACACATTTGAAACATTTGGGCTCTTCCTTGTGTCGATGAGATCTAGAAGACGCTGAATCATGGGAAGAACCACTGGAGTGAGAAGAGTGCTTATGGTGATGTCTGTGTTTTGAAGATTTTGGAGAGTGCTCGAGTGTGTTGTGGAGACTGGAGAGTGTCTTGAAGAATGTCTCAGAGAATGCTTCTGAAGCTGCCTCTGTACATGGCAATGATCTCCGTAATATGACCTGACCTTTGTATAGTAAGCTTCTTCTGTAGGCTTACTCTTCTTTGCAAATTGTCGCTCATGTTGAGTCAACAAATCACAAAGAGTCAAATGTTGCACCATTAAGATTATCACTAAGTTGCAACATCTCGACAAAGTTGGCATATGCAGATCTAAGGCCATTCAATGTGATGGAAATGATTATGTCATTATCGATTTTTCCACCTATCGTGCAATATTCTTGTTTCAATGTTTTCTTCCATGAAATATATTCAAAGACGTCTTCATGGACTACTAGTTTATTGTTCAAAAGCTGCATAAGAAGATCAATTTTCTTGTATACAGGGTGTTTGTTATACAAGTCTTTTAATGCTTTCCATGCTCTCCATGCGCCATTTTTAACGGCTTCAATGTGAATAATCACTTGTGCAGTGTAGGTTGATTTTAGTAGTGCGAGTGCACATTTATCATGCTTTTGGAACTTAAACAATTTTGCGGCTTTAGTGGGTGGTGTGGTTTCTTTCTTCGTTATTTGCTACAAATTGTAAAAAACAAGCATATTTTCCATGTTCATGCTCCATTCCTTGTTTTTAGGTGTTAATCTTCCATTTTCATAAATTAGACTTAACAATTTTTGCCATTGTGCTAAAAAAATACAATCAAGTCGAAAAAGAGGGACCGTACAAGTTTTTTCAAATGTTGTATGGTAGTAAAAACAAATCTAGATGTTATCAAAAAATTATACAAAGGAGTAAGATCAGAATTTGAACAGCGAACAACTTTAAGCCATTTTAAGCTGTACAAATGGAATTTGGGCACTATTGGGGCCTTTACAAATTGTTTGCAGGATGTAAAATTGAAATTTGGTACAAATCTGAATGTTTAGAATGGAAAGCTTCAAATTCAATCAAGTTCAAAAAATTCATACTGCAACAGGTCTTCAATCCCGCTTCAAATGTCTTCAATCCTCCTGCTAGGATCTGATACTAGTGTTTGCTCCAGGAATAGGAGGAACATTATGAAATTTATTCAATACAACATTATTTATCTACATGGTTCTCGTAAGCTTTTCTTGGCTTACGAGTTGGTTGAGAACCAACCAATAGGTTTTAACCAAGCCGAACAAAACCTAATACAAAGTAATTAAACAATAACCCAAATGGATCAATTGACCCAATATTCGAGATATTGAATTAATTTGATGTAGGCTTGTGGAGGGCAATATATTAAAATTTAATTATAAAGTTTTATAAAAATAATTAAATTCCTTTACAAAAAAAAATAAAAATGAATGTTGCTCTAATTTTTATGTGTTTTTAAATTTGTCTAAAAAATTCATAATTTTAATTAGCCAATGAAAGATAATATGTTGGTGCAATTTTTGCAGGGGCGCTCCATAGGCATGGCGCCCCTCTCAGGGAACTGTTTTTGTTGATTTTATTTTGCTTCTAGGCTGCTCCAGGCTGTAGGTTTGGCCTATACAATCCCTTGTAAGATGTTTTGTCCTCTCCAGATCAGATTTAGGATGGCACCACTCTTATAATGCCGTGCTCCTCTTTTCAGGCAGCGCTTTTGCTTGAGAATGGCACTTTGGTAGAACTTGGCACTGAGCTGATTTTTCAGCTAAGAATAACAATACTCCAGGTCTCCCATGAAATGCCTTGCACCTGCTTGGGACGTCCTCTCTTGGAATGCCTCACTCTCTTTCCACTTGCTCAACATGTTTGGCTCTTTGCCTTGTTCTGCAACACCTTTTTGAGGTAGATGGCCTGCACTTTGTTTGGGCTGAGCTGATGATGGCGCTTCAAATAGAGAATGCTTTTATTTTGCTCTCATTTGGCGCCTTTGATTCAACTTGTAGAATCTTGTTGCTCCCTCTCGTCTTAATATTCACAGAAAAAATATATTAGAGGAAATGTGCAGCGTGAAGCTTACATAAAAAGAGATGATAATTAAAGTGTCGTTTGAAGTCTGCTTTTTTTTTCTCTTTCTCCTCAAATTCTTTCCTCTCCTTGATCTATTCTAACCATGCTCTGATACCAAATTTTCACATATTGACAAATTAACTTTTCTAACTTATTTATTCTAACACAAACATGGAACAATTGATAACACTGGTAGATTGTAGGAAACTTGCCCTGATATCAGTTATTCGGATTTAATTGGTGATCCAATGGTACATACTAAATTGTAGGAACTTAATGTGTTAGAAAGCAATGAACCGAAGGAAAGGAAAATGAAACGATAAACACACATGATTTTGTTATGTAAATATAGCTTTATTGAAATTTAGAATAATTTATAGTAAGGTAGTAATCTCTTAGAAGAGATGCAAAGCTACAACACTCTAATTTTTACATTCAGATGCCATTTCCTTTACATCCATTTGCAGCAGAAAATGAACAATCTAAAAATAGAAATTGAAGTGAAATGCTTTGGGATCTGAAAAGTCACATGACAAGTGCTGCCTAAGAAGTTGAGGGAATCTGTCATGGCATGAAACTCATCCAAGCACAAAACTAGTTAACATTTTTTTTGGGATTTTTGATACATTGTTGTAGTTTGTATTTTTGGGACCATTCAGTTTGTTTTCCAGATGCTTTGCTTTTCCAAAGCAAAGAGGATTGACTTAGAGAAAATATATAATTTTTTGACACATCTTTTGGTTTTGGAGTTTGAGCACCCGTAAAGAATCTACAAACCCAACAAGGTCCCTCTCTCAAGGGGAAGTGACCCGAATTTCCAGCTGGATCAGCAATGAACAATACTAGGTTGTTTTCTTGAATTGCGAGGGTTTACAAACTGCTGCAAATTGTTGTTTTACTAGTTGTTCTTACACTGTTGGACAATGTTATATCTAAGGGCAGATGGAGTTATCTTTGAAGATGAGGAAATACTTGGGAATTTCCAAAAGCTCCAAGCATCTACAACCAACAAAGTGAGCTCGGCTATTGCCAGGGCCAAGAAAATCTATAAAAGTAATACAATATAGAATTAAAAAATTAATACCATTTGAATGAGAGACTCTGCATACCCTGAAATGAATACTGCTGCCTTGATATTTACAATATATATATTCTAGAGGGATTGCCTTTGCTTACATTTCATTTTTTATGAGTAATACATGTGAAAAAAAAAATTCTAGAGGGATTGCCTCTGCTTACATTTCACACACACACACACACACACACACACACACAAAGTTGTATGGGGATATCATTAATGCAAGTCAAGTTGGGGCAACCCCCACCAAGGCTAGTAGGCCCTTGAGCCGGCTAACTTCTCTTCTCTTAACTGAATACTATTGTACATTACAAAATAGGTTTGTTATTATACCCATATGGGGTAAGTGGATATGTACGCACGATTATCCGCTGATTGTCTCTAGTTACATTTCATTCATTCATATATATATATATATATATATATATATATATAGATTGCCTTTGCTTAGATTTCATTTTCTATGAGTAATGCATGTGGAAAACAAATATACATGCATTACTCATAAAAAATGAAATGTAAGTAGAGGCAATCCCTCTAGAATGTGTGTGTGTGAGTGTTTACGAGTAATACATGTGGAAAAAAAAATTCTGGAGGGATTGCCTCTGCCTACATTTCATTTTTTATGAGTAATATATGTGAAAAAAAAAATCTAGAGGGATTGCCTCTGGTTACATTTCATATATATATATATATATATATAGATAGATAAGGATTGCCTCTGGCTACAGTTCATTTTTAATGAGTAATACATGTGAAAACAATATATACATGTATATATATATTTTCACATATATTACTCATAAAAAATGAAATGCAAGCAGAGGCAATCCCCCCCTCTCTATATATATTTCACATGTGTTATTCATTAAAAATGAAATGTAAGTAGGCATTCCCTCTTGAAATTTCGTTTTATGTGCAATTACGTCTAGATAGCACCTCACGACTCCTATAAACAATTAGTCCTTGCGATCTCCAAAATAAATTGCAAAGATAGATCAATGCATTAGCTATTGCTTGAAAGGAAAATTCCATATGAGTAATAATAACATCCTTTTAAGTATATGGTTGTGTGTGCTTCACCATAGATACGATAAGAGTTATAGTAGTGTTACTTGTGTGTCGAAGACAACAAAAATATTCTTGGTTTGTGGGGATGTTAGGGGGCCGACAATAATATAAAAATAATGTTTTAAAATTAAAATTAATCCCCCGCTCCTTCCCTCCCGTTGCTCCCCACCTCCTGTCATGTCCCCCTTTGGGAAATAAATCAAACAAAGACCCTTAGCCTTGTTTCGGTTTCCCAAAGGCTAAGGAAAAAGAAAGAAGGGAAACACTTTGGGTTTCTTAAGAACATTTGTAAAATTACTTTTAATTATAAAATTCGCTTGAGCTGTGGTCTTTTAAGGGTCATGGGCATCCAAGCCACTTAAGTGGATTATAAAGAGTGTTCTTTTAATATTTGAAAAAAGATCTTCCCTCTGAAATGGAATGCACCCCTTGGGGGAATTGATATAAAAGAGAGTGGAGGATCATTTGGAGGGCATGCTATTATGATATTTGAATTTTGTGGTCTAGGCATAGAAAGCTTAACCCAAGACTTGGAGACACAAACCTTCAAGGCTAAAGAGGAATTAGGGGCGAAACCCTTTAATTTATGATTACGGCAACACCATTTCAAAGGCTGCAATTGAGCTTGAATATTCAAAAAATACAAAAATACACATTGTGAAGTGTGGCAGACACCTTGGGAGTGTGGTGACTTACTTTGGGAGTTCACACCAAGGGTTTTAGGGCTGTTTATAGGCAGCGAAGTAGTTTGTTTGTTGAAGACCCCTTTAATTAGGGCTGCATTTGAAATTTGCTTGTTGAAGACCCTGTCTTAGGGTTGCGTGGATAAGGACATTTATTTGCTATTTTGCAGATGTGCGATCCCCCTTGGGTATTGTTTGCATCATTTTCTAGGGCTTGATTGGCTTAAATTGTAGATCTAAACATTGCATAATATTTCTATTATTTTATTTGAATTTTCCCAATAATTATTGTTTCAAAACATGCTGGAAAAATGTATTTATATTGGCTGAATATTTGATAATTTTCTAGTAATTATTTGATCATAAAATAAAGTGATTTCGGAGTGGAAAAGCATCCATTTAATTCTGCAATTTTCCAACCCTTGTGGCATCTAGGGTTTGAAGATTAGAAGGCTCTTTTATGCCCTATTCATCATTGAAATAATTGTTGGATTATTGCTAAGGTTTGAAATAATTATTTGCAGTAGTGTGTGAGGGTTTGATCACTAGGGTTTGCAATTAAAAAAAAAATTGTTTTGGTTAGGGTTTTGCTGAAATTTCAGATTTTAATATTTTATCTTATTTTGGGATATTTCAGTTGTATCAGAGCTAATGTTTTGGCCAGTTGTGAGGTTTGAAGGGTTTCATGTCAAATAGTGACATGGGAGATATGGACATTACAAGTTTTGAGAAAATCTCTCAAGCTCATGAAAAGCAGGGGCAACCTTCCATTTAGACTGATTTGATGAAAATTTATGAGTATATGACTTACCCACCTCCTTTCATGAAAGAGATGAACCTCGATGATTTTGTGTCATGGAAAAGTAGGGGTGGTTCTCAGGTTGAACATGAATTACATGATGCCTTGGGGAAGATTGCTCTTCCCACATTCGATGGTTCTACAAACATTTTAGCTAGGGCATGGATTGATAAGTTAAGTACATGTTGTCAATTAGACTTGCACCTTTATGAAGGTAGTTTCAAACCTTCACAGTCTATTGAAACAATGAAAACAATTCTAGGCTGTGGGTGACCTACTTAGTGGATTGAATCTCTAGGTTGTAAGGGCTAGCTCCCTTTGATGTATCAATGAAGATCTTTGCTTCTACGCTACAAACTGCCCGGGGAAAAGGGAATAAATAAACTTAAAAGAAAAATCCTAGCTAAAGTGATGATACCCCTGATTTGCTTGATCCACTCAAATTGAGCTTCTAAGAACATTGATTCAGACAAGAAAAAAGATGAACTTCAACTCCAATTGATCAATATGCATAAATATTTCATGAAAATGTTTTATTTAATGATCTAAGTTTGAGGGAAATGGAAAAATAACCCTGATGAAAGACACTAAACAGCCACTAATATTCACTATAAACTCAACAAAAGACGTTTCAAACACAGAACGTGACCTGCATAAATGATCAACTAGTAACTAGGTACGAATCAAGACTTGACAAAGAAGAAATTTTTATCACTTAGACAAATCAAAGACAAAAGTACAGTATACCAGCTGCTGAAAATTAAAAATAGTCCTCTTATTGATTCTGAAAAAGGTTACAACACAATCTTTGGCAGAAGTTTTCTTGCCAAAAGAGAGGATAAAAATCTAAGACTGAAAAGCCAACTTATATAGAAAATTACAAAAGCCAAGAGATTGGCGTTGGAAAACAGGAGGGGAGTTAATTCAATCTGACTCAGTCTTTACAATAAATTCTATTTTGTCTTTTATCTTGCATGAAGCTCCTTGGCGGTTTAGGAATGGACGGTGAGTCCAAGCTTGACCTTTTCCGCTCCTTGCATGAGAGCTACGCTAATCTTCAGAAATAGACTCCTCGAGTTGTTGAATTGAGAGAGCCATCCCTTTGCATGAAGAATGATGCAAAATTGAATTTATCAATCCATTGGAAACGTTTGGCAGGCATGACTTGCATGAGCAACGTGATCTAGATGAACAACCAACTGAAGCTTAGGCGACTGAAAATAGCCTTCTATCTATTCTTCTCTATCTTTTATGCGCTCTTTTATTCTGGAACTGTAGCTGCCTGTTTTGTCGATCTAAGTTTTGGTGCTTTCTTTGTGTTTTCTGCATGTTCGTGCCCCTGCTCGGCACTTCTATTCCTGGGCCACTTTGCATGTATTTGTCTTCTCTGTTTTTATTTGCACCTTGTGGACCTGTCTTTCTTTATTTAATTTAATCGGGCTCATCTTTCTTTTTATTTGGACTTTACTTCGGATCTTTTCATGTCTTTGGACTTTTTCATGCTCAAGTCTTCGGACTTCTAGCAATTGAAATCTTCGGACTTCTCTTTGCTCAAGTCTTCGGACTTTTGCAAGCAGATTACTCTCTGTCTGGTCTTATATCCCGCGGCCCTTTGTCTTGTCTTCCTCCCTAATTTATTTGGACTTCTGTATCTTGGACTTCTTGTTCTTCACACTATTCCGCAGATTTCTTTCTTTCGGGCTTTTTATTTCCTCGAGGTTTTTGGTTTATCTTTTCCCTGCGGACATTTAAATTACTTTTGTCTATTCCTTTTCCTTCTTTCTCCTTTTGGATTTATCCTCCCTTCGGGTTTATTTCTTCTTACTTTCCCGTGGACAAATTGTCCGCTAGAATTATCACCTCTCTTTTCCTTCGGCTTATACTTCCTCAAACAAATTTTCCGAAAGAATTCTTTCGGACTATTGTCCTTTGCTTTGGCTTTATCTTCTTCCGCGCGAATTTGTCTTTTGAACCTTCCCGAAGGGTACCTACCCTTTGGGATCTTTGTCTTGGTCCTTTTTGAAGGGCAAGTGCCCTTCGAGTTTCTTGTTCGTAGCCTTCCCGAAGGGTACTTACCCTTCGGGTTTCTCTTTGTGTCCTTTTCCAAAGGGTAGGTGCCCTTCGAAACTTTTGGAAGTGTCCCTTCTCTTGGAATGATCTTTGCCAAAGGGCACTTGCCCTTCAGCTCTTTGAAAATGAACCTTCTCGAAGGGTATTTGCCCTTCGGGATTCTGTAAATCCACCTTCTCGAAAGGCAAGTGCCCTTCGGGACTCTGTTTTGATCTTTCCCGAAGGGCAACTACCCTTTGGGATTTATGTAATATACCTTCATGTTTGTCCCTTTCTTTGGCCCTTTTGCCAAGTGAATTCCCCGCGGACAAAATGTCCACGGGAAATGTTTCGGGCCCCTGTTCCTTCCAATTTCCCGTGGACAAAAAGTCTGCAGGAATTGAGTCCCTGACTACTTCTTGCTTGCGACTTTGGACATTTCATGGTCCTCAACTTTGGACTTTCCCATTCTTACATCTTCGAAAAAAGAGATAAGCCATGCACCCCCAGAAACCCGATAAACACTGCGATGAGTACGTTGGGTTTGGAAAATGAAATATCCCCCTTAGATTTTTTTGATTTTTCACACACAAAATGGCAAACAACTATGCACCCGTTAAGATTAGCTCTAAAATAAAACCAGCTTGAAAGGAACCCTTTCACTTTCTGATCACCCAGATCCTAGTGAGGGCGAGGTGAGAGCATATGGTGCAAGGGGATTGTTAGAAGAAAACTGGAAATGAAATTACAAATTGTTGGTGGCTTGCCAATGATCCTGTAAAGTAGATGCTCGAAATGTAGGTGGATTACCGACCATGAAAGCTCTACCACTTATTCAGTGGGAGCGTTATTACAATATTAAAGATAACACTCAACCACTTATCCAGTGGGAGTGGAAAACAACTAAAATGTAAATAGCTCGACCACTTATTCAGCAAGAGAGTAAACAAACTGAGATATAAATAACTCGACCACTTATTCAGTGGGAGTGGAAGCAAGTACAAAACTGAAAGAACAACTTGGTGGTAGAGCCGGCCACTTCCACTTATTCAGTGGGAATACAAATAAAATGCAAGTATAGAAGGCTGATCATTACTACTGATTTAGCGTTACAATGTGAGCACCAGTTGCATTTTACAATAAGATATAAGCGTCCAATGAACACCAAAATGTTAGAGAATGATCTCCAATCAAGTATAAGATATCCAACATATGGTAAATGGCAAAACAGATGAAAATATCAAGGCTGATATAAAAGGATAGAGAATAGAAAACTTAAATCAACCATTATGAATTTCACCTTAATGCTCATAACTCGCTCCAAACACCTCCGAATGACCTCAAACCAAGTGCAAAGGAAGCCTAGGAGGGAGGCGTCCAAGTTCCAACTGAGAAACTCCACCAATCAGCTCATCATATTTTATGCACGCGTTCCAAAGCTCTGCAGGGAAAGGGGCAGCCACCAGAACTAGGGTGACCAGCTCTAAAAAATCAAAGACTCCACCAAAAATTCTGAAAACTGGAGAAAGGGGGTGCCCAAGGTAGGAGAACACGCAACTTCAATACTTAGAACCAGATAAAAAACACTCCGGAAGCTATGACCCAAAACGTGCTACAGCAAGCACTAAACCAACACACCAAAAACTGATAAATCCACTCCAAAATCAGAAAACATCAAAAAAATTCATCATCAATAAGCTTAATCTGCACTTATGGATGAAGAACAATCACTGAATCTGCTAGGTACTATCCTGCAAGTACGAAATTGAGAGAGGGTAGGAGGTATGCATTCCTCAAAGCTAGAGGTTTGAAATCATTTCAGCAACACTTCGTTGTATAAAACAATGGATACCAAAAGATGGAGCAAAGCCTTGTGTATATAGCACTTTGAGTATGACCCTTCAACTTCCTTTTCTTCACACCTTCCTAGGCATCCAAGGTGCATAGGCAAATAATTTTACATTAAAATATTTAATTCCCCAAGTGAGGCGTCCAACATGAAACCCACTTTTTAAAAACAACTTAAAGTCATTTGCCTAGGCATGGGGTTCATTAATGATATTCAAATATAAAATGACCCATCTTAATACATTTACCAAAAACGAGCCCAAAAGTGCCGAGCACCAAATTACCCATTTTGCTCTTCCTGAAATAGAAATTGCATTGAGCTGTTGAACCACTGCTACACAAAGCACTGTCAGAAATAACACTAAAAATAGCATACTGCTAAAAATAGTGACTCCAACCTCATTTTATTCTCAATCCGAGTAGCTATCGCAACTTACTCAAAATAACAAGTTCGGAAAAGTCATCCGATGTAGAAGCATGGTACACCATTTTGAAGCTCTTTGAAAACCCAACAAGATCCCCAAAGCACACTGCCAAACTCCTATATGCAAGCCTTACAAACTCCATTGGAACCTCCTATAAAATAGGAAAACCTAATTTCCACTTCCGACAAGCCTACGGGTCTCTGGAATAGGCTGACGGGCAACAAAAAGGATTACTGCTGAGAAGGGGACATTGCAGAAAATCGACTTACTTTTACTCGTAAGATTTTAAGGAGTAAAGCATCACTAGAAACCCGGTAAACACTGTCTATAGTAATTCAAGTTTTTGAACCCGAATTATTTCTACTCGTAAAACCTTTGATAAGTAAAGCACCTTTGAAAACCCGTTTTGCACTGTAAAGAGTAATTCGGGTTTTCGAACCCGAATTACTTCTACTGCTTAAACTTCACAAGTAAAGTAACTTGAAAAACCCGATCTACACTGGGAGGAGTAAATCGGAGTTTTGAGCCTGCCCTGCTTCCCTTCGTGCAACTTCACAAGTAAAGCTAGTTGAGAAACCCGACTTGCATTAAAACAGTAAAGCACTTCTCAAAACCCGATTTGCACTAAGCACCTCAAACGTTCAACTCCTTCTGCCTTGCAATTCTTCTGAACACCCTGAAAACCTGTTTGGATCCTTCCACTTTAATGATATAGAAAGCTTTAAATGATAGGGTTGACAATTTGCCCTATAGGGTCAAAATTGTCAACAGTACATACCTTACACTTCATCTCGTGGAGGTAGAAGAAGCCTTAAGATTCATCACAACACATTTAGAAGGGGCTGCCCATGATTGGTGGCACCATTGGTTGATAACCCAAGGGCATCACCTCATAAACAACTATGAGGAATTCAACAAGGTGCTTATTGGGAAGTTTGATAGGGCTGATCCGGAGCTTTACTTTAGGGAGTTGGCACACTTGCAATGAAGTGGGTTGCAAATAAGAGATATCAATGAGGAAAAATCAAGCACTTTGGGGCAGCCAAGTGTTGAAAATTTTGAGTTACCGAATTTAGAAATTTTGGGGCAGCAAGAAGTTATCCAACAAGTTCATGAGTAACAAAAATTGCAAAAAGGGGAAGACAAGAATGGAGGTGAATCAGAAAAATCAGAAATCTTCAAAGAAAAGAAAGAACAAGCTTTACATGAGGGATGTAAAACATCCAAGGATGAAGCTATTTTAGCCCTAGAATTAATGAACTTTCATGCAAACATTGAAAAGTTTGAAGCAACACATGTTGAGAGTAGTGTTATGAGTCCTTCCATAGTAGTGAAGGAAGAATGGAAAATCATGGGGCTGCCAAGGGTGGATCAAGGATGGAGGAAATAAAGAGGAGGCAAGAGACATGTATGGTAGAATCGTGGCAAAGTTGGTCACACTATTTTGAAGGTATGATTTCCAAATTCATTGAAATTGATTTTTTCATAGAGAAGATCAAACTATGTTTTTTGTTCATGAAGGGGACTTTAGAGTCCATTGAAGGTCATGAGGGGTATGTGGAGACCCTGCAAAAGAATATTCCTTCTAGGTGCACATGTGGAGAAGAAGGGACATGAGGGACAACCATGGTACACTTCACCATGTTGTCCATGACAGTTCCAACCCACTTGTGAGCTTGAGGGCCCCTAAATGCATGTGGACTGCTGATTTCAAGGTGACACCTCAAAAATGTGAGTTTTGGTTGACTGAGTTCCTATGGAAGGGCCACAAGAAGTCTGATTTTTGTATACACAGCCAATCCATCACAAGAGAAGTGACTGATTTCACCATCCCTTTTGTATATGTGAGCGCTTGTTGGTTATCAAAAGGCAAGGTGTGGGATTCAAGCAATGTGAAGGAGTTTCTAGCTCTTCTAGATAGAAAAATTCTAAGTCTAGAGGTAGTTTTGGATTGTGTGAACAACATGGACAAACCTCCTGCTTTCTGAGGCATCCACACACATGTTTCCAACCACTTCACATATGGAGAACTTTGTCAAGTATGCAAGCAAAGGATAGGAGTGGAGCTACCCCTACATGGAACATGAAGGAAGGAGATCCTCTGTTTTGACTGACATGTTTGTGTCTTGTGTACGTATTGCTAGGTGGACAATCAAGGCCCAGATTTCTAGCAACCACCTTGCCAGAACAAACTTTACCAGCCCCTACATTGTTGCAAAGTTGAGGAATTCTTCTTTTGTCATCTTGTTGGAAAGCGCGGGGTGCAAGGCCTCAATGTAGGGAATGAGGAAGACAATGTGTTGCTGTTGTATCATTTCCAGCATGAGTAGGCAGCCAAAAATCTTCAGGTACAACATGAAAAGGCATCAATAGGAGGCCTTCCTTCCATGGAACGAAGTGAGAGTTGAGCTTTGCACGGGGATAATTGTTGGGACAACTCCATGGATGTTGCTATTGCTTGAGGACAAGCAATTTTGGGCAGGGAGGATTATCATGACCCCCTTTGGGACATAGATCGAACGAAGATCCTTAGCCTTGTTTCGGTTTCCCAAAGGCTAAGGAAAAAGAAAGAACACACATTGGGTTTCTTAAAAACATTTGTAAAAGTACTTTATTATTATAAAATTCACTTAAGTTGTGGTCTTTTAAGGGTCATGGACACCGAAGCCACTTAAGTGGATTATAAGGAGTGTTTTAATATTTGAAAAAAAAATTTCCCTCCAAAATGGAATGCACCTCTTGGGGGAATTGATATAAAAGAGAGTGGAGGATCATTTGGAGGGCTTGCTAATATGATATTGAATTTTGTGGTCTAAGCACGAAAAGCTTAATCCAAGACTTGGAGACGAAAATCTTCAAGGCTAAAGAGGAATTAAGGACATAACCCTCTAATTTCTGATTAGGGTAGCATCATTTCAGAGGCTACAATTGAGCTTGAATATTCAGAAAATCCAAAAATACACATTGTGAAGTGTGTCAAACACCTTGGGAGTGTAGTGACTTGCTTTGGGAGTTCACACCAAGGGTTTTAGGGCTGTTTATGGGAAACGAACCAGTCAGTTTGTTGAAAACCCCTGTAATTAGGGCTGCATTGGAATTTGCTTGTTGAAGACCCCTTGTCCTAGTGTTGCATGGATAAGGACATTTATTTGCTGTTTTGCAGTTGGGCGACCCCCCTTGGGGATTGTTTGTATCATTTTTGAGGGTTTGATTGGCTTAAATTGCAGATCTGAACATTGCATAATATTTCTATTATTTTATTGGAATTTTCCCAATAATCATTGTTTCAAAACATGTTGGAAAAAGGCATTTATATTGGATGAATATTTGACAATTTTTTGGTAATTATTTGATTATAAAATAAGGTGATTTTGGGGTGGAAAAGCATCCATCCAATTCTGAAAATTTCCAGTCCTTGTAGCATCTAGGGTTTGAGTATTGGAAGGCTCTTTTATGTCCTATTCATCATTGAAATAATTGTTGGATTATTGCTAGGGTTTGACATAATTATTTGCAGCAGCATGTGAGGGTTTGATCACTAGGGTTTACAGTAAAAATAAAAAAATGTATTTGTTTTGACTAGGAGCTTGCAAAATTTCTAGATTTCAATATTTTATCCTATTTTGGGATATTTCATCCACCATGCTGACGTCTCCCCCTAGCCCCCCCGACACACACACAAAAGGTATGGCATTAAGGTCTGTAAATATCCATGGCATTGAGCAATTGCATATTCTTTAATAAAAATCATGAATGCTTACCCTACAATCTGCACACGAGGCTATTTTGAAAGGATTAACTAAGTTAGGGAATGCTTGGATGAGACGAGCCAAACCTCTCAAAATATCTAGCAATGCGTGGAAAGGTCTTAGGTGTTGTACTTCCTCACACAATATCACTATTGAGGACAAAGTTGCATAGGATGCCAGGTGGCACAATACAAACTAAGGAACAATGCGGATAATCAAGTTTCAATCCTTATTTTACACATGGAGATGGAACTTATTGAATCTTCTAGAACTTTCTAGAAGATGGATAGGTGGATCCAATTAGGAAACAATTGGTAGGGGGAGGAGGTTCATGAATATCATAAATAGACCCCTCGACCTCTCATTCTAGAGATTCATATTTGTCACACATTTAGGAGAGCAAGTAGAGGTTTTGGTGTTCAGAGCAGATTGACTCTTTTGAAGACATTGTGGGATTTTGTATGGTGATAAGCTTACTCCTATTCTATCATGGAGTCATTGAAATGATTGATGTAATCTCTTTGTATCCTGATTAATGGAAGGAATACTTGATGTGTGCTTTGCGAAATTGTTATTTGTTGGTTTAATTTTGTTATAGTTTGGTCAGGGTTTGAATGGTTTGTTTTGCGCACTTATGATCTTTATACCTCTTTCTAGCAATGGGGAACTCAGTGATCTATTGGTGTGCCTGGGGCGAGTGCTTGATTATTTGGGTCAAGTGATATGCCTGTACATGAGTGTCTTATCTGTTGAGCGTAGTCAACTCTGCATAAAACTAGGAAGGTGACTAGAAAAAGTCAAATATTTTTCTTTTGTTTGTGGGACCCTATTTACAGTGAGTGTGGAGATCAATTGAGTGCAGGTGGAAGTGGTGTGGAAGATTGCAACAGAAGGAGACAAAAGTTGTTGAAACCCTAGCATTTGAAGGCCAAATCTATGTTGTGCAAAGATTAGGTGTTTGGTAAGATGAAGATCAGGCTAGTGCAAGAAAATTAAAAAAAAAAAGAATGAAAGATTCTATGGAGAAGGATGAGGTGCTACGTAATATGGACCCCATGGTGGAGGGGAACTAAGTCATATGGATGATGTATGTGTGCAGAATGGGAAGGGCACATGATTAGTTTATGTGATAAAGGAATGCACTCCAATGGAGAAGAAGAGACGTGTAGTTAAGAGTCCTGTATGAGAGTAAGCAACTTGATGTAATGATTTGGAACCGCATGAAGGTGGAGGGAGATGCGCAAGTCCTAGGAAGGTCTCATATCTAAGCTTCTATAAAGCCAATTCCCCCATGCATGTCATTTTTTTAAAGTAAAATTCGGTGAAAGTGAAGGTAGAGTTGAAAACTTTTAGAAATCTGATGGTATTGTGTTGGAAAAAGTGATTCCATATACATTGATAAGGTTTGGAAACACTAAAGGGAAGACTATTGATTTTGCAGGCAAGTACCAATAGGAGCGACTTGGTGGCAAGGGTTGTTTGTTCGTGGAATTGGTCCAGTAGTAAGTCCTACAGTTGTTGTGTAAGGAGGTGTGACTCAAGGAGGCATGGTTTTGACAACAAGTGGAGGAGGAATTGCTAGTGGATCTAGAAGAGAAAAGACATCTAGAACCAGTGTATAAGCACAGTTTCATTAGTAACAATTGTTGACAATCTTTTATGAGATGTCTATAAATCCTCTTGAATACAGAGGCATTGAGGATGCCCCAAAACACATGCATAAATATGAAATAGTCTAGTGGGTAAAGTGTTTAATTCTCTTGAAAGCAAAGTGAGTTAGTTTGCAATATCCCTTTTAGGTCATGTACACACTTGATATGGAATTTTTCAGCTGAACGAATATGTGGTTGATTTCCACTAGCTGAAGAAAGCTATCATAAAGGAGTCTCACATTCGAATGTTTGAGCAGTAGATCAGTTTTGCGCTTAAAGGAATTAAGCAGGATGTTACGGAAAGCGTCCTACATATGACACATTTCAAATCGTTGCTATGTTAATTGGAATATGAAATTTATCCATTGCAACATGCACAATGGTTTGCTGGAGGGTTGTTGCCATTGTTCAGGATATGATTGCCTATAAATAGTTTTGTGGATGCATGACACGTATTAGAAGATGCATTACAAATGAAGGTTGCTAGAAGTGTGATACTTGTATAAACCCTTTCCTCGAAGCACAAATTTTAAAAATGGCTACGTAGTTACAGAGTTTATCTCCAAACAGTGCATAGGAATCTCATAGGGGATTATGGCATGGATTGTGAGATAGAAGGCCACACAAAGAACAATTGCACACGGAGGAAAGTGCAAGCGGTAACAGTATGTTGTGATGTATGTGAAGAAGACCATGAAATAAGGAATTGCACAATCGTACAAGGAGCCAAGAAAGTCAACACAACCTGGTCCAAAATATGTGATACACACACGCATGCCACGGTTAATTGTTGGGTCATTGGCGAGATGCATGATGCATGAGGGCATTGATGAAGGCAGAACAACTTTGCGTTATCCCATCAAAGTTGAGGAAGATCCTATGGATGACGTGGTGGTGGTAGAAGTGGAATTAGGTTTCAAGGATCCTATTTCAAAGGTGGAACTACATATCACTATCAGCATGAATGCCCAAAGCTTCCTCAATGTGCTCATAGTGAAGGGCACAAAATTGAAGATTGTCTTGATTTTTGTCAAAATATTCTGCAAAAGGATATGGCGCTAAAGGGTGTAGGGATGATCAGGATTACACCACAAGAAGGAAAATGGACAGTTAAACGAAATGCGTGCAGAAAGGAAGTGCAAGCCAAGAAGTAGATATAATAATGAGAGTTGAAGTAGATACACAAGCAATGAGAATACCTCTTCCACAAAAAGAGAAGGTACCATGAAAACAAGAGGTAATAATGATGGACTACTCTTAGGTGCCATTACAGAAGTGGATTCTGGTAGAAGCAAAAAAGATAAGACAAAATCTCCAAGAAGAGGTTAGATTGCAGGTGAAAGGGTCCTAGCGCAAGAGAGATGGAGGAAATCTCAAGGATATTGCCTCTGTTAAAAACATCAGGCATATTATTGTTGCTATGCGAAGTATGTGGGACGTGTGAGAGCAAGTCCACGAGCAAGTAAAGGAGGTACGCTCTGTAAGAATGAACCTTATGATCAGGTGTTAACTATTTATGCAAGAATCAATGACTGTGAGTTGAGCAATATCTTGATTGATACCGGTGTAGAGATAAACATATTAACTCAAGATGCTTGGAGGAAGTTGGGGAGTCGAAGATTTCAACCTTTGACCAACATATTATTTATGGCAAATGATACGTGTTTAAGACTGCTTGGAGTCTAGCGTAGAGCAGAGATGGTGATAATGGGAGCATAATTTTCAGCTGATTTTCAGGTCATCAAGCTAGTTGAAGTTGATCATAACCCCAATTTGTTGGCAATGCCATAGTGTTACGAGAACGAGGTAGGCACGTGTTTCATACATCACTATATGAGCTTCAAAAATCGACAATAGAGGGTTATGATTCTTGAAGATGGAGAACATGGACCTGCATATGTAAAAGTATGGAAATTGACAAGGAGATGAATCATATTTACAATATTATTGTGCGGGAAAAGGAATACTTGAATCCTAGAGATGATGGGGTATTAAGCTAGAAGAGTGGAGCATCCATGTCGGATACCACCAACAACACATGTGAGATGGATTCAGGGAGAGTATGAAGTAACCAAACGATCATGTGCTCGAGTTAATATAAAACACTCAAGATCCATTTGAAGTGGGATGATTGGGTGTGGGGAAAAACAAGGTAGGCCTGAGAGAGTCAAAAGAATGACTAAGACATGGGTGTTGTGTGTCATGTGGGTATCCAAGAAGGTGTTTTGGCTAAGCAAAGGCAAATTGGGAATGCTTCCATGGTATGATAGAACGACATGCGCTAAGACGTATGTTTAGGTTCTGAAGGTGTGTTAACCTAAGGAAGTAGAGTGTGTTTCATGACTTGTTCATATATTGTGTGGTACTTCTACGTGATGATGGGCAACACATAAACTGCACCTTTTGGTTTGGTCAATATACAAAATATGTTTTTGTGTGAGGTTTGGAAGAAGTAACGTAATTACGTGGTTACCGATGTATTCAGGGGATACAGATTCTATGGAGCATTTGGTGCCATGTGAGAAGGTCTAGACCATGAGAAAGTTTATCCTTCCAGTATGGCTTTGGGTACATGCATTGTTTGCCATGTTGAAAACTTGGGCATGTGTAATATATGTGATTAGTGAAACTCAAAGGAAAATGATTAAGTGAGAAACTATGGAAGAGGAATTTACAAATATTTTCAAGTTTCAATAGGAGGATAGGTTGAATGAGTCAATGGAGGATTAGTTTAAGGAAATGAACGAGGGGAATTATAGAATTGTTCAACTATTTGAGGAAGGTTCATACACAAACAATAATGGAGGAAGCTTGAGATGCACAAAAGAATGGAAGGATGCAAAAATGGAAAAACCAAGCCAAGGATTTGTGTAAGATAGGAGGGGAAAAAGAGACTGAAAATGAGGCAGACCACAGAGGGTGCACAAAATTACAAAGAGAAATACTATGATCAGCCTTTGCGTACGAAGGAAATAAACATTGGAATAGATATAGAGCCAAGAATGGCCATAGTTGATGATTATTGGACCGATGTGGAATTTGTATGCATTGTTGAGCTAATTTGGGAATTCAAAGATTTATTCCAAAAGAATTACAATGGGATGAAAAAGATACACGGCTTACTGGGTAAAATGACAATCAAGTTGAGCCAAGTCACATGACTGGTAAAAAAAAAGACTATATTAGATGAATCTAAATCTCATTGTGAAGGTTAAAGAGGAGATTGATAAGATGCTAGAGGTAGGGGTAATCTATCTAGTGGAGAAATCTAACATGGTTAGTTTATTGGTAATCAATATAAAGAAAGATGGAAGGACCAGTGCATATGTGGATTATTGCATATTGAATGATGTGTGTACAAGATCCTTTTTCAACACCATTTATAGAGGAAATGTTGGAAGGAGTGTCTGTATGTGAGATTTACACATTCACTGATGGATTTTTGGGTTATCACTAGGTACATATTGTAGATGAAGATAAAACAAAAATGTTTGCAACAAAATGGGGGTCATTTGCATACAATGTGATGTTTGGATAGAAGAATGCACTTGCAGTGTTCTTGCACATTTGGTAGAATTGTTTTGGGATTTCATACACAAGTTTCTATAGGTTTACCTTAATGATTGAATAATCTATGCTTTGGTTAGGGATGATTATGCAAGCTGCATTTGATGTTTGAATGATGTAGACAACTTCAGATATCATTGAATTTGAAGAAATGTACATTTGTAGTACCATTTGGGACATTATTTGGGCATGTCATATCTAAGGAAGACATGTCAGTAGATCTAGCCAAGATGGTTGCCATCTTGAAATTAGAGGCTCCGTGCACACAAAAGGATGTGCATGATTTTCTTGGTCATTGTGGCTATTCCCGAAAGTTTATTTGGAATTACATGCACATTGTAGGATCATTGGAGGAACTATTGAAGGACAGACCATTTAGGAGGATGTAGACTCATGTTTTATCCCTTTTCCACCTACAAATTAATCACTCTCAAATCATAGATCTCAGAGATAACTTGCAGCCAATAGCAGACATGGAGATCACAGGGTATGAAGAAGCTTTGCAGTTAGCAATAAAGTCAGCCATGAAGGCAACAAATTGCAAGCCTTCATAGAAAGTGCAGGTCTTAAAGGGGAGTTGCAGCCAACAGCAAAGGAAAAGGAGATTGCCAATGTTGGGGAGAAGCGCCAACATAAAATAAGAGAAATCACCTACAAATGCAGATTGCAGGTCTACAAAATGTAGCGCTAATAACAACCATCATTAATCAATCAAATTGCAGGTCTATGGAGCGCAACAATCTTTAGTCATTAACTAATTAATTAATTAATTCATTTGTTATCGGCAACTTCATTTAAATGAGGAGACGCCACCTTTGGAAGAGTCATATCTTTCAATAGAAAATTGAAGGTATAAATAATCCATTATAGGAATGGAAGAAGGCATCAAATTCATGTATTTAATCATTTAATCTTGTACAAGTGTCATGCTTGCAAGTACGATTAAGGATGGGAACCCTTAGTTGTGTAATTTGATCACAAGGACGAAAACCCTTGTTATCATAAACCTAAGGATAAAACCCTTTGTGGATTAAATACTCTATTATTCGAAATTTTTGAATTAAAAATTCATTTTATTATATAAGTTTTTATTTCAAGTTTAAAATCAATAATTCTTTAAAAAGAGATTTCCAAGGAATCCAAATTCTTGCATAATATTCTGATTTGGAATATTACAACTCAACAAGCATCGTTTGAAATGTTAAAGGAGAAATTGGCCATTGTGCCAATATTGTAGTTTCCAAATTGGAAAATACCATTTCATGTGTATGTTGATGTATTTGGAGATACTATTTGGGGCAAGACTTACACAAATAGGGGAAGGAAAGATAAATCATCCCATCTCTTTTGCAAGTTAGAAATTGTACAGGGTAGAACAAAATTACATTGCTACAGAGGGAATTTTTTATAAATGCTGCAAATTCAGCAAATATCTTCTTGCTACTCCTTTTGTTTTCTTTACCGAGCATGAGGCTTTAAAGCATTTGTTTAACAAGCCTGTGTTGCAGGTTTGTATTTGTTTTGTGGATAGTATTATTTAAGGAGTTCCAATTTTTAGTGGTAGTAAAGTCAAGAAGACTGAATGTAGGATCAAACCATTTGTCATGCATCGAGATAGGTGAAGTTGTATTTTCAATATAAGATGAGAAGCTTAATGCACAACTTAAGTTGTATGTTCAATATAAGATGAGATGCTTAATGCACAACGTTACTGTGTGCAAAGAGTTACAGAGGAAATGGCAAATAGGTTAGGTCCAAGTGATTGGATAATGGGGGAAAAAAAAAAAAAACTTGCAGTGTGTAAGTTGATCGGGGATGAGTTGTATAAAATGGGAAGAGATGAAATATGGCACAGGTGTGGAATGGTTCATGAATGTGCAAGTGTGTTATGCGAGTGTCATGAAGGTGTTGCAGGTGGATACTACGCAAGGGAGTCAACAACGCACAAGATATTGTTGGAAGGATATTGTTGGCCAACTTTATATAAAGACATTAATGAAAATGCACAAAAGTGCAATATATGTCAAAGGCTCAGGAAACCCAAAAATCAAGATGAAATGCCATGATACCTATAATCGCGCAAGAATCTTGTGAGAACTGGGCAGAGTGGATTTTGTGGGTCCAATTAATCCTCTCACGTGACCTAGGTGGTGCATGTTATATCATAATGATTGTCTTTTGAGATGGGTTAAGGTTGTGCCAATCAAAGATTGTATAGCAGCATCTGCAGTTAGAATCTATGGGAGAACATAATCAAAAGGTGGGGGTGTGCTTTAAGACTGGAAAGTGATAGAGGTACCCATTTTCTTGCAGAAACGATGCATGCATTTTCTTAGGATTTATGATTTTGCACCACAAGACAACGCCATACCATCTAGAAACAAATGGTATGGTGGAGGAATTTGACAAGATTCTATGCACTAAACTCCCGAAGATACATGATGGAGGGCACAAAGACAAGGATGATCAGGTTTCAGTTGTGTTGTGGGCAAATAGGTCAACATACAAATGGGTGAATAAATATGTTGCATTTTGGTTGGTATATGGAGAAGAGGTAGTACTACCATTGGAATTCCTAATGCCATCATTGAGCATTGCATGCGTAGGGGTTCTCTAAGAGCACATCACTGAATCAAAGGCTAGTAGAGTTATTGAATTTGGCCGAGAAATTGTTATTGGCATGAAAGAGCCAAGTGATGGAAAAGAGTCATCATAAGGTATGGCATGATAAGCACATAAAAAGTAAGAAGTGCATAGGTGCCAAGGTGTGATATGATTCCAAGTATGGAAAACCCTATGAAAATTTCCATATCGAATGGTATGGCATGATAACCATAAAAAATAAGATGGAGCCAAGGGTTGCAATAGAGCAATTAGAAGATATGGCATGATAAGCATATAAAAAATAAGATGTTGTGGAAGGGTGCCATGGTGGTGTTATATGATTCTAGGTATGCAAAACATAGATGAAAGTAGGGTGTTTGATATACCTTTGGAGAATAGGTCTCCAACCATGTAGTATGAAGCACACCAATGTAGGAAACAAATGAATCATGCTTATAAGAGTAAGATGAAGGGACAATATGAAAATGTGATGAGGGCATTTGGAGGAGAGTAGAATCTCGAAAAAATTGGTATAGATACTATGGGTTTGCCAGTTTTTGTGTTATTAAACATTATACTTTGGTGAAGATAGTTCAAAAAGGGGATAAAGCAAGCCCTTGGATAAAATTACCATGTGCGATTTTAGTGCAATATGTGGAGAGGGCGTTAAATTGATTGGAAAATATTTTGCATGCATAAGTGAAAATTGTGGAAGTAAATAATGAAAGAATCAAGTTGAGAAAGAGGTTCAAGACCAAATGGAAAGAGGCCACTAAAGAGGTTGAGGATTCAAAAGATGATAAGTTGGAGATGGATTTCATGCAGGACATGTGTTTTGGGAAGAGTGTTTGTTGACGTGTCTAGTAAATCAAGATTTTGTGAAACCACCGGTGACGAAGATTGCAAAGAAAGAAATAAAAGAAGATGCGAGTTTTGTGCAAGGGAATAAAAAGAAGAAATGAAAAGTGTAATGAGAGAAGCAGAGAAAGAAAGAGCAAGATGAATAAAAAAATAAAACCGATGATGAGAAGGAAAAAAGTTCCAAGTTAGGAGTTGAGGAACATAGGAATGTGAGTGATGAAAAGGAGAGCTTAAATCCATAAGAGCAATTATCGCATGAAGGGCAAAAGATTGGTCTAGTGAAGACAAAAGTGGAGAAGCAAGAAAGAAGCAAAAAAGATGGTGAAATCACCTCATTTGTGCAAGACTAAAGCACGTGAGAAATAAGTGGAAGTGCATAAAACTATAGGCATGTCACAAAGCCATGAGAAGCAGTCACTAGTGAATACTCTTGGTTAGAGAAATGTGGAAACTTGGACAATAGAGAGTTTTTAGGGCTTGAATTGATTAGAAGTTGATATTGAATCAAGTGAAGACAATGAAGTAGGAAATAGTGGGGCAAAGTTGGATGATCTTACCACTAGGCACTTGATGAACATTTTCTATGTATCGTAATGTGGATCTAGTATTTCAAATAGCATTAAAGGGGATCGGAGTGCCAATAGAACCCGAAGATGACATGGGACAAGACAAGCCACATGTGATCCACACGAAATGAATTTGAAACAATCAAATTTGAGGTTATTGAGGTTAGCAATGGATGTAGTGCAATGCAGTGTCACTTTGGATAAGGAAGCTGATAAGTTATGAGGAAATATCAGAGAAGAAAAATTGAAAGTTGCAAAGGAAAAGGGGACAATGTGCTTCTACAACCAAAAATCAACAACCTAGTGGATATGATCGAGAAAGAAGTGCCACAGATTTGGGGGAAATCAAATACAGGCAAGTTAGAATCTATTGAGAAACTAAATACAACTATTCAAAGCTTGTTGTGTGAAATACCATCAATTTCCACAATTGTGCAACCTACAGAAGAGGATTTGAAAAGATAAGAATTGCAGAAACCAAAAAAGAATGGAAAACACATGTAGAAGAATTAAACAACTTGGTTAAATGGGCTGAGAAGAAAACACAAACAACAAGGCAAGAGTTCAATAGGTTTGAGAACATGTAGGAATTCATCAATGCTCGGTTGAAGAATGATGAATAAGAGAAAATAATTGAGTATGCTTGTCTTCAAGGAAAAAGATAAGGTAGAATGTCAAAAGAAAATGGATAAGGCAACAACTGAAAAATAGGATTGTCCAAAAAATGTTGATACCTGGAGTTACGATTTGAAACATTCCAAAGACGAACGTGGGAAGAAATAACAATGCACAAGGCATATGAGGTACTTAAATGAAGGATTGATAATTGTAATGTCCTCAATTTGCGACAAGCAAACAATAATGGGATTGGGCACAAATCCCAATAAAATTCTGAAAATAATAGAATATACCAGCCACTCTAGGAATGTCAAACCAACCCCAACACCTCTCCAAAGTGATCCAAATGCTAAATGCCACTAGGGCAGAAATTAATCCACAATTACAGCCCTTAATATACACTCCAACAATTGAGAATATACCATAAAAGATGATACAAACTGCTCTAATAAATACCTGAAAATGATGATCACCTTAGCTGAAAATATATACCCAAAATTCCAGCGAACATGAGTCTTCCTTCCCACTCGCTAAACCTGATGTAAACCTTTGAAAATAGCTTGCAAAATTGGGTAAGACCAGCGATTAATTCCAGCTACCGAAATATGCAATTAGGCCCCCAAAATAGCCATTGGACTATAGAAAATCAGTTTGTCACAATTTACAAGTAAGCTGGAAAATTATCAAATAAATGCCCCTCACAATATCAAATATCAAGTGATCAAATGTAGTCAAAACCCTCCACCAACAAGTGATAATTTAACAGAAAATATTACAAATATTAGGGATAATATTGGCCCAATGATTTAGGGCTAAATAACACCCCAAACACTTGCAACTTTCCTTTCAAGTGAGTTGCCCAACTTCTGATTTTAGTTGCTAAAAATTCTAGAATTTATACCTTTATATTTGCTCACGAAAACCCTTCAAAACATTGTGATTTTATTCGAAATAAATAAGAAATAATATTATAAATTTACCTTGTCGAATTGGAGTCTAAAAGCCCTCCAAATAGGTTCAATTCCTCCTTCAATTGAATCGTCCCACCTCATAAATAAATATAAAATAATTCAGAATATTTTATCTCACCAATTATCCACCAAAATGGCCTCTTATGATGGCCTGGGCAAGTTGCCCAAGTAGAATAAATTTGCCAATCAAGCTTCAAACCCTCAAGGGTCTCCGTGTAGCACAACCCTCTCAAGAGGGGTCGTCTTCTTGTCCCAATCAATTCGCCACCCAAGGGAATGGCTCTAAACCCCGCTAGCAATCTCCCAATGCAAGTCGCCAATATCCAAGACTTGCAATTTATCCAAAAACCAGCTCTTTATATGGTTTGCAATATTCCTTGATGAAGGCGGTGCCCAAAAACACCTTTGTAAATCCTCTTGCATCCAATCATGCAATTTTGAAGCTCAACGACAGCCCTTGAATAGAGCTGCCCAAGAAGTAAGAATGAAGGTTTTCATCCCCAACTCCTTAACACTCTTGAATGTTTTTGTCTTCAAGATGTGATGAACAAGCTTGACATACTTGATCAATGATTCAATATCAAATTTAGGCATAACCTTTCAAATGAATCCTCAATTGCTTTTTATAATCATCCCCCAAGGGTGGCGCCCAAGTTGGAGGGATGTGTCTTTTGAATCATAAGCAACTTTATCTTTTTTAAACTCTTTTTTGAGGGTTTAGGCTCTCATGACCTTTAAAGGTCCCCTACTTAAGTGAAAATTATATCAATAGTATGTTTTGCATAACTCAATTGAAAATTGGAATATTTAAGTACCTTTCACCTTTTTGCATTTTGAATATCCCCCTCAATGTTCCCTCCTCTTTCTTTCCCTTAGCCTTGTGGGAACAAACCTAGCTAAGGGTCGATAAGTAAATTATGTCAAAAAGGGGGACATTACAATAATTGTGTGAAGACATATGTAAAGAAGGTTGAGGACATAGGTGAGTTAGAATTGATGTTAAAAGTTGTAAATGAGATGAAGGAATCAATCAATGTATCAGTAGAACAGTGGGAATATTTTTAGAAGAAACTTTAGGAGAATGTGCTTGAAGTGTTGAATGCACATGAAGAGAAAAATGAAATTGATATTGTCTGAGAACATACAAGAAATGTAGTATGGTGGAATGTTGACCCTAGGGTCTGTTGATGAGGCTATTTTGGTAATGATTGACTAAGTTAGGTAACGCGTGGGTGAGACATGAAGAACTTCTTAAGTATGTAGCAATGTGTGGAAAGGTCTCAGGTTTTTTACATCCTTGCACATGATCGCTACTGAAGACAGAGTTGCGTAGGAAGGCACACGGTGCAATACAAACTAAGGAACAATGTGGATAATCAGAATTCAATATTGATTATACATAGAGAAGGAATCTTCTTGAATTTCTAGAAAATGGATAGGTGGCTCTAGCTAGGCAACAACTGCTAGGGGGAGGAGGTCTAGAGATACTATAAATAGACCCCTCGAGCTCTCATTCTAGAGATTTAGATTTGTCACATGTTTTGGATAGCAAGCACAGGTTTTGGAGATTAGAGTAGATTGAGTCTTTTGAAGACATTATAGGATTTTTAATGGTGATAATCTTAACCCTGTTCTATCATGGAGCCATTGTAATGATTGCTGTAGTCTCTTTGTATCATGAAAAATTAAGTAATGCCTGATTTGTGTTTTGTGTAATTGTTATATGTTGGTTTATTTTTGTTATAGTCTGGGTAGGGTTTGAATGGTTTGTTATGTGCACTTATGATCTTTATATATCTTTCTAACAATGGGGAACTCCATGATCTCTTGATGCATCTTAAGTGAGCGCTTGAGTCTTTGGCTCAAGTGATATGCCGTTACATGAGTGTCTTGTCTGTCGAGTATAGTCAAGTCTGCGTAGGACTAGGAAGGTAACTAGAAAAAGCCTAGTGATCAAGAATTGACATTTGTAAATTTATATCTTGAAATACTGATTCTGACTGAACGATACTAATCATCTAAGCATTAATAAGCATATAAACATGACAACGCCTTGTTCTTTGAGCATTGATAAGTATATAAATGTGATGACTCCTTGGCATTTATTGTTATCATGATTCTGGTTTTAAAAGCTTTCCATAAATATGCAAATCAAGTAATAGTTAATAATTCTTGAAGATTGAAGCAGATCACTCCAGCATGCACTCCAATTCTTTCCAAAAGGCATCCCTGTATCTCAAGTGGACTTTTCTACACTAGTGCAAGTCAGAAAACATGATGTATTATTGCAATATAAACACGTTCCTATCTGTTCGATTCCAGTAAGACAGTTGGGGCATCAAGTTATAGGATTTTTGAGTATTTCAATCTACAAAAGCACTGTAAGTAAATAAGATATATAGATGGTTTTCAAGGCAAGATTTTTGCGTGGTTAAGCTGGACATAAAGTAAATAACAAATATTTCTTGATCTGACTGTAATCTGATTTTTTTTACCCCCTTTTTTGGAGGGTTCATTCTGACGTGCCCCTGGGAAGGCTGGGGATGGCAGGATGTCCCAAAAATTCTGGGACATTTCTGGGCAATCTCCTATTTTTATGTTCGATCTGGGATGGGAGGTGGATGTTTCCTCCCTATTCCTTTTCCCCGCAATGTCATGGACATCCAGAACATGGGAAAAACAGTCGAGAGACATCCCCATGTAATTATGAGTCACAGTTATCAGAAAAAAATACATAAACATTGATTAACCTTGTTAGAAGTTAAAGGTTGATGAAATCATCCAACATCCCTATGATGGAAAAGGCTTGTGACCCTAATTTTTTGGACAACCTCTGTCCATCAATTATGACTTCAGATCTGGGAATTTTTCATCTCCAACATGACTTACAACAATAGCCAAATTACTGCGTAGGGTAACGGAAGTGACCATTGAATTCTTGATGTACAAGATTGTTTTACATGTTTATTGATTTGTATTTGTTTTTATATTGTATTTTACTTCAAAGCATTTCATATTAGCAATATTTTTATTCATGTTTCGTATCTCAAAAGCAATTCACTTTTCTTATTCTAGGGCATAGTTTAATTCCTATCCATTGCCATTCATAGATTCTCTTGAAGACATTCAGCAATAGATGGACCTTGTTTTTTGAAGATCCTCTTTTTCAAATACAGTAATGCTTTCTTGCAGGAAAAATTGGGAGCTCTATTACACTCCAAACAGTTACTTTCCATAGTGACTTGTTGCCTAGAAGAAGATTATTACACTGACACACGCCGTGTCAGTTGCCATGTTATTGAGCACGTTCTTCGAATTGTGGGCTTTGAGTTTGATGGTATGTGAAGGTTAAGCCAAATGATTAGTAAGAATTTAATCTTCTGGTTATTTATAATAGATAAAGAAACTGTTTGTTTTGTTTTGTCCATCTTTCATTAGCTTTCCGGTTTCTTTTTATATCAAACGAAATATATTGTCTGAGTGAAAAACTAATTTGTCTTCATTTAATCTGTTGAAAACATGACAATTTTCTTTTAAAAATATCAAATGTTCGTATGTTAGAGGGTGCCTTAAAGCAATGATAGAGGTTTTTATGTTTTTAAAAATCTTCTTTAGTAGGATTCTTTAAAGAATCAAAATATTAGCATTCTTGAAACTATAAGCGTGCCATAAATAGTGAAAGAACATAAAAGCTAAAAGTTCGGGCTGTTTTGGTTATTAAGCATAAAGCAAAGAGAATAAAGCATAAGTTTATCCTAAGAAAATAGAATAAATCAAACAAAGGCATAAATAAATTAGACTGTTTTTGAAAAGTAAAATAAAAAGACTGCTTTAGAAAGATAAAGCAAGGATAGAGATATTTTTGAGAGGTTTCCTTTTCTATATGTATGGAAAGATTTATTGTAATAAGGAGAGTATTATTTTACGAAAATTATGTGATCTGGTTGATTTCATCATTGGGAGTGGCTTGCCTAAGAGTTTGGGCTGTTTTGGTTATTTGTGGTAAATAAAGTAGGGTTCCATTGATTTTTATGGTAGAAAGTTTCTTTAGAAATCAGTTTTGCTTACGGATCTCGAAATTTCAGATTTTATGCAAATTTCTATTTCCAGAATTTTGAGTTACAGTTTTGGGTTTCAGCTAGAAATTTTTGGGCAGATTGAACTCAGATTTCAATTTTAGGTGTGGAGTTTTCCCAGCTATAACAAAGTTTCTTGTTAGAAACATTACATTGGCATCAAAGTCTATCAAGAACCTTTTGTTATAGCTGGGGAAGTCCACACCTAAAATATGAAATTTCAAAATATGTAGCTTTGTTACCAAAATAATGATCTGAAGTGAAATATGAGATTTGGAAACCATTAAAACAATCCAAATTCATCAAAAAATTCCTAGCTGAAATCAAAGAATGAAAAATATGTTAAGAGAAATTTTCTTAAAATATTATTTTTTGAGATTTAGAGGGAAGATTTATTTTTACATGAATTCTTGGTCTTAAGCAAGCCACTCTCAATTGTGAAGATAACCGACTTTAATATATTAAGTGTTATACTCTCCTTGATCCCCGGTCCTTAATGTTCTCTGGCTCTCTACGGACAAGGAGGATAGATGGATTCACCGTCTTAATACTGTTTGGTCTTTTTGGCTTTCCTATAAGCTGAGAGTTTTTGTGTGGTTGGTTGTCTACCAAAGGGTTCCATCCAAGACCAGGCTGGCCAAGAGTGGACTCTAGATGATCTTTGTCCTATTTGTCTCTGCTCAGAGACTGTGAAGCATATCAATTGGGAGTGTCAGTTTGCTAGGTGGTGTTGGAGGTACCTTGAGGATCAGTATTCAGCATTGCTTCAGAGTAGGATTCATTGGTGATATGCTTTGTTTGGTGACTCTTGCTCTCAGGTTCGCTAGTGTTTACTAGGATATGGAATTGCATAAGGGTCTTGGCCTTATTTATTCTTTGGAAAATAAGGTACAAGAATGTCTTTTCTCATGAGGATAGCTCTCTATCTGCCTTTTGTTCTATGTGAAGGGACAAGGTGCGCCATCAACTCCTAGCTAAAGGAACTATGTTGATCAGCGATGCCCGTGCCTTGGATTCTATTTCTACCCTTGTTACTCTTAGGATGAGGTTGTGATCCTTTGTATATACTTGTATTTTTTTGTCAATATATGGAATTTCTTTCAAATATATATACACACACACACACCCAACACTACATATATATATATAGTGTTGGGTCAACCATATTGCACAATATTTATTAAGAAATAATCTCTTTTGTTATAATAAGAATTACCATACCTATAAAGAAATAAAGGAGATTATTGCTTAATGAATATATATATTCATTAAGCAATAATCTCTTTTATTTCTTTATAGGTATGTTGTAATTCTTATTATAACAAAAGAGATTATTGCTTAATGATTATCACAATATTCATTAAGCAATAATCTCTTTTGTTATAATAAGAATTACCATACCTATAAAGAAGTAAGCTTCTCAAAAAATAACTTTATTCGCTTGAAGCAGTCTTTCTATTTCATTATGCTACAACAATCTATTGTCTTTTCATGGCTTTATTTGTTGTATTCTACTTTCTTATAATAGGCTTATCATTTATTTTGTTCCTACTTTTCTTGAAGAGCTTTATGCTTTATTCCCATCTGTAGATCGGCATTATGAATAAATGTATTTTTTTGTAGTCGACTTTGCTATGTCTATTCTCATGTTACCATTATTCAGTCTATTCTCATGTCTGCTACAACAATCTATTGTCTTTTCATGCCTTTATTTGCTATAGTCTACTTTCTTATAATAGGCTTATCATTTATTTTTTTCCTACTTTTCTTGAAGAGCTTTATGCTTTATTCCCATTTGTAGATCATCATTATGAATAAATGTATTTTTTTGTAGCAAACTTTGTTATATCTATTCTGATGTCACCATTATTTAGTTGTGTAACAAATTCATGTTCAATTGTTGATGGTTGTTCTAACTGACAATTGTTGAGTCTTGCCATACAATATTGTGTTACATGTTGAGGAAAGGGTTCTAACTCCTCCCTGTACCAAACAACTTGTATTGAGCACTACATATGAAATAACGCTGTGATTACTCTTATCATTTATTCAGTTCCTACTTTTGTAAATAGCTTTGTGCTTTATTCGCATTTGTAGAACATCATTATGGATAAATGTATTGTTTTGTAGCCAAATTTGTTGTCTATTCTTGTGTAGCCATTTTGTAGTGGTGCAACAGATTTATTTTTGGTTCTTGATGACCATGTTAACCAACACCTATTGAGCCTTGTCATACAAATTGCATGTTACATGTCTGGAAAGGGCACTTAGTATTAGGTCTTGCCTATATCGAACAACTTGTATTTAGCACTACCTATGAACTAAAGTTGTGATTACTATTATGTTCTTCTATGCCGTGTTATGGTATGCATTATTTTCATGTAATTGGTGTTCCTTTGGTAGTATGGTTTGTATGAAAAATAGTGTAGCACTTCTTAGAATAACTTTATACTTTATTCTCATCTTATTTCCTAGCATAAACTCATTCCTATCTTATTTCCTACAATAAGCTCATTCCCAACTTATTTCCCAATGTTGTAACTCATCACAAGTTCACCCCTCTTGAATTGCTTTGCTCCCAAAGTAATTGTAGTGATTTATTTGCTTTTGTCTTTTGGAAACTTATGAGGCAACTCCTTAATCCCAAGCAGTATGAGTTCGAGTATGATGTTCAACTATAGGGTTTCACCGTAAATTCTTAGACCTTTGGTATGGTACAACTTGGGTATGTCTTATGAAAAATAAAAATATAAAAAATATAGACAATATAAACAAGATTAACCGTAATATCGATGTTATATGCTTAAAATAAGAACATGTCTAGTTTCTGGCTTACAAATTTCAATTTCTAACATCTTTACTAAAAATTCTCTAGTCCAAAAAAATCTCTATATTTCAAACAAAATGATAATTGAGGTTAATTTTGTGAAAAAATTGAAGATCAAATATAAACACAATAATGTGTGAGAAACATGATTTAAAAGTATTGTTGACCATTTTGGCCTTGCAGGCCAAAATTGGTCTCCTTCTTCCCCTGCTATTCTAAGCCAGTTCAAAATTTAATTTTGCACAAGTCTTTTGGCAAAAGAAGGGACCGGTTCAGTGGTTCGACCTCGGGGTCCAATGATATGATCTTTTCAAGAATTTTGAACTTGAACTTTGAACCATTATTGGTTCAATGAGTTGCTTCAGTTCAATTGGTTGAATGAGTTGGTTCAACGTTTGGTTCAAACGGGTTGGTTCAAGCAATGGTTCAATCGGAAAGTTCAAAGGAGTCTTCCAAAAGCTCGAAGGACAAGTGCCCTTACGGAGGGCAGTCAGGGACAAGCTGGACCATTCCAGCAGGCCGCGGAGGGCACCTAGGCGACAAAAGGACCTTTGTGACTTTTCCGAAAGGAAATTTTGGAGGCCAAACAACCCTTGCGGAGGGTAGGGAACATTTGCGAAAGGATCAAAGAGAAGGCTGAAAGGGTAAGTTTTTCTTCGGAAAAGTGAACAAGGCAGAAAAGTTGGAATTCCTTCGGATTTGTTCAAGGCAAGAGATGGAGAATTTCTTCGGACAAAATGCCCGAAGGAATTTCTTTGGACATCGGACAAAATGCCCGAAGGAATTCCTTCGGGCATTTTGTCCGAAGAAATTCTCCATCTCTTGCCTTGAACAAATCCGAAGGAATTCCAACTTTTCTGCCTTGTTCACTTTTCCGAAGAAAAACTTACCCTTTCAGCCTTCCTTCGGACATTTTGTCCGAAGAAATTCATAAGGCAAAAAACAATGTCTTTCGAGAAGATTTTCCGCGGCAAAAGTCAAGACGAATTCTTTCAGACAAAAAGTTCGAAGGAATTCCTTTGGACTTTTGTCCGAAGGAATTCGCCCGAAAGAAAAAGGGCCCGAGGGAATAAACGAGGAATTCAAAGGAAGATATCCTTCGGACAAAATGTTCGAAGGAATTCCTTCGGACATTTTGTTTGAAGGATTTAAAGAGCAAGGCTGCCGAAGAACCCTGAAGGGCAGGTGCTCTTGCGGGGGACTCTCGGCTGCCGAAAGGACCTTTCTCAAGGCCCGAAGGGACACCTTCCCTTCGGGAGGTTCCAAAGATAAAAGCCCGAAGGAAAGGAAGCAAAAAAGCCGAAGGAATTGACCGAGAGGCGACGGGCCCGTGAACGTCAATTTTATGGCAATGAAATAGCCGTTGATCTTGTTGGGTGAATATTTTGTCAACCAGCTAACTGGTGAGCAAAATAGGTCTCTTCAACCACAACATAGGGAGATCGGTTGGCCAGATGTGCAGGTTACTACATCAATAGGGGACAAATCTCTCCTCTCATCAAGGGGAGGTTCCCTATAAGTATGAGGCGCTATATACTATATATATAAGCAGAAAATAACACTCAGGGCTAGGATACACCATCCATCTCTCTTCTTTCAGAGATGATGTTTACAAAAGAAAAAATCCTGGTGAAAACACCGAAGGCATTTCTCTTTCAGAAGTGTTCTTGTAGGGAACAACACGAGTTCTTTCAGGTAATGACAAGTAATTGGTAACAAAGGGCGTAGTAACCAGTAGACTGAGATGTAGCGCAAAGTCTCCACCTCGACTGCCCAAAAGTGAAATACGAAGGATAATGAGGGCACAAATTCGCCCCAAGATTCTTTACACAGGAACAAAATACGAAAGATAATGAGGGCACAAAGTCGTTCTAAGATCCTTTACACAGGAACAAAAAGAAAACACACTAAAGGCAATTGTGGGGGCATAAAGTCTCTCCACAGTTGGCTTCAGGACACCTTCCTGATTACCTCCACTAGTTCTGCTTGTTAGATCAAATAAACAAGAATGCTCCTAGAAAACAGACATAAGAACAATTTCTTAAAATAACACAGGGTATAACAGCACAAAATCTGCAAGTAACTTGCTTTCTCATTCAGATAAAATAATATGAACAACAATCTGAGCTCAAAGTCTCAGTATTCGCCTTTCAATTTGGGTAGAGTTTTGCTTCTGGTAACGGGAAGATCTCCCATAATGAGAGAAATTACAATGTATAGCCATCAAGCAAAGCTTAGCGCTCTTTCCCATGGGATAGCCCACGTTGCAGTCAATGCCTTCAATGCGCCCTCAGTTTTGTCTGGAGGGACCATGCTTGGAACAGTGCATTGCCTTAACTATGGTGTGTCCATTCATCTAATGTCTCTTCTTTAGTATGGACTGTCTGGTCCTTTTTTTGATGTCTGCGCAACTGTCCAATTTGCCATTACTTCCAGGAAGAAAAATAGGCTGCGCCCTTGATTTGGTGTGCTTCAGAATTCCACTTGATCCATTGTTTCACCAACTAGAAATAACTCTTTTGAAGATATTTTGGCCTTTCCCTCTTTCTGCTACAATTTGAGCCCTCGGGCTATCTTTTCTCCTTTCTAGTTCTTTACGCTCTTCCATCAACGATTCTTCCTTTTGGCGTTTTGGCCTTTGAATGCATTCGAGCCTGCGCTCAAGCCTTCAAAGATCAACGGCTATTTTGTTGCCATGAATTTTGATGTCTGCGGGCTCATCACTTTCCTTACTCAATAACGAAACAAAAGGAAGAAACTGCAGATGTTGACACTTGGCGGCTTCCACTGAGTTATAACGGAACACGTGGCACGTTCCACAGCTTTGAAACTTATTAGAAACTGTGTCCTGACAGACGACACTTGGCATCTTTTGCTTCGACTTTATAAGGGACACGTGGCAGCTTCCGCTGCACTTTGAGGTTTGATCTTTCCCGGAGGGAACTTGCCCTTCGGGGTCTTCCGGGCGGCCTTCGTGCTTTAATTCCTTCAGACAAAATGTCTGAAGGAAATCTTTCCTTCACTTTGTCTTTTTTCGTCAGGTGTTTTTCCGCGGGCTTTTCTCTTCGGTCGGGCTTATTTCTTTCAGACAAAAGTCTGAAGGAATTCTTTCGGACATTTTGTCCGAAGGAAATGGTCCTTAACAACTTTGCCGCGGGAACTTTTTCGAAGGAATTCGTTGTTCGCTTTTGCTCATTGCCCTCCGCAAGGCACTTGGCTTTGGGGCACTCCCTTGAACTTGTCGATTGAACCGACCGATTTGAACCAACTTTGGTTCAACGGTTCAACGGTTCAATCTTGCGTTTGAAGCCATCCTTTTGTCTAAGTCTTTTGATCTCTTTGAACCGATTGAATCCGTTGAACCCGTTGAACCAATTTGGTTCAAGGTTCAACGGTTCAATGGTTCATTCCTTTGTTTTTTGCTAAGTCCTTTGATCGCTCGAACAAAACGCGTTGAACCAACCGCTCGTTAAACCTTTGAACCATTGAACTCGTTGAACCTTTGAACCAAAATGGTTCAATGGTTCAAGCCCTCTTCTCTTTGATAAGTGTTTTGAAGCCGTTGAACTTTGAAGCGGTTGAACTTGTTGAACCTTTGCTGAAGCGCTTAACTCTTGCTGATGACGTTGAACCTTTGAACCCATTGAACCCGTTGAACTAAAATGGTTCAAGGTTCAACGGTTCAATGGTTCAACAGTTCAACGGTTCAATGGTTCAATCCTTGCTTAGAAGCTTGCTGATGGATATTTTTGATTTGAACCTAGTCATTGAACCAACCTTGAAATCGCCTAAGTGTTGAGAGTTTGTTTCTTTCCTGCAGAGTCCGTAGAAATCCATCTGCGAAGTCTGTAGAACTGAGTCCGTAGAAACTAATCTGCAGAGTCCGTAGAAACTGGTCTACAGAGTCCGTAGTTTTCTCTAGGTCTCTCGAGCCTTGAAAGAGTTCGTAGAATCTAGCTTGCGGAGTTCGTAGTTTCAAGCCTGCAGAGTCCGTAGATTCAAGCCTGCAGAGTCCGTAGAAATGAGCCTGCGGAGTCCGTAGATTTCTGAAAAGCTTGAAGAATGGAGAATTTGAATGCACAAAACAATTTTTTGAAAAGGGAAGAGAGGATTTTGGTCTGTAGGACCAAAATAGTTCAAATGTTGTCCCAAAAATGAGTGACATTTTTTTGGGGACAACAGAGCTTTAAATACTTGAGCGCCAACCAGAAGGGAGCCCAAAGAGCTAAGAGAGGAAAAGACAAAACCAGGAAAAGACGACGCTGGGAAAAGACGAAAGTTAAGAATGAACTCAGTGACCTGCTGATGAAAGAGCCCAAAGAGCCAAAGAAGTAGCAGAAGATAGCCCTCGAGGGCCGAAGGAGACAGAAAAGACAAAGCTAGGAAGAGACAAAAGAGCCAAGTGTAGAAATGGACAAAACAGTCCAAGTGGCAAAGGAAGGTGTCGACTCAAGGAGTTACTCCCGTGGTTGACACAGTGCCTGCCAAGTAGTCATCAAGGGGCGCAAATAGTGAACGACATGACCCGTTTTTCTCCACTTTGCATTGATGAGAAGACAAACCGCGTAAATGCCTTTAGGGAGCGGTCTTGTTTGTAGATAAATGGCGCGACCTATGTTTTAAAACGCCTAAAGTCAAAATTGGAGCCGACACAACATTATCTTTCAGCGGTTTCCTCTTCCCAATGCTCTCAACACACGTGGGCCACTTGTCAAAGGGCGCCAAAAGTCTTCCAGAAAAGGCGCTTTTGTTTTCCTCTTCTCTATATATATTGTAACTTCTCATTATAGAAAGGGATCTCTCATGTTGTAAGGCGAAGCCCTGCCAATTTTCACCTAGATTCAATAGAATACGCATTTTTTACCTCTATTCTGGTTGGATATATCTCTGATTGTGTCTGAGTGTTAAACTTGTGTTCAGTCATTTCTTAATGCTTTCACAGGGTTGATACCAACACACTTGGTATATACAAAGTGCCATTCTTGCAGGTGACAAGAAGAGCTGTACCTGGAGTGCAGAGGCAGAAGGAGGTTATTAGACAGTGTGCTTTTCCTACAGCGCCTATGGTAAGTCCTTTTTCTGTGTGTTTCCATTAAAACCTCCTTGTCAAGCTCCCTGCAGTCTAGTACTTTTACCAGTTAAAGTGTATGTATGTGTTCTTATGGTTCAGAGTGTGAGTGTGAGTAGATCAAACTTGTTTGGTGCATCACCCTCTTAGATTAGGTTCTGTTTTTCAGTAATCCTTCTCCCTTTTCACCCCCCCCCCCCATTATATATATATATATATATATATATATATATATATATGTATTATCAACTTACTAGAACAACTCAGATGCATTAAAGGGAGCTAGCCCCTATCTAGAGACTCTCCTCTCAGTTTTGCCATACCCAAAGGCAAGAGAGAAGTTTCCATTGTGATGCGTGGAAGACAGGAGATTATCCCCCTGTCAAGGGTGCAATCCACTGCGTCAACAGTTTTTGGCACGCTCGGTGGGACAAAGTTTTTACACTCAGTAAAGTTCCAAGATTGATGCCGGTCCTATTACAACAAAATCAACCATTTTCAGCATCTGGCGACTCTACTGATAAGAACATC
Organism: Torreya grandis; assembly: GCA_037957365.1. Taxonomy (NCBI): domain Eukaryota; kingdom Viridiplantae; phylum Streptophyta; class Pinopsida; order Cupressales; family Taxaceae; genus Torreya; species Torreya grandis. The sequence goes on from JARHVA010000327.1 coordinate 2,460,820, forward strand.
AATTTCTGATCAAAGACCAGTCTGACCTCTTATGCCTAAAATCACCACACGATCTGCTGCTAGGGGTGTCCCTTTTGAATTCATTGAATTGCCTTTGAACTCAACAAAGCGACTGAGGTTTGAGAAGATTCATCGTTATTCAGCAAATCACTTTCCCAGACCTGCCATAAAATACACCTACGCAAGAAGGTCTCGGTTGAATCTTGTCATAGCTATGGCATTACCTTTTGTGGCCTTTCATGGTCAGAGTCCTTTGAACCTTCTATGTTATGACCCAATTCTAGGAGCAGTCGTTAAGAGCGTGCCTCCCTTTAATGGAGAAGGGCCCATTATTGCTATCAAACACATCAAAAATATTGCTAATCTTTGCAATATTCACAATATTACTGAGGAGAATATTGCGATCAAATTGTTGGCATTGTCTTTCAAGGGCAAAGTTCTAGACTAGTATGGGACTTTGCCCATGAATTCAGTCGATTCCTGGAACGAATTGGGCACCCTTCTAACGAACCGATTTGGGGAGAAGAGTGACCACCTCTCACTTGCCGAGCAGTTGACCACTATGAAAAGAGCTCCACATGAATTCATGCAAGATTTCAACACTCGATTTCAGAATACATGGGATAGAATCCTCATTTTGGTAAGGCCGACACCGAGCTATGCTTTTCTATATTATTTGAAAGCGTTGAACGACATCGCTATTATGATACAGTCCATGGGAGGACATGTGCTGCCCACCGCCTATGACATAGCTATAGCGGCTGAGAAATGCCTGGTGCAGGCTGGAAAAATAGCTCCTAGGCCTCATATGCCGCTCTTCCTTTAATTGCTGCCTCCAATCCAGACTACTGCTCCCACTTTAGCTCTTCTGCCTGGCATAGAAAAGCCGGCTGCTACTTCATCAAATGACCTCCATGAAGTCAAAAGTCTGTTACAAAGTGTAACAAATGAACTAGTGGCTCTTAAAAGGCAGCAAGCTCAAGGCAATCGACCAAATCAAGGATATCAGTAGTATGGTCAAGCAAATAGACCTCCTTTTCAGAATTACAATCAAGGCTAGGGTCAGTTTGCACAGGCTAGACCTTTTCAAGGCTGTAATCTAGGAGCTCCTTCATCATCCAAGGCTCTAGCGCCCGCTCAAAACAATCTGGTACAGGAACAACCCAGTTGCTCAACCATGGGATATAATCAAGATCAGGCTGTTTATATGAATGAAATGCCGAGTCACTACACAAATGTACAAGACAATCAGGCAGTTGCCCAATTCCCAAGCTTTGAGGCTTCAGTGCAACCCGGCATAAGCGGTAGTCAGACAGCTCGATTCTACTCATGAATCACTTGGAGGGTGAGTTCTATGCAGTCAATTACGTGGGTAGTGCAGACAAATAGGGCGACTATGTCGCAACCAACACAAGGTCTAAAAGGAGAGCAATGGAAGAAGCTCAAGCAGCTGTTCAAACGTCAACACCACCTTCTATCACATGTAAACCAAAAGGTTCCAAACTTCAGACCAAACTTCAGACCTCCGGTTGCACCTTCAGCTCCTCGGCCTGCGCCTTAGGCTGTAAGTAATCCCAAAAAAAATATGAAAGAAGACAACCCTTGAATCAACGTAGTAGACCAAATGAAGAAGTTGCACATAAACATCTCATTGTGAGATTCATTATCAATACCAGGACAAAAGGACATGCTGCAAAAGGAATTGCACGAGTTGAATGAACAAGCTGTCCCAACAAAAGCCGATAATGTTTTGATGATGAATGGACAGCCTTCCACATCAGGCCAAGTTAAGAAAGAAGAAAAGGTTCCCCCTTTTTATTTGTCCTTGGTCATAAGAGATTTCTTGGTGCACAATTGCATCATTGACAGTGGAGCTAGAACCTCGGTGATGCTTAAATGCATAGTAGATAAATTGGGGCTAAAATATGAAGAAATGACTAAGGGAGTCCTGCAACTGGATGGAACACCAGGAAAGACACTTGGGGTGGTGAAAGGTTTGAGCTTGATGCTACGCCCCTGCCCGACCTTCTCAGTTCCCTACGATGTGGTAGTGGCAGATGTCCCTCCTTTGCTATTTGTTTGTCCAGGGATTTCACATCCAAGATAGGCGGCTACCTAGCAACAAACTGGTTTTATTAGATTTTTAGAACCAAGTATGGGACTAAGGTTAAGATTGAATTGGAGCCACTCCATAGAGATCATCTGGAACCATACTCGCTCAAGGAGGCAAATGTCAGCTACGCCATTATTGACCAGGAAGAATTCCAAGTGGATCAATCTCCATCCTCTGCGCTTGAAGGAGTTGCTGACTTGCTCTTAGACGAATGGGGAAGTGACAACTTTGAGCATGATCTTTACAAGTTCATAGGAGAGGCAGGCCTTGGGATTTATTGCATGCACAAAGAGGGTAGTCTTGTACCAAATCTGATGAAAGCAAGCCAAGAAAGCTCAGGTTTATGGCAATTGTTCTTTGATGTCACAAGAAGTCAATTGGGAGCTGGTGGTGGAGTGGTGCTAGTTTCTCCTTCAAAGGAGAAATACTTTTCAGCTTTCAGGTTTCAATTTTCTTGCATGAGCAATGTTGCGGAGTACGAATCCCTCATCCATGGTTTGAGTGGGCGAGTTAAAGAGGAATCAAAGAGCTGTAGGTTTTTGGTGATAGTGATTTGATTGTGAACCAGGTAAGGAGCCAAAATCTGACAAAGAATTCTCTGCTTAAGTCTTATAAACACAGGGTATGGGACTTAGTGGAGAATTTCCTTGCTTTCAATGTTACCTCCATTCTTAGAGAGCATAACAAGCAAGCAGATAGGCTGGCAGCAGTTGGTGCCTAGTTTGATATCCCTAAGGAGATAGGCCAAGATCGCAGTCCACACCATTTGAAGGTAGTAATCCGGCCCTTTGTGCCTAACAACATGTAATAACTAAAATTTTTCAAACGAATGGTTTAATGGGTTGGTTCTATGAGGTGTCCTATAGCTGAAGGTCCAAAAGCCCTTACAGAGGGTAGTTCAAGGTCTAAAAGCCCTTGCAGAGGGTAGAGAGAGTTTTCAAAGGTAGCTAAAGGGATTTTAAAAGACACAGAAGACTTAAGACTCCAAATTCTTTAAGACTTTTTGTCTGAAGGAATTCAGAGGGAGGCCACCAACACAAAGAAAATCTAAGGAACCCGCAAGGACAAAGACAAGGAGAGGGATAATTCTCACGGACTTTTCTCTGCAGGAAATTTTTTTGTAGAAAAGCCTGACCAAGGAGGATAAAAGACCCGAAGCAAAAAAGCCACAGAAAAGATCTGACAGATTTTTGCCAAGGACGGTGATGTCCCAAAAGTTGTCAAATTCAAGGAGAAAAACTAGCCGTTGGGTGATAGCCGCACAAACGTCAAATTTAACACAGTGGAGTAGCCATTTGTTTTTGAACTGTCTGAGTGCCAACCATGGAAGGAGCCCAAGGAATGTAGTGACCCACCAGAAGATCACCCCTGAGGGTTGAAAGAGTAGGAAGAAGACAAGGAGTAGAAAAGACAAAGCATCCAAGTGGCAGAGGGAGGTGGGTTATTCCCAGACGAGCGGTGTAGCCTCTTTTCTCTAGTTGGCATTGATGAGGGGACAAACTGTAGTCTATTTGTGGAAAAGAGGCATGGCCATGTTCTTACATTAATGTTTGAATGCCAAAGTCAATTTTGGCTATTGTATAACATGGTTCTAGTAGGTCTTTTCTGAAGAATTACATCAATAATAGTGGTTTCCTCTTCCCAAGGTTCAGAATGCACATGGGCCACTTGCAAAAATTAGCACCAAAATCTTTCCCAAGAGGCACCAAGTTTTCTTCCTCTTCCTATATATTGTAAACTTATTTTTTGAGAAGGCATGGATCTTTTAGCCTTAAGGCAAAACTCTGCCTAAAAATCTCTCGAGCTTGTAAGGCAGAGCTCTACCAGGATTTTACTTTGAATCAAAACATAGCATTTTTACCTCCATTATAAGTTTTGCATCTTTAGTATGTATCTATGCCTTGATTCTGTGTTAATTCATTTTAATAATGCTTTTTTAGAATGATTTCAGCATGTTTGGTGCATTTTTGAGTTTCCTTTTATAGGTCTGTCAGAAGTGTCCCTAGATGAGTATAGGTGAAGTGGATAGGCTACTGCCAGTGTGTCTCAAATTGCCTCTAGTAGTTATTTCCTCCCTATATCTCCACGAACCCCTAACCCACTGATGTAGAAGGTTTTCACATGTTAGATGAAGTGTATGGGAGATGGTTCTTGGTGGAAAGTGTATGTTTGGGTGGAGTAGATCACACTTTTCTAGTGTATCACCTTTTTCCTTTTTAGGTTAGGTTCTATTTTCAGCATCTCTCTCCCTTTTCATCCCCCACTTTTTTTCATTTTGTTTGTTAGCAGTAGGAGAAACTAGGGCCTAAAAGATACATTAAAGGGAGCTAGCCCTTATCTAGAGACTCTCCCCTCCAGCTTTGCCGGTCCCACAAGTGAGAGGGGAGTTTCCATTGTTGCGTGTGGAAAGGCAAGATCTCAGCTCCCTGCCCTGGGTGCAATCCACTGTGTCAACAGTTACCATTAGGAGGTGTCTAGCTTTGGGATGTCCCAATAGTTGGTGCTTGGTGCACCACCTTCTCACTCCAAATTTCCATATATTCCATGATCAAACCATGTAACATCTATAAGTACATTAACTATACTCTCACTAAAGCAAGAGGCTTCTTTTGACATCTCTAGGCTTCCACTAAAGAAATAATTAGAGGGTATATCAACTTTTTAGTAATTAATTATGTAGAAGGTTGCCTCCTTAGAGAAATAAAGAGATCAATCTAAGGAGGAGAATATGGAGTTTAAGTCTCACCTTCATGAAGCTATGAAGATGATTTAGGACACCTGCCCAGACTTGGCCATTTGAGAAATTAGGGACCAAGTTATTTTTGACTAGTGTAGGCTCAAAACATTGGTCTCAAAGGTCACTAAGGATTGGTGTATAATATAACAACTTCATGTAGTTTTTACATTGGGTTAGAACATGAATATTGAGGTAGCCACATTGATAACCTTGCTATATGAGTACTAGAACATGCTGGACATTGAAATACTTCAAGCACATTAGGTCACATGAAGTCTGCTAGTCTATAAGCATCACCTTGATGACTCTCTTTCTAGTTCTAGCATAGATTTTTATATAGCTAAAACTAATAACATAACCATGGAAAACCACACCACATTGATATATGAGAATGAAATACCTCTCTAAGACTTGTTCAATACCTAGGATAACATGCACGATAAAATTCTCAACTGATAGAGTGAGATTCTGCATTATTCATTCATAGGTCTCTAGGATGAACACCATTCAGACAAATTAGAGTAGTTGAGTGGAGAGATCTAGATGAGGGTCAATAATACAAAGGAAACCATGAGAATCATTGATGACTTAGACCTAAAGTGACTCATCAACTATCATGCATTGATGCATATCCTATTATGTAAGGTTTAGGAAGTGATGATCGATTGGAATACTTATAAGAGTGACCTATCTCTATTTTGTAGTGAGGTTGCCTAAATCCTCTACATTCTAGTCTACAAGCCACCATCTAAGGTCTAGCAAGTCATTAGATAGTATAAGGTTACAAGTTTAGGGCTAAAGATCTTCCTAGCTAGTCATCTTCCACATCAATGCCACCTCTTTCAAGATAATTACTGTGTAAGGCACGAATTTTGAAAAAATTGTAAACAATTTTGTATTGGGGATTAATAGTAAGACAAGAAGGGCTAAGATGGTTGAAAAACTATAAAAGGAGATCAACTAGTTATGCTAGCTTATTAAAAACCTAAAAATGGGGTAGGTTTATACACTACTTAGTTGAAAAACCAAAAGGGTGGCTAAGTAGTGTGCAAGAAGTGAAAAATAAAAATAATTCCTTAAATGATTACTATGAATCTTATTGATCTAACCATTTCTTTAGATTTTGCCATGTGTGCACATTTAGATGATACTGAGACATTGTCTCAGGATGAGACAACATTTTAAGTCCAAGAAAGTGTTGGGAGAAGAAATCAGATAGTAATGTTGTGCAAGATATTCTTCTGATATTTATGCATTATGTATTTAGTTGTTGGTTATATGTATTTTATCCTATCCTCCATGACTTATAATAGGATTATAAGATGAATGGTCTCTTTTGGTGCCAAAGTATGAGAAGAATGTGAATAGTCAAAGACTATAAACAACTATTTATATGAAGAAGAAAGTGTAACCTTTATTGAGATGAATATAGACTATTTGGATATGGTTACTTATTGTATTTATTATTTTGTTCCTTGCATGTACTTTTATGTTTAATGTTTGGGTTATTTCCTTCTAAGTTTATTTTGAATGTTCTGTAATGTTAATGAAGTACTAGTTATTCCTCCAATACCTGCCGTATGAAGTGGTACCTACGCTGTATGTGCTTGGTTCTTGAATGAAAGACTGAATTCTTAGCCAAATGGATTGCACTCTGACTATCACTATACAATCTGCAACTCTCATGCTCCCTTCCAAGCTCTTTCATGAACCGTGTCATCCATATCATCTCTTTGCTAGCTTCTGTGGCTGCAATATACTCTGCTTCTGTAGTTGACAAGGCAACAACCTTCTGCAACTTTGATATCCAGCTAACCGCTGTTCCACCTACAGTGAAAACATATCCTGTGGTGCTCCTCCTGCCATCCAAATCACCTGCCATATCTAAATCTACATAACCATGTAGAGAAGTATCTGAACCTCCATAGCACAAGTGTCTACTGCTGGTTCCTCTCAGATATCTAAGGATCCACTGAACTGCTTTCCAATGTTCCTTCCCTGGATTGGCCATATACTTACTTACAACTCCCACTGCTTGGGCAATATCCGGTCTAGTACACACTATTGCATACATCAAACTTCCTACCGTGGAAGAATATGAAACCTTACTCATGTACTCTACCTCATCATGTGAATTAGGACATTGTTCTTTACTCAACTTAAAATGTCCAGCCAAATGTGTGCTTACCGGTTTAGCATCCTACATATTGAACCGTTTCAACACCTTGTCCACATAATCCTCTTGAGACAATATCAACCTGTGATTTTTTCTGTCTCTCTTAATGCTCATGCCAATGATTTTCTTTGCTGCTCCCAAATCTTTCATAGCAAACATTTGAGCTAATTTCACTTTAAGCTCAGAGATATCCTGCATGTGTGATCCTGCAACCAGCATATCATCTACATACAACAATAAGATAATATATCTACCATTATCCAATCTCTTGAAATACACACAATGGTCAGATTGACACCTACTGTAGCCATGCTCAGTCATAAACCTGTCAAATTTTAAATACCATTGTCTAGGAGCTTGCTTGAGGCCATACAAGCTTTTCTTCAATCTGCACACTAACTTCTCCTTACCCTTGACCTCAAATCCTTCCGGCTGTTCCATGTATATTTCCTCATCCAAATCTCCATGAAGAAATGATGTCTTAACATCTAGCTACTTAAGATGCAAATCCTCAAAAGCAACCAAAGACAATACAACCCGTATAGAAGTCATTTTAACAACAGGAGAAAAAATCTCACCAAAATCATTTCACTACCAACCCAGCCTTATATCTCATCTATCCATTCTCACCTTCTTTCAACCTGTAGGTCCATTTGTTCTTCAGTGTCCTCTTACTAGCTGGCAACTCAACCAAATCCCATGTTTGGTTCTCTCTCAAGGACTCCATCTCCTCAACCATGCCACGCTCCCACTGACTCTTGGACTCCCCCTGTAATGCTTCTTCAAAACTCTCTGGTTCTCCACCATCGGTTAGCAATAAATAGTATAATGATGGAGAATATCTAATTGGAGGCTTACATACCCTTTCTGACCTCCTGATGGGTGTCTGAGACTCGTTCTCAACACGCTGTCCACCCAAATTCTTTGACAGTGACCAACCTCGGTCACCTCCAGACCTGTTACTGGCTGACTCCGATTCTTTCTGGCCGACGCCGGTCCCTGTCCTGCTGACGTTGGTCTCTGTAAGACCGACATCGATTTTTGTACTGTCGACGTCGGTCCCTACCCTGCCGACGTCAGTCTCTATGTTTTCTTGCAAGTGATTATTTTTTTTTCCTACGAGCTCATTTTGGACCGTCACCTCGTCCAATTCTCCATTGCTCTGCCCAGATTGATTTAGCTTCCTCAGATGATCACTATACATCACTTTTTCATTGAAGACAACATCACGGCTCCTAATTACTTTGTTAGTTCCTAGATTTCAAAATCTGAAACCAAAATCATCTGAGCCATAGCCAATAAATGTGCACCTCATAGACTTAGCATCCAGCTTCTTTCTATTTTCTTTATCTACGTGCACAAAGGATTCACAACCAAAAACTTTGAGATATGAGAGATATACCTTTTTACCTGTCCATGCCTCTTCTAAAATTCCACCATCCAGAGCTGTAGAGGGTCCTCTGTTAATTAGGTACACTGCGGTGTCAACAGCTTCTGCCCAAAACTCTAAGGGCAACCCAACATGCAATCTCATACATCTTGCATGCTCCATGATTGTTCTGTTCATCTTTTTAGCAATTCCATTCTGTTGAGGTGTCCTTGAAACCGTTCTTTACCTGCAGATTCCATGCGTATAACAATACCAGTTGAACTTAAGGCTGCAGAACTCACCACCATTGTCAGATCTCAAGCACTTCAATCTTCTGCCTGTTTCATTCTCAACCATAGCTTTTCAAATCTTAAAAGTCTCAAATACATCACATTTTTTCTTAATACAATAGATCCATACCTTTCTTGTAGCATCATCTATGAATGTAACATAGTACTGTGATCCTCCAATAGAAGCTACCTGAGCCGGTCTCCACACGTCTATGTGAACAAGCTACAACTTATGCCTTTTCTTAGTAGACCCAGTCTTGAGAAAACTAACTCTTTTCTATTTTCCAAACACACAGTGCTCACAAAATTCTAGATCCATGCTTTTCAAATCTGAAAGCTTACCTTTAGACTTAAGAATTGACATCCCCTTCTCACTCATGTGGCCAAGCCTTGAGTGCCACAATTTAGCATCCACATCTGAAGTAGATAATACAGAAGGAGAAATATTAGTAACACAATTACATAAATAGAGAGTACCTACTCTCTTACCTCTGGCCATAACAAGTGCACCCTTGGTCACCTTCCAAGATTCTGTTGTGAGAGTTACTGTACAACCCTCATCCCCTAACTTTCTTACAGAAATCAAATTTCTCTTCAAGCTAGGAACATGCATCACATTTCTCAACACCCATGTGTTGCCATTCTGCATCTTCAGCTGCACTTTACCTTTGCCAATAATCTTACAAGACTCATCATCCCCTAAGTACACTATTCCAAAATCTCCATGGATATAGTCACTGAAATATTCTCTATTAGGAGTAGCATGAAAAGATGCACCAGAATCTAATACCCAAGATTCTATATTATTATGCAAAGAGAAAATTAAAGCATCTTGTGCAATACCTACAACCTTTGCTTCTTCTTTTCCTTCATGCTGAGTGTCCTCCTTAGGCTTTGACCAGCAATCTCTGCTTATGTGCCCCATCTTTTCACAATTTCAGCATTGTGGCCTCCTGTCATTTCTGGATTTGGATCTACCTCTCACCTTAGACTTAGATCTTGATCTCCTCTTGCTCTTCTCTTGTTGCCTTCCCCTGCTCTCAAGATTTAAAGCATTCCCTGATGTTTCTTCTGTGCTTTTCTTGTGAATTTCCTCATTCAAGATAACACTAACAACATCCTCTACTTTTAAAATATTCGAAGCAGATGCAGTATTAGAAACTGCCATTACCAAGTCATGCCAGCTTTCAGGCAAAGAACATAATATTAAAAGAGCTTTTATTTCATCATCAAACACAATATTGACTGAACTTAATTGATTAACAATTCCATGGAAATCATTCAGGTGATTAGATACAGATCCACCTTCTTGCATATGCAAATTAAATAACTACTTCATAAGATATACCTTATTAGAAGCTAAGGGTTTTTCATACAAATTTGCTAAAGTAGTCATTAACTCTACCTTTGTTTTTGCCTGTGATAAATTAGATATCACAGTGGATGCTAGACTCAGTATTATAGACCCCAGAACCTTTCTATCAAGAACTTCTCATTCTTCATCCTCCATGTCTTTGGGCTTCTTTGCAATCCAACCTAACGGTAAATAAATATCTTTTTGATACATATAGTCCTCTATCTGCATTCTCCAATGTTGATAGTTCTTGCCATTAAACTTCTCCATTCTCAATTTACTTTCTTCTGCCATTGCTTCTCCCACTCAAACAGAAATTTCTGCAGAAACCCCTGTGAGCAACCTGTAATCAATATACACTACATAGATCTGAACCACCTGTTAGTGAACCTGAGCTCTGATACCACTTGTTGGGGATCAACCAACAATGATTACACTTGTGAAAGCAATAAACGCGGAATTAAATCAGATAGATAAGTAACTAGAATGATAAATAGCAAAGAACAAGAGATACAAGAAACCACCCTGAAAACTTGTATTAAACTCTTTACAAAAGGAATACAATTGAAGAAACTTCTTTCTTCCACACCTCTCTCAGATGCACAAGATCTCTCTCTAGATCTCTATTCCTCAAGAGCTCTCTCTCTCAAGTACAATCAACTCCAACAACTTGGATTGATACAACTATGTACTGTCCTTCAAACATTCACAATGTTCTACTCTTCTACACTAAAAAGCTAAGAAGATCTTTCCTACATATAGAATTAGGAAACTTGAGCATGCACTTACAACCAACAGTTAAGCCTCTTGAACAAGGGCTCTAAAAACAATCTTGCTAATAATAGAAACGCAAACTTAAGACTAAGACTTAAACTCATCATGCAAACACTCGGTTCTGTTCTCAGAAATAACATTCTGGACGCACAGGTAACCGACGTCGATTCCTACCTGCTTGCCGGTGACCGTCGTCAGCCGATCATCTGTCGACCCCAGCGTTCCTTCAACTACTCCTGACCGACTTCGGTCGCTCCTGACTGACGCCGGTGACTGTGTAAACCTGCAACTTTGGTAATGCGCTCATATGTGAAGCTTTTATGCTCCACACCTTAACAATTTGGGTTATTTCCTTCTAAGTTTATTTTGAATGTTCTGTAATGTTAATGAAGTACTAGTTATTCCTAATTCCTATCTAACACATGAAAATTCATCTCTGTTATGCTTCTATTTTCCTTGTTGAATATGAATTCTCTACACTATCCTATGCATTTAAGTAAAACTTAATTATTCTCATCTTTAGCATGTTTTAATGTTTTAGGAACCTCTACTAATAATTTCTATCTAGAAAACAATTTTGACATATCATAAATAAATTCTTAACTATATACTTCCTCCATTTGGTGGTTTGAAATTCCAACAATAAACACTCTAAATGTCCCTTGATTAGTAATTTATAAAAAATCATCACATATAGAGGAGATGTGTATAGTCTATTGTTTAGTTTTATATTTTTTTTGAGTGATAGGTTCCAACTATATATCTTATTTTTCCATAATTAAGTCATAGTTATTACACTACAACTCTTATCATACTGAGAAATAAATAAAATATAGTTGCATATACTAAAATGTAGGTAAAACATGATGGATTTAATGAGGCAGAGATCAAGACTCCTATTAATTATAAATATTTCTAATTAACAAAAAATATACATGAGTTCCCTTAATACTTTTGATTAACAATAATGTTTCCACTTGGAAACTGGGCATTGTTTGCCATTGGTGTGGAAATATTTCAAGCCTACAACATAATGAATCCTATGGATTATTAAACAACCTAGATATTTTTAATGGAAACAAAACATCATTGATAAACAAAAATGCAAAGGTTTTAAATTACTAGAATCCACAAAAAAATAAGGTAGTTTTGATAATCACAAAGCTTACTTACCACACCACTACCATTATTCCACCTTTAAAAAAATAAGAGGATAGGTTGCCAATCATTCTACTTACACACTTAATAATCATGCAAAATAAAATACAGCGATAAAAAAACATTATGGTTTAATAACCACAACCCATTAGGGTAAAATATTTTAACTATAGCTCAACCTAAAATAGATCCAATTATGTAATTATTAATGGTTTTACATTATCAAAACTAGTCAAAAATTAGTTACTCTAAACCTACTAGATATCAACCATATCGATTTACCCAAAACTTTCTAGGTGAAATCCATTAATAACCTCCATATAAGGTTTGAAATAAAATACAACATTATAAAAATAGGGTAATAACCCTAATCAAGTATAAATTGGTAGTCAATATTACACATTTATTTATGTGTTTATACCATAACCAAGGGTAATAATTATAAGATGATAATGTAGTATTTCAAGGAAATTAAATAACTTATAGAATGTCAAACCAAAAAATAAAATAACCTACCTAGAAATGAAGAACCTGATTTACACTCAGCTGGTTGTGCCATTATTTTATGCATCAACCTACACTCTACCTCTAACACCCTTCTCCATTCAACTACTCATCCACCACTTCACCACCATCCATATTCTTCATCCCCTTATTCTTATTCCTCTTGCACACTGCCAACATGGCAGTGGCCTATGTAGGCTAGGAAACCCTACTCCTCACTCTCCTCGCTCCTTCTAATTCTCCCAAAAGGAGTCAATGACTCAAAATGATAGTCATCGATCCATCCCAATAAATCTAGCATAATTTATCCATGCTAAACTATAAATTCATTATAAGTCCATAAAAAAAAATATACCCAACATTCAATTTTGCATTAAAGAGGAACATAGCTTCCTTCATACATTTACTACTTATTTCCCTAACTGAAGTATATAGAGAATCCCTACATTGATTTTAGATAAGGGAAGAATATAATATTTTTTTATTTTCATATGTTTTCCACATAGGCATTCAATGAACACCCTTCCGCCCATATGTATCATGACAACACATGCCAATGCATTTCCAAGCATATACACTTTTATAATGAGTAAAGGATTAAGATAATGACTAATCAAAAGTCCTTAGATAATATGCTTATCAATTAGCCAAAGTAAGTTTTTAAGGAATTAACATTTATTAATATTAATTAATCAATAAAAAAGTCAACAAACCACCTAGATTTTATATGTATATACCTACATAAATTTATACAAACTATTATGCATTCTGACATATAACATATGCCCCAATTGAAAACACACCACCAGATCCACCTTTGTAAGGTTAGAAAAATTGTAATCAATGACCAATAAAACATGTAATTGGGCCTTATTAAATTGATTATATAAATGGTTCTTGTTGGCCAAAATTGGCCTACATATGAAACTTTTTCCTGGATGGATTAGGCCAATCTCTTGGACCCTTTTAGTATCCTTCTACCCCTATGACTAATCCCTTTATGATCCTAATTTGATGATGTAGTTAAGTATTCTAGGAGGTCCTAGTTTGGTGTGACAAGATAAGGAGAGTTATGGTTGAGTGAGTGATCCAATGGTGGAAGGAGAAGACCACATGCAACTTTAAAGCTTTTGAATCACTTTAAGAAAGATTTAAGGTGAATTTGAGAAGTAGGCCTAGAAATAGGTCTAAAATTGTAAGTGAAGGTCATACCCTATAGGTTATTGAGGTAATAGAGATGGTTTTAGATCTCAAAGGTGTCTTGGTAAAGTTCTAATGCCTCTCAGTGTCCTTTTTAAGAGAGAAAGATGACTAACACAAGCTTAGAGGAACTAGACTATCTTATCATGTCATGCAGGAATGAACATATCAATTTGGTTGTGAATTTGATAAGTGTACTTGGGAAGTAAATCAAATTTGAAGGATTACATGAAAATGATGTATTTTGTGCCATGAATATCCCTTATAAGTTTGGTATTTTGTCTCAATATATAATCCTTAGAAAATTATCTAGTAGTATGGGATGTACCAGGGGACATCAAATTAAAGCCACAAGAAATAGCCATTTGGATTCAAAAAATCTTCAACAAGGTACAAATTAATCATAAGGATCCCAAGTGTCAAAAAATTACCCAATTAGATCAAGGATCAACAACACACAAATGATCAATTGAGTCAATAAGTCAAAGTCCCCTAGATCAAGATTGATGGTACGTATTATTACATACAAATTTTGATCAACAATCCATGTTGAAGACTTGGGTTAATAAGTCAAGATAGATCTACAATGTGCATTTAATCTATAGATGAAGATCAATGGTGATTATGAATTCAATAGTTTAGAGGATCCTGAGGATGAATGTGATGGTGATATGTTTCCTGATCATAGTGAATTGGTATCAGATAAATGGCTTACATTTGATCATATGTTTAGATGGAGATCAATAGTGAACATTTGATCAAGCAGATCAAAAATGGATAGTATGTGTTCAACCATGCATAATGAGATCAATGGTGTGAATTAAGTCAATAACTCAATGAGCTTAGATTTCATACATGGCCACCATGTGGCATAAGAGTGTTAAATAGATAGAGATTGAAAATAGGGTCCATATAAATCACACAAGGCTACCAATTGGCATGATCTTGGAAGTTGGGATCAAATATCAATGAAAATGTTGAAAGTCAAGGCCAGGAAACTCCTGAGGATATCAATAGAGCAATTTTTATCAAGTTCCAAGGGGCACGAGATGAATACACCTATCTGAAGTGATAATGGTCATTATTTAAAATGAAATAAATAGCATGGCAAGTAGATTCCACATAGGCAGACATGTCATATCAAAATATTTTGTGTACCCAAGCCTGTGAATGTATAAAATACTAGATTGAAATATTTTATGGACCCATGAGTTACCAAAGTAAACACTACACATTTGTATTCCACCATTAAATATTGATTCTATGTAAAGGTTTTCTCAGTTAGGTTATGAATTATATCTTGGGGTTTGAATTTATGTCTTGATCATGATCAAGAGACTAAGTAGCCTATGGATCTTCATTGAGATTATGACTACATGAAAACCAATAAGAGTTTTGGTTTTCATCTACAATGGACCTATGTTCAGGGTTTTGAGTAAGGGTAGAGTTATGATTGTGAAAGGTGTGTCAAAAGGGACACCAGTTGAATGATTTTAAGTGACTATCTAATAACATAAAGAACATATCAAGATTAAGCATGGTGCTATAAGATAATTAAAAATGGAGAGTTTGGAGGTTGAGAAAGGCAAGTGGAACATTCAATTAAGTTTCAAAGTCTTTGAAAACTTTTAATTTTTAATGGATGATGACATATGCATCCTCAACAAGTTATTATCTTATATTGTGTTTATAATCTAATGAAAATGATTGAAGGCTATTTAGAGCTGATAAAGGTTAATTTTTTGAAGAAGGATTAACGATAATTGATACAAAGTTGGTTGAAATTCATTGAGGGTGGTTTTAACTCATTTATTGAATTATGTTTGCTTGCCTCTTCTCTCTCTCTTCCCCTTTTATCATATATCTGCTATTTCTCCCCCAATTTTAAAAAGAGACTCTCATTTAATAAGGAAAAACCTTATAAATTTTTTCATGAAAGACCTTTTGAATAGATAAAATGATTTTCACTATCTCTTGCCTCTAAATTGTGTTTATAAAGCTTGTGCATGATGGCCTTATAAAGAAGTGTCTTCTATGTCCATTGCCCTTCTTTATTGACTATTTTTAGGTGTTTTTAGGTTAGTTGTAGGTCTGAAATTGAGCTCTTTTTTCCATTAATGGATGATTGGTGTGAATCTTAGAATTCCTCTTTTCTTCATTCATTGCTTAATGAGCTTAGTTTATGAAATACTTATGCAAATTAGATAGTTTATGAGATTGTGTGAGCAAGGATTATCTTACGCTACATCAGTGTTTATTTAATGCATATGTGAGTGTCAATAAATTTTGTGGATCACCCCATTTATCTCTCTTAGTTAACCTATACTCCCTCTCTATCCCTTTTCCAAGAAGATGTATTAGTTTAGGTGATCTACCAAAAGGAAGGTGGTCTTCTCTGAATGTTCAACCTCACTACAATATATCTACAGCTTGAGGTTGATCCAATATTATGGCTATGAGTGGGAGATACTAAATAAATATCCTAAAAGGGTGAAATTATATGCCACAATAGTTCCAACCAGCAGGGTCATGACATCATCCCATCCTTAAAGAGGATCCATCTTAGTGACAAATTAGCAACCAAGAATCATGCTAAATCAAAAAGAAGATTTATCACTCTTTTCACATAATATTTACACTTTACAAGAATTAAATAAATATATCAAGAATAGAAATAACCAAATTTATAAAATTTATCAATTATTATCTAAAATAAAAGTCATGTCTATTATGTACTTGCATAGTCTACTAGTAAGACAAGGAATATTGTCATACACTTACCTTCTTGGTATAATAAGTAGATTTATCAAACTCACATCATGAGAAAATACACAACCTTACCTTGTTGAATTCCATATGCTACCTCCAAGAAAACCATGCCCTTCATTTTAACCAAGCTAGAATTTACCCTTTTTCATTTGGTTCCATTTGTAAGGCCAAGGTGATCAAGATAAGGTGTTGCATTCACCCTTACCAATCATAAAATTATGCAATAATGGAACTTGAACATAAAAAAAATTATATTTTGTGCCTCACAAGGCCATGGTCTCATACAAGAAAACATTAACACTTTTTTTAAAGGTTATTCTAGCTTAATCTTGCACTTACCTTGGCAAGCTTATCAGTAAACTATTATTTTTAATGAAGTACCAATAAACTATACCTGATTTCTAGACACCTATACATCTATAAAATCATTTAATTCATGAAATTATATGCATTATAGGTTATAGTTACCATATATATTACAACATTTAAAAACAAAATAGCTTTCACTACTCTTCAATCCATAAACTCATAGTTGTTAGCTCATATAAAACAACGTATTCAAGAATTATCATCATATTTATGCACTCAAGATAAAAGTTTTAATAAAAGAACAATTTTTAACAAAACCTTTCCTCTCATTATGATAAAATATCAACACATAAAACTATAATTTCATATAGCAGTTGTTAAAAATACAATCCAATAGATTTCCACAAAGTCCTTAGATTTGAGATGTTATCTTTCCACAACATTTTAAAGTTACACACACACACACACACACACACACACACACACACACATGTATGTATATGTATGTACACACACACACACACACACACACACACACACACACAAACACACACATGTATGTATGTATGTACACACACACACACGCGCGTGCGCGCGCGCGCGCACACACACACACACACACACAACATATATTGTTTTTGTAAAATGCAAAATAATGCCACAATCATATAAGTATGTGGTATTGCCACCACTTAAATTATGCTTTATGCATAACTTATTTCATCTATTATAGAATGAAAATCATCAACATAAATCATACTAATATAGTCCCAACAACATGTGCTATACATACATACTTTCTTGGTAACATTCATCATAGAATGCCAATAAGAATATAGATCCATCAATCCATGGTTACTTATCTTTCACCATTCACCATTTGTGGGTTAGTACAACATCCTAAACCAACCACACTGAACATCAAAGAATACATACTAGGCATTCACATTCAACCCCAAGAGTTTTATCATGATCTCCATACATTTATGAGCTCACGTCATTGTTATAGGGGTCACAATCCCACCATCTCACTAAATTTACCTCTTGGTAACATAACAAAATACATAAAATTTTAAAATCTTCCTAATCAAGACTTAACACTACTCCTTTCAATCATGAAATCAGCATGTATTCCAACCATGATTAACAAATTAGAAAAATTCATTTCAAAAAAATAATATCAGGTATATATAAACAATATTTTGTACATGACATGGTTATACTTACCAATCAACACATGCCTTAAATCAAAACATTCATTCTAGAGTATTATTTTTAGGTAATTTAACCATTACCTCATTCATATTATGC
This sequence comes from Torreya grandis, assembly GCA_037957365.1. Taxonomy (NCBI): domain Eukaryota; kingdom Viridiplantae; phylum Streptophyta; class Pinopsida; order Cupressales; family Taxaceae; genus Torreya; species Torreya grandis. Next base: position 2,478,884 of record JARHVA010000327.1, read on the forward strand.
TTGACTTTACAAGTCCATACATGCTTATATTTTAACACATTTAGTCTTGTTGATTTTACATAAAAGTCCAGTTTCTAAGACCAAATAGTTATCTTACAAGGTTACACAAATAAATTTCACAAGGTTATTAGTACCACAACCTCAAAGAAGTGGTCAAAGGAACACTCAATCCAAGAGGTGACCATTTTGCATGAATATCCCACTGCCATCTTGTGGTGCTCATGGTGCATAACTCGAATGAGTTAGATGGCTACTTTATACAAAGGGGAGGAGTGGGTTTTTATCCTACATGAGACTCCATTCCCTATCCCATACCTAGTTTAATCATCATGGATATATTTTTCTCTTCACCCTAAACCTCATACTTGTATCAAATTTTAATGCTAGATCAGTGATTTGGGATCACACTAAATAATAAATTCACTATACCTTGGAAGATTTTTAGTTGATAGAGGCTGATTCTAGAAGGAAAACTAAATCACAAAGTGGTTCATGATCACACCACATCATAAAATCATATACATAAATAATATTAATATCAATGGGTAATATGGGGGTTCATAACTAATTAAATTCACATAAAAGAAAGAATTTATAAGTTTACATGGTTAATATAATCAATAAAGTGTAAAATGTGTTCACATATGTAATAATTTACATGTACTAAAAGAAAAATAATATTATGTCACACATCTAAATCTAGAGGTTTGGTAAATTATGCCAAGGTATTTTCACATCACACCACTTGAACACATAGGTAAGTGAAGCACAAAGGTCCATGGTCCTCATCGTTCTACTTGATGTCCAATTCTCATCTAGGATGACACAAAATATCCAACATATAACATCATGTATAGTTTCAAGGATCTCAAGTTCATCAACACCTTATTTTAAGGAAGGGTGAGTTCTAACATAACCCATAAATTTATATCCATGAGTCTCAAAAAGTTACTAATAAATTTTGTACCTAATAGATTAGATGGCTCACATTACCTATTAATAATAAGAGATCCAAAAAACTTCTGTACTTGCTCAAACAAGTAAGTCACATTCATCCACTAGGTTGTCCAGGAATAAGATACATCCTTGAACCTCCCAAGAGTATTATACATCAATAATCATAAGATGACCTACTCATACAATCTATCAATGATCACCAAACATGGTTTCTTGATTCCAAAAATAAGCTCTATCATTATCCTTCCAATTGACTTATGTTAACAAGCCAAAGGTTGACTAAAAATGTTACTTTAATGCAACATAATCTTGGGAAAGGATGGACTTAGCCAAGGCTCTAGGTGAATATCATATCATCATCATCATAGAAAGTATAGTTCCCATAACCATAATTATAGCTATAATCACAAAAGACTTCCTCATGTATGTAAAATATATATCCATGAGTAACATAACATCCTCATGGAAGCCAAAACTCAACCCAAACTCAAATAATCATCCACATGGATGTGAAACATAACAAAGGGCATCATAACCTCCTTATGGGATTAAAACATACCCATGATCAAAATAACAACATCATGGAATCAAAACATATCCACACATTCAATAACTTCTAGCCTAGCCTTTTAGAGTGATGAAACTAAAAAATCCTTAATTTAACTCAAAGGGTCAATTATTCATGAAAAATCAAGCTTAAATTCAGATGTATACATATATCTTCAACACCTTAGTATCATGATGTATAATACTTATTCACTTATATGTTACAATGGTTATAATTCAGCCAACCATATAAGAGTTTTAAACCTAAAACCATGTCTAGACTTAGCTTATAAATCCATTACTTATAAAAAACAATGTTCCTAGAGAATTAGACACAAAACTTAGCAATTTATTTAATTTATTACAACTAATAAAGTGTAATAACACACATGCCAAGCAAAAACTTACAATTGCTTTTCCCAATTTTCAATAAATTATAACTATACATAAAACTTAGTTTATCCACAATGAGTGCTAATAAAATGAGAAAATAAGTAAGGAACATCACCTTGATTCTTTTATCGAGCCATAAAGGATCTAATATTGCCTTATGAGACAATTTATGTTTTATATCTCTAGCATGGCATAAATCAGTCAATTGAAGTGATATAAATATACTATTGTAAATACAATAGTTGCATACATACAATAGTTCAACATACCTTTACCAAGGTTTACCATCATGGCTCCCTAAAGGAAACTTTCCTTAAAACAACATTGATCAGCCAAGATTAACTTAAACTCATGGAGAAATTTTTACTATACTTAAAACCATGCAACTTATAAGAGGCATGCTAGTTCTTTAATTCTAGAATTGAACTCTTTCAACAACTAAACCAGATATTTAGTATCAAATAATAAATAATATAAATATTACCTATGAGGATAACAATGTTTATCACCATCATTCATGATTTATATCTCCTCAAAGGATCAAAACATTCCCCTCAAAAAAAGGAAAGTGCAAACTTGACTAATTTACTCAATTAAACCTGCTCCTTATACCCAATGTATCCCTCTAGGTTTGACTTAAAATCTTGGTATTCCCACAAAAATTTTAAGAGCGAAGAATTTAACACTTATCTCCCATTAAATCACCCATACAAGAAAATGGGAGACAAGTGAGGCTTGCTCAAACACAAGCAAAACCAAGAAGGGTTAACCTAACCAAGGCCAAGGTAGAGAGTAATGGCCATAATGGAAAATCAAACTTCCATCATATGAGTGTTATTCAACAACATCATCTTAATCACATGAGCTATCATACCTTGTAGGTTGATATCCTTATGTATACACACATTCATATATTAGCTACATCATCAACATTTTTACCTATGTAAATAAGCAACATGAACCTCTTGAGCTCCTTGATGCTTGGTCAATGACAACTAACACCCTTACTTACAACCTAGGTCCATTTGTATAACCCATCTCAGGTTGAGGTAAACATCTAGGGAACAGTTTTGAGATTACTTAGCACATGTTACTAATTCCAATCATGCCTTAAATGGATTATCAAGTTACTATAACCCTAATGAGGACTTCCTACTTTTTAGGCCACCCAGCCCTTGGATTTTATCAACATGAGCACCATTTGATCTAACCTTATCCTTGATTTGTAAATCATCAGATAACCAATTTAGGCATATTACCATTTCTAACCCTTACTTGGAATGGTAACTAGTAGTAACCTAATAACAAGAACAACTTAATTCAATTGTAAAATGAATTAACATTTATCTTAAATTTCAAGGAGAGATAAAATAAACATTGTTCTTAATAATAATCATAGCATAAGATCTAATACCAGATGAAATAACCCAATTTTTTTTAGGAATTAATAATAGAGTACACAACAAAACCATGTGTAGAACCCACTACACAACATACCATGCATGATGCATTCATCATGGTACTACAATAGATGAGTAAACAACCCTTAAATGGATTGGATGTGTTGGGTGAATATTTTGTCGTCAACTAACTGATGACAAAATGGGTATATCAACCACAACATAGGGATATTTACACCACAAAAAGTATGGGTTTACCAGATCTAGACGAAGTAAATCTCTCCTCTCATCAAGGGGAGGTTCCCTATAAATATTTACATGTTGGATATATATATATATATATATATATATATATATATATATATATATATAAAATTAAGCAAAAAATAACACATGGGGTGGTATAACAACATCTACATCTCTTTTTTCAGAAGTAATGTATAAAGAACAGAAAGAAGGATATCCTGATCCCTAGCTAATAACACTCATCTTCTTTTAGGAATGGTATTAAACGGGAAGCAAAAGATCACCTTAAGTAATAAAGTTCACAAGAACAATCACATAAGCACAAAGTCTTCCGTAGCTTCTTTCACCGATCTAGAATAGGTGTAATCGTAGAGTAAAACGAAGCAAAAAGTCTTTGCCTAAAAATATAAAAGATAACTGAATCTCAAAGATAAAATAAGCTCAAAGTCTATCCTCTACCTTTAAAAGTGCTCTCAGATAATATAAACACACCCACTTTGCTTATTAAATTAGATAAACAAGAGATTATCAGGAAAGAGAACACAAGAAACTATTTCCTAGACAACACAGATAACTTCAACACAAAGTCTGAAATAAGCCTACCTCTCATTCATTTAACAAAATATGATTTACAAGTTTGAGCACAAAGTCTCAAAAATTGCTTCAATTTCGGCAGAGTGTTTGCTCTCAATTTTTTCAAGATCATTTACAAATAAGGTCTCTACTATATATAGGGAGAAAATCCTCAAAAACTAGAAAATAATAAAATACAAAAATATCTCAGTCAAAGATGACTCATCTTTGACTTTGAGATATTTTTTCTAAAATATTTACATGTAATTACATCTTACAAAATTGCATGCACTTTTCACAAAACAAAAGTGCATAAGGAAATAGTGATGGATGCCTAAATTTCTATGCTGTCTGGCGCAACCATGTTCTTGGAGATGATTCTAGCTCTGATTAATGCATCCTTTAATGCTATGATGGCTTTAGCATGACCAGTTAACCTAGATTTTAGATTTTTCAAAGTTAACTGAGCGTCTAGAATATTGTCCATAGAAGACATTGAGAAGGATTTTTCTTCAAAATCTCTCCGAATCATCTCTTTGAAACTCTGAATAATTTCTTCCACCAAGAGGAACTAATTGTCCTTAGAGGTTAGGTCACAAGGCAGCTCTTCTAGTTTATTTAGTAGGCGTAGGTCACTCTTCTCACTAGCCTCCTTGAAAGCTTTGAGATCATCGATTAAATCTTTGAGTACCTAGATCCTGAAAATTAGTGACTCCTTGATCTCAACATAAGAGTCCTTGCTGGAGATGACATCGATAGATATCAAGGTGATTTTCTTCAGATCTTTCATCTCCTTCCATTTGCTAAGATCATTTTCTAAACTATCAATCTCTTGAGAGATAAGAGAGACAAAGTCATCTAACTCTGCTCTTACCTTCCTCATCTTACCCATCCTTTCTGCAACCTCTGATAGCAAAGAAACTCCTTGAGTATGCATTCTTTCAATATAATCCTCCAAGACTTTTCCCTTCAAGTAAGTCTTCTCTGCTTTTTAAATGACTGGGTCATCTATGGAGAAGGCCTCTGGAGTTGCTGCTTCAGGGGGAAGAGTGAACCTTCTTATTACTGCCATTAGCTGCTCTGTCTTGGCCTTGTAATAATCTTTCATCTCCTTCTCTCGGTCAAATTTTTGGACCATGATGTCCATAGTAGACTGAAGGTTGCTTTTCGCACCTTCATGAGTAACTTTGCTAAGTTAAACATGAGAGATGGAATAGTTTCTCATTTCGAAACCTTCAAGGGTTGCATCTTGTGGAGGCTTGGCAATTATCAGAAATTTCTGCCCTTTTTCCTCAACTAATTTCAAGAGGATCCTTGGCCTCTTAGGAGCTTTAGCTTTCACCAGCACTATTTTGCCAAAGTCAAAGTCATCTGGAGAGAAGGCCAACTTCTTTCTTTTAGGGGTGAAATCTGTCATCCAAGTTGGGAGAGAAGTATCTACTGTGGCAATGGTTCCCTCAATTGGTGTTACTGCGGTAGCTTCTACACTGCTAGTAGTGACAGTGGTCATAGTTGGAGTAACTAGCAAAATTGTACCAACTACTGATTTTGGCTCTTGTGTAGGGCTTTCTACCAAGTTGAAAGAAGGAGATGATAAAATTGGAATGGACCTAGAAGAGTGAGGAGAACCTCCAGAAGCACCCTGAGGATTTCCAAATATGACCTTGGAAGGAGAAGCGGCTCCGAAAGAGGGAACACTGATCAGAGAGATAGGAGAAGAGGGTGCCACAAGAGACTGAGGTGGAGAAGGAGAGACACTCTTGAGTGGTTGTGCTTCTTCTTGTGAAGGTAGAGGTTTAGTGCTTGGCTGTCCTATCGGCCAGTCATCTGTTTCCATTGGCTAAGTTGTCCGTGCCTGAGGGTTTTGTTCTTTAATTCCTTTAGCTACTGCTTGAGGCCCTTCAGTAGTCTTTGGCTTTTTGGAAACAAAGATGATTCTAGGCTTGTGAGGCCTAGAAGGGGAAGGAACATCACCTTTGTTCTTGGTCTTATTTTATACCTTCCTCTTCAACTCAGCTTGGTACTCAGCGTCTGATCCTATGATAAATTCTTTCAGTTGGATTTCTTTGGCTGTTAACCAATCATTGGTGTTAGCCAATATTGGTTTGAATCTTTTTCTCAGAGAAGTCAGCTCTTTTTGAGACCACTGAGTTGGATGAAGAGGGGAACCAACAACCTTTTCAGCCAGGTATCTGCTATTAATAATATTTCCATCATCGATCAGACCAGAGGAGATCTCTGCAAGTCCTAGATATTCGATCTGCTATAGGGTAAGCCTGCAAAAGTCCATTTTTTTGATTTCTTCAGCCATCCTTAGGTCGATCCAGATATTTTCAATCATGGGCTCATAGAATTGGGTTTTCCATATGATTTTGTCCTTGACTCCCCTGTAGTCAAATTTTTCTCTCCTCTTGAATGGTTTTAGAGTGACCATCTACATTTCTATTTCCATGACTTTGGCTTTGGCTGCTATTGGAATGGAATACCTGCCAATTTTGATTGGAAACCTGAAGCTTGGTTTCTTTAGCTCCATTTGTCTGGCATGCATGATAATCAGTTGTTGGCAAAGTTCCATTAGTACTACCTTATTTGAAGGGAATCTAGAGAGCATATAGGGGTAGCCTTGGAAAAATCCAACCCAAAGATAGCAAAAAGTGGGAAATTAAAGGAACATGCAGCTATAATCATTGACCACTATCCAAGCCTCGTCTGATACTTTCTTTTGCTCAAGTTGAGGGTCGAAGAGACATAGAAATACAGTGAAGAAGGCATCATTTATCCTTTTGAAATGGTGGGTTGATCCTTACAGAGTTAGCTGGGGGTAATATGAGTACACTGAGGTCATCTTTCTATCCCCCTCTATGGTTAAGCCCAGAAAAGTTCATATTGTGGCAGCTATGTACACAAGGTACGAAGTCATATAAAATTTGTAAGAAGTCTGTACCTTAGTTATCTGCTCATGGAGGGCATTGCTGATATGCTCTCCCCAAAAGATGACCTATTTGCCTTAGAGGATGATTTTAATGAATGGGTACATCCATTCATGGAACAGTGAAGAAGATGAGAGGCCTCGTACCCTATTGAGAAGGGTGATCAAGTCACCAACCTCCTCAATGAAGTCACTCCTTAGAAAGTTTTGTGGCCATCTTGATAAGTTGGTCTTGGGGGTCTTCAACCATTTGTAGTTCATTACTTTCTTTGCCCTCTCAGGGTCTTTGCCGTATTTCTTCTGGGCATCCACGAAGTCAATCTTGGTTACTTCGGTGGCTGGAGGGCACATGAAAACTTTATCGATGAATTTGGGATCCAGCCGAATCACCACATTATCGCTGGCATCTGAGACTGACCTGGTCTCTTTGTTGTAGAAGCGGGCACATTGGAGAATGAACTTTTTATGATGTGCTACCACCAAAAAAGTGGCCACCAAGTGGATGTTACTCTCGACGATCCTCTTTATCCTGGTGCTTGGGTTCGTCACCTTTGTTCAAGCTATGAATTCAGCCATGTCCACATGGCCAATTTTGGTGTCCCAGATGTCATCGACATTTGAGGAGACTAACGTGAGTGGGAAGATGCCCTAATATTTGTATTTCATGGTCTTCACCTTTTTCAAAGACACTTCAGACATGGGAACTGGTTTTGGTCGAACATGTGTCGATGAGCAAGAGTTCTCTAAAGGTACTGTAGACATGATTACAAGATTAGAGGAAAGTGGATGAATGGGGAAAATGCAATTTAAGTGATCATGGTCAATGGAGGTCACTTAAAAAAGATGGGTTGGAAAAAGGACCAAAAAATGAGGAAGAAAGGGAAAGAAAAAGATAACATAGAAAATCCTCTGGAGTTAGGAAAATCTGGAGGAGGGATGCACGGGCGGCAAAATTTGTCGCCCCTACAGGTTGGAGTAAAAAAGATGCAAGGGCGGTGAAATTTGCTGCCCATGCATGTTCAACCTGCACAGGCAGTGAATTTTGCCGCCCTTGTAGGGTAGAGGAGAAAGAGGTAGGGGCGGTGAAATTCACTGCCCCTACAGGAAAGGACTGCACAGGCGATGAAATTCACCGCCCTTATAGGAAAAGAAAGAAACATGAAGGGGTGGCAAAATTCGCTGCCCCTGTAGGTAAGGACTGCACGGTAGGGGACGTGAGGGTGGTAATTTTCACCACCCCTACGCACAAGGATTGCTTAGGCAGTGAAATTCGCCACCCTTGTAGCTAAAAAGGCTTGGGGGCTGAGGCACAGGTGGAAAAATTCACCATCCAAAATGGCATTGAGAGGAAACTCATGGGTAAAGGAGAGGGATGGCATTTTAAGTCATCTCCAGGTAGGTAGGCATGGAAGGTTGACCGGGGGGGAAGGGACTCAAGAAGAAAACAACAAAAACTCAAAATAAAATGAAAAGAAGAAAAAGATGCTAAGATAGAAGAATGAAAGGTGATAAAAACTAAAAACAAGACCTACCTAAAAATTTGTGCACGCCACAAGGTCAAACCCACCAAATCACACTTCAAGTCATTCGCTAGATCATCCAAATGCGAAGGGTACGAGGAGAGTAGAAATCAATGAGAAGAAATAGGGTTCAAATCAGTTTATATGGGGTGAAAAACAACCCCAACAATCTGTCGCATGTGATAATAAATGCCATGCACAAAAATTGAGGCATGTTTGGGTGGTAAAATTTGCCACCCTTGCATGTTTTGGTGAGTTCAAATGCAGGGGTGACAAAATTTGCTGCCCTTGCAGGTCAAGATGCAAGGGTGGCAAAATTTGCTGCCCTTGCAAGAAAAATATAGGGGCGGCAAAAATTACCGCCCTTGCTTTACAAAGGTCAAAATGCATTGGAGGCAAAATTTGTCACCTGTGCACAAAATAAAAGAAAAGACCAACTCTGGAAGAGGCAGTCTAGGGGAGGGGTTCCTTGGTCACAACGAGATCGTAACCACTCTCACGTTCCTAGGCCAAGATGAGAATGAATTCAAAACTCATCTCAAAAACAAACTTAGAGAGACAAAAGATGAAACAGACAAGTTTCGTAGGGGGTTGTTCTCAAAAATAGGCTAATTCGATTTTGGAAACAACAGCTGGCTCCTATTGGGGAACTTCTGTTAATCAAATTGATTAGCAAGAGTAGAAACCAGTCTCTAAGTGCCTTTATCCAAGCCATTGGGCTATGGAGTCAGACTAAAAATGAAAGAAAAATAGACAAAACATAAAAATTGTACATATATACAAATGGACTTCTTTAAGCCTCAAAGATTGAACAGCTTCAGATGTTGTCCACTGTGAGGTAGTGCAAATGGTGTTCCATCTTGGTACTCCAGCAAGAAGCTAGCCTTACCACAGAGCTGTCGAATGGTGAACGGGCCTCTCCACAGGGAGTCGAATTTGCCATGCATCTCTTTTGGTTCTCACCTCTTATCCCACAACAAGACTTGATCTCCAACTTAGAATTCATGAACTTTAGCTTTCTTATCAAAGAGTGCCTTCACCTGGTTCTGATGTTCCTTAATCCGATCCACTACCATAGCTCGATGCTCATTTAGCTCATTTAGACACATGATTCTTTTGTTGACCGAGCTTTCGAAGGTTGAGTCTTCGATTGCTTTAGTTAACCTAAGCGCTGGCAGCTCAAGGGTGATGGGGATTTCTGCATTTAAACCATAAAGAAGCTGGAAAGGGGACATACCTATAGCCCTTTTGGGTGTTATTCTATCCAACCATAAAGCATCATACAATGCTTTGTGCCACATTCTCTAATTGTCGTCCACCAACTTTCTGATAATAGTGACCAAGTTCTTGTTACTTGATTCTACTTGGCCATTTCCTTAAGGGAAATAATCTAAAGTATGGGATAAGATAATCCCATAATAAAAATAGAATTGAATAATTTCATGTGATGAAAAATAGGCTACATTATCTGTTACGATCTTTAGTGGGACCCCAAACCTAGAGATGATATTTTCTTTGAGAAAGCTGCATACCACTTCAGACGTAGCATGCTTGGTTGGGATGGCCTCCACCCACTTAGTAAAATAATCTGTTGCCATGAGGACATAATCATGTCCGACACTTGAAGATGGGTTGACTACCCCAATGAAGTCAATACCCCACTGTTGAAATGGTTCCTCGATCACTACCGGCTTGAGAGGCAATGCAGGAAGCTTAGGCTTTCCAATGAATTATTGGCACAATTCACACCTATGCACCCATTTGTAGGTATCCTTAAAAAAGTGTGGGCCAATAATACCTTGCTCGTAGAATTTTGTGCACTATCACTGGTGTAGAAAAATGTCCCCCACAAGCTAGATTATGAAAAGATTCTAAGAGTCTTTTTTGTTGCGCCTTGTCAACACAACGAAGAAATGCCCCATCCCAATTTCTCTTGTAAAGACCATTGTCCCACAGAACGTAACCAACTACTTTCAATTTAATATTCCATTTCTCTTTAAAATAAATATGAGTGGGACACTCACCATATGTCAGAAAATGAGCAATGTCAGAATACCACTCATCAGTAGTGGCAATAAAGAGGACCATAGGCATGCCTTCGATCTCTACTTCTTCACTTTTTGCTTCACCTAGAATGTTGTTGGCAATCAACTGACAAAGACCCTTTCCCTGTACGAGTTTGGTTGGTTTGATGTCCAGATCAAACTCCTAAGTTTTGGCAATTCAGTTACCTCTCTTCGTACTAAACTCCTGCTGAGTCAAAATAGATTTTACTATTGTGTCTGGTACGAGAACTTTAGTGTGAGAGTTCATGATATAAAACTTGAAATGCTTGACTGCTTTGACCACAGCGTATGCATGCTTCTCCATAAGGGAATATTTTAGCTCATGATCCTTGAGTGGACAACTCATGAATGAGATAGGAGATTCTGCACCTTATAGATTTTGCTAGACCAAAATAGCCGATAGTGTATGTTCAGAGGCATAACTATATATTTTAAAACTTTTAGTATAATCTGGACATACCAAGACTGGTGCATGGGCGATTGCTTCCTTAATCTCTTTGAATGTTGATTTAACCTTAGCAGTCCACCTAAATGTAGCATTGTCCTTCATCATGTTGACAATGTGACAGGTTTTCTCAGCAAACTCAGGAATAAACCTTCGAAAAAAAGTCACCTTTCCAAAGAAAGAGTGAACTGTGGTCTTGTTGGTAGGTAGAGTAAGTTCATGGATGGATTTGACTCTTTCTAAATAAATTATAATACCTTCTCAAGACACGATGTGTCTGAGAAGTTTTCCTTCAGTTACTCTAAAGATAGATTTCTTTGGGTTTAAAGAGATACCGTTTTGACGACAACATTCCAATATCTTTTGCAAATGGTGAACATGCTCAGAACGATGTTTTGAAAACACTATCAAATCATCCAGGTATACTACAATGAATTTTCCCATCTCATCTTTGAAATCGAGATCCATCACCCTTTGAAATGTGGCATCAACATTTATCAGACCAAATGACATTTTCGATAAGTGAATGTGCCCCAAGGTGTGGTGAACGCTGTCTTGTGCTGATCTACTTTTCCGACTTCGACCTGATTGTACCTTGAAAAACCATCTAGCATTGATAACATTTCTAAACCTTTTACCATTTTCAGAACTTGATCCATGATAGGAAGGGGGTAGTTATCTTTTAAAGATATCTGGTTTAAGTTTCTAAAATTGACACAGATTCAAATTTCACTATTCTTCTTCCTAACATGCACTATATTGGCAATCCATGTTGAGTGATGGATTGGAAAAATTATTCGGGCGTCAAGCATCTTTTGTATCTCAGTTAAAATAGTACCTGAGATTTTTGAGTTATATTGCTTGGATTTTTGCTTGTAAGGTACAGAGTTAGCCTTCAGAGGGATGTCGTGACGAATGTCATTTGGCCTGAGTGATTTCAGATCATTGTAGGAATAGGCCATTACATCTATATATTGGCAAAGTAAACTAGCAAGCTTAAATCTCTCCTCGAGAGTGCAACATTTTCCAATGTTTACCATTTTAGGATTTTGCTTGGTACTCAAGTTTACCTGATCAAAATCTTGAGAGGAGTTGGAAATCGTTCGCTGTTGTTTAATAAACCTGTCATGGTTATCAAACAAATTCTCTAGTGAAACTAGGCCTTTGGGAATATTATTCCCCTTAAGTAGTAAAAAATCCTCCCCTGTATTCATATTTGGCTCAAGAGTTACTTCACATTCTCAGAGTTCACTACCTTCAAAATGCAGTTGTTCAAAACTGTCCTTTTGCTCTAAGAAGGCAATGATTTGATCATCGTTGTTAAATACTTGCCAATGGCCGACATTATCGGGTACACTTGGCCGAAAGATCAGCTCGATAGTGTACTTGTCTCCCTTAAAGTCTGGGTGAGGGACTAAGAGGGTAGCAGAGACAGCGAATGCATCCACTTGGTCATTGAATTCCCTTAGAATGACAGAGATGTTGAAAGTGTCAAAATTTTCAATTTGATCCCAGACCAAATTGTGATAGTGGTGCAACCTTTCATTTTTCATTTGATAAAGGTTCTTTACTTGGCAGACTATCAACTCAGCGTCCCCTTTAGCATGGAGTAGCCTAATGCCTTTTTCTTTGGCAGCGTGTAGTCCAAGCAATAGGGACTCGTACTTAGCCGTGTTGTTGGTATTATTGAACTGTAATTTGTAAGACAGAGGAATAATGTCTCCCTGAGGAGGTACCAACACAACTCTAGCTCCCAAACTAGTAGAAGAGCAGCTGCCATCAAATTCTAAGGTCCATACCTCATTAGACACTGCCTTTCCTTTGAAAACTCCTTCATTTAGGGAAAGAGGTTCTTCCATGTGTTCATTTTGATTTGTCAATTTTTCTATTGTGCCAGCTAAACACAATCTCAAGTCATTACCCGTAAGAGTTTCATCAGATGTCTCATGGGTTCCATCTGTAGATAGGAAGTAGTTGCCCATGCCCGAGGACTCAAATAAAATTTGAGCTTCTGGTGTTGACGATCGGGTAACTACATACCTTGCTTCTTTTTCAAGAAGCAACTTCTTCATGACACCTTGAACTGGAATCCTTGCTTTCGATAAGTCCATATTTAGTTCACCTCCAACATCTTTGCAAAAATTTTGCCCAAGTAGGATGCCGTAAGATGCTGTAACATTGGCCACTAAAACCGTCATTTTTATCCACTTTTCTGGAAAAGTCGTGAAGGCATATTGAGCATCTTTTAGTTGACCAAGGAGAGGGACTTGCTTATTTTCCATGGAAAAACACCTCCTAAAAGTTTTGGTCAAAGTCAGGCCAAGAGAATCCACCACTTTCACAGGCATGACATTATCTGAAGCTCCAGAGTCTATAATACAATTAATTAGTTTATAACCATTTATAAGTAGGGAAACATAAAAAGGTTCTATTTTCTTGAGAGCGATAAGAGGAGTCACAACAAAATTGTTTTGGGCTGATTTATCTTTAGGGGGATCATGAATGGCCTTCAAAGAATCTTGTCCTATGGGGATGGCATTGTTTTTCATATATTCTGCTAACCTATCAAACTATTCTGGGTTAGCCCTCAAATATTCAACCTCTGTCATTTGAATTTTAGTCTTTCTAGCATGATCAATTATATCAAATAATTGAAAAGAACTTGCAACAGAGGAAGAGAGTCCATCATCAGGGACTTTAATAGGTGTGGCATTGGTCTGGGAAACGAAAGTGGAAGGTATGGCGTGGTTGGAGGTACTTACTTTTTTATGGGTTACTTGATCCTTTGATTGTGGAGGCAATGGGGTCCCTCGTTTGGCAATGGAAACCGATTGTCAGGGTTCCTCCTCTGCCCTTCCTTTGTCAGTCTGTGAAGTCGACTGATTTTGAGATATGGTGAAAACATCATAAGATCCATCTAAACCCTCCCCTTTACTTCCAGCTTTGTCCAAGTAATCTAGAAAATTGATATTGGATTCACCAGCTAATTCTTCTTCCTGCTCATCAAAGAGATTAACATCTTCTTGGCAGTCCAACTGAGGTTGAAATGAATTATCGTGCTCAGTCTCTAGGTTACTGACCACTGAATTGGTAGGTACTGCTTCAATGGCCAATCTCCCTAGAGGGGGAGGTAGGTGATTGGATTGCCCTTGGTTCCGAGTAGCATTACCCTGATATTGTTGATCCTGGAATGTTCTCCTGGGTGCATCTCAATAGGTAGGAGTAAAACATACCTTGGGCTATTTGCTTCTTCAAAGCTATCAGTTCATTCGTCAATTTCTACACCATAGGATCTGTCGTACCTGAAGAACTTTTAGCAGATGAAGAGAATTTATTTTTACTAGGGTCTTTTCTAATCTTACCTACCAGGATAAGATCATCCTCAATCTCAGTAGCCAAAATTTGAGCTAAGTTTAGATCCATAGGGCCAGCTCGCCTCAATAGGAAACTTAATTTGGGAAGCTGTGAATTGATAAAAAAACACTTGAGATTTTCCGGCGTGGGCTGAGCCATAGTTGGAATCCGATTTCTCAACTTGTTGAAATTAGCTATGAAATCCCTCATGGGTTCCTGGGATTCTTTTTTCAACTGTGTTCGCTGAGCCAATAAAGCGTGTGCATCTTCAGCAAGTTTAAACCTAGCTTCAAATCTGGACTTGAGCATATCCCAGTGTATTACTGACCCAGCTTACAGGTGATAGAACCAATCTGCGGTGACTCCTTGCAAAGTTTTCACAAAAAGCCTAATTGTTACATCCTCAAATTCCATGCTGATCATGCCACATGCTATGGAGAAAGTGGAAATATGCTTGTCGAGATGAACCTTTCCATCGCCAAAAAACTTAGATTTTTTTTTCTAGAACTACGAGGTAGTTCATGCAGAGGTGCAGTCAAATTGAGAGGACCAAATGAATTACCCCATGGGCCTTGAGCCATTATGTTAGAATGATTAAATGGTGGGATAACAAACCTTGGTGGGGTATTTATAGGTAGGGTGCGATTAACAACAGGAAAAGAAGCTCTACCTTGTGTCGGTGACCTGATAAGGTTAGGAGGAAAACTCCTAGAATGTTGGAGGAAAGGTGATGGAGGAAAGAGATCAAAGTTGCTTTGCTACGCCAACTCAAACACAGGGTCAAAAACACCCTTAGATCTCTGGCTTCTGGTGTAGCGTGGAGTTGCTAGATTTTAAATGGAAAAGGCACTGAAACTACTTCAAGTTAGAGCTTGCGGCTTCAAAATGCACATTCGTAATCCCTAGTAGAGTCACCAAAAAACTGTTGGGTGAATATTTTGTCATCAACTAACTGATGACAAAATGGGTATATCAACCACATCATAGGGATATTTACAACACAAAAAGTATGGGTTTACCAAATCTAGACGAAGTAAATCTCTCCTCTCATCAAGGGGAGGTTCCCTATAAATATTTACATGCTGGATATATATATATATATATATATATATATATATATATATATATATATATATATATATATATATATATAAAATTAAGCAAAAAATGACACATGGGGTGGTATAACATCATCTACATTTTTTTTTCAGAAGTAATGTATAAAGAACAGAAAGAAGGATATCCTGATCCTTAGCTAACAACACTCCTCTTCTTTTAGGAATGGTATTAAACGGGAAGAAAAAGATCACCCAAAGTAATAAAGTTCACAAGAATAATCACATAATCACAAAGTCTTCCGTAGCTTCTTTCACCGATCTAGAATAGGCGTAATCGTAGAGTAAAACGAAGCAAAAAGTCTTTGCCTGAAACTATAAAAGATAACTGAATCTCAAAGATAAAATAAGCTCAAAGTCTATCCTCTACCTTTAAAAGTGCTCTCAGATAATATAAACACACCCACTTTGCTTATTAAATTAGATAAACAAGATATTATCAGGAAAGAGAACATAAGAAACTGTTTCCTAGACAACACAGATAACTTCAACACAAAGTCTGAAATAAACCTGCTTTTCATTCATTTAACAAAATATGATTTACAAGTTTGAGCACAAAGTCTCAAAAATTACTTCAATTTCGGCAGAGTGTTTGCTCTCAATTTTTTCAAGATCATTTACAAATGAGGTCTCCACTATATATAGGGAGAAAATCCTCAAAAATTAGAAAATAATAAAATACAAAAATATCTCAGTCAAAGATGACTCATCTTTGACTTTGAGATATTTTTTCGAAATATTTACATGTAATTACATCTTAAAAAATTGCATTCACTTTTCACAAAACAAAAGTGCATAAGGAAAGAAGAAAAAAGAAGGGAAAAAATTTAGTTCTTGTTGCCAGATTTTTTCATATGGCCATCATACATAGTGATGGATGCCTAAATTTCTACGCTGTCTGGCACAACTGTTTTCTTGGAGACAATTTTGGCTCTGATTAATGCATCCTTCAATGCTGTGATGGCCTTAGCATGACCAGTTAACCTATATTTTAGATTTTCCAAAGTTAACTGAGCATCTAGAATATTATTCACAGAAGACATTGAGAAGGATTTTTTTTCAAAATCTCTCCGAATCATCTCTTTGAAACTATGAATCATTTCTTTCGCCAGGTGGAACTGATTGTCTTTAGAGGTTAGGTCGCAAGGCAACTCTTCTAGTTTATTTAGTAGGCGTAGGTCACTCTTCTCACTAGCCTCCTTGAAAGCTTTGAGATCATCAATTAAATATTTAAGTACCTGGATCCTAAAAATTAGTGACTCTTTGATCTCAACGTAAGAGTCCTTACCGGAGATGACACTGATAGATATCAAGGTGCTTTTCTTCAGATCCTTCATCTCCTTCTATTTGCTAAGATCCTTTTCTAAACTATCAATCTCCTGAGAGATAAGAGAGACAAAGTCATCTAACTCTGCTCTTACCTTCCTCATCTTACCCATCCTTTTTGCAACCTCTGATAGCAAAGAAACTCTCTAAGTATGCATTCTTTCAATATAATCCTCCAAGACTTTTCCCTTCAAGTAAGTCTTCTCTGCATTTTAAATGACTGGGTCATCTATGGAGAAGGCCTCTGGAGTTGCCGCTTCAGGGGGAAGAGTGAACCTTCTTATTACTGCCATTAGTTGCTCTATCTTGACCTTGTAATAATCTTTCATCTCCTTCTCTCGATCGAATTTCTGGACCATGATTTCCATAGCAGACTGAAGGTCACTTTTCAAACCTTCATGAGTAACTTTACCAAGTTCAACACGAGAGATGGAATAGCTGCTCATTTTGAAACCCTCAAGGGTTGCATCCTGTGGAGGCTTGGCAATTTCCAAAAAATTTTGCCCTTTTTCCTCGACCAATTTTGAGAGGATCCTTAGCCTCTTAGGAGCTTTAGCTTTCACTGACACTATTTTCCCAAAGTCGAAGTCATCTGGAGAGATGGCCAACTTCTTTCTTTTAGGGGTGAAAGCTGTCATCCAAGGCAGGAGAGAAGTATCTACTGTGGCAATGGTTCCCTCAGCTAGTGTTACTGCGGCAGCTTCTACACTGCTAGTAGTGACAGTGGTCATAATTGGAGTAACTGGCAAAACTGTACCAACTACTGATTCTAGCTCTTATGTAGGGCTTTCTGTCAAGTTGAAAAGAGATGATAAACTTGGAATGGACCCAGAAGAGCGAGGAGAACCTCCAGAAGCACCCTGAGGATCACCAAATATGACCTCGGAAGGAGAAGCGGCTCTGGAAGAGGGAACACTGATCGAAGAGATAGGAGAAGAGGGTGCCATAGGAGACTGAGGTGGAGAAGGAGAGATGCTCTTGAGTGGTTGTGCTTCTTCTTATAAAGGCAGAGGTTCAGTGCTTGGCTATCTTGTCGACCGGTCATATGTTTCCATTGGCTAAGCTGTCTGTGCTTGAGGGTTTTGTTCTTCAATTCCTTTAGCTGTTGCTTTAGGCCCTTCAGTAGTCTTTGGCTTTTTGGAAACAAAGATGATTCTAGGCTTGTGAGGCCTATAAGGGGAAGGAACATCACCTTTGTTCTTGGTCCTATTTTTCACCTTCCTCTTCAACTCAGCTTGGTACTCAGCTTCTGATCCTGTGATAAATTCTTTTAGTTGGATTCCTTTGGCTGCTAACCAATCATTGGTGTTAGCTAATATTGGTTCAAATCTTTTTCTCAGAGAAGTCAGCTCTTTCTGAGACCACTGAGTTGGAGAAAGAGGGGAACCAGCAACCTTTTCGGCCAGGGATCTGCTATTGATAATATTTTTGTCATCGATCAGACTAGAGCGGATCTCTGCAAGCCTTAGATATTTGATTTACTCTAGGGTCAGCCTGCAAAAGTCCATTTTTTTTATTTCTTCGGCCGTCCTCAGGTCGATCCAGATATCTTCAATCATGGGCTCATGGAACTAGGTTTTCTATCTAATTTTGTCCTTGACTCCCCTGTAGTCAAATTTTTCTCTCCTCTTGAATGGTTTTAAAGTGACCATCTGCATTTCTATTTCCATGACTTTGGCTTTGGTTGCTGTTGCAATGGAATACCTGCCAATTTTGATTGGAAACCTGAAGCCTGGTTTCTTTAGCTCTATTTGTCTGGCATGTATGACAATCAGTTGTCAGCAAAGTTCCATTAGTACTAACTTATTTGAAGGGAACCTGGGGAGCATATAGGGGTAGCCTTGGAAAAATCCAACCCAAAGATAGTAGAAGGTGGGAAATTGAAGGAACATGTAGCTATAATCATTGACCACTGTCCAAGCCTCATCTGATACTCTCTTCTACTCAAGCTAAGGGTCGAAGAGACATAGAAATATGGTGAAGAAGGTGTCATTTATCCTTTTAAACTGGCGGGTTGATCCTTGTAGAGTCAGATGGGGGTAATATGAGTACACTAGGGTTGTCTTTCTATTCCCCTCTATGGTTAAGTATGAAAAAGTTTACATTGCGGAAGCTATGTACACAAGGTACGAAGTCATATAAAACTTGTAAGAAGTCTATACCTTAGCTACTCATGGAGGGCGTTGCTGATGTAGTCTCCCCAAAAGATGATTTGTTTGCCTTGGATGATGATTTTAATGAATGGGTACATTCATTCATGGAACAGTGAAGAAGACGGGAGGCCTCGTACCCTGTTTTGAAGGGTGATCAAGTCACCAACCTCCTCAATGAAGTCACTCGAAAAGTTCTGCGGCCATCTTGATAAGTTGGTCCTGGGGGTCTTCAACCATTTGTAGTTCATTACTTTCTTTGCCCTCTCAGGGTCTTTGTCGTATTCCTTCTGGGCGTCCACAAAGTCAATCTTGGTTACTTTGATGGATGGAAGGCACATGAAAACTTTATCAATGAATTCGGGATCTAGCTGAATCACCACATTGCTGCTGGCATCTGAGACTAACCTGGTCTCTTTGTTGTAGAAGCGGGCACACTAGAGAATGAACTATGTATGATGTGCTGCCACCGGAAAAGCGGCCACTAGGTGGATGTTACTCTCGACTATCCTCTTTATCTTGGTGCTTAGATTTGTCACCTTTGTTTGAGCTATGAATTCGGCCATGTCCACGTGGCCAATTTCAGTGTTTCGGATGTCATCGACATTTGAGGAGACTGACGTGAGTGAGAAGATGCCTTGATATTTTTATTTCATGGTCTTCACCTTTTTTAGAGACGCTTCAGACATGGGAACTAGTTTTGGTCAGACAGGTGTCGATGAGCAAGAGTTCTCTGAAGGTACTGCAGACATGATTATGAGATTAGAGGAAAGTAGATGAATGGGAAAAATACAATTTAAGTGATCATGGTTAATGAAGGTCACTTAAAAAGTCCAAGTTGAAAAAAGGACTAGAAAATAAGGAAGAAAGGGAAAGAAAAAGACAACACAAAAAAATCTTTCAGAGTTAGAAAAATCCAGAGGAGGGATGCACGGGTGGCAAAATTTGCCGCCCCTATAGGTTGGAGTAAAAAAGATGCAAGGTCGGTGAAATTCACCACCCATGCATGTTCAGCCTGCACAGGCGGCAAATTTTGCTGCCCTTGTAGGTTAGAGGAGAAAGAGGTAGGGGAAAAAAATTTGCCACCCCTATAGGAAAGGACTACACAGGCAATGAAA
Source organism: Torreya grandis (assembly GCA_037957365.1). NCBI lineage: Eukaryota > Viridiplantae > Streptophyta > Pinopsida > Cupressales > Taxaceae > Torreya > Torreya grandis. The sequence goes on from JARHVA010000327.1 coordinate 2,499,022, forward strand.
TTTGCCACCCTTGCAGGAAAAGAAAGAAACATGGAGGGGCGGTGAAATTCACCGCCCTTGTAGGTAAGGACTGCACGGTAGGGGATGCAAGGGCGATAATTTTTGTCGCCTCTGCACACAAGGATTGCTTGGGCGGCAAAATTCACTGCCCTTGTAGCTAAAAAGGCTTGGGGGCCCATGCACGGGTGATGAAATTCACTGCCCAAGATGGCATTGAGAGGAAACCCATGGGTAAAGGAGAGGGATGGCATTTTAAGCCGTCTCCAGGTAGGTAGGCATGGAAGGTCGACTAGGGGGAAGGGACTCAAGAAGAAAATAACAAAAACTCAAAATAAAATGAAAAGAAGAAAAAGATGCTAAGATAGAAGAAGGAAAGATGATAAAAACTAAAAACAAGACCTACCTAAAAATCCTCGCATGCCACAAGGTCAAACCCACCAAATCATACTTCAAGTTGTTCACTAGATCATCTTGATGCGAAGGGCAGGAGGAGAGGAGAAAGCAATGAGAAGAAATGGGGTTCAAATCGGTTTATATGGGGTGAAAAACAACCCCAACAACCCACCGCGTGTGGTAATAAATACCATGCATAGAAACTGAGGCATGCTTGGGTAGCAAAATTTGTCGCCCTTGCATGTTTTGGTGAGTTCAAACCCAGGGGCAGAAAAATTTGCTGCCCTTGTAGGTCAAGATGCAAGGGCAACAAAATTTGTCGCCCTTCCAAGAAAAATGCAGGGGCGGCAAAAATTGACGCCTTTGCTTTACAAAGGTCAAAATGAATTGGAGGCAAAATTTGCTGCCTGTGAACGAAACAGAAGAAAAAACCAACTCTGGAAGAGGCAGTCTAGGGGAGGGGTTCCTTGGTCGCAACGAGATCATAACCACTCTCACGTTCCTAGGTCAAGATGAGAACGAATTCAAAACTCATCTCAAAAACAAACTTAGAGAGACAAAAGATGAAACAGATAAGTTTCGTAGGGGGTTATTCCCAAAAACAGGGTAATCCGATTTTGGAAACAACTGGATAAATGAGATACTTATGCAAGAATGATTATCACTAGAGGATTTCATAGAGAAAGGGGTTGACTAAAGTATGATGCACTATTTGAGGGGCATTAGTGTAAGGATCCACACTAATAATCTCTAAACCTTTAAAAGGCACTTGGTTTTCCCCATCAGACCACCTAAGGATCCTTAGCCTAATATAATCATCTAATAACCCTATATGATTATGAATTGGCAACTCATGAGGCAAGAAGGTTCTCTCAAGCCCTTAGGTATCATTAAAATAAGGTTACTGGCCTAGGGTAATATTTATCATAACAAAAAGTCATCTTATTTGATATTATTAATTATATATTATTGATAAAAAGGAGGCACCATAATAGGTATAATAAGTCCTAAAAGGATAATGAAATTTACCATCAAGCCAAGACTTAACTTATGCCAACCTTGAAATATTTACCATGGGCATTAGATAACCCCATACCTTTAACCAAAATGAACTTTAAACATTCACCAAGTAAGAGTTAACATGCTAAAAAGGACACAATATCCTTAACCATCTCATTAAAAAAACAAAGACTCATCTATTTGAGATTGATACCTGATATAAGATAAGCACTAATTATTATGATGAACCATCATTCATAGTGCTACCAAGTTAGGATTATATAAATGGATTCCTAACCATAGGATCCTATTACTAATTAGTCCTCAAATTCTTGAGTTAAGAACAAGTAAATAATTTATTAAATATGAATCATGTCATAAAACACCATAATTTATGCCATCAAGACATTAATAACTTCATGGAATAAGCCAGCTATGGCTATATTTATAAAAAGACAGCTATCACATCACATACTAATTGCACATGGACAACCATGAATTCTAAGGAGTAATGTGCTAAAATTAAAAGTAACATTGAGCACTAGAGATTTAAACCACAATTCAAGTTAATAACCATTAATCATGATTGATCTCATATAATCACAAGTTAAGAACAATACATTTATTAACTTGATATTTGAATCCAAAATCTCCCATGCTTGTAATCCCATAGATAATATGTTTAGATTAACATCCAATATCAGTAAATGTAGTATCATGTCACATAGGCATACATTAATCTTGATACATAGATTAATGTGGTAAAGTGAGCAACTAAAATATTATCAAAATTACAAGTTTCACAAAAGAAATCATAAAGAAATGTGGCAAAAATACATTTTCAACATTAACTGATTTACCTTGACATAGCCAACATATATACATACATATATTTATATTTAACCATATTCACTTAATTGCTTAATCAGTAAGTGTACATGAGATTTAAATTATCAGTATATATAAATAATACCACAAGAACCTCACAACTAACAAATAGGTAGAGGGTAACATAATAACTTCCCAATCAAGATTTAATAGCCTGTTGCCAACAATCTTGGTGGCAACTAAGGTTTGAAATAAGAGATAACCTTATCTCCTCAAATTGGTCAAGGATTTAATAAATTATCATATCATCATATTGAAGTTATAATTTACCACTATATAAGCATTCTTATCAAAATTTCTTGACAAATCATCTAATAACCTTTCTCAATAGTTCCTTAGACAAGATATTGCTTATGTCTTGATCTAATTCACCAAGGTCAATATATTTAGGATTTTACAACTCAAGTTTAAAATATAATAAGTTATAAAGCTAAATATATGTATACATATTTATATCCAAATACCAATGTATAAGAAAGTAGGTATGATCTTACTTATGCATTCATACTTGAACATATCTGACAAATTAAAACTATTGCTTTAAATAAAATTAATGCAAACATCCATAAATGATATTAAGATAACTAATCATTTTAAAAGTATTGTTTTATTACAAATTAAACCCATATATTTAATTTACTTTATGAGGTCCACATGAATGATACTTTTCTTTTGATACAAGTGAACTACCCAACAAGTTTACAATGAAGTATCATGAAATTAACATCCTAATATCATATCAATCACTTCCAAACCATTGCACTCAATAACTAAACTATGCCATATAGTATCCCTTGACCATAAAATCATAAAAAGCAACAAGAATATGAAGTGGACCACAAGATTTTAGCACCTGCATTAAGACCATTTGTAGAGTGTGTCAGCATAAAGTAACAAGGTTACACTTTTCTTGATAGACATTTTGAAAATTTTCTAATTTCTAAGTAACATAGAAATGTGAAAATAATAAATTTTTTGATTTCACTTTAATATCATTGGGTTATTTACCCCAATTTCCATTAAGGAAAAGGGCTAATGTATGATCAAATTTTCATTTTCAGATTATTGAAGATCAAATCAAGTGTAACCAACAATCACAAGAATTTATTACAGCCCTAGCTTTAAACCATAAATACTAAAACATGGGAATAAAAAAACATTAAATTTCATGAACTAAATGACATTCTCTAAACACAATTTTTTTTTAATGAATAAAAGTATTAGGTAAACAATTATATAACCTATGTGTTAGACATTTGCTAAATGTGATGTATTCCTTATGAACTTCAAAATGAATCAATTCAACATCTATCTAGAAAATAATTTTGACTTATCATACAAAAATACTTGATTATATACTTCCTCTATTTTTTGGTTTCAAGGTCCAACCATTAATAGTCCAAATATCCCTTGATTAGTACTTTACAAAAAATCATCACATATAGAGGAGATGTGTATAGTCTATTGTATAGTTTTATGTATTTTTTTGAGTGATAGGTTCCATATATATATATATATATATATATATCTTATTTTACCACAATTAAGTCACAATTATTACAATACATCTCTTATCATATTAAGAAGGAAATAAAATAAAATTGTATATGCTAAAATGTATGTAAAAAATGATGTATTTAATGAAGCGGTGATGAAGGTTCCTATTAATTATAAATATTTCTACTTAATATAAAGTATACATGATTTACCTTAATAATCATGTTTAAATTGTCTTAGTAGCAATAAATTAGTAACAAACAAGCTTGAAAATAACAATAAGGTTTCTATTTGGTAGCTAGGCATTATTTACCATCAGAGTGGTGATATTTCAATCCTATAACATAATGACTCCTATAGATTATTAAACAGCCTAGATATTTTTAATGAAAACACAACATCCTTGATCAATAAAAACATAAAGGCTTTAAATTACTAGAATCCAAAAAACTATAAGGTAGTTTTAATAAGCATGAATCTTCCTTACCATGCCACTGCTATTATTCCATAGTTTTGAAAAATATGAGGATAGGTTGCCAATCATTCTACTTACACACTTAATAAGCATACAAAATAATCTACATACATAAAACCACATAATGGTTCAATAAACACAACCCATTAAGGTAAAATATTTTAATAATAGATCAACCCAAAATAGATGCAATTGTTTAATTATTGATGGTTTTCCATTATTAAAACTAGGTGAAAATTATTTAATCCAAACCTAATAGACAACAACCATATCATTTTACCCAACACTTTCTAGGTGAAATCCATCAATAACCACCAAACAAGGTTTGAAACAAAATACATTACTATAAAAATAGGGTAATAACCAATGAGGCCACTAATTGATTATTTTTATAGCCTCATTCATGCTTAGTCTATGTCTTTTTCCATGTAAATACCATAACTATTTGTCACTTATGCAAATGAGTGAATGAAGTTATGATTTTGTATGTACATTGATGTGTGTGTGTGTGTGTGTGTGTGTGTGTGTGTGTGTGTGTGTGTGTGTGTGTGTGTGTGTGTGTGTGTGTGTGTGTGTGTGTGTGTGTGTGTGTGTGTGTGTGATGTTATAGATTATTGATGCTTTTCCTTGACTAAATTATATTGGTGTGACATTATCTAAAAAAAATTGAAGGGTCATGAAAGGCTGAAGGATCTTGCTAAGCCATCACTACTGTAGGATGCTTGTAATAATTATAGGCCTCACCTATAGGTTACCTACAATGATTGAAAAATACCTGCAACAATTGTAGGCTTCACCTACAGGTTACCTACAGTCACTAAAAAATACCCATAAAAACCATAGGCTTCACCTATAGGTTGACTGTAGCCACTACAGAATGCTCACAATAATTAAAGGTTTCACTTACAGGTTGCCTGTAGCTACTACAGAGTACCTATAGCCACTATGTAAAATAAAGTCATTATTAAGGAGATCTTGTAGACACATCTAGATATATTAGGGAACCAAATGGATGATTGGGAAAAACCATATTTTTTGTATAGATTTCCTACATGTAAGGATACATTAGATGTGTTACCAAAGATGGGAAAGACAAGGATAATGAGAAAAGACAAAAAGAAATAAAATAGCAAAATAGTATGCCGTGTCTCTAACCTAGTCAAATCTAGAACAAGTAACTTTGGTTACTAACCACTTAAAAGTTGACTGGGGTAGTTTATAAGTATTTATATTTTTACTAGTTTGGTCTTTTTGATTATGAGTCAATAAAATACATTCTATATTTAAGGTAGAACCTAGATCAGACTGAGAGTTAGATAATTTTGAGAAGGTAATAGAAGAAGTTTTTGAACTATAACATTTATATTTAGAATTGAGTAATGAGAAAGTTAAATTTGTAAGAAGTTTGTGAATTCTCTTTTAGATGGATTGGAGCTTAGTTCTGAATGAGGAAGGGCCCCCTTAAAATGAGATACTATGAAGATACTGACCCTCTTTAATTATAAGAGTGTTATGTAAGTTGATTTTACTATTAATTTTGATTATATAAGTGTGATGCATGTATGGTAAATAAGTGTAGAATAGTTCTATAATTCTATCATAGCAATTTCATAATATATCTATATGGTAAATTTAGTATAAATTTATTGTAATAGAACTAGAAAAGCAAGTTTATTTCTAAATCAATAATTCATATATAGTGATGACACTCTTGAAAAGATTACACACCTTGGGTTGATAATTAATGTTTAATTAGACTGGTGAATTTGGTAATCACTAGGTAATTAGTCTGCACAACAATAACTCTACTCAAGTATAAAATCACAGTGAATATTTTATATTCATTTATGTGTTTATACCATAACCAAGGGTAATAATTATAATAAAATAATGCCATATTGTAAGGAAAGTAAATAACTTGTAGAATGTCAAACTAGAAAATAAAATAACCTACATAAAAATGAAGACCCTAATTTATAGTTAGCTATCTATGCCATTATTCTAAGCATCAACCTATAATCTACCTCAAATTCTAGTCTCCCTTCATCTACTCATCCACCACTTTGTCTCCATCCATCTTCTTCATCCCCTTCTTCTTATTCCTCCTATACTGTTCTACCCAACTGGGCAAGTCGAGTGAGGACACTATGGTGTCTTATGCTAGATTTCTAACCTAGACATATAGTTCCATCTGGGCAAGTCAAGTGATGGTAATATGGTGTCTTATGCTAGATGTTTAAGTTTATGAAAGTAAACAATGCATAAGTTACTTAATTCATGTTTCTAAAATTTATTTCTTGCAAAAGTGATTTATTTTCATTAAAGTGTGCTTTTAATTTTCCTACTTTTATTTCCTTCTTTCTAGAATAAATTTTATTTCTTTCATTTCCTTTTTTCTATAATAATTTTTTTTGCTTTGATTTCCTACTTTCTATAATAAATTTTCCTACTTTCATTTCATTCTTTCAATAGATAATCTTTACTACTTTCTAGAAGTAGAATTTCAATTCTTGTTATTTTGATTTTAGCATTCCTTTATTTCTACATTATTTTTAAAAAATTGGTCTGAAACAACCCCCTTGAACACACAAAAAGAAAAAAAACTAACTCTGTGTAGGAAGGGATAGGATAGCTAAAGGAGTGGCATAATGTTTATGTAGAGAGAAAGAGATGCTTGAGGGAGATTCCTACCAAAAAAGCCACAAGTTACTGCTAGAAATGAACCACAAATATCTGCAACAACTAAGAATCCTATTGAAGAATATACCATAAGATGGAAGGCTCTTGAAGAAGAGAACACTGAAAAATAAAGGAGGTAGGTTGTAGAAGAAGCATTTTAGCTCTGAGAAAGGAAAGAAAAGTAGAAGTATTAGTTGAGCTGGTAAGAAGGAATGAAGGAGAGGAACTACATGAACTAGACACTCTAGAGAGTAACATATTTACAACATTTTAGCAAGGCTTTCTTGATCAAATCAAAGGAAGCTTAGGATAATATTTATACCCTTCATCTAGTAAAAATATTGAGGATCAATAGATAAACATTTATTATCATGCTGACCAAGGGATTGACATAGATTTTGAGGACATGATATTGAGTACCTTTGGTATCCATATCATAAGAAGATCCATCATGAGTAGAGAAGGAGACTTTGTGGATGACAATGGGACTCTAGACATAATTAATTTTGAATTTCCTACTCTAGATGCAATAGGAATAACACAAATGAAAAACATTCTACCCTTAACCTTGTTCAATTTTAGAGGTACATTATCAAAAAAACAAAACACATTATTGTTCAAATTTGATATCCTTTGTAAAAGCTATGACTATAGGTAGGATGTACAAAATTGAAACTTTTTTAGCTACTCTCAAAGACTCAAAACTTCACTAGTTTATGGGAATGGGTAGTAATTCAGTATACACTTAGGAGGACATGAAAAATAAATTTTTGGCCAAGTATCAGGATTATGTAAGAGGAAGAAGTTATAAAAGAAATGACATATTCAGGATGGCTTAAGAGGGGAATGAATCCTTGGTTGACTATGTTGAATGGTTCATGTTTAGTGTACAAAAATTCAAGAAAATTGCACTTGGAGAAGAACCTTTGAAAATCCTCTTCTTGAAAGGAGTTAGAGAAGATTGTTTGGTAGCCTTAGACCTAATATGTGGATGCAATATTTCTCACCTACCATTCTCAGATTCAAAGAGCTGAGTAATAATTATTCTAGATGTACCATAAACAAAGTTAGGGGAAGAAAGATTCCATTGATAGCTATAAATGGCCTATCAAAAACTAAGGTTAATAACCTATTATAAGACATGAAATAGGATATCATTATCCATTTAGCAACCCAACTGACAACGTGCACTCAAGACAAAAGCAAGCAACTTTAGATTAAGTCTTAATAATTTAATATCGAGACTGTAAGAATAAAAAGGCTGATTATAGATGTCATGAGGTTTGAGCTAAAGTATCTCACATCATAATTGAAGAACCAAAAATAGTAGAGCTACACACTGTAGGAGGAGATAGTGACTAGGTAATCTATGTTTCACAAAGAAAGCCATGGGTTTAATGACCACCTTATCAAGGTATGGGACAAAATCCACCTTTTGCAAATTTTACCCCTTTTAATTAACATTTTGCAAATGCTACTCCCAATTAGACTAGTCTTTGGATGAACATTCCACCTCCTACTAATTCTAGATGGTAGCCACCTCAAGTAAGCTATCCTACCACCTCTTGGTAGCCTCCATAAAATGTATACCCATCTTGGATGCAAGCTTGGTAACCACCCCAAGGTCCACCCTTCACAAACTAGTGGAAATAGCTCTGGAGACCTAATCAGCCATGGGCAAGCTCTCTAGGAGGATTTTCTTCACAATAACAATAAAAACCTCATGCTCTTATACCCAATACAAAATCTTCACCCAAGCCTAACTAGATACCTACCCAACCCATACATAATCTTGTAAATAAGTTAGTGCAATCCACATTTAGTACTGAGCATGTTCAGTACCCAATATACACAATGAACATCAATTAAGTTCACCTTCATTTAGGGAAAGTTGTACCACCCCTAGAACCACACATAATAAGGGAGTCAGATGATGAAACTTCAGAAGAATATGATAACCCACTTCCATTACCTCAAGAACTCTCTAAACTAGCAAATAAAATTGTTGATGAAATAACCCCCCCATTTCTAAAACATCTCAACCTTCAACATCATACAATTGACCCTTGAGTTTGATTTCATGGGACAACTTAATAAACCTTTGTGTCAAAATCCTTATATTCTAGGCCATCAAGGATGTACCCATATATTCCAAAGTTATTAGAGACCTCTATCTATGAAAACTAATAAGGAATAAAAAAGATCCCAATATTGTGCATGTGATTGGCTAGCTAGTAGACATCATGTTGGGGAACACCCTACCAAGGAAATATTCAAATCTAGGATACCCAATCGTAATAGTCCATATCCATGACCAACAACTATCCAACACATTTATAGACTTGGGGGCTGTAATAAATGTAATGTCAACTAAAAATATGTACAAACTATAGCTAAATAATATTTATCCCAAATATACACTACTATAAATAGTTGATAGGTATATAGTCAAACTAGAGGGAATCATTGAAGATCTTTTCATCATTATAGATTCTTGGGAGTATGCTATAGATTTCATTATGCTATATCCTAAGTATAATTTGGTTGGATACCCCCTTATCTTAGGATGACCTTGGATTTACATAGTTGACGCCTTCATCATCTGTATAATAGGAAACATGATGATATCTAATAGCTACCACACTAAGTAGTTGGTTCTTTATCCACCAACATAGCTAGTTTTTACACTAGAACCTACATTATGGGTTAAAGAAGATGAGGTAGATCATCCTTATTTGATTCTTGTATTTACCATAGACCATGCATGTACATTGGTTAATCAACAGAAATATACCATTCTATTCAATATTCTTCAACATAATTACCAAGCTCCTTCTATAGATCTCAACCACTTGTAATGTGTTGAGTGCCTATTTTCTAGCTTTTAGGTATTGGATAATTCTAATGCATTTATAAAAAAAATTCCACCAGTTTCTAACTCATATATATAGCCAAATTAGATCCATTATCAATATGAAAATAATTAAAATATTCTCAAAACAAATTGAAATATCTCCAGGAAAAACATTGCTTATTAATAGCAAGTTGGAGTTAAATGAGGAAAAGTGGCTAGTCAGCATGTTGCATGCAAACCAACATGGTTTTGCATGGGATTATGAGGATATGAAAATAATCAACCCAAAAAAAATGCACACATAATATTTACATCAAATAATAGTGCCAACCAATTAGATAACCACAACATAGGATGATTCCATCTCTTTGAGAAATAGTTAAAAGGGAATTATAAAAACTTTTGACTACTGGATTTATATATCCCATCTCAGATAGTGAATAGGTGTCACCTTTGGTAATTGTATGAAATAAAAATGGATAATGGTATTTATGAATTGATTATAGGGAACTCAACACATCAACCAAGAAGGATCACTTCCCTCTACCCTTCATTGACCTAGTGTTGGACACACTAGTAGGGAATAAATATTTTGCCTTTCTAGATGGCTTCAATGGTTACAACTAGATTAGAATTACTCATAAGGACCAATAAAAACCACCTTTACTTGTCCTTAGGGTACTTATTCTTATGTTTTATTACCCTTTGGGCTATACAACACTTCGACAACATTCTAGAGGGTTGTCCTGAGTATCTTTATAGCTATGGCTAATGAATGTGTAGAAATATATATGGATGACTTCACTGTCTATCGATAGACATTTGATGAATGCCTCAAAAACTTGAAAAAAGTGTTGCAACACTGTAAATATCACCATATATATCTCTTATCCATAAGAAATGTTACATGCTTATGACATAATATATTGTCTTAGGCCACCATGTATTTGTCGAAGGAATTAGTGTCGACCTTGTAAAAATCAGCATCATCAAAAACCTATATGTTCCTCAAAAATAGAAAGATGTTAGGAGTTTTTTACGACATACTGGTTACTATAGGAGATTTATCAACAATTTCAATAAAGTAGTAGAACATTGTTCACCCTTCTGATTAAAGATGCTAAATTTTTATGGATTCCTAATTGTGATACAACCTTCAAATAATTAAAGGAATTATTGACCACCACCCCTATTATATATGGTCTTGATTGAAATATTCCCTTTCACATTAACATAGATGATTTAAATACTACCCTTAGATCTCTTCTCAGCCAAAAAAAAGAATCACTCAATTATGCCATCTATTTTGTAAGTAAAAACTTGTAGGTAGCAAAATTAAATTACACTGTTACTTAAAAAGAGTTCTTGGCAGTAGTTTATACTATCAATAAGTTACATTACTACATCATAGGGTATCATATCTTTGTTCATATAGACCATGAATCCATTTGGTACCTTATGAGAAAACTAGCTGTTCCAGTCTAAGTGATGAGATGGTTTCTCTTATTACAAGAATTTGATATCACCATTGTAGATAAGCCTAGTTGGGACAATGTGGTGGATGAATTTTTATCATTCTTGTAAACCCCTGAAGAGGATACCATAGTGGATGAATCATTTATAGATAAGCATCTATTCTCTCTCACCCTTACCACACCCTGGTTTGTTGATATTTCTAACTACCTTGTAACAGGGTTACTTCCACAACACTTCTTCCCTAATCAAAGGCGAACATTGATTCACAAAAGTGCTAGATATTCATGGTTATTTGGATTGATTTTATATACTAGGCTTGACTCTATCATTATAAATTGTCTCAGATAAGATGAAGTTCCAAATATCCTCAAAGCCTATCATGATGAACCTTATGGAGGACACTTTACAACCAAGCACACACTAGTCAAAATTTTGAATACATGATACTATTGACCCTCACTCCATAAAGATGAAATAAGATATACTACTCATTATGACATATGATAGCATAGGGGTAGACCCACACATTTAGATAAAATGCCTTTGCATCCATAGATGGTGCTTGAACCATTTGAAAAGTGGGGCCTAGACTTTGTAGGACCTTTTGATCCAAAATCCAATAACAAAGAGTGCATCCTTGTTTGTACTAATTTTGTCACTAAATGGGTGGAAGTAAAGGCTTTTACACATGATAGGGATGAGAAGGTGGTAGCTTTCTTCTATGAAGAAATATTTACTAGAAATGGTGTGTCATATAAAATAGTTAATTAGGGACCCCAATTCACTACTAATTTAATTACTACCTTAGCCCAATAATATGAGATTAGGCATAAGAAATCAACTCCATATCATCCATAGTCTAATGGATAGGTGGAAGTCACCAAAAAGGAGTTAGAAAATATTTTTACAAAGATTGATAGTCTGTTTCATAAGGATTGGGAGGCTAGGATTCTTGAAGTTGTGTGGGCTTACCGAATCACATGGAAGACCACTATAGGCTTCACTCCATATGAGTTTGTCTATGGAAAGAAACTTGTATTTCTAATTGAATTTGAGCATAAGACCTTACAGATACCACTAGAACTTGGTATGGATATATTTAAAGCTCAAAAAGAAAGGCTTATATAGTTAAATGCCTTAGATGAATATAGACAATAGACATTACAGAATATAAAGCTTGTATAGTAGCATTGGATTAGATGGCATGAAAATTACATTAAGGTCAAGTAATTCTATACAAGATATTGGGCCCTTCTTTTTGACTCTAAATACAAGGACCACAAGGTTAAAATTTAGACCAGATGGCTTCGTCTTTTTGAGATTGAGCATGTTTTTGACAATGGAGAAGTCCAACTCCAAACCAATGATCTATTGAGATTCCATCTGCTAGTCAATGGCCATAGACTTAATTTTTATAAAAATCCACTTACTCAAGAAGAATTTACTAGTCACATACACCAATAATTATAAGATTGATACAATGATGTCCTAGATAAGCATGTTACCTCACCAAACAATAAGAGCACTATTCCACACTTAGATGAATAAGGAGAGGAGGACATCCTTATCATCCTCTGGTATGATGAATGAGATCTTTACCTGGTCCTTGACAAGTCATATTTGTAGGTGACTTGGCTAAGATCTTGAATAAACATTCTACTATAAACAATAGTTAGAGTTAATATGTATATCCAATAATGAAAACCCATTTTTGGGTGTTGTTAGTAGGATCTAGGTAGAAAACTAGCCTACTAGCTACCTAGATCTATAAAAAAAGTCTTAAGTAGAAAACTAGCTTGTGAGCTATTTAGGGGTAAAAAAAATAAATGAAAAAGAGAAAGTGAGAAAAGATGTATAGAGAGGGAAATCCCTCCAATCCTAACTATTCACGTCAACATAAGTTTTCTCCAATTGCTACAAGATTTTTTGTAGCTACTACAAGCATCTTCTACATAATTAGCCATCACTTTATAGCTTGTTACAAGCACTTCTATAGCTACTATAGGTACCCTCACATGCGTATTCTCACCTTTATATAGATCAGACAAGATATATCCTCTTACATCTCCTACCTATAGCTTAGCTATTGGCTTTTGGGCATTGCATGAAAGTCATCAGATAACCTCCTAGAAGAATGGAGGATTGGGGCAAAAAATGTCATATCTATTGCATAAAACTACCCCTAAATACCAAGATATAGAGTTGTTGTTCCCAAAATCCATCACTTGTTTTTCTAGACAACATACCAACCATTTTGGTCCTACAGGCCAAAATGCTCTATTTCTTTCTTTTAAAATGTTTTGACCATTTGAGTTTTTCAAATATTCAATCCTTTTTAGCTAACGAAGTCATAGGTTCAATAGGAGGGCTTTCTTCAAAGGAAGTTCAAAACACTTAAGGCTTTTCCTTAGTGTTTTGAGGATAGTTCAATGCCCAAGTTCAATCAAAAGACTTAACGGTAGGCTTCAAAAAATTAGAATGAATCTACTATGAACCATTGAACCTTGAACTAAAATGGTCTAAGGTTCAAGGTTTAATGAGTTCAATAAGTTTGAAAGACTTAAAGAAAAGAAGGAATCAAAGAGTGAAGATTGAACTGTTGAATTGTTGAACCTTGAACCAAAAAGAGTTCAAAGGTTCAATGAGTTCAAAGGTTCAAAAGACTTAGACATACTTCAGAAAATCCAGAGAGTTTGAATCTTTGAAGAAATCAAAGAAATAAGATTGAATAATTGAACTGTTGAACCTTGAACCAAAATGGTTCAAAAGGTTCAAGGTTTAATGAGTTTAATAAGTTTGATAGACTTAGAGAATAAGAGGCTTCAAAGACAGATAATGAAGCATTGAACCGTTGAAATTGGAACCAAAATGGTTCAAAGGTTCAAAGGGTTCAAAGGGTTCAAAGAGTTCAAAGTTTGAATGGAAGCTTCAAGTGAGTGGATGAAAGATTCCAAAAATAAGTTCAAAGAAATGGTTCGACCGAAGAAGAAAAAGAAAGTGAATGCGGCCATTCATAAAAACATTGAACCATTGAACCTTTGAACCAAAAGAGTTCAAGGTTCAAGGTTCAAAGAGGTTCAAAGTGACCAATGACATCCCCATGAACATCAATTTTAGGGTAATGGAATAACCGTTGGTTTTTAAAAGACCTGAGAACAAGCTCAGTGACCAGTCCAAAAAGGAGCCGATGGAGCCATCAAAAAGTGAAAAGGTAGCCCCAAGAGATCAGATTACTTAGGAAAAGACAAAATGTGACAAGGAAAGAGAGAAAACCTATAAGAAATCTCGAAATATCTGCAAGAGAGTTATTTTTGGTAGGTGGAACAGTCCACCAAGTAGACATCAGAGAACACAAACATTCAAGGATGCACCCTATTTTTCTTTGTTGAGTAAAGGTGAATGGATAGCCATGTAAGTAGTATTAAGAAGACCAGATAACCCATGATGAGGAAGGGACATTTGAGATAATTTAGAATGCCAAAGTCAAGGCTGATGACCTATTCTAGCATGGCCCTTTCATAGATATTCAAGGCATTCAATTCAGCATGGGCCATTTTCATGAAAAGAAGTGCCCAAAGTCTTTCTTGGAATGCTATATATTGTAAACTACTTTTTTTTATAAGGGAGATCTCTCAATTATCAGAAGTGAAGCTCTACCCAATTAAAAGGAAATCTTGAGACTTTGATCTCAGACTGTTAATCATATTTTGTTAAATGAATGAGAAAGCAAGTGACCTTTCAAACTTTTTGTTGGGATATGCTTGTGTCATCTAAGAAATTGTTCTTATGTCTATTTTCTAAATATAGTCTTGTTCATTTAATCAAACAAGAAGAACAAGTGGAAGTAAACTGGAAGATGTCCTAAAGCTAACTGTGGGAGACTTTGTGCTACCATAATTGTATTCAGTCTGTGTTTTGTGTAAAGGATACTAGAGAGACTTTGAGCTCTCTTTATCCTTCATTATCCTTTACTCTGTTATAGTTTTAGGTGCAAACTTTGAGTTGTGTTTAATCCTAATATGTTACTTTGTCCTAATTAGTAGGAGAGATAATGAAAGACTTTATGCTTTCATTAGTTTCTTGCGGTTTTTGTTACTACCCAGGAAGGATTCTTGCTATTTGCTGAATACTATTTCTGAAAGAAAAGAAATGCCTTCAGTAATTACACCAAAATTCTCCTCTATTCTATGAACATCATCTCTGAAAAAAGAGAGATGGATGGTATGATTTCACCTTTGTGTGTATTTTTAGCATATATATAGTATACTATAGTCTATAGGGAACCTCCCCTTGATGAGAGGAGATATTTGTCTCAATCTAGATGTGGCCACCACATCTGTTTTGTTGTATAAATCTCCTTATGTTGTGGTTGATGCACCTATTTTGTCATCGGTTAGTTGGCGACAAAATATTCACCCAAAAGTTTTTAGTGACTTTGCTAGGGAAGAACAAGAAATTTGAAGCCTCAAGCTTCAAATTGAAGTAGTTCTAGTTCTTTTACTTATCCATTTTACACTCTGGTAGATCCACCATACACATGAAGCCAGATAACTCAAGGTATTGTTGACCCTATATTTGAGCTTGTGCTACAAAATAATTTTGATCTTTCCCCTCCACAAACTCACCTTCAGTGAATGAGAAGTTTTCCTCCTACAAATATTAGGTCCCCAATACCAGGCAAAGATTCTCTTTCCTCTGCTAGCAAAGCTTTGTCCATACATATCCCAAAGAGATTTATTATCCTTCCTTTCAATAGCCATATCATGGTATCTCAAGGCCCCTAGGGTAATACTTTTGTCCCATGAATCTAACCCCACCTCTACATGAGCTACCCCATAGCTCAAGGAAAAATTACCCAAGTTCTATGGTGACGGGAAGGTTCATCTTGATAAACATATAATAGCCTTTTGCATAACCTGTGGTGTAATAGGTGTTGAATATGAAAAAATTATAGTTAAACTATTTGTGGAGACATTACAAGGTGCTGATGTAGACTGGTTTTATCATCTACAAGCACAAATAGTAACTAACTAGAACACTCTCAAAGCCAAATTTAAGATTAGGTTCAAACCTAGAAAAGATGCACATGCCCTATTAGCTCAGCTTACACAAATGAAGGAGCCTCATGAACCCATGAGAGACTTCATTGCCAAATTTGACAAGTTGAGGAATATGATTCCCACAATTGCTCAATCGATGCCTGAGAATCTCAAATCCTTCTTCATCAATTCTCAACTTCTTGAAGTGAGTTTCTTGTTTAGGTGGGCTAGCCACATAGACCGTACTGCTGCTCAAATTTTGGCCATTGAGGTTGAAGATGACCTTATCTTGGAAAGAAAGATAAGAAGAGATCCTAATAGAGGTAAATCTTCTTCATCTTCTGAATATTCTTCTACAGGCACCACTGATATGATGGTGCAAAAGCTAATAAATAAATTGCTAAATCTCAAAAGGAAAATGACACAAGGGATGTTTACTCCTTTTTATTAGGATGTACCAAGGAGGACATTTCCTAACTAGTCATATTAGGGCAATGCTACCAGAAATCAAAGGCAACCAAACCACCTTCCTCCCCCACCAGGGAAGCTTGCCATTGAGGCAGCACCAGCTAACTTAGTAATTAGTTATCTTGAAACTAAATCTGATTTTTATTTCCAACTTGAGTTGAACCAAGAAGATGACATTGATCTCTTTGTAGAGAACAAAGAAGAATTAGCTATTGACTCCAACATTGGTTTCCTGAATTACCAGGATGAACCCAAAAGTAAAGGTGAAGCATTTGATGGATCATACATGGTATTTACCAGGTCCCAGAACTAGTCAGCTCAACAAGTGAATAAAAGAAAAATAGGGGAAGAATCTCAACCAGTAATTTTAATTGCTAAATAAGGGACTTCACTGCCTTTCCAATCAAAGGACCCGATGATCACTAAAAAAATAAGTACCTCAAATATTCCTTCACTTTCTACTTCAAATTCACAGACCAGTCTTACACCCAATAGAAACTAGATTGATGGACTACCTTCCTCTATTTATAATTCATTTCAATCATTTGATATAATTGACCATGTTAAGACCAAAATTCAAATGTTAAGACCAAAATTCAAATTTCTAAGTTTAAATTCTTGTAATCCAACCTTGAGCAGTTGGATAAGTTAGTTCAATGCATCAAGAATAAAACCATCCCTATACGACAAGAAATTTTGAAAGCAACTTGTGATCCCCAAAAAAACACACCTATCCAAAATAATGTTGTGATCACTCCTCCAGCCACCCCTGGAAAGATAGAATAATTTTATGTCTCCCTATTGATAAATGGTCATCAACTGAACAATTACATCATAAATTTTGGTGCATCTGACAATGTCATGTCTGTCGAGATGGTAGAATCTCTTGGTCTCACATTGAATAAGACCTTTGGAAGATGTTTCTCTATGGAAACAGATTGGTGCCTCTACTAAGACAAATCAAAGATGCTCAATTTGCATTTACAACCTTCCCAAATAAGAGAATTAAAATGACAGTCCTGGTGGCTGACTTCCCAACCTCCTATGACATTTTTCTTGGGAATTTTTTTTGTAAGGATGTTGGTGGAGAATTAAGCATGGACCTATTTGAGGTGAGGATCCCTGTCAAGGGCATCATACAAAGGCTGCTTCCTGTGAAGGAGGTAAAGTACATTATCTCCCAAACATCAGCCCCTGAAGCTCAAATTCTTATTTGAGTCTTTAGGCATGGGTAATTACTTTTTGACTACTGAAGACATTTCTATTTTAGTAGATAAAATCTTACTAAGTGACAATCCAAAAAATCTAGATAAGACATCAGAAGAATTGGTAGGGCACAATACACATAAAAAAAGATCTCTTTTTGACAAAGAAAAATTTGAAAGAAGATCAAAGTTAGATGATATTTGGATTCTAGAATTCGATGGCAGCAATACTTCAACTAGTTCTAGAGCTAGAGTTGTTTTAATATCTCCTCAAAGAGATATCTTCCCCTATGCATACAAGTTGTAGTTCAACAACACCAACAACACTACTGAATATGAATCATTGCTAATTGAATTAAAGGCTGCTCAAGATAAAGGTGTTAAAATCCTTCATGCCAAAGGAGATGTTGAGCTGGTGGTTTTTTAGGTGAGGAACCTTTACCAAACCAAGAAAGAAAAATTGTGACATTATCACAATCTGATGTGGGACTACATTGAAAGCTTTGATGCTTTCAATATTTTTGTCATGCCCATAGAATTCAATAGTCATGCAGATGCATAAGCCATCTCTACAACTCTCTTGGTCCCTCACCAAGATTTCAAAGAAGATAGGTGCACTATCAAGTTGGTATTTAGACCAAGTGTACTTGATAATGCTAACCATTGGTAGGTGTTCAATGTTGATAACCAAATCATTGCTTTTTTGGAACAAAGAGACATCTTTAAAAAGATTCAATTTGAAGGCAATGAATCTCCACCATGGGAATCAGCTCCTAAGACAAATTCAAAAGCTGATGAAGAGTTCCTTTAGCTCAAAGGGAATAAAATTCCCAAGGGATTAGTTTCTCTTGAGAAACTTTTTGACAAGTATGATAGGTTTATCAAGGAACAGCAAATGGATTCAAAATCCTCCAAGGATTTTGATAAAATCAATTTGAGTATAGAAGATAATCCAAAAATGGTCAACATTGGAAAGTGTTGCACTCCTGATGAGAAACTCAAATTCTTTACACTACTTCACCATTAGATTGATGTTTTGGCATATTCATATGATGATCTAAAACCTCTTAGAACTAAAGAAATCTAGCATGAAATTCCTCTCAAGATTGGGTCATTGCCTCACAAATAGAAGTAAAGGTAGTACAATCCCAAGGTATCAGGCATGATTTTGTCTGAGATACATAAAATGTTGAATGTAAGAATTATTTTCCCAATCCATCATTCCACCTGGGTTGTGAATATAGTCTCTATAAAAAAGAAGAATGGAAAAATTTGCATGTGTGTTGATTTCAAAAATCTGAATGAGTCAACTTTAAAGGACAACTATCCCATACCCATCATGGATCAACTACTGTAGATAGTGACTGGTGCTGAGATGTTATCAATGTTAGATGGTTTTTTAAGATATAATCAAGTGGAAGTTGGTGAATCAAACCAACATAAGACTACTTTCACAACACCTTAGGTCACCTTTACATATTGTAGAATGCCATTTGGCTTGATCAATGCTGGTGCCACTTTCCAAAGAGCAATGGATCTTGCTTTCAGAAATGAAATGGGTAAGTTTATTATGGTATATCTTGATGACCTGATAGTCTTTACTAAGCATCATTCTGATCATGTGCATCATCTAAAATAAGTGCTAGAGTGATGTAGGTAGAATGGTATTTCTCTTAATCCCAAGAAGTCAATTTTTGGGGTTATTGAAGGGAAACTTCTCAGTCAAACTGTGTCCTGAGAAGGCATAAAGATCAACCCAAAAAGGTTCAAATCAATTCAAGAACTTGCTCTTCCTGCTAGTAAGACTATAGTTCACTCTTTCTTTCAAAAGCTAAATTTTTTGTGAAGGTTCATTCCTAAATTCATAGAGAAGACTCACCACATTGTAAATATGATGAAGGGAAAAGCCACTTTTAACTGGATTGAAGAAGGAAAATAAGCATAAATTAGCTTGTACTTAGAATAATGTAGTGGATAAATAAAGGCCACTAACAAAATTCAAAAAAAAATCTTAAAAAAGACTATTCAAAAAATTCACACTGATTGACATCTTCAGTTGCATCCCACACATTAGGCCTACCATACTAACAAACATATTGTCACAGGGGAAACACCATTCTCACTACAATATGGTTCTAAATCCATCTTACCATTGAATTATGGTATCATTCCCAATGAAAAATTATGTGAAGTTCATCTTCATGCCTTAGACGTTCTTAATGAACACCATGTAGCCACCCTACAACATAACAATCAATTCAAGGCTTGCATTACCAAATAACATAATAAACTTACACACATTTAATGTTGGTGATCTAGTCTTCAAATTATAGTACACCCATGATAAATAAAGAAACTATGCCAAAAAATGATGGGGCCCTGATTTAGTAAAATAAATTATTGGTCCTAACACTTATTTTCTACAAACTAATGAAAGCCATGTTTTCAAAGAATCCACCAATGCATAATTTTTTTGAAAATATTTTGATTAAATATCTCACTTATTTTCCTAATACTATATATTGTCCTAATAAAACTTCTTTTTGGACTTTTCCAGCAATCACACCTTTTCAATAGTCTATTTTATACATAAACATTAGTTCTTTCCTTTGGTCCTTTGGTTCCTTTAATTCATGAGTTGCATTTTAATATCATGGATATGACCCTATTTTCCTCATGAATACCTTTTTTTCATATATCAAATTTTTATACTTTATCTCTTTTGATCACAAGTTTGTTATTTTACAAAGATTTTTCATTTCTTCTTTCTTTTGTGAGTTATAGTGTAAGACCATGGATAGGACCAGGTAATCCTCACAAAAACAATTTTTAATTTTGCACCCACTTGGATCTCCTCATAAAATCTACATCTTATTTAAAACCTTTTGACTAAACTAAGTGTTCTTATTAGAATATTAAAAAATATTTATAAGTTTGTGATTCCATATTCTCAACCTCAATTTTTGTTTCTTTTGTAAATAAAAATTGCATTAAAAAACTATGCTAGCATGTTTCCCTACATTTACATACACTCTTATGATAAGGAATAATACTTACCTGTAATTGTTTCCCTTTTCACATTATCACATTTTTTATGATTTGAAGAAATTCAAATTGTTTCATGTTTAATTTTCCCTTGATTTCCCTCCCTTTCATTTCAATTTGGATAAAACAATGTCTAAGTCAAGATAAATATTTTATTTCATATTAATAAACAATAATATTAGACACCATGCTCTCTAAGTTTTCTTTATTAGCTACCAAGTCCAAAGTTTTCAAATGATAGTCATTTTTAGCACCCATGTTTGGTTCTCTGAATTTGTATGGAGGAGGAATAGAAAAATCCATAACAAGTTAAAATCCAAATCATTAACAAAAGGAAATTATCAAAATGAAATATAAAAATAAAAATGTCAACATCACACCAAAAGACATGATTCATAACACATATTCTATCCCCAATCAAATACCAAAATCTATAATTAGCATCATAATAAATCTAAGGTCCATTGCGGTATGGTAGGCTAGTATATTAGGATAAGATAATTCAAAATAGTATATAGTAATACTTACTTTATCATGCAAGTACCCATTCTTCATAGTAGATGAAGACTTGATAAGGGGTCCTAAGGAACGGAGAACATGTTGTGAGAAGGTAGGTTCATTTTAATTTTCATGTATATATCCTTAATGGGATGATATTCATACTTCATTTGATAACCTAATATTTGTATGGTTAAGAGAAGTTCTTCAGAGTCCTTGATGTCTACAGTCCTCTTGTCTTGACAAACTTAATTTTAGTGTCTTAAATTTGATAAAGAATTCCTCTACCTTTTTTTCCTACATCACTCTCCCCACCCATTTCATTCCCCCTTGATAGGCAAGTGTTATTCTATATCTATTTCCCTAGTTCTATATTACATCTTCTTCACATCTTAAAAATGCTAGTACTACTTTATTCTAGTTTTTATCTACCTTTAAAACAAAATAATATGCTTGAGTGACTATGGATTATTTTCTTTATACCATTACTTTACATTTCTAAAATTGCCTCGGTTTCATTTGATTTTTTTCATTATCACTCTTTGTTCTAGACAATTATGTCCATTTCTATATTTTTGTACTTTTAAAATTGTTGAGTGAGTTTCGATCATTAATTCTCACTCACCAATGTTGTTTTCCCTTTTTTGTACTTTTTTTATTGATGATTGAATAAGGATTGTTACTTCTCAGTCATTAATGTTTTTTTTTATATTTCTTGCCCATATTTTTTTAAGTAAGGATTGTTACTAATTTCACATCGATTTTATATTTTCATTTTTCTTGTATCCTTAGTTTTATTTGGTTTTTTACCTTTCTTACTTAAGGTATACTAGTTTGAGTTTTTCAGTCATTTAGTATCCTTGAATTTCTAGTTACCTAATTTACTCTAAATTTTGACTTGGTCATTTGATCCTAACTTAGCATTTATCACCCTAGCTTACAAAAATTTCCATGTATGTCATGCATACACATTTTGGTTATCTTGACTTTCCTACATTTATTTATTTTTTACTCTTTAAATTTTTATCCTTAGGGTTTTTCCAAAGTAGTCTCTATGCCCTCCACAATCAAAACTACAAACACAACAATAATCATTCAATGATAAAGGTAAGTCAAGGTATGCATACATTAATTTTTTATTTTAGTTATTTCTTTTCAATCGTTTACTTTTAATATTTTAATGATTTAAAATACTATCATTTACTTAGATCATTATTGTGTGTTGCTATGTTATTTTCATGAATCATCATCTTATGTTACAACTACATGCCACGTGATGAGATTCAAGTGGGGCATATATATATAGACAATATTTTTAGACTTTATCAATCACTAATTTATTTTCTCTTATAAGAACCTATCAAGTCTCAATTTTTCTACATGCATGCCTGAAAAGGTGCACTAGGAAAGGGGTGGGTAGACCATTGGTGATTTGTAAGATTATTATTCCCTATGCCACCATTTACAACCAACACAAACATATCCTATAAATTTACCTAAGCTTTGACACCTCCCTTACACATTCCTCCAAGTAATTGACCACCTCAAATAGCCCCTACCTAATCCAAAACCTATTTTTGTCATCCATAAAACACACTCAAATGGGCCAAACCTATTCCTATAAATGAGCACGTTATACGACTAAGTCATTCTAACTGACTTAGTCTAGGACTTGACTTCTTTATTTACCAAAGAACTAGGTTGACTGAGCTAAATATATTGATTAAAACTTCATAAGCATTTAGGGTTAGATCTAACTATATAAACACATCCTTTTCACCATTTTCATTAGAAAGAGATAGAGGTAATCATTCATTTTCACATCTTCTTACCCACCATTCTACTTGAGGATTCATTTCTTAGGGTTCTATACTTCCTTTGGAGAGAATAATTTTGTCTTGTGGTAAATGTTTTTTGGATGCATAGGAGAAGTTGTGTAGCCTAGAGATGACCTATTGTTTGTTATCCTTATGAGCCATAACAACCTATTTAAAAGAACCATTGGCCAAGGGAGAGATTGAGGCTTGATGGGTTCATATTCAAGGTAAGTATTCCTAAGTCTTGTTCCTCTCATTTTAGTAGATAGATTTGCATATATTGGATTATGAATATATTTCTCTCTCCATGCATTAGGATTACCTCTATATTGACTAGAGTAGAGTTCTTCTTTGCATGTTTACTTTTATGTTTATTATCCCCCATCTATGTCAGAAGATTTGGTGAGCACTAGATTAGATTTACTTTACTTTATTATTTACTTTGTTAGAAATCATAGGACCTAGCTATGGTTATTGTGTACTATTGTTTGACTAGAGGATTTGGAACATTCTCTAGTGATATTATGTGATAAGAGACCCCTTAGTTAGGTCTTGTGGATCCATATTGGTTATGACTCTGATTGTCTAAATATACCAATGAGTAGAAGGGATAGTGTGATTTATATTTTTCAAGCTATGATTGATTTGTAGATCATCTTCACTTTCACTTATCATACACAAAGCGTATATATAATGAAAAGAAGTGGTGTAGAGACATAGAACAATGACATATTCAAATACCCATGAATACATTTAGAAGCATAAATACAAAATCAAGTCTAAACTAATATAAATAGAAATTAAAGTATATAAAAACCTGTGGTACAAATCTATATAAGAGAAAATATGTACATAAAATGAGTCTAGAGTAGTAGTAGTTGATAAAAAGTTTGAGTAGTATAGGAATATCAATATCAAGATCTAATAATGCTATATCAATGATATAGATTATGGAAAGATGTAACTTGGTAATAAAAAATGTGCATAATATGTCCCATAATAGATAAATATATGAAATGAGGAAATTGTACATGTGCCTCCAGTGGGTAGATAGTAGATAATCTAGATCTGTGTGGTGGATGTGGGTCTTTTAAGCATCTATAAACACTCAAAAATAATAAGTGAATCTTGTATGTATGATAAAATCAATTATAATAATATAAATAACATAGGTAATACCTAGAAAGTATAATAAATTTTAACATGGAAATTCATACAATTTATAAGTTGTATTTTCTAAGCAAATTTATGAATGTTTTTGTGTTTTTGATATGTTACATTGTTTTTGTATTTTTTAGATATAAGCTATGTACAAGTAACATGATAATTAAACTATATATAAGGACCAATAATGAATGAAATTATGTATAATTAGATTATAATTTTTTCATATATATAATCTCTTTAGATACATGATTTTCAATGGGTTCTTGATTGCCTTGTTATCAAGTGAAGCTAGACGGTATAACTTGGGCCTAAAATTTTTAGTGACTAAGTACAGGCCAAGACAATTTGGTTTGAATTTTCCTTTTTTATTTTCTTTGGCATTCATGTTTTTGATATTTTATTTAAAAAACAAATCATTGACTTAAAATTCTACTATGAACATGGCTATTATAGGTTTGATAGATTCATTTCTGATATGCTATAAGATGTTCTCATCCAACTATTCTAATTCATGGAGATGTTTTTATATATATTGATAATATATAATAAGACATTTTAGAGATATTATAAGGATGGGATTTCTATTTCTAGTGAGATAACTACTTTTGTGCCATATACTAGTGAATAAAGAGTAGCTCATATCGATGTGTGAATATTGGTGTGATAAGCCCATTGTGCATAAATAAACTAATTGTGCCAATCATCACCAAATTTGGTAACTATTTTGATAATGATAATGTTAATTATATATTTTTTAGCTTCTTATTGATCATTACCCTATGGTAAGTATGGAGTAGAGAATATGTGTTGGCTATTATATTTAGCACATAATTTCTTCAGTATTTCATTCTTAAAATAAGTTCCATTATCTATAATGATGGCTACTAGGAGACTAAATGAGAAACAATGTTGGTCATGAGAAAATGACATATATCTTTTCTATTTGTGGATTGTAATGAAATATCTTCCACCCATTTTATAAAGTATGTTTTAGGTATAATAATGAATTATTGACCTTTTATGGATTCTAGATTTATCTTACCAATTATGTCAAAGCCTCATAACATGAACAACCATGGGGAGACAATGGGTTGTATCTGATGTAAAGGAACATGGTGTAGGTTTCCATGATGTTGAAATTTGTCACATAAATTGGCATATTATTTTCATTCTTATTCCATGGTTGCCAATAATAACCTTGTCTAAGTAACTTGTGTAACATTACTTTGCCACTGAAATGGCCACCACATTTATTGTCATGCACTTGGATAATGGCTACATTAGCCTTCTCATATATCAAACATTAAATTAAGTGTCCCTAAATATATAATTTGAATAAGTCCCAATCGATAATGACATATTGGAGGGAATTTCTCTTTAGTTTGCATTTATCATTCCTTGTGAAAGTGTCTGGTGTAATAAAATTATGTATAAAACTATATATATTTGAAAACCATTTAGAAGTTACTATACTATGCATGGTGATTAAAACCATTAGATATATGAGGTTAGCATGGGATACCAATATACATTGTAATAATTTGATAATAAACATAACCTAGTCATCATTGATGTCAATAGGGATCAATGACGTTGCATTGGCCATTACATCAACATGATGATTATCTTTATGAGAATGTTTTCAATAAACAAGTTTTCAAATTGAGCTTATAGATATTCAACCATATTCTTTTAGGAATGTGGTTTTATTATTTAGTTTGGTAGATATTTGTAACCTAATTGAGAACCAATTGTGAATCCTCATAAAACTTAATTGATTTCATTTTGAAAGCCTGATCTACTTGAAGGATGAGGATAAGGGCCTCATATTCTACAATATTATTTGTACATGAAAAATTCATTTGGTAAGTAAGGATTACTATGTGCCAAAATGGTTTGATGACAAAAATTCTTATCCTAACACCAAATGCACATATATAACCATCAAAAAACATTGTCCATGTGTTTGAAATGGTATTATAATTTGTGAAGTCATCTTAAAAATCATCATTGATGGGATTTATGTCTAATAACAAGGTTGATACCAATTGATCTATGATTATTTAGGCCTTTATTGATTTTTATAACATAAAATTTAGGTTAAATTATATGAGTAACATGACCTATTTTACAATACAACATGAGAGATAAATTTTTAGCATAAAAAAATTTAACGGATATACTTTTGTAACAAATTGTGTCTCATTGTTAATCATATATTTACAGATCTTTTGAGTAATGAATATAAGTGCCAAACATAGTTTTTTATATTGATAGATAAATATGTTTGTAGTTAACAAGTGTATGACTGATGTAGTAAATATTTATCTTTTTATGTTGATCATTATGCTATTCCAAGAGTGCATTGAGTGCATGATCTATCATTAAGAGGTAGAGGAGAAGTGGTTTGTCAGGTGTTGGTGGTACCAGTACAGGTGGGTTTAATAAGTATTGTTTGAGTGCATCAAATATTTATTGACACGTGATATCCCATTCAAATTTTGTGTACTTATTAAGTAATTTGGTGAATTATTGAGTCTTATCTATTAGTTGTGCCATAAAGTGATGTATTTCTTGAATTTTTACCTATAGGGAGAGAAGTTGATTTAAGTTTGTAGGAGGAGGCATGTCCATTATAGATTTGAATTTATTTGGGTAAAAAATGATATCACATTGGAATATTATGAATCCCAAGAGTTTTATGAATGAAAACTCACATACAAATTTATTAAGATTTAGTTGTACATTATACTTTCTCAGTCTTTCAAAAAAATTCCATAAATCTACTACATGATGTTGTCATTCTTCTAATTTTGAAAGTAAGTCATTGGCATAATATTCAACTATATTATGAATGAGCTCATAAGGTTGCATGTTTGATTCATGTTAGGTTCACCAAATGATATAAATTTCAAGGGTTTATGGAGTTTAAACCCTAGGTTGTTAAAGGGTCTGAGTATAATAAATTAGGGTATAACATATGTAATAAATACATCTACTAATTTTTGAAGAAACTAAGTTCATATAACATTTATAATAATAGTAATGAATGACACTAATAAATACTTATCTAAAAAATACCCAAGATGAATGATTCAGAAGCTAAAGACTGGTATAAGAGCTAGTCTAAGTGTCACAAACATGATCCAAGTGTTAGAATCCCTCCTAGACGATAGTTCCCTACCATGGAGAGTAGCTCTGTGGTTCTAGTGTCCACTTTTGGTGATAATTTATTCTATTTAGGAACATATATATACTTCTAAGAGCATTTATGTTTGATTCTACCAAGCCTAATCCTATGTGGACAAACCCTGATTCCCTATCTATTACCTATTTTGGTTGATTTTGTATGCAAATGTTGGACCTCCATGTGACTAGGGCTTTTGATTGGAACAAGTAGTAAACATGTGGTTTTAATTGGGTAGGCTGGAAAATAAAAATGATGCACTTTACAAAGTACATAGAAAGTGGATTAGACTTATAGACCTCTACTAAGATATTTATATTTATCGATGTATGAAATTTTATTTATAAATTTTTATTTATTGAGCCATAAAATTATAAAAGGAATCATGTGGATACAATTAACAAAGAGATCATTTCCTTTGGCTCTATGAATCTTGAAATTTGTTTTAATAATGTTTGGCTTATTTTAATAACACATCTAAGTTATTTATTGTAATAGTGATTGGGTTATCATTAGGAAAGAAACATATATCATCTCAAGATGATTAACCTTGACATATTTTTAACTATTAGTTGCCATCATAACACTTTAATAGTTTCATTTTAGATTTGGATTGAAACCAAAACAAGTCTCATATTTATATTTTTCTTGTGTTATATTTATTATATTTGTTATCTAATGTAAAGATAATTAAAAAGTATTAAATTAATCTAATATTGATTATTTGGAACCTCATATTTGGAAAGAATCATTTATTTCTTTATATATTAATGCACATTAATATGATTTCATTGTGATTTGATTTGAGAAAAATTAGAAGAAATTATATATAAATGACAATGGTACATATAATGGCATGATATAAATTATAATGTTCAATTCTCATTTTAATATAAATATATTTTTATAACTCATTAAATTTCTCACTATTTCAAAATGTATTATGAATAGTTTCCACTATGTTGGGATGTTATAGTTCCTATAGAATAAATCCTCTAGAACATAATTATTTAGATTCAGTGAATGAATAAATAAAATTATTTAAAAATAAAGTAAAAATTTTAAATGAATTATGTTAACCATACATATTGTAATGAGATATATAAAAAAACATACACTATGCAACATAACTTGTTCACATAATTCTCCGTATTAGTCATATATATCATGTATTGAGAGAAAAAAATATCTTAGTGAAAGGTATACATTAAAATGACATATGTGAGGAATGTTACTAGGTTAATATTTTTTATATCACCATCTATTCTCAATCATAACTTGTACTTTACAAAATTTTAACTTCATAATCTTTCACTAAGCACGATGAGAGAAAATAAATTGTTCTAGCTTCTTATTACATTAACTAGTTACTAATAATGGGGACCATCCCCTTATAATCTAATAGTGATAAAATATCAGTGTTTTTATTTATAAGCTCTACCTCCCAAGCCTTATGTTGGAGTGATTCTTTAGCCTTTGCTTCCAAGTCATGAGCATGTTGAAGCTCACCTTATATGTTTTGTATGGCATCCATTGATTATTATAATATTTAGTTTTGTCAAGATACATTGGGGCACTATTTATTGAAAGGTTACACATGATATAATTTATCTTTAAATTTGGGCTCATATCACAGTTGAACCTTTTGAATTAGAGTTACCATTTCTTGATGTTAGATGTTAGCACCATATCACGTCATAAAATTTAATTATATCCCATTAGTTTATTTGTGATTTACATAATTTGGTACCCAATGATATCTAGGGAAGGAAATATGTATCCTCCCCTCCCCATTCTCTAACTTATCCTTCTACATATGTATTCTTTCAGTAAGTGATCTCCACAATAATACTCACATGTTAAAAAAATAGGGTAATCTCTTTGATAGTGTTCAATGAAAACACATTTATAACATGTGCACAAAGGAAAACATATACCACCTTGTCCATTCCAAAATAAAGGCAATGATTAAAATAGTGTGATTGGGTTTAGTTTTAAGGGACAACTATTATTTGTCATGCTCCCAATTCAAGTGCTTCATGGATCTCATCAATCGCCTAAAAATCCTTTAAGTTATGGGTGGAATCTTCACATATCTTTTAGTATATAATTTTTTTTTTGGGGGTTTATCTTTAAAAAAATGAGCATACACACATGTAATGGTCCTTGTGACATATTTCATATACTTAAGAAATGCCTTGATGCTGTGTCATGGATATTTATTCTTTTTATGATCCCCAACTTCACAACTAGAACACCATTATCCACTACGAGTATCATATGAACTATTGGTAATTATTATTTGTAACTAAAAAGGAATAAAATTAATTTTACCTCCATGAATGGGATTATTACCATGCCCACATAACCATTCGACTTAACTCTTAATGCTACCTTGAGTGCCCCTCTAATGTATCGGGGGGGGGGGGGTCAATGAAAGTATTCATCAATAAGGAATGGTTGGAGGGGTAGTAGTAATCCACCTCATGAACCATTACATATGTTACACTAGAAGTATTTTATAGGAGAGATTTGATATTAAATTTTTTAATCTTTTGTCATAATCACAAACACTCCTAGTCAATCCTTATTTTATTTCATTAGGGAATAAATACTCTACTATTGAAATTTAAGTTTATCAAATATATTCAAGAATGTTTATTTCAATAAGTTGTAGCATAAAATAACTTGATTTTGTTCATACCTGTGACACCAAGTATGTGCATGATAAAAAATTTCTCACTTTTATTTTTAGTGTAATAATACCCTTAACATGCTAGATAAGCTCACAAATATTTATATACTTTGTGAAATCTTATAGACACCTATAATTGGGTAAGCTCAAGGACATCTTATATATGTATTTAAAGGTAAATGGTTATGCTACCAATGTTACTGGTGTAACTAGCACATTGTATATTACCTAGGAGATCAATATTTAACCATCTCTTGGGTTTTCTCCTCATGTACTAGCCACATTTCTTCCTTGTCCAGGTGTTGTCCCACCAGTCCCAGTGTTATGTTGTGCCTTGGAAAAATTGGCATCTTTGATTGTTGTGATGGACCCAATGGTCATTATTCTTCATAAAACATTATTAATTATTTATGTAGGTGGATTACCACACCCTATTGGTGGATTTCTAAAAATGGTTGGGGTCTTCATTTTCATTAGTTGTTGTAAAATAGGTCCTAAGTACTCATGAGGTACTATTTAATGTAGAATAATATGTTATGCTTCTTGTCTTACAACTTTCACTCTCTACGACAAATTCATTATATTTTCATCTCTAAATTTAATTTTTTGATTGGAATGTATAAGTTTTTACTTTTGATAAACCATTGGTGGGCACCTACTTATATAAATCATTCCACAAATTATTTGGGTCAAAAAATACTTTAGATCCATTACCAAAAATGTTTTTATGATCGATAGAATTCACTTATTCATCACTAGATCACATTTCCTTAGTGCAAGAGTCATCTTCATGTCATTCTCATACTTTATGGGTCCTTAAAGAGTCCACTTGACTTAATTAATCCATCTTAATAGGGTCCATGGTAGCCATCAATTAATGTAATTCATCATCATACTTGTGTTGTCTATGTTAATGAGCATCTGAGATATCAATACTATTTTTTATTACTCAATCTCCTTCACATAATCTTCGTGCAAAGCCTACCCACCCTTCTCTATCTAACACTTTAGTAGCATAGATTTGAAAGGAATTATCTTTCCAATGTTAGGATTTCAATTCCATAGTGTACCATACATTTATTGATCTCCAAGGTAAAGTTTTATATGTATGATCCTCTTGGTTTATGTAAAAAAATTATGGTCTACTTTATTAAGAAAGGAATATGTAGATACCTAAAATTACAACATGTATTTTTTAAACATATTCCTCAACCATACATCAATATTTATAGTCTAAAAAACATTATTATGATTTAAATGTTCAATCTACTCTTCAGTCCATGGGTACTTTGACCATAATTTCTTTTTTTCCCTGTAACATAAACAACCAACCATACATGAAAATGTCCTAGAATCTCACATAATAATAAATCATAGCTACTATCATGTAAATGAATTATATCCATGCCTTAGGGTCTTGTATTCCAAGACTTGGGTAGTTCTTTGAAATCTCATAATCTAGATCTTAGAACCACTCTTTAATAATTTCTAAGTAAAGTTGATAGATTATCTCTGCTCACCATCTCTCCATACTAGTTTAACTAAGTCCTTATTATGGAACAAAAATTTTGGGGTGTATTTTTAACACATATCATAGTTTTTAACCACTTTTACTTATCCTAACACTTAGTGATGAGTTGATAAATCAATTCTAAAAGACCTTCCAATACCCCTTCTATCAAGCCTTTTCAATCAACCATAACATATCAAAGTTAATTTTTGTACTACTTTATACTATATAGTACTAAATAGACATATTGTATATATGTTTGGTGTTTTATGATTAAATTATTAATGTTATGATAATTATTATATCATTTATTGTCATTACTATTTTAAATTTATTACTAATATAGTGTATATTGATCTTAAGGGTAAGGTATGAAGTATAATAGGTACCCGTAGAAGATGAATAACAATGCTTGATTGCAAGAAAACCTATAATAATTGGATAACCAACCCATAGTAATTTGGTAGGCCAATGCATATTAATTGGGAATTCAACCTATAAAAAATGGGTAATCTAACTCATAAAAATTGGGCATCCATCCCATATAAACTTAATATACAATTGTTTTAACCTGTAGTAATTATAAAGATAGTTTTTCCAGCCCATAAGAAAAACTAGGTAATTGGTTCAACCCATAGCAATAACATAGATAGTTGTTTTAACCCATAAAAATAGTTGTAGTTTTTATCCTAATTAGAAACAATTTTTAGTAATGCCTAGGTGTGGTTATGATGGTTAGGATGTGGTGTGAAGTCAATTTCCTCCATAGTTTGAGGAAAAAGGTGGATCCTATAATCTAAGAAAATGACAAATCAATGTCAAAATTTTAGATCATGACTCCTATTTTTGACCACACCTCCAAACTATTGCAACCATGAAATATATTTTTTCATCTTGTTTTTTACTATTATTTGATTGTTAGTTTTAAATATGTCACAATACATATGCAAGTTTTTTTCTCTGATATTTTCTTTATAACTAGAATATAGTTTGTAATTTTTGTTATGACTAGATGATCAAAATTAGAACCTTCCTTCTCTATTTAAAGATTAAGCAATAAGGCATATGTTAACGAGTAATAAATAAAAAATAAAAAATGATAATTATTGAGATAGGATTGAATTCTATTTTGTAACCTTGTGATTTTTTTGTAGTAATAATCACATTGCTACAAGGTTTGTTAATGAAAGAAGTGATTTGAAGTAACAATTATAACAAGAGTAAGGGATTGTGACACAACTCCACTTAAGGTAGGAACCACTCAGTAGGAATTGTTTTAAATATCTCATCCATTAGTTTGTAATTATTTTTGAATTGTGTGTTACATTATTCATTATCTAATTAAACCATAAAATCATTGCTATTTTATTTTTTACATAAGCATTTATAATTCCTAAAAGTCAATTTAGTATTATAAGAGGAAACTTCCAAAATAGTATTATATTTAATTTTTCTCTACTTAATTTCATGTTCTTTACTTTCCATGCAAGTGTGTTAATTTGATTTATGTAATTGTGTTTCCCTATACACAACCTTAGAACCTCAACCTTTGAATGAAACTAGAGTTGCACATACAACACTAACATATTTCCAAATACCCACCTTGGGTTGAAAAGTAATGAAAGTAAAAGTATCAATAAATCAAATGCCTACCCATTAGCTGAATATGTTGGGTTATAGGGGAATGTGGATGGATCAATTTTAATTGATGGTTTGATTCTACTCATCACCTAGTTTTACCATGTCAGCATATCATAAAATTAAACTTGTATGCTCACTTGAGGCATAAAATAAGAGAATAATGGGAAAGTTTAGTTAGTTGTGAATATATTTCATCCTAAAAACCTTGATTATGTTATAAAATAATGGCACAAATTATCAATTAGCATATGCATTAACATCCACTTAACTATGGGTGTCTCAATACTTGCACAACCTAATCTAAGATTACACTTGTTCATACATGCAAGGATAAAATGTCACTTGTAGGAGAGTTCATATTAGTAATTGAATATTTCAACACGTGTCTATAATCATAAAACCATTTATAAACTAATACATACAAAAATGGACTTCATCAGGTTGTGCAAAGATAAACCCTAGATGGGATGTCATGATAATAGAGGTAGAGGTTAGATTAGAGTTTGGGTGTAGGCCCACCTCTTTCATTAATGTTTTCTCTCATAGGGTATCCAAAAGAATGGTTCTCAAACCCCTCACCCCTACTTTTATTGACCCAATGGTAATTTTTGATGAAGAAGAAACTAGGGTTGTTCTCAAATTAGAGGAATATTTTTCTACTAGGGGTATCATTTGTAAATTTTTGGATCTCTAGCCAAAGTTACAAGATATTAATAGTTGAATCTCAAATAAATGGAAACCCCTACTCACAGGGAGTCTTGATATTTACCCTTGAACTATAAGCTTCTTTATTATAATTTTTCATAATATTGAGGATAAGGATAAGATTTAGTACCAACCCTAGAGATTGAATCACCACCCCTTGCTTATGAAACCATGGTCCCCTACCTTCAATCCCCTCACTATACCTTTTCATGTAAAACCCATTTGGGTTTATCTATCTAGCCTTATACTACAATTTTAGATGGAATCTAGTCTAGAGTCTATTGGTAGATCTCTGGGTGGGTTTTTATGAATGCATCTAGATATTGATAGTTTCTCTCTCACTACATTTTCTAGGATCTTGGTGAACATTGATACCTCCAAAAACCTTCCTAAAAAAATAACCTACAAATTAGAGACCACACTTGGTCTCAAGCTATTGACTATCAAGGTTAATATTTTAGTTATCATAATTGTTTTGGCACTAGGCACTTGACCAAAAACTATAGTCTACTCAGAAAAAGAAATATTCTTCCTAGTGGAAATATTTTATATCCAAAAACCTCATAGTGTTGGTTGTAGACAAAGAGTGAGGTACTAATAGTGAAGATTTTTCCTCTTCATTTGAAGCCCTTGCTTCCCCTATTTCAAATAAGGATCCCAAAAACTCACCACTCTCTGAAGAATAATTATTGGTCAATTTAATATCTCCAAGGAATATTGTGTCAATTATATCCTCCTCCTCAGAGGAGTTTCTAGATTTGGATTCTTCTAGGGTAGATACCAATTTAGGGTTAATAGAAAAAGATAAATTTCAGCCCTACATCCTAGTTGAGGAAGTCTCACCAGCCCTTCAAGCTGAGAATAAGGAAGGATGGTCTATGGTTCAAAAAAAGAAAAAAGGTAAAAAATTAATGACTCAACCTTCCTATATGTCTCTCCATTTAGGGGTACCCCATATTAATTTTCTAAAAATTAGTGAGAAAGGGGTTAGGGCCCTAGGTTAAGTTTGGTGGAAACTTTGTGGAAGTTTCTTGGTAAGTTTTTCAATTTTTGTTTGTCCTTGGTAGAAATTATTATTATATGGATTTCTTGTCACTCATTTATTTGTTACTGGCAGAGGCATCCCATTAGATCATTAATGTTTTATTTTTAGCTCTTTCTTTTATATAAGGCTTAAAGGCCTTTCAAACCACATTTTAACCCATCTAATAAAAAATACATAGAAAAATGCAAGGATATAACACAAAGTTACACAATTACTTGATAAATATTGTACATCCTTTCTCATTAAGGATTTTATGTAGTAATATAAATTTATATAGATTCAAAATGAATATAATAATGTAAGTAGCATTGTTTCGTCATTCTAATAATTTTTTTATTAGATATGGGTAAACTAGGGGTTTATAGGGACCCACCCGACCAATTTCACAACATAATTCTAAATAGATCATAAAAAGAGATAATACAAGTGACGATCCAACAAAAAAAAGGTTAAAGAGAGACCAAAAGATAAAGAAAACACCAATAAACACACCAAAAATATTAGAAACAAATAAAGCAAGAAATTAAAGTTCATCCATGCCTTTAAGTCATAACAAAAATTCAATGTCTTATTATATCTCATACAATTATGTCAAGGATGGTATCATGTTTTTTAGGAGGGGAGTTCTCTTACATTTTTTTCTTACCTCAAGTTATTTTGCATGGTCCATCAATAGTTTCTTCTACTACCCATTTTTATGAGAGTTTTTTCTTATTGTGTTTACCTTTTCCTTCAACCACCTTGGAGGTATTCAAACCCTTAGGCACCTCAACTTTGGTATTATTATGCATTTCCTTAATTTACACCATATTTTTATACACAACTTCTTGAAAATGGAGTAGGGATTATTTATTATTGTAAATGGATTGTTTGAAATCCTTATCATATCCTTTGATCCTGAGTTGAATATAAAAATTGATTACTTATATTTATTAAATTTATTTATCAAATCCTTAAGGAGGTTAAGTTGGGTGAAGAGAGAATTTTAAAACTTTGAAATGTTGTTAATAGGGGTATTAGTCACAAAATGATTATTCCCATCCAAATTGATGGGGGTTAATTTGGAGAGACCAAGGTGCACGCACACACACACACACACACACACACACACACACACACACACACACACACACACACACACACACACACACACATGCATGCATGTACACATGTACATCCACATTAAAAATCATATGCATATGTAGACTTTTATTAAATATGGTAATTAGAAAATATTTGTTAGGATAAAGGGTCTTAATAAATGACTTAATAATGTGGTAATTATAGTAGAAATCACTAACTAAGAAAATCAATTAGTCTACTCCAAACTAAATCTATAGAGAGTCATTATTTATTATTATAAATGACCTACTTGAAATTATTATCCTAGCCTTTAATCTAGAGTTGAATATCAAAAATAGATTACTTAGATTTCTTAAATTTATTTATCAAATACATAAATAGGTTAAGTTGGGTAATGAGAGCATTTTCAAGCTTTGAAATATTGTCAATAGGTGTATCAGTCACAAAATTATTGTTCCCGTCAAAATTTATGGGGGTTAATTTGGAATTTCTAAGACCTTTAGGTTTATCTCCTAAATTATCTTTACCTTTCTTAGCGGCTCTTTTAGGTTGTCTAGTTTTAATGCTACTAGTGAAATGCGCCAAAATCTCATCTTACTCTCATTCATCATCTAAATGAATTTCATTAGAACTAAAAGAGTGTTCAACATAATTATTTGAACCATCATCACCATCATTCAAATTAATATCTAGATCAACTAAGGGGAGATTAAATTTAATTATAAGAAAACAAGGGATTGATATAGCAGGACATTATTTTTTCCTCTTGGTAGTCCATAATGTTATTCTTCAAATATATGAGGAGGAAAAGGGAAGGATAATACTATTTTTTTACTTGAAATGGTTTAATAAAAGAATATGGTATGATTAGATCATGTGGTTCTTAAAGTAAATTACTTTATGAGGTAGAGATAAATATCATCCCAGGGGTAAGGGAAGGTAGTTATGAGGAACCCAACATCAGAATGGTGAATATACTCCTCAACCTTAAAAAAATCTTAGACCAACACTTTTTACTACTTTTATTATTGAAAACCTAAGCCCCCTCTACCACCATACCAATGAATGATGCAATGATATCTTCAGATACCTCTAACATGAACCTACAAATTCAAATAATCCTATTAGTTTAGGACTTGGAAAAATTAAGGGTGAGCTAAGGGTCATAGCCATGAATGCACAAATAAAGGGAATGAGACTACCCTGCTTTAACTTAAACCAAAATTTGGTGTTTTTTTTAGTTTGTTACATGAAATAGGTTCTAACTTGACTCTTGATCCACCCATTTTCTTCATAAAATATAAAATCCCATTATTCCATTTGTATAAAATTGACTTTAGTTTAGTAGAGAATGTGAACATAAGAAAATATTTTCTTGTAAAGTTGATATTTCTCTCTCCATAAGTGTAATTAAAATGATTTGGAAAATTATCATTAAAGTAGTGCAAAATCATCAAAATGACATAATAAACCAAATTTTGACTGTATTCTAAAAATTAGAAAAATATGGGTTTCTATAGGATTGTGTGACCTTTTAGTTATAATTAATTAATATGCACCTAAAAGGATGTGAAATTTTTTATATAAATATCAATTCATAACTAATTTACATTGAATGTCTTTACCAAACTAATTTATTATAAGTATTTCATATTACAATATATTCACTCAAACACTATTTGAATTTATCTTATTTTTTGTGGACTTAGTTTTCATTTATGGACTATAGCTCCTTTTCTCATGCTCGATGTTACACATAATCTCCTTCCAAATCTTGGTGTTCCTTGTTCCATGCTAACCAATCTATGATATTGGCACATTCCACAACTTGGTCAAATATTTTGTTGATTTATCCCATGTCTTTAGGTACATTTATGAAGCCTTGACCTTATGAAATGTTTGCACTTTTATATGATCTACTTGCCTTTACAAAAATTAGGGATTTAAAAATTATTATATGTGATGTTTTAAAAATATGTGAATACTCTAAGACATTTGATATTCAATAGTGCTTTATCTTATACTTAGCAAAATTTTGGTGCCAATAGTTTATTGAATCATTGACACTTTTACATTGTTTTATTTGGTTTATGTTTTATTTTATCCTAATTTTTAGATGCTTGGATGAGAATTTACAGGACAACTTAAGCCAATGTCAAGACACATATTCCAAGAAGGATAAAGGAAATTAATCTATAATGATTATAAGAATTTGATAATGAATATTTACCTGAATAAGAAGTTTTTAAAGATGTTCATGAAGGTATTGTTGAATTTGTTGTCAATGATGAATAATTTGAACTAGAAGTGTGCTTACAAATAAATAATGATGAGGAAACTTGTGAAATATGACAAAGGAATCATAGGGATACTAAAAAATGATTTAAATGTAAAATGTGTCACATGAAACATTATATGAGATTGAAAATGATCTAAAATAATAATCATAATATTACGATTACATTAGTTGTTCTTAAGTTATTATCCTATGAGATTATATGTAGAAAATATGGTTGTTTGAGATTAAATGTGTAAAATATTTACTGATTTACAAAGAGGGGTTATTTGATATGGTATTTAAAAAATTATTGATTTAAAAATGGGGATTTATTTTTCAAATGATAAAGGCCATTTTTTTTTTCAAGTGTGAAAAGTCTTAGGGTATTGTAAGAGTAATGTTTGCTCAAAATCTATATCTTTTTAATGTGTAATGTAATTTTAATTTTCATATCTATTACAACTATGCATACAAAAGGGAAAATCAAACATACATATATAAATACACATACACATACACATACACATACACATACACCTACACATACACATACACATATACATACACATACACATACACATACACATACACACATGTTTTTATCAAAAAATGGATTAAATTTTAAATTAACCTTAATTAGGATAACTTGAATATAATATAACAAAGTTCTATAAATAACATTTTGATAAATAGAATGAAAGAGAATAACTAAAATTGACTAAATTAAATGATTTAGTAAAAGGATAACTATGAAAATGAAATATAAACTTATCTTTTAATTTTTGATCATTAATAATATTGACTAACAAAGAGCAAAAATAGGAAAATAATGTTTATATTTGAAAATTCTTAGAAGCTAGATCTGAGACTCTAGGGGGACATGAATTATATAGAGGTTGTCCAAATACTATCCTAGTTGGTCAATCTTATATTTTATATAAAAACATGAACTTTAAGTCACATCCATGTGTGATAGCTTGAGTTGGCTCTGTAGTTGCAAATTTTACCTTCAAATGTGTGCATAAGACCTATGAATAGATTCTGTAATATTGAAATCTTATTAGGGTATGAAATTATTGAAAGAATTTCAAATAGAAAAATGTGGATTATAGTTGGGTTGAGATA
The DNA here is from genome assembly GCA_037957365.1 of Torreya grandis. Taxonomy (NCBI): domain Eukaryota; kingdom Viridiplantae; phylum Streptophyta; class Pinopsida; order Cupressales; family Taxaceae; genus Torreya; species Torreya grandis. The sequence goes on from JARHVA010000327.1 coordinate 2,538,791, forward strand.
ATCCAAATCACCCAAATGATGACTGAATGTTGCTTACATATCTAATACTTCAAGGAGGAAAATTAATCCCAATGTAGTTCTTCCACTTAGAGTGCTTTGTGAGATTCAACTCCTTCAAATTTATTAATGCATTTATAAATGGATTAGATACTTGATCATTATTTGTTTAGTTCTAGATAAAATAGACTCTCAACTTAGTTGAGGTTTGATTTTAGAGATCAAAATTAGAATTGGGATGAATAGGGAAATTTTGGTCAGTGTGAACTTATGTAAATATGACTTTGTATTCAAATTTTCAAGTGGAATAATAAGTGACTTGAGTCTTCTTTTATAATAATCCAAAAGGGAAAACCATATGCTAGGAATCCTAAAAACATGGAAAATGAGGTAAGGGAGGGTTTAATTTTTAAAAATTGACTATTGGAGGGTTAAGGATAGAAATGTTCCATAGGGATAAGAATGCCTCCCACCATTTTCCTATTGAATTTTGCTATCCCCAAGGGAAACTTTTGGATTTGGGTGATAGTAATTAGAACATTTTTAAAGTGTCAAATAATAATTCGGCATAAAAATAGGTCTTTACTAGTGCTTAGAATAGAGTGAGGTGAAAAAATAGGTAGTAACTAAGTACATAGTTTAATTAAAGTAAAAAATGGATAGAATTAATATAATCAAGTATTCATGACCATATTTAGGTTACTACATTTTCCTGCTCTTTAGTATATAAATAAAATTACTAGATTAAAGGAAAAATATACCTTACTGTGTAAGACACACTTTGTCTTTAATTTAATACTTCAATTGTGTAAGGCACCGTAGTCCTTGGTGAACCCTACAAAACACATGAAGTAGTTACTTTGTTATTTTGAAAACTAAAATTTGAAAAATTTCTAATTTGACCTTGCTTGAATATTGAAATTTAAAAATGTTTGAATTTAAAAATTACCTACATCTTTAAATTTAAAAATATTTGAAATTGAAAATGAGATAAAGAAAGGGATAAATCCATTATGAGTAAAACTAAGGTTTATTTTGTGAATTTTCTTGGAGATGATGTTTCTTTGAAGCATTAGAGATATGATAATTCCTATTAAGCACTTAGAAAATATGGTCCATTAGATAAACCATTAGAGAATTCGAGGGTGATCAAGCCCTAAATTAAATTTGCACTAATATAATAAAAATGACACCCATTGATGGATGTAAAAACCTCAATTAAACTCATCTACTATTTGTAACCCTAAGATATAAAATGAGTTGAAATACAAAATGGATACATAGAAATCATGTTTGAGGGCACTAATTTAATAAGTTAAGTACTATTCACTTAAACTGAATCAATCACTGTAGATGGCTTATAGGTTTAATAAAAAAATTGTTCTTCTATGCATGATCAAAATAGAGTGGAGTACACCCATGCTCCTACCATGTCCACAATTATCAAATAGTATTGAAAATTATGGAATGAAGATGTATCGTGCCCCCATTTTAAATTTAGAATCTGGTAATATGTAGAATCTATAACTATATATATGCTCATTGTAAAAATATATATGAAAATTGTGCATAAAATATATATTATGCACTTGAAAATGTGTGAATATTTATTTTGATCATGAAATTTGAGTTAATATGCATGGCATATAACCCGATAATATTTTTCAATAACTAATTTTTAACATTTTCCAAGTTATCAAAATTGTGTATTATACCAAAATTGATTTTTGATTCTTGAAAAAGCTTATATCATGTGTTAAAATCCCACTAAAATGAATTCATTTTGAGGTGAGATAATTGATCCTAAAATTCACTCATTTAAAAATAAAATTTAACTTGTAACATGCATAGTAATATGTAATCATTAAGAAATATATCATATGTGAAAAATATAGTAAGATTTTCATAATTAAAAAATTGTATGTGACATGAGGCAAGTCTTATAGAAATATATCAATGAATGTAATAGAATAGAATGTACAATTAGTATATATATATTATTAGTGCATGATATGGATCATGTCACTCATCAAATTTAACAAGATCAATAAGTACACACACAATAAACACAATGATAACAATGTCAAACAATAAGGCCAAGGGCTGCATACAAGGGACATATTAAAATTTTGAATAATATTTTTTTCATATACAAGGTCAAAGGATACATGCAAGGGACATGTTCAAATATAGTACATAAAAAATGGCCAAGGGATAATAGTAAATGTGCATGTTTAAATGTATCACATAACATGAAAGATCCCATGAAGATGTTCAAGTAATTTGCACAAAAGGGCCAAGGACCAAACATAATAGATAAAAAATATGTAATATAACATTGTACTAACTGAAATATGGTCATGAATACTTAATCATGCCTATTTTATCCATTTTTATCATTAATTGACATATTCACTTAATTGAAACCTATTTCATCCATTTAACCTATCATAAACATTAGAGGATATATATTATCATCATATTGCCATCTATTATCACTTAAAAGATTAACATAATACTAAAAATACATTATGCATATGTATGCCTTCACTTAGACCCCAAACTTAATACATTTACTAAATGGACAAGAATTCCCAACAAAGCAGTATTGCCTAGCATTCCTATCCATGTCTACCATTTTTTCCTTCTATCAAAACAAACTTTCACAAAGTAAAATATCCTTAGGGATGGAATTTATATTTTTAAACTCTCTTGTGGGTATTTCCCCCTCTTGAACCACTATAAAACCACATTAAATTCATCTATTTTGAACATATTGGAAAGCTTATCAATTCCATTACAAGAACTTATTTACATAAGTTCACATTAAACAAAATATCCCTATTCTTCCCAAACTAATTTCCAAGCACTTCAAGTACTCATGATCCAGGTCTAAATTTAGTTTTATGTAACCCTATCCAAGTAATGATCAAACATTAAAGTGATGTAGTCATATAGTCAAAAGAACATAATTACATAAATCACTTAGGTGGGATAACTACATGGAGGTTTGATCCCTCTTTAGAGTATTGGTTTGTAGGTAGTTCTTAACACAATGGGATGTTGAGTCTAATAAAAATCCAACTATTATTCCCTTTTTTCTATTTCACATATATTTGTCTCCTTTTGGCACAAAACTAGGGTTTCTATCCTAAATAATGCATAAATGTGTCTCCACACACTTTTTGAAGATCAAATCAGCAAAAGAAGACCTAGTTTTCATTGTCACACTTGACTATTCCTAAGGTTCTATATTTATTTAAAAAGACAAGATCGACCAATAGGGATAATGTGATAATCACTCATGTCCTATACTAGGCATTTTATCATTAAGGGTACTCAAGCTCAACTTTTATAAGTTGTTTGGATTTTTTACATTCTATTTGTTTTTATCTCTTTTACATAGTTTATCCTTGTTTTTTTATGTTTCAATTTAAAAAAATTATTTATTTATCTTGAATTTACTATTTAAAACTATATTTATAACACCCTATATTATTCTATTACATTTATATAATTTAGGATTAATCACCACATTAATTAAAATTTAGATAATTTTTTTGGTGAACTCACATATTGATCAAATGTGGACAAACCCTAGGTTTTCCTTAGGGTTTAATTTTTTTTTAATTCTAAAATTTTCCCTAGGGTTACAAATTAGATCTCTAAATTCTCCTCCTTGGTACAAAGAATGAAAATGACTTTAATTTTTACCCTAGGGTTTCAAACTTATATTGTTTTTAGGGTTTCATGTTCATACCCTTGTGACTTATTTTTAATTTATTGGGTCATTTTTATTTCATAAAAAATCAAATTTAAAATTCTTGAGAGGTTTTTCATATTCATGTTGATATAACTAGAAACCTCTTTTTGTTCACCACAATTCTTTAAGGGTTTTTATGATTTTATAATTGAAAAATTTTATTAAATATTGACATACAAAGTGAAAGGCCTACCTATTGTCTAATTAATTTATTGGTTTTATTTATTCTTTGATTTTACTTCAAAATTTCTCTTAGATTTTTGAAATACATCCCTAATTAATCACAATTACTAATATTTAGTGGGAATATTCTAGGATTTTACTATTTTATATTATTTATACCTCAATATGCAAAGGAAATGTATGGTTGTCATTAAAATAAATGGGAGACTAATTTATCGTATCATACCAAACCCTCCTCAACCCCATCCTCTTCCCACAACAGTCATCAAGGGATATGATGTTTTAGACTAATTACAACATACTCATGATAATATTTCCTTGCAAGATTTGATTTAAACTCTGCTTATATATAAGGATATTCTATAAGAAGAATTAAAAGAGAACATTTTACCATGAGATGCATAACCTTATTACAGTTAATACATTGTCAACACCTTAAAGTATACTGAAGAAAGTATCTTTTTTGTAAAATATAAACCACTAGAACATATCATTAATACATATCTTCCATTATATATTCAAATTCAAACTCATAACAAGTTAGACAAAATAATTTAGGTAGATAGGTATTAGGCACACATGTTTAAGGTATTATTGATCCCATTCAGGCATTAAAATTACAATAATAGTAAGGATTATGCTATTCAGATAAATTAAGTTGATTACAAAGAAATCCATCCACACTAGTCAATGTTTATACACATTTTACCAAGGCACAACCTGAGCTAAGACATGAAGTTAATTATGCATCAACATTTTAGTTGGTGTATATGGATATGATATATGATACTGTGACATTATATTTAGAAATATTCGATGAGTTATGTACTAATGAGGATATCCGAGAATATTTGGGTATGAATGAGGATCCCCCTCCCTAATACCATAAGAATAGGTTTCCTCATAATTCCCACACATAATTTGGAGATCATAATGGGACTAATATGTAAGTTGAAACTAATCATCAAGATATTATTCCTATAACACCTTATGTGCAAGATAAATAAATATTGCTTAATGAAGAGATAATTAAATTCAACTCTGGTATAAATAATGACCCACATCCAAAATTATTAAGATATTTAATAAATGATAAATAATATTTTGATGTGTGACAATTCTTAAAAGACTATTTAGATCTATTCACTTGGGCTTATTCATATATGCCATAAATAGATCTAATAATAACACTACATAATATAATGTTATATCAATATGCACAACCTATAAGACAACAAATAAAAAAAATGCATCATAAAGTCAAATTATTAATCAAAAATAAAATCAAATGATTGCTAGAAACATGATTCATTAGAGCTATTGACTATCTACCATGGGTTTATAACATAGTTTCTATTGTAAAATTAGTTAATAATCTTAATAACACACCATCATATGAATTATCACCTATTATATCATTTGGGCCATCTTCATTATGAGGGTTTTATTTGACCATAAAAATAAATCTTGAGTCAATTGATGGTCACAAATTCATTATTATAGTTACATAATACTTCAAAAAATGGGTTGAGTCCATATCTATGAAATCCACCACAGGGGAGGATGTATGCCAATCTTTAATAACACACATCATCTCAAGATTTGTAATTACTTGAGAAATAGTTATAGACAATGGATCATAATTTAAAAATAAAATAAATTTTATTTTTTTTTGCAAAACTTAAAATTTGGCATGCATTTTCAAAACCATATTATCTATAAGCTAATGAGAAAGTAGAGGCTACTAATAAAACTATTATTAATATTTTAAGCCAAGTAATATCATAACATGGAATAAATTAACATGATCAGATCATTTATACAATTTTAACATATCATAAAAGTGTGCATACACCCAAAAAAACAACACCATATTCCATCATATATGGTATAAAATAAATCTTACCACTTGAATTAGAGATCCCTTCTCTATGGTTATCCCTCAAAGATATCATCAAATCCAATGAATATCAGGGAAGATGATTACATGAATTAAAAAGTATTGATGGAAATCACATGTAAGCTATTGAACATTTGTGAGTATATAATGCATTCATCAAATGAACATATGGAAGAAAATTTCATAATTTAGAATTTTAAATAGTATATTTGGTGTTAAAAGAAAAACAAAAAAACACAAATGCAGATAAAGAAACTATGGGAAAGTTTAAACCAAATTGGTTAGGTCCATATGTGCTCACAAAAAGGTTAGGTGTAGGATTTTATCACTCAACCACACTATATAGGAAACTTTTTGAAAATCCTATGAACATCATGCACATACTTAAATATTACACTTAAAAATGTTCAAATAAAATAAATTTGATTACACATAGTTTTTGATTTCTTACATATTATTATTCCATTTGTTTACATTTATGATTGCATGATCCATTCTTCTATGGCCTTGAATTTCATTGACTTATTAGACTCCAAGTCCTTATATTTCATATCCTATATCTAGAGAGTCTCAAAATAATGATCAATCTTACTAAAAATACCTTCATTTATCTACTTAGATAGTTTTTGGTAACCATTCTATCAATTTTATCATAGTGTAGAATCACCCAACATAGGATAAAATCACTGACCATTAATATCTTAGCAATTCATCCTATCTTTCATTTCAACATTTTAAAATTGTGTGTTGTGTGAAATATTTGAAATGTCCTTGCTTTATCCCTTGACCCTATTGTGGTCTATGACATTTGAACATGTCCTTACTTTGACCCTTTGGCCCTATGTGTGGTGTGAGATAGTTGAACATGTCCTTGTTTTGACCCTTGGGCTTATGTATGTGTGACATTTGAACATGTTCCCTAGTTGTGACAATCCTCATGTCTATGTGTGTTATTTAAGACATTTAATCATGTCCTTAATTTTATTTGGCCCATAGATGAATGTTTTCTATTCTTTGTGATTTTTGCATGTGTGTTCTGTTGGGGATCAACCAACAATGGATTACATTGAAAGCAATCAATGCGGAAATGATAGATAAGTAACTGAAATCAAGATATACAAGAAAACACCCTGAAAACTTGTATTAAAAACTCTTTACAATAGGAATACAAATGAAGAACTTTGTTCTTCCACATTTGCACACAAGAACATCTCTATTCCTCAAAGCTCTCTCTAAAGTGTCCTTCAAACATTCACAATGTTCTACTCGTACTCTATTACACTCTCTCTTCATCCATACAATGCTTGAAGATACATATTAGGAAACTTAAGCATGCTCTTCAAACAGTTAAGCCTCTTTTAAAAATAACATTGCTAACAATTGAGTCTACAACTCAAACTCATCATGCAAACACTCGTGTCGGAAATAGCTTTCTGGACACGCAGGTAACCGACGTCGGTTCCTGCCTATTTTGACCGTCGCCGGCCGACCATACCGACGTCGGCGCCTTGAACTGCAACTGACCGACGTTTCGCTCCTGACCGACGCCGGCGTCTGTGTAGACCCGAACCTGTTTGTCTATGCTCCTTGTGAGATCCACATACCTAACAATCTCCCACTTGGAGATAAACCAGCTGCACCAATACCTGTACAGCAAGATCTTCTAATCTTCAACTCAATCGTGAAGACCAACAGAAGTTTGAAGATTCAACTTCTCCTTAGTAACCGGCTTTGTTAGCATATGGTCTTATGGATCTTCTCCAGCTTCAACTCACCATCTTCCAATATATGTGTACCTTAGCTGTATGTGTTTGGTTCTTGAGTGAAAAGCTGAGTTCTTTATGGATTGCACTTTGACTATCACTATGCAATCTGCAACTCCCATGCTCCCTTCCAAGCTCTTCCATGAACCGTGTCATCCATATCATTTCCTTGCTAGCTCTGTAGCTGCAATGTATTCTGCTTCTGTAGTTGACAAGGCTACAATGCAACTTAGAAATCCAACTAACTGCCGTTCCACCTACAGTAAAAACATAACCTGTAGTGCTCCTCCTGCCATCCAAATCCCCTGCCATATCTGAATCTACATAGCCATGTAGAGATGTATCTGAACCTCCATAGCATAAGTGTCTACTGCTGGTTCCTCTCAGATATCTAAGGATCCATTGTACTGCTTTCCAAATTGGCCATATACCTGCTTACTACTCCCACTTTGGGATATGGTTAGTACACACCATTGCATACATCAAATAGAATATGGAATGTTCATTACTCTACCTTCATGTGAATTGACATTGACTTGAAATTTGCCAAATGCTTGTTTCATTGCATGTTGAAGTTTACATGTCCACATAATCTTCTAGACAATATCAACCTGTGATTTTCTCTGTCTCTCTTAATGCTCATGCCAAGGATTTTCTTAGCTGCTCCCAAATCCTTCATGGCAAACGTTTGAGCTAACTTTAATGAGACCCTGCAACCAGCATGTCATATACAACTATGTATCTAGTTATCAAATCTCAAATATACACAATGATTGACATCTTCATGCTGTCATAAACCTGTCAAACACCATTGCCTTGGATGAGGCCATACAAGCTTTTCTTTTTAGTTTCTCCTTACCCTTTTCGAAACCTTCTGGCTGTTCTTTCAAATTCCATGAAGAAATTTAGCTGCTCGAGATGCAAATCCTAACAATACAACCCTTATAGAAGTTCTTAACAATGGAGATTTCGCCAAAGTCAATACCTGGCTTTTTATTACAACCAATCTGGCCTTGTATCTCATCTGACCATCCTCATTCAACTTAAGTCCACCTGTTCTTTGTTCTCTTACCAGCTGGCAATATCCCATGTGTTCTCTCTTAAGGACTCCATCTCCTCAAGCATGGAGACTCCACCTGTAAAGCTTCTTCAAAACTTTCTGGTTCTCCATTAGCAATAAATAATATGAGAGATTGGAGGCTTAACCCTTTCAGACCTCCTATTGGTGTCTTGGGTCCACCCAAATTTTTCAGTGACCGACCTTGGCCACCTGTAGACCTGTTACTGGCCGACGCCGGTTCTTCCTGGCCGACGCCGGTGCTTGGTCTGCCGACGTCGGTCTTGTATGACCGACATCGATTGCCGACGCTGGTGCCAAAAATTGGTCTCTGTGTTTTCCTGTAAGTGATTATTTCTTTTTCCCGCGAGCTCATTTTGGACCATAACTTCGTCCAACTCATTATTGCTCTGTGATCTAGCTTCCTTGTCTGATCACTGCACCCTTTCATTGAAAACAACATCACGGCTCCTGATTACCTTGTTAGTTCCTAGATTCCAAAATCTGAAACTAAAATCATTGAGCCAAGCCTATAAATGTAGACTTAGCATCAAGCTTCTTTCTATTTTCCTTATCTATGTGCACAAAGGCTTCACAACCAAAAACTTTAGATTGAAAGATCAACCTTTTTATGTCCATGCCTCTTTGGAATTCCACCATCCAGAGCTTAGAGGGTCCTCTGTTGATGGGGGGTTCAACTGCTTCTGCAAAACTCTAAGGGCAACCCTGCATGCAATCTCATTCTAGCATCCATAATAGTCCTGTTCATCCTTTATACAATTTGCTGAGGTGTCCTTGGAAATTTTATGTAACAAATTTGTAAGACTGCATAATCGGATCTCAAGCACTTTAATCTTTTGCCTGTTTCATCAACCATGCTTTCCATATCTTAAAATTCAAAAACATATTTCTTTTTAATACATTCCATACCTTTCTTGTGGCGTCATCTATGAATGTAACATAGTACATAGAGGCTACATGAGCCAACGTCTGTGTTGCAACTTCTGCCTTTTCTTAGTAGACCCAGTCTTTAGAAAACTATTTTTTAATTTTTGAAAGCATACCTTTAGACTTAAGGATAGACATCCCCTTCTCACTCATGTGGCAAGCCTTGAGTCATCTGAAGTAGATAAAACTGAGATTTGTTGTAATACAATTAAATTACCTTCTCTCTTACCTCTGGCCATAGTCTTTCACTTTCCAAGAATCTGCTGTGAATACTGTACAACCCTATAACCTGTAGATCAATTTCTCTTCAAACTAGGAACATGCATCACATCCCTCAACACCCATGTGTTGCCATGCAAGCTGCACTTTACCTTTTAATCTTGCAAATTCCCCCAAGTATACTACAAAATCTCCATGGACATAGTCACTGAAATATTCTCCGTTAGGGGTAGCATGGAAAGACGCACCAGAATCTAATACCCAAGATTTATGTTATTATGCAAAGAGAAAATAAGAGCATCCTGTGCAATACCTGCAACCTTTGTCTCTTCCTTTCCTTTGCTGATTGTCCTCCTTAGGTTTTGACCAGCAATCTCTGCTTATGTGCCCCAACTTTCCACAGTTCCAGCATTGTGGCCTTCTGCCATTCTTGGATTTGGATCTGCCTCTTCCCTTAGACTTAGATCTTATCTCCTCTTGCTCCTTTCTTTTTGCCTTCCTCTGCTCTCGAAATTTAAAGCGTTCCGGATGTCCCAGAATGCTTTTCCTGCGTATTTCCTCATTCAAAATAACACTAACCACATCCTCTACTAAAATATTCGAAGCAGAAGCAGTATTAGAAACTGCCATTACCAAGCCATGCCAGCTTTCAGGCAAAGAACATAAAATTAAAAGAGCCTTTATTTCATCTTCAAATGAAATATTAACTTAACTGATTAACAATACCATGGAAATCATTCAGGTGATTAGAAACAGATCCACCTTCTTGCATATGCAAATTAAATAACTGCTTCATCAAATATACCTTGTTTAGGGTTTTTCATACAAATTAGCTAACGTGGTCATTAACTCTACCATAGTTTTTGCCTGTGACAAATTGGATTCACAGTGACTCAGTCTTATAGAACCAAAAGCCTTTCTGTCAAGAACTTCCCATTCTTCATCCTCCATGTCCTTGGGCTTCTTTGCTATCCCACCTAACGGTAAGTAAAGATCCTTCTGATGATAGTCCTCTATCTGATTCTCCATGATAGTTCTTGCCATTAAACTTTTCCATTCTCAGCTTACTTTCCTCTGCCATTGCTTCTACTCAAACAGAAATCCCTGTGAGCAAGTAATCCGAACACACTACACAGATTACCTGTTAGTGAACCTGAGCTCACCACTTGTTGGGGATCAACCAACAATGGATTACACTTATGAAAGCAATTGCAAGATAGATAAGTAACTGAAATGATAAATAGCACAGAACAAGATATACAAGAAAACACCCTGAAAACTTGTATTAAAAACTCTTTACAATAGGAATACAAATGAAGAACTTTGTTCTTACCTTTCAGATGCACACAACATCTCTCACTAGATCTCTATCAAGAGCTCTCTCTAAAGTACAGTCCTTCAAACATTCACAATGTTCTACTCGTACTCTATTACACTCTCTCTTCATCCATACAATAGCTTAGAAGATCTCTCCTACATATAGAAATAGGAAACTTAGCATGCTCTTACAACAAACAGTTAAGCCTCTTCAACAAGGGCTCTAAAAATAACATTGCTCACGCGAGCATGAGTCTACAACTCAAACTCATCATGCACACTCGCTTCTTCCTCAGAAATAGCTTTTGGACACGCAGGTAACCGACGTCGGTTCCTGCCTGTTCGCCTATGACCGTCGCCGGCCGACCATACCGCCGACGTCGGCGCCTCTGAACTGCAACTGACCGACGTCGGTCGCTCCTGACCGACGCCGGCGTCTTAGACCCGAACCTGTTTGTCTATGCTCCTTGGTGAAGCTTTTAGCTCCACATACCTAACATGTTCATTGAGCTTGATGAGTTTGATATTACCATCATCCATATCATACACTCCTAATATACTAACATACAAATTCCATGAGCTTAATTGATACACTTTATAGGCTTTGCCTTTTAAGTTCTTTCAAAATTAAAAATTTACTATGTTAACACACTTTTTCCATATGCTAGAATTTTAAATGATAATACCTTTATTACACATGTTCACATTAACTTGTATTTTGAGATAAGTGAATTTTTAGGAGAAAATTACATTAACTAAAAAGGGGGAAATTTTAGTGGGATTCTCATGGATGAGATAAGCCATTTTAAAAGAGAAAAAATTAGTTATTGGCACAATCACAGTTTCAAAGTTACAACATGTTGAATAATTTAGTTATTTTAATATATTATGGGGGGATATTCCATTGCATATGTAATCCTATTTTGAATTCAAAGAGTTAATTTACACAATTTCAAATTTTCATGTAGAAGTTACAATGAGAATTCACATATGATTTTGAATTATACAATTACAATGGGAGCATAATATAATTTTATGCAATATTTTTTAGTTTTTGGACATTATAAGATCATGGGTGTAATAAATTATATTGATATCTTTCTCCCAAAAATTATAATGAAACATAATGTACCATAATGTTATAATTAAATATACAATCCATTGTTAGTGGTAGATTCACTTTAGTTACATAGTGCATGACTTGGAGTTCATTGAGCACTCCAACCTTATGTGTGTTAATCCATTATGGGTTCCAAACTATTTCACATATTGGGGTTAAAAATATTAAAATAATTAAATTTAGGTTTAGCTCTCTCAATGGCTATTACTTTTAGTTCAAAAGAGCAAATTCAAGTTGGGGTTTGATCACCCCAAAATTTTCTCCAATGGTTTGAATAAGGAACCATATAATCCAAGTGATTTATGGGAGGCACCAATTTTACAATACTTCAAGGAAGCATAATCACCAATAAAAGTCACAAAAAGTAACATTTATTTCACACATATAAGTGTATTCACTCTATACTCTCATTTAAGTTTTCAAACTATACAAGTACAAGCAATTCTCAAATTTAGTAAAGTCCATTTCAACTTTCAAATTGTCAAAGTTCAAGTGAATTTTCAAAATTTCAAATTATAGTTTTCAAAGGAATGAAATAACTAATTCATATGTTTTATAGGTTTTTCCAAAGTATACAGTGCCTTGCATGATTGAGGTATGCATCTCAAAGACAAAGTGTGTTTTACACACTAAAGTATGGATTTCCTTTAATATAGTAATTTAACTTCTAGACTGGGGGGGATGTAGTAACTTAAATCTAGTCACTAATACTTGATCATGGATTTTTTTATCCATTTTATTGATTAATTCAGATGTGCACTTAATTAGAACCTATTTCATTAATTTGACATATTCTAAGCATTACAAGAGACCTAATTTAATCACAAGGTCATCTATTATTACCTACATAAATGAGTTTACTATTAAAAACACCTTAATGTATCTATATGCCTCGACTCATACCCCATAATCAACACCTTTTTTGAAGTGACAGTAATTCCCAATAGGATAATAATGCCCAATGTTCTGATCCCTATCTATTATTTCTATCATTTCATCAAAATTCCAAAATTAAAGTATCTTTAGGGTCAACCTCTAGATTGTTAAACTCTCCAATGGGTATTTTTCCCTTTTGAACCACTATAAAATCACATTCAATTATATCATTTCAAACATCTTGACAAGCTTATCAATTCCATTAAAATATCATATTTACATAAGTGCACATTAAAGAAATGTTTCTTATTCTACCCAAATCAGTTTCCAAGCACTTCAAGAAGTCATGAGCCAAGTCTAAATTTAGTTTTATGTATCCCTATCTAATCAATGATCAATTATTGAATACATAATATAGATGAATTCATATACTCAAATTAGCACAATTACACAAAACACTTAGGTGGGAGAGCTACACAGAGGTTTGATCCCTCTTCAAAGTATTGGTATGTAAGTGGTGTTCATCATAGTGGGGTGTTGAGGTATATAAAAAATCCAACCATTAACCCATTTTTACTATTTCACATTCATTTCTATTATGACCAACATGAACCATTTTCATATTTTCAAATGAGTACCCTCTTTTAGCTTAAAAGGTCCATGTTGAAGTCTTGTTATGGAATGAATCAATCCTAGTCTGAACTAGAAGTCATTATCTTAAGTTTGAGTTGTTTACTCAGAATAAAGTCTTAATCTAATTCTAAAATGATTGAGTTTCCACATAGTTTCATAAATATTTATATTGATACCTAAGTTTAAAGGTTAAATTTAACATGTCTATTAAATTTATTCTATACATATATGTGGCTTTTATTACTATGATGTTCATCTTATTTAGATTATGGTTTTATGAATGAACTGATTTAACAATTTGTTTCCCAAGGTTGTTTTTCCTTTTTAGGATTGTTATGAATCTATAGGGCCACCATGTCAAAACTTACTTATTCCAACTCAAAATGACCTCTTAAAATATGATTAAATTTTCATATTTAGTCATTTTTCTAAAAGTTTGCTCACAATCCATCACCACAAGTCTCTCTTATACTTAGAACAACCGTAAAATTTAAGAGTGGAAATGAATTAAAATTACAATGGCTAAGTCCTTGAGTTTAAATTCTAATTATCAGGCCCTAAGCTCATGGTTCATTCCATGTATTGACACCCAACTTCCTCATGAAAATATTTTCTAATGACTGATTCTTTTCTTTAGTGAGCCTTCAGATTAATATGATTGAGACCTATGCAATCATCCTTATTCTATATGATGTATAAGTCAAAATTTTCTAGGTCTAAGTTTCTCTAACACCTAATAAATCAATATTTCACAATGTGTATTCATTCCAATCACTTGATTCTAATAATTTAAAAATGCTAAGGCAAAGATTCCATAAGGCTTCAATCTTTGAGATCATTCCACATGTCTCCACATCATTCCTATATAGAAAAATAGGAGTAGGGCCAATTAATAAAGATTGAAGACCCTCAAAATAAGTTATATCATGCCATAATGCCATGCAACATGATCTAATTTATCTAGATAATTTTTTAACCTTAAGACTTTTCCCTCTACTTTGAGGTTTTAGGTGAGTGAGAGTATGCCATGTGGAATGATATCACTCATCTAGAGCTTGTATATAAAAGGAAAAGTCCCAAGGTTTCCCAATTATATAGATCAAAAAGATCATGCCACATATCACTATCCTACTCATCCTAGACTAACAAGAGAAAGCACATAATCTAAAGGTTAGTGAGTATCTAGACAAGCAAGGGCCATCCATATGGAATCATCCCACTCAGCTAGAGATGGTATGATCCCCCTAATCTATGACTAACATGAGTAGGCACATAATCCAAAGGATTAAAATAATATATATAATCAAAGGACATCCATGTGGTAGAATCCATCTCACATAGAGCCTATATATAGAGATACGCATTTCAAGACAAGTGACATTCTAGATAAATGAGATTGTATCACATGGCATGATTCCATTCACCCATGAATTATCAAGTAGCCCAAAGGATAAACTCAAAATAAAAGATCAAATACCCCTTATCTAAGTTAGATCCATCCACATGGTATTATCCTAGTCATTTAAAGCCTACATACCTATATAAAAACAATGTGAATCCCACAAGCCCCTAAATTAATGAGATTGAGACATGTGTTAATATCTCATTCCTCTAAAGAAAATAATGAAGTGAACCA
This sequence comes from Torreya grandis, assembly GCA_037957365.1. NCBI lineage: Eukaryota > Viridiplantae > Streptophyta > Pinopsida > Cupressales > Taxaceae > Torreya > Torreya grandis. The sequence continues at coordinate 2,554,203 of JARHVA010000327.1, forward strand.
AGTCCCAAGGTAACCAATTACATAGATAAATTAGATTATGCCATATGTAATAATACTTCTTATCCTTGGATAATATAAGTAGGTCAAAGTCTAGATGCTCCCTAAGCACATGGACAAGAAAGGACCATCCATGTGGTAACATCTTGGTAACTTATAGCTTGAAAACTTAGAAAAATATTATACAAAGCTCAAGATCCCTTGGATAAACAATATCAGAACATGTGTCCATATTTAATTAAATAATTTTTAAGAGGCCAAATATAAAGAAATAAAGGCCAAGATGCATAAAAAATTAACACATGGTAAATCATATGACTCAGTAGAGTGACCAAAGGGCCAAAATCAATGAAATGGTACCAAATTTTTCTCTGGAAAAAGTAGATTAAATGCATGAAGATGGGTCTTAAGATAAATTAAAAGACATATTTTTCATTTTAAGGATGACTTGGAATCCACACCATTTTTAGTTCATATGATAAAGATATGGTTTGTAGGTCCTAATTGAATGACAAGTGGATAAGTGTCACAATTCTAAGGAACTCAATTGGGACACTTATTTTGACTTCATTGCATAAGTGAAAGATAAGAAGGTGGACCAAAAATAATTATGGATAGATATTTGTATTATTTTTATAAGGAATACACAATAGAATATACTAACAAAACACCATGTGGCCATCCCCTCAACCATTCATAGTGACATAGAGGCAAAATAGGTGTGTGTTCTCCACATTACATGTGCATAACAAATCCAATAAATAAATTCCTTAATGAGTGTATTATTTATATATATAGGTTCAAACTCACTGAATAATCATTTTTAGAGCCTACCATAACTATTAATAAGTAGTACACATCAGACCTTTCCTCAAGGCTCCTTAATGGGCTACGAAATTCTATTCTACCTTATCTATTATAGAATGAGGAATCTTTTGACATAATTATTTTTTTACCATTTTAAGAAATTATCGAAAAGAGTATAATATCATGCCTCTTAGAGTAAACACCCATCTCTCCCTTCTATATATACTTATTCCTAGTCTATTAGAAGGGTCGACTCTATTTACAAATAAATGCTATCAGGATAATGCAAAATTAATTTTTTGTGTAAATGTGTTTGGTTGATTTGAATGTATTCCACTTTATTTTAACTTAATAGATCAACACTAATGCTTTAGGATTATAATTTTTTATTTTATAAATTAAATAATATGTGATTTTTTTAATTTTAATTAGTTTATTTGATTCCTTTCACATTATTTGAAGCTTGTAAGGATTTGTGTGTAACTAAATATAGGTTTGCTCATAGTTCATTCATTAAATATAATTAAGAATTTATATTTTATACTTGGACTCTCTCTCCATATGTGACTAAAGCCTGATCCATAATGAAACTTAGCATAAAATGGTATAATTGTAGCTAAACATGTTGTTGTCCTAGAAACATTTGTATCCCCCTTTAATCAAAAGACTTTATTTCTACCTTACTCTTCCTCTCTTTTGTTGTTTATTTTTAAAAAACTATTCTCTCCCTTATTTAACAAATGGTGAAGTGAACTAAAGTAGAGGTATTAAATCCAATAGGTTGAAATTAGTCTAGATAGAAGCATACATGTTCTATAAGTCAATGAGAAAATCAATATTGGACCTCTAGTGGTAGCACATCTCTTGAAGATATATTCCAAGTAGGCTATCTAATGAATAGCCATACCTATAACTCATTCCCTAAATTACCTTACAAAGAATCCTAAAATGAGAGGAAAAAAGTCCTCTAATTTTTCCTTGAGCTCACTCAGTGCATCTAACCTCATAAGTGCAACTGGGACTATGATCTTGGATAAAACAATAGTTGGCACTAGAAAGAGGGATTCCCTTCTCATTGTCTAACAAATATTTAAGTTACTATCCTACCTAAGACTAAATTGGATATTATTATATGGATCAATATATTTTGATATGGTGCTAAAAGATTAAAAATATCCCCATTGTAATTCCATAGGATAACTATAACTGATAGAGGGAGACCAAGACCTATGGTAGCACCTACTTGCTCATCCTCTCAGTTTATACATAATAGACCTCCACTTTGTAGTTACCAAAATTTTTGGGTCAAATTTTTGAGTGATTTTTTTTTATAAAATTATTAATATGTTTTTGATTAAGTAAGGTGACAAAGTAGGGGCTGAACCCTATATAGTCAAAAAAGACAAGAAGGCTGCCAAAAAAAAGATGCCAGCACAAAAACAATGGCACAGCCGAGAAACATAGCCAAAAGCAAGACAAAACACTGGAAATACCAGAGTTAAAAAGAATAAAATTACATAACTATAGAATTAAAAAGATCCTTAAGATTCTCATTGTTGACATTTTTAGCATTCCCTGGATTACCCAATACTTCCAACATAGACATATTCAGCAGAATGTTATTTTGAAGGCCTTTGGTGAAGACCATTTCCAGCTTTTGGATTCGGTCCTTCAAGGCCCTAATTTCTATTTTCCAATCATTCTCATTCTCCATACCCTCACCAACTTCTTTGACATGCATCTTCTCCTTATTGTCAAAATTTCCCCTAGAATCATCACCCTGCTCTTCAGTGACCTCAAAAACTTGAGAAGTTTGTTGCCCACCAGTGTCCTCTAAAATTTCTTGAATTTCTAGCTCTTTAGACTCTTCATCTTGAGTTGCTTTATCAAAAGCACTTTTCAAATACTTGATCAGCCTGACCTTCAGGGCTGGTTTTCCAATGATCCACCCCGACCTATGCACTCCCGAAGGGAAACCATCCTCACTAATTTTGGAAGGCTTGTGAGGTTTGCCACCTTTGCTCCCCGTGGCCCCGTCTAGACTTTTGTGGGTCCCTTCTATAGTCTCTTTAAAATTTTATTTTTATCCATCAACCTTCCTCTTCCTTCCCTTTTTTTCTGATAAGGGAGCTTGGATTATTAACAGGGGTCTTAATAGGGGTGGAGAGAGGGGCGTCATTGGTACTGGTAGGATCAGGGGAAACCCATGATTCATCAATTGCATCACCAAATATCAGGTTTGAGGGAATGTCTTCATTAACACCTATAATATTCTTGTTTGGCTCAAGGGAGTGGTGAAAATTGTAGAGATAAAAAATAAGCCCCTGGTGTAGGGGAATAGGTTTCATGTCTGGCTTCTTAGCCATTTTGGCTCTCACCCTCAGGATAGAGTGTTTCAATGAGGACAACAGGTAGAAAGGAAAGCTGATAATAACATTGCATCTAAAATGATTTAACAAAGGAAGGTGATAGTTATAAAACTTGGTATATCACCCCTTGAGAGTGAAGTATTTCATTAGAATTAAACATACACCATCCCATGGCTCTGGCAGTTTGGCACACTCAAACCCTCCTTGATATAAGACGAGTTATTCTTCTTCACCAAAAAACAGTTTATGACTAGCCAAATCCATGATTTTGGTCTTCCTTTTGAGCTTTAAACCTGCATGGTCATTCTTGTGGCCATTGAAATCACCTTTATAGAGATTTCAAAGCTAATACCCCCCACAGTGACCCACTTATTCAACTCGGATCTTGCAAACTGCTCAGACAAATTTTCATCATAACCATTTAGCCTTTCTAAGTATGGGCTAATACCTCCTTCTTTACAGTAATGCCAGACTAATGGGTTGTCCTTAAATTCATAACAGGAGACTGATTTAGTTTGAATATGATCTCCCCCCATTCTATAGTTATAGACCCAGTCGATGAAATTCCCAATTTCCACCTTGAGCTTCGAAGTACTAAGCCCTCAATTTCATTTGCACTAAATGCAGATGTGAAGGCTCATTTTATAGAATGCCCCATTGTGGTGATGTCTACTCCCATGCTTGTAAATAATTTCCCCTTGGTTTTCATGATGTGACTCTCATGCCTCCACCTCATGATACAAGGAATTAATCATGACAATCAAGGAAGTACTAAGGTTATCATTTTCCAAGATCCATGATGGCCTTCTCCATGTGGACTGCCTTCAAAAGCTATCTTTATCATCAATGTGCATCATTCCTGAACCATCATCTCCTTTTAAATGATCTCTTTAATGTTTAGGGGTATATGAGCCCCTTGTTGCCATACCCTCCATCTTGAGAATTGTTGACCAAGGTTGGCACAAGAATCAGTGACCCTGTTGCCTTCTCTGTAGGTGTGGGTAATCTCAACTTTGGAAAACTTTTGTAAAAGAAACTAAATGCCAGTAATGATGTCTTTTAGCTAGATTCCAATGTTAGATGCTTTATTAATGGCATCTATGACCAACTTAGAATCTCCCTAAATATTCAAATTTCTAATTCCTAGGGATATAGCTAACTTTAATCCCCAAAGTAAATCCATAGCTTTAACATAGTTATTGCTCTGGCAACCAATGCCACCATCATAAACAATAGACATCCCTCCTTTTTCATTCCTTATAATTCCTCCTCCACTTGATTTACCACTCAACTTGGATGGCCTATCAAAATTGAGTTTCATCCAATTGGGTTTAGGTGGTATCCATTTAGTATGAAGTCTCTGAAGAATTTTGGAATTATCATGTCCAGGGATAAGGTTTAAAACCTTCCATTTGGCTACAATTTGGCTTTCAAATTGAGATAGGGGTTTCTCTGCAACACTAATATGAGCTATTGTAACACTTTCCAATATAGTCCTAGCAAAGGAGTTAAACACTTGAGAAGCATTTCTAGCAGTGTCCCTTAAAATTTTGTGATTGCACTCTTTCCATAAGGTCCAACTCAAGCATGGCAGAGCTTGGTTCCATAATTACTTAATCCAAGGATGTGTTAAGGTTGAGTTCTAGTTGATAATTAATTATTTAAGATTAGAATTTCAAACCCATTCAATGCCAAAGTTGTTAAGTATTGTGCCCCATAAATCTCGGGTAAACTCACAGAGGATGAATAGGTGTGAAACTGATTCCTCTTTAGAACCACATAGAAAACATATGTTAACCAAAGTAAACCCTCTCTTCTGAAGGTTGTCCTGAGTAAGGATTTTGTTATGGGAAACAACCCACCAAAACAAGTTAATCTTTGGAATTAGTTTATGATTCCAAACCTTTTTCCATACCTCCTTATTTTGAGCCTCAGGTGTAAGTAGATGATAGGAAGATTTGACAGAGAATGATCCATTCTTATCTAGCCACCAGTATTGTTCATCATCCTAAGGGAAGAGTGGGATTCTAATCTCCTAAACACATTGTTAGATCTCCAAAATTCTTGGGATAAGCTTAGGCATGTGCACACTACAATCCAAGAGGTTTTTCCAGCTCCTTATCCCATTGTTATTTTCCATATAATCACTAACCCTATCACAAAAGAACTATGTAGTCAGTCAGCAATTTCTCCATAGTTTTCTTGGGAGATGAGAGCCTTGTCCCTTAACCAATTATCCTCCCAAAATTTAATCCACCAACCATTTCCAAGCTTCCACCCAATTCCCTATTTAAGAAGGCTTCTACTGTTTAGCATTTTATTCCATATCACATACCCCTGGGGTAATCTCACCTGTTGAAGAAATTTGGAATCATCAATGCTATGAATGTATTTGGCATAAATTATTTTCCCCCACTCACTATTGTTGTGAATTAGATTCCAACTAACTTTTTAGAGGAGGGATTTATTCATGTTCCTGATGGATCTTATATGAAGTCCACCATGAGATTTTGGGAGACACACTTTTTCCCATCTGACTAAAGACATTCTCTGTTTGTCTTCCACTCCCATCCATAAAAATTTCCTTTGGATATGTTCTAGTTTTTCATCAAAATATGTAGGAATTTTAAAAAGAGACATGAAGTAAGTAGGAATACCTTGCAAAGATTCTCGAAGATGTTGCAGCTTACCAGCACTGCTGAGTTGTTTCCCCTTCCACCCAAGAAGTTTCCTCTGTGTTCATTCCACAATTCCATTCCAAAAACCTAGAGATACCTCTTTGACTGAGAGTGGGAGACCCAGGTAGGTAGCTATTAGTCTAGCCTCAGCACAATCTAATATATCAATGATTATATGTCTAAGTTCATTAGGAGTGTTGAAGAAGTACACATTGCTTTTCTAAAAATTTATGCTTTGTCTCGATTCTTTGGCATAATCATTTAGTATATTATTTCATATTCTAGCTTCGATCACCGATGAGATGCCAAATAAGATGGTATCATCCAAAAACTACTGTATAACCATAGGATGAAGGGAAGAGGCAAGTTTGATGCCTACTAGCTTTTTTGAAACTATATCAGCTTGTATGTATCTTCCTAGTGCCTCAGCCATAATGATGAATAGGTACAGGGAGAGAGGGTCTCCCTAATGAATCCCTCTTGAGGATGAGAAAAACCCTCTAGGAACACCATTAACCAACACTGAGAATTTAGCAGAAGAGACTGCATTCCATAATAAGCAAGATAATTTATAATTAAACCCAAATTTTTTGATCACTTGTAATAGAAAAGTCCATGCGACTCTATCATAGGCTTTAGATATATCAAGCTTGAGGGCCATCCTAAGGATTTTGATCTTATCCATGGAGTGAATAGTCTCATGAGTGGTGATCACAACATCAAGAATCTATCTGCCTGGGATGAAACCTTTTTGAGCAGGGGAAATAATTTTGTCAAGCAAGGGTTGAATCCTCATAACCAGCAGTTTAGTACATATCTTATACACAGTGTTGCATAAACTAATGGGTCTAAAATCAGTGAGGTGTGAAGGTTGAGATTTTTTAGGACCAAGTAAAATGAAGGTATTATTGACTTGTTTCAAAAGTTTTCCATACCTAAAAAAATCATGAACTATAGTCGTGAGGTCCACTCCTACAATCTCCCAATATTCCTAAAAGAACATAAGAGGAAAGCCATCAAGACTTGGGGCTTTAAAAGCATCCATGGAGAATAAAATAATGTGTACTTCTTCAACAAATATAGGCTTTAACATTTCTAGATTGTCTTCTTCTATTATCAAATAGGGGATTTTATCAATGAATTGATTCATAAATCTATCAATTCTATCATTATTGTTTTCTTCTATAAGCAGGTTCTGGAAGAACACCCTAGCTTGCTCCCCTATTTTTTTATCCTTAGTAATAATGTCTCCATTATCCAAGACAAGCTTAGTTATTAAGTTGGCTTTTCTATGTTTCATAGCTGAAAGATGAAAAAAAATAGTGTTCCTATCACCCTCTTTAAGCCATTGAACACAAGATTTTTGTTTCCAAAAAACCTTTTCTCTTTCCATAAGATTCTTCCATTCTGAAGATAAGATGTTCTCTTCTTCTAAGGTGCCCTCAGAGTTATCCAATTGATCTATTAGTTATTGTATAGCCTTGATTTTTCCCATTATATTTTTCTTCTACTAGAAAACCTACCCAAAACTATATCTATTCTAGCCATAAACTTCTTGTTTGATGTGCTGGAGTTTCTTGACTATTCTAAACATGGGAGTACCTTAAATGGGAATATTCCACCATTGAGCCACCATTTTTCTAAAACCTTTGTGTTTAATCCACATAGCTTCAAAATGGAATGGGGGAGGTCTGTGATGACCCTGATCCCTCTAATTGAGGACAATCGGGCAGTGGTCAAACATGGTTCTAGGTAGAGCCTGTACCTACATATTTTGATAATAATTTTAGTTGCTTGATATCAGAAATATATCTTATTTAACTTGAATCATTTGATCTCCTCTTCTTCTATTGGTCCAAGTAAAATTTTGGTTTTGCAGCTCTATGTCCAATAATCCCCAATCATTGATGAATTCAACAAAGTCAAACATGTTGTCTGAGTAATCAATAATTCCACCCTATTTTTTAGAAGGGTATAAAGGTGTGTTGAAATCTTTGGCTAACATCCATTTAGAATTTTGAGGATTATTCCTATAGCTACTCAAATCTATCCATAATTTCTATCTCAAAGCTCTATTATTTGGTCCATAAACATTGACTAATGTCCAGTTCAAGGAATTCATGGAAAAATTGGTAATCAAAAAGTGTTTATTATGGGCCATAAGAGATCCTTGGATTTTAGCACTATTCCACATAGTGACAATCCCTCTTGAAGCCCCTTTAGTAAGACTAATACAAAAGGCCGCCTTAGGCCATATATAGTCAGCATTTTTTGTAAAATTCTCCTCTTTCATCTTGACTTCTTGGATTAAAAGAATATCTAGTTTATTATCTAAAATGTAATTTTTAACCTCAAACTACTTTGAGGGACTATTAAAGCCCCTCAAATTCCATGATAAAATTCTCATTTAGAGAGTTTGGAGGGTTGGGACTCTAGTGTTTTCTATTTTCCACTAGTAATCTCCCTGGCAATCTCTCTTTGTCTTGTTTCTCTTAGGGTTGGCCTCCCAAAAAATAGCTAACTAGATTCAAGAGTGGAGGAGTAGAGGAGTGGAGCTAGTGGACAATATTTAAAACTGGTATTTCATACCTAGTTGGGCCCCCTGAGTGCGACAGGTGGGACCACGGATCCAATGGAGGTCACTATGGGTGGCAGTACCTCTAGGGATCTATCCAAGAATCTGATAGTGGATAGTCCATCCAATGGATGGAAGAAGGCACTCACAGGTGAAAAGATGTGTCCATCAAAAGGTATGTTGAGCCTCTTTGTTCTCTTAGAAGGCAAGGCATTGAGTATCCTAGATGATCTAGTGGAGGAAATAGTGGCATCCATGGACCTTACGCTAGTTGGTAAGTTTTTTTCTTTCTGTCCTAATATTGAAATGGTCAAAAAATGGATTTTGTCTAGGTGAAAAGTCAAAGGTAGTGTTTCAATCACTACCATGGCTAAAGGTCTATTCCTTTTTAGATTTATGAATAGGGAAGACATAATCGCTACCCTTGCTGGAGGACCCTGGCTATATGGACCACATTATCTAGCCTTATGCCTATGGAAACCAGGATTTGATCCCAACTCAGACCTCAATAAGATAGCACCTGCTTGGGTAAGATTACCAAGATTCCCTTTGGAATTTTGGGATGAAAAAAATTTCACAGCTATTGGCAATTCTATTGGTCAGTATGTCACCTCAGATCATATAACCAGAACTAAGTCTAGGTGTGTGTATGCTAGACTCTGTGTAAATGTTGAAATAAATAAGACTCTCCCTACGTCCATTAAGCTAAACTCTAAATATGGAACATGGACTTAGCCAATTACTTATGAAAATGCTACCACTTTCTATCAAATATGTAAGAGGAAGGGACATCTAATGACACAATGCATAGTGAAGTAAAGGGGGATGAAAGAGGATTCCTAGAATGTAAAGGAGGAGCAAGCGAACAACAAGTAGGAATAGAGAATCATGTGGAAATTCCTGACAATACAAAAAAAGGAGAGGAGGGGAAGGGAAAGGAGGATATCCCTAGTAGTGAAGGTGAAGTTGTCCCAAAGGAAAATATAATATTAGATGATAGTCAGAAGGCTACAGAAAAAGGAGAGGAGGAGAAGCGAAAGGAGGATATCACTAGTAGTGAGGGAAAAGAGGTTTTAAAGGAGAATATAGTATCTGATGATAGTCACAAGGTTAACACAGTCTAAACTTTAGAAAAATAGACTAATATGTTTAAGGAAGGGGTAGGAGGGGACCTTTTGCTAAAGGAAGTCAGTGAAGATGACAAAGTTTCAAGGGTTGGATAGGAAGAAGTAACAATTGAAAGTCACACTCAATGAGTACCAAATCCACAGTCAAACATAGACATTTTCCATGATTTGGAAGGTGGAGGCCAGTTAGGAAACTACTTAGCAATAGGGGTAGTAGGACAAAGTGCCAGCAATGAACAAGAAGAATGGGTTACCCAAAAGAAAAAGATCAGAAAAGGTAAAAAATATGCAGATGTTGGTACTGAGCCCAAACAAGTTAATTAAATATGTAATAAGAGATAAATATAATAAAAGGTTTGAACCCTAACAAAAATAGAGTACAAACCATATTATAATAGAAAATCATAAGTTACCAAAAAAAATTTAAAATCAAACTCCTATTGAAAATTTGAAAACTAGACTAGGAAAGTGTTGCTAAAGCAAGTGATCCACACCATAAGGCTTAGGATAGATATGTGTGGGGGATAACCAAGTTATGGATATGTAGATTTAATGAAGAATGAAGTGTTCAAATAAAAGAATCAAACACATTAAAAATATGGTAAAAGTGTTACTTGAAGGAAATATAAATTTTATTCATTAACAAAGAATAGGAAAAAGAATAAAATGGCTATAAAGCATGTATACATAATAGGTGTGTGTAAGTAAGATATTTGTGTTATGATTGTATACCAAGCATCCAATTAAAATATGTTAAGATGTCTTGTTCATCCTTCATTTTTATTCTTAAATAATATATATGTTACACATATATAACATCTAGAATACAAGAGCAATAATAAATTCTATTTTTGAATTAGCCTCCATGGTAGATGTGGTAGTTTAGATTCCCTTGAAAGCAAAAATCATAATGATTAATGTTATAACCATTCCCAAAAACCCCCTTTATTGGAGACAAAAATTAAAGGAATGGGATTTGAATGCTAACATCTAATTCTATGCTAATTTTTGATCCATGTGGTTAGAGTAGATTGAAAAGTGAGGTGGAATGAAAAGAGTGCATGAAGGTCTATGACCAGGTGTCTCCAAGGTGCACACTCTATGATCTCATGTGATTAGTGTGATAAATTTTACAATAAAGTATGAGAATTAGGTAGAATATTTTTATCAAACTATTGGTGCTAGAATTCACACAAATGGGAGAGTGGTGCAAGCTTTGTGTAAAGGAATAAGTGAGGAGTGTGTTTAACTATGTAGAGGTTTCTCATGGATCATTCACCCTTTTTTGAAGAGAAATGGTCTCTATTGTTTTGGTGCATAGTTGGGGAAACTACACCTAAAGTTGATACAAGGTGTACCACTTAGCTTGATCAATGTATTGCCTAACATTGACCACTCTAAAAAACTAATGTGTGCCATGGTAGGTGTGTGTGTCTATCACTTCAATGATGTAGTCCTTATTTTTAGGGTGAAAGTGTTCAAGATCCAAATCATAAGGATGTTGTGTCACTATTATATCAAGAAGTAGTGGAGTGTAAGGATTGAGAAGCTCCACATTAAATAATGGGTGCATACCCAAGTACTAATGTAGATAAAAAATGAAGGCATTTTCACTAGCTATACATATAAGGGCATAAGGACCATACAATAAATGCTTGATATTCTAGTGTGGACCTTTGAAGTAATCATTTTAAAGTTACAACCATAATTTATCTCAAAATTGAAATACATGAGGTGTGTGATGTGCATCATGAAATTCCTTATACTTAGCATGAGTGAAAGAGAGAATCTATTGAACCTGTTAGTGAATAGACTAGATGTGGCACATAAACATCTTAAATTTTTTTACTTCATATTATTGTACATATGACTTAGTGCTTGGAAAACCAATACACTACAATGAACAAAACAACATGCTATCATCTCATTACAAGTAGCCCAGTTATGAAATCCATTTTGATAGATTCCCATGGTTTGGATGGAACTAGAAGAAGTGTGTAAAACTCAAGCTTGCTATTCATGGGCTTGGAGACTGCAATAAAGAATTTAATAATAGATGTGGCAATACACATCTATGCACATGTGAGGATAGTAGAAGTGTGAATGAAATGCATCTAGAGTATTTATCACACTAAAGTGTCCCAAGGTCTTGGCATAGTGTGCCTCAAAAATGAGTCATTGCTAAGGTGCACCAGAGGGAACATGTAGATGTTTGAACTAGTAGATAATCTAGTCAGATAGGTAGAAATACAAAATTTTCTTACCTTACATGAGTTTGGTGTAACTATGAAGTCTTAATCACCTGAGTAAAGTGGTACCCAATCTACAACGTTATGTCTTTACATGTTTAGCACTATGATAAGTGCATGAACCAATGGTAAACTAAGGCAATCTATATTCTTATCATCCTTCTCTTTCTTTTTCTTGATCACAAGATGGAAATATTGTAGGTAAGTCATCCATTTCATGTGGCATGCATTTTATAACTTATTCTATGACTTTAGGAACTAAAATGGTCTATGGTCTAAATGAACAACTATCTCCTTCCTTATAATGTAGTTTCATCATTGCTTGATTACTTAACTAATAACATATAGTTCCTTATAATAGGTGGAATAACTTTACACCATGTCACTGAACATCTTTGTGTGGTATGTGAAGATATTTCCATATTGTATGAGTATTGCACAAAGGGTGTAGTCAGACTCATTAATGTGAATTTTTAAGGTCTACATAATGTCAGGCATTATGAGAATAGGTGTTGTGTAGATGAATTTATTAAGTGCATTAGAATCATGTTATTGTATATGAGTCCAATTAAACTTGGATTTTTCATGTATTATTTAGGTGAGAAACCAAGGATGAACCTTCCATATAAATTATCAAGTCCAAGAAAACTCCTCAATTATATTAGATTATGTAGAGTAGGCCAATATTTTATCACTTTTATCTTCTCTAGATCTACTTTGATGTTGGTGTAGTCAATGATGTATCCTAGTTATTGATTTTTCATTATATTGAAGATACACTTTACTAAGTTTATGTGAAAATTATTTTGGCACAAGGTACCTAAGATGGATAAGATGTGATCCATGTACTCCTCCCAAGTCTTTCTAAAGATGAGGATGTCATCCAATTATATGATAATGGAGGAGTTTAAGAAGGGCCTAAGTATATCATCCATTAAGTGTATGAAATTGGTTAGTGAATTAGTGAGGCTGAGAGGCATGACCAATCATTCATATAATCCTTCATATGTTTTGAAATTTGCCTTCCAAACATCTTTAATATGAATTATAACTTGATGGTACCCATAATTTAAGTATATTTTGGTGACTTATTAATCACTTTAGAACTGGTCCAAAAGGTCATCAATGAGCGATAGTGGGTATTGATTCTTCACCATGATTTTGTTGAGCATGTGATAGTTTATGTAGAGTCACCAAGACCCATACTTCTTATGTGTTAGGACTATTAGGCATCCTTAAGGTGAATATCTTGACTTGATCTTGCCTTGGTCAAGGAGATATTATATCTAGCATTGGACTTCATCATTATCCCAAACTAGTTTTGGATACAAAGGGATATTTAGAAGAGGGGATATAAGGACCAAATTTATGTGGTGTTTTATTGTGAAGTGTGTTGAAAGGCCTTCGAGTTCTATGAAATCTTTGTTTTACTAATTTATTAACTTGTCATGTTTTTATTACTATAATGATGTGTAAACACTATGTGATATCAAGGTGTGCTTCATCATTTTCAACTTGGAAGGTGTATTAGGGTCAATAATTAGTAACACAAACCTTTATGCATGTGATATGAGCTTAAGACACTATTTGGTAGAGACAAAGGTGACTTTGGTCAAGGGCACTAACTCAAAGAGTTTATAGAAGTGATTTTACATGTAGATAACCCACTATTGTGGCTTGGCCTGATATATAGCTTCATTGTTGAACAAATATAGTTTTCATATCAAGATGTTATAGACCTCAAGAGGTATTATGTCACAAGTGATGTTGTCCTCCATTATCTTGACCTTGTATCAAAAAGTGCATTATCACTAGACCTATATATCTTTGCCTTGATACATCCACCCCAGAGAATAAGGCTTAGGGTGTGTAGTTGAGGTAAGACAAAGGTGTTGTGTGATGGATTGTGTAATGATGTTATATTGGATACCACTATCGATGATGATGTGGAGAGGATGACCCTTAACCCAAAATTGAGTGTAGAAGAGACATTCATGTTCTTCAGATATGTCAATACTAGTGGATGTAGTGCTTTGACAAGATACATCTACATTAGTGTTGTCCATTGACATAGGTTTTGATGTAGATAAAATGAGTAGATATTATTGTGCATGGTATTTAAAGTCATCATGTGTGGATGAGTGATGGTGATGGCACCACTTGTCACTAGACTTCTTCTTAACTTTATCCAAAGTAGATGTGTTAGATATTTTGAGTGTTGTGTAGTATTCTAAGGCCATGTGATCTTCTGAAAAAAGTGTTGGTGCTTCTACAAAAATGGTTGCAATGTGGAATTGTGTTGTGTTATGGCCCTATACACTATATTAGATGAAGATGTATCATGTTGTTTCATATTTTTCTGGGATTTAAAATTAGAATCATTATGATATGTTTGTACTAGTGTGTTGGAATTCAAGAACTCCATCTTCATATAAAGATAAAGGGAGAGTCTATTGATGTACTTTAACACCCTATGTTGTTCACTTAAGTTTATATTATAGGTGCACAAAGAAGTCATGGAAAATTTTAGTGAAGCCTTCCATGGATTGATTTTTATGCTATCTTAGTTACTAGAGCTTTATGTATTCATGTTCAAAGTGTTAGAGAGGGTAGTATTCCTCCTACAAATCAAATAAAATTCTCCAACATTCTATTGGAATACACTCTTGCACATGTTATGCACTAAAGCTTTCCCATTAGTGAATGAATAGAATAGACATCTTTAGTACCATGAAGATGATCTTATCATCATTAAAGGAATTAATGGATAACTACACCTTGAGTTTTCAAATCTAGGCATCTAATGCCTTAACATTAATTTTTCCTTTGAATAGAGGAATGTCAAGATTGACTTGTACTTTGAAGGGGTTTTATTGTTGAAACCATTATGGAGCATGATGTTGAGATGAAGAGGAGGATGTTGGGTGAAGATGTATCATTAGCCTATGGAACTGACCAAATTTTTTGGTGTGATGTACCTCCAAAGCATCAATGATGAACCTTCAAATCTTGGGGCTACCTCAAGTTGATTCTAAGTGTCAACCATCTTAATTTTACTATGACATTATGGAGTATTTGAAAAATAATCAACTAATAGACCTTTTTTTATCTCATTTCACTCTTTTGGTTGCAAGCATAGAAAAATGACATAGAGTAGATGCTTTGATATCAATTGATCCTAACCACAGGGCCCATGATTGAGATGTGTGGGGGAAAATTGAGTTATGTCTATGTATGGTGGATGTGGAATGAAGTATAAATATAGAACAATTAAAACACATTAAAAATGGAGCATAAGTCTTACTTGAAGGAAATAAAACTTCTATGCATTAACAAAGAATAGGGGAAAAAATACAATGGCTACATAGCATGTATACATAATAAGTGTGTGTAGAAAAGATATTTATGTTATGATTATATACCAGACATCAAATATAAATATGTTAAGGTTTATAGTTCATCCTTCATTTTTATTTGTAAATAATACATATGTTACACATATATAACATGCAAAATACAATATCAATAATAGTTATTTTTTTTGAATTGGCCTCCATGGTAGGCATGGTTTGTAAGCTTCCATTAGTAGTAGTGGTCAAAATGATTAATGTTATAATCATTACCAAAAACATCACTTTATTGGCAACAAAAAGTAAATTCGCAAGATTTGAATTATAATGGCCAATTTTATGCTAGTGGTCAAACCACATGGTTAGAGTAGACTGACATGTGGTTGATCTGAGGTAGAACTTAAGGACTGCATGTAGGCCTATAACTAACTATTTTTGAAGTGCATAGTTTATGGTCTCATATGATTAAATTGAGAAAGTCTATGATAAAGTATAGGAATTAGGTGGATGTTTTTCATAAAAATATAGTGGTGGAATTCACATGAATGGGGGAGTGGTGTAAGCTTTATATATAGGAATAAATGATGAGTACATTCAGATATGCATGAATCATTTTCCATTTATTTAATAGCAATGGTATCTATTTAATCTATGTTAATTTGTGGTAAATTCACCTAAATATACTATAATGTTTACCACTTATCTTGATCAACATATTTCCTAACCTTAAACACTCTAAAAATTTGATGTGTGCCATGGTAGGTGTGTGTTTGTCACTTCAATGATCAATCCTTCTCTAGGGGGTGAAAGTGTTGAAGATCTAAATTAGAAGGATGTTGTATCATTATTATCTCAATAATTTTTATATCATAAGGATTGAGAATCTCCACATAGAATATTAAGTGCATGCCCAAGTACTAAGGTAGATCAATAAAAAGGCATTCTCACTAGTTGTGCATATAATGGTGTAAGGACCATAACACACATGATTGATAGTTTGGTGTGTACCTTTGAAACACTCTTTTTGAAGTTACAACCAAACTTTATTGCCAACTTAAAATGCATGAGGTGTGTAATGTGAATCATGGAATTCATTGAACTTAGCTTGAGTGTGAGAGAGAATCTATTAAACTCAGTGGTGAACATATTGGTTGTGGCACAAAAACTTCTTATCTTTGTACACTTCATATTCTTATGAATGTGATTTAGTGCCTAACAATGTGTAGTAAAATATATCTAGGGGTGATAAAGGTTGTAAATAAAGACATGTCTAAAATTGACTATGAGTAGTAGAGCTATGAAGAACCCTTTTATATCCATGTTAAATTTATAATAGATTGTCATCCCAGGTGTGAGCATATGCATAGTTGTATAGGCATAAAATAATAAGTGTGATATTGACCACTTCAATTTTCCCATATATTTGAGGATGAAAAGTTATTGATCAATCTAGTTACATATCCATCTAATTCATAATGCTTACCAAAAATGACTCACAAAGTATAGATCATAGTTGGACTCGATGGATGTTGGTAGCCCAAAATGAACCCAAACATGGTTAAATAATGCTTGTACAGTGCCAACTACATCAATATCTTTCTTTCATGTGACCATGATAGCCATCTTAGAAAATTAATCCAATACAACAAACACAACATCATGTTATCATCTCATCATAGGTAGCCTAGTCATGAAATCCATGATGATAGATTTCCATGGTATGGATGAAACTAGAAGAGGTGTGTAAAGTCCTATCTTCCTATTCATGAGATTGGGGATGTAATAAGGAATGTGAGACTTTATGTGGCACTCCACTTTTGTGTACATGTGTGGATAGTAGATGTGTGACTACAATGTGGATAGAGTATTTGTCATGCCAAATTATCCCAAGGTCTTGGAATATTGTGCCTCCTAGATGAGTCATTGGTAAGGTTTACCAAAGAGAACATAGAGATGTCCAAGTTTGTATATAATATAGTCAAACACAAAGAACTTTTACACTTTTTAACCTTATACAAGGCTAGTGTAAGTCACTATAAAGTCTTGATTAGCTGAGTAGAGGGGTACCCAATCTATAAAGTTTTGACCATGCATGCCTAGTACCATGAACTAGCGGCCAATTAAGTCAATATATAAACTTGTTATCTTTCCATTTTTTGGGTTTGATTATGATATATAAATATTTTAAGTAAGTCATCCATTTTATGTGGCACATATTTTCCATTATTTTTTGACTTTAGGAACTAAAGTGGTTTATGGTCTAAATGAACAATTGTCTCTTTCCAAATAATGTAGTGTTACCATTGATTGATTCCTTGCACAATAACATACATTTCCTTCTCATAGGTGGAGTAAATTTTCACCATGTCATTTAATGACTTTAAGTGGTATGCGACCAAATGTACATGATGCATGAGCACTACATGGAGGGTGTAGTTAGATGTATTAGTGTGAATTTCAAAGGTCTTTATAATGTCAGGTATTGAAAGAATAGGTTTTATGTAGAGGCATTTTTTTAGTGCCTCTATTTCACATGAGTCTAATCAAACTCTAATTTTACACATGTTATCTAGGTAAGGGCCCAAGAGATGTGTGATAAACTAAGGATGAACCTACATTAAAAATTAACAAGTCCAAGAAAACTCCTCAATTCTATGATATTGCATGGAGTAGGCTAATCTTATTCTTTGGATCACTTTGTATTTATTCTTTGGATCTACTCTAATTATGGTGTGGCTAATGATGTATCCAAGTAGATGATGAATTATTTGATCTATGCATTGGTATACTGAAGGTACACTTTACCTAAGTTTGCCTATTGAGACTTGTGTTGGTCAAAAAAGTGCGTAGGATGCATGAGATGTGTTCCATGTGCTCCTTACAAGTCTTGTTAAAGATGAATATGTCATCCAAGTAGATGATGATGATTATGTTAAGGGCATGATTAGATCATTAACATTTGCATTAAGCCCATGAATGTGGTTGGTGCATTGGTGAGTCTTAAAGGCATGACCAACCATTCATAAAATCCTTCTTGTACCAAAAAGTGCATTATCACAAGTCATATATATTTTTGCCTTATTACATCCATCCCATATAATAAGGCTTAGGATACATAGTTTAGGTAATACAAAGGTGCTATGTGGTGGATTTTGAAATGATTTTCTTTTGGATACCACTATTGATGATGACCCTTCACCTAGAACTGAGTTCACATTGTTCATGCATGGTAGAGGTGGTTATTAGAAAATAGGAATATACTAGTATATTACATGAGTAAAGGTTATTGCATAAAATATTGAAGTATCATGGGTGGATAGTGGACTTATTCTTACCTTTGTCTAAAGTTTTGATACTTTGAGTGTTGTGTAACTTAAGGATATGTGCTCTTATACAAATTTTTTTTTTATTTTTACATAAAGGTTACAATGTGGAATTATGTGAGAAGGTTAGTATTCCTCCTTTGGTACATAAACAAAATTTATATAGTATTCTATTGATGAAGAGGTGACACATTGTTTAATATTTGTCTTTGCTTCTATTTTGGTGGCATTATGTTATGCTTGTCCCAATGTGACAAAAGTTAATAAATCCATATTAAAATTAATATAAGGTTATATTTTTATGATGTAATTCAACACCATATGTTGTTCCTCAAGTTCTCTTGCATGCATGAAAAGAAATCATAGAAAATGTTGTTTAGTCTTCCATAGATTGTTCTTTGCACTAGCATAGGACATCTTTAGTATTTTGAAGGTTATCTTCTGATAATTAGTATTTTAAATGAATTGATGGATAACTATTCCTTGAGTTGTAAAATATAGGAATATAATTATTTGACATCAATTTCACCTTCAAATAGAGGAATTTCAAGATTGACTTATACTTTAAAGGAGGTTTATTGATAAAATAGTTGTGGAGTATGTTGTTGAGATGATGATGAGGATGTTAGGTTGAGTTGTATCATTAAATCATAAAATTAAATAGAATATTTGGTGTGTTTCACCTTTAGAGCATCAAAAATGAGCCTTATAATATCAAGGCTACCTCATGTTGATTCTTGGTGTCAATCATCTTGATTTTTCTATGGTGTTCTGATGGAGTCTCTGAAATAGAATTGAGCAATAGATATTCTCTCTAATTACTATCTTATGGTTATAGGCATATAAAAATTGAATATAATAGATGTTATGATACCAATTGATCCACACCATGGGCCCCAATATTGATATGTACATGGGATAATTGAGTTATGACTATGCAGAGTGAATACAAAAATGAAGTATTCAGACAAAATAATCAAAATGCATTAAAAATGGAGCATAATATTACTTGCAAGAAATGTAAATTCTATTCATTAAAAAAGAATATGGGAGATAATATAATGGATATATATCATGCATATAGAGTTGGTGTGTGTATGCAATCTATTTGTGTTATAATTGTATGCCAAAAATACAATTATAATATGTTAAGGTGTTTAGTTCATCCTTAATTATTATTATTAAAGAATACATATGTTACACATGTATACCATGAAGAATACAAGAGTAATAAAAAATATTTATTTTAAATTATCCTCCATGGTAGGCATGGTAGTTAATATTCCCTTGAAATTAATGGTTAGAATGATTAATGTTTTAACTATTCCCAACAACCCCCATTTATTGGCAGTAAAAAGGAAAAGTGTAGGATTTGAATGCTAATAACTAATTTCATGTTAGTTGATGAGCCATGTGGTCAAAGTAGACTAATAGTTGGTTGAGAAAACCTATGGCATGAATGTAGGTCTATGGTCAAATATTTATGAGGTGCGCACTTTGTGATCTCATGTAATTAATGTGAGAAAATATGCAATAAAGTATGGGACATAGGCAAAAGATTACTAGCAAATGTCTGGTGGTGGAATACATATGAATGGAGGAGTGGTTCAAGATTTCATAGAGGAATGATTGAAGAGTGTGTTTATATACATAGAGGTTGTGTATAGATCAACAAGGTTTTACCAACTTGAATATGAAAATAGATTTCAAAAATTTGTTATCATTTTGTTTACAAACCAATAAACAACATGTGAGAAACTAATTTGGAAAATTTACAGTCACATCTAGAAGGTTTGTTAGCTTTAGTTAATACTTATATGGGTAATAACTTTCAATGTAGTGATAATTTTAAATACATTGATAAGAAAAAGATATTATTTTAGATATATTTTAATTTGAAATGTATGAAAAGTTGATGGGATGATGTGGCAGGGAGTACGGAAAGTTATAGTGTTTTTTGTTTTTTATCATATGTTTTTGGTTGTACCTCAATTTTTGGAGATGTTACTGATGTATTTAGGCTATATTTAGATTGATTTTAGTTATTTTTGAGCTTATCTTTATATTTCTATTTTTTTGGCTCAATGACTCCTCTAGACTTATTTTATATTGGATCTTCTTGTAGGGATTGGGTTTTCTAGTCCAAAAAAACCCCAAATTTAACATTCATAAAAAATGTCTTGTTTATAAAGACCTCAATTATATAAAGTCTAAGGAAATATTATTGCTAGGGAAGGAATGAGATTTCAATAATAATCTTTGGTTAATAGATTTATGTTAATGAAGCTTGAATGAGATTTATTCTTCCAAGGAATTATTACTAATTAAACTATCATAATTCAATAATATTTGAGGATAGACCAATACAAATAATTTTCTAGAAATATCCCCTTAACTTATGATAAAGAATTGTAGTTCTAAATTTATCAAACCTTAGACAACATTCATTTCATAATTAAATTTTTTTGGACTATTAAACTACAGTCATGATTAGAATACACTAAGTAACTTCAAGATGTCTTCATTGTATAAGATAAAATAAGGCAAACCCTTTTGTTTAAGAGATGATAATAATTTAATCACCCAAAATAAAGTTTAATGGATATGAAATTTGACACATAGTGTTCTAAAAATAGAAGAGGCCAAGGAAGATAATACTCAATAACTAAATGAATATAATACCATAGAGTAATAACTTAGTAAGAATAGGAATGAAATAGGATAGATGAGATCCTTAAGATCATTTTTTTCAAGAATACTTAAAATATAAAATAAACTTAAATACCTTCCTTCAAAATTCATTTTGCAAAAAAAGTTGTCTTTTTTCTATCCATTTGAAGGTTGATCACTTAATAAGGCATGGTAGACACTCCTAATAGAAAATAGGGTATAAAATAGGATAATTCTTACAAAAAAAATTATTCCTTTATACAAACATATTTCAAGAGCATGAAAAGGTTTAAGCCTCCTACCATAGTTCCATACACCATATAAAATTTTATTATTATCTTGAAACCATCTATTAGTGCATATTGACCACCACCAATGGTCCTACAATTCTTGACATAATTTGAGTTCTAATCATGAAATAATACCTAAATAAAAAGTGATTCAAATGATTAATATGCTATATTTTAAAGGTAGTGAGACATATATGTGTCTTAAAAATAATATATATTCCAAGATGTGTTCATTTGACAAGGTTTTATTGCTTATGGTCACTTCTAAGCACACTCGAATTAGTCTATATATGATAAGGACAAATCAATAATAAATTGTATAGTCTAAATTTACATAAAACCAAGGCCTTATATATAGTGGAAAATCATGTTTTAATATCAATGTGTGAAAGGTATATTATTCATTACAAAAAATCAATCATTGAATTAAACTAGTTCATTTAGAGCATAACAAAAAAACTTTGAAATGGACCATCTACAATAATGTTTGAAGATAGAAGGGTAGATAATGAAGATGATGCCAAAATTCAAAGGCCAAGGACCTATTATAATACACTCAAATATACAACATCACCACCTAACCTTTGACAATTCTTAGATTCTATAATGGAATAAAAAAATAAGTCTATACAATCCATCCATATTGATAAATGTTTTTATGCAAGAGTAAATTATTTGAGTATTTAAGACTATAAGATAAGATGGTTTAAGACTATCTTTAAAAATTATAATTACTGAACCATCTTTTTGAGTGGTCAAAATACTCGATGAATAATTTTCATAAATATTTAATGAATAATGTCAAATTAACATAGGATGATCTTGCTGTTAGCTAAGGAAATTAATTTTTTCTCATCCTATAAAGAGAATATAAGAAAGGCAAAAATTTATGTTGATAACCTACTCTCAAAATCAATATATCCATATAAATTCCTATGTGTATGTTGACACATCCATATAGGAATGTGTGTCGATATATTTGTTGATGTACTTAATGTGCACCCTATGCACTAGGGAATGGGGGGAAAGTAATAAATTCAATTTTAAGTCCTATAAGACTTTGATCTTGAGTTGTTTACACAACTACTATTGAAAATAGTAACATAGCAAAGATATGGCCACCACTTGTAAGTCTGTAATTAGAATATATTGTAGGGACAACAAATTATACATAGTAACACTTTATTTATTTCTAATCTTTGTGAAATTATTTTAAAATTTACCAATTATTGCACAAATTTAAATAATTCATGAATATATACACAATGAGCTAAACTAAAGTGACTCATGGGGTAGATAAAAAGGTAAGTAGGGTAAGGTAGAAAAGAAAGTTTGTTTTAGAGGCTTAGAGATGTCAATTCTTTAAGCCTTTATAACAATAACATGAAAACTAACATTAACCAACCCTAGCATAATACTCAAAAATAAATGACTGCAGTTGAAGCTTCAAAGGAAATGAATTGCATATATCTAAAATCATATGTTACATAAAATTTAGTCATTCACATTAAATTATATAATCATACTCAACTGCAAATAAGATGAAAATAGAGAACATATACTAGCAGATTTATTAGCCTTGTGTTAAACTAACACCAATAGATGCAGACAATGATGTTATTTCTATATTATTCAAATGAAAAGAAACCTTTAATTTTCTAAATGCATGAGAATAATAAAGCATAAAACATACAATAAAGCATATAGATAATCTCTAGAATTCTTAGCTCTTTTACATTACTTGTATAACAATTGTTCCTATTTTATAAAAAGGGGGAACAACCCTATATATAGGCCTCAAATTGCATATACAAGTTCAAGTGGGTCCATTAAAAGATTCTCAAATATATCCAAGTCACTAAAATTCCACATATTATAATGGAATATTTTAAATTTAAATAGCAAGGCCCTAAAGGAGGTTATTGACCAACTTCCTATTGATGTCTCTATTTATTTGCCTCTTACTTTGTCAAAAATTCCATGCATGATAAATAATCCTAGTGAATTTGGTTAAAATATAGGATCATAGGCTAGAATAATTCAGGTGTTTCTTAAATAAGCCTTCCATGTTTTACAAGTACAAGCCTCATCACTTCTTCAATGGCCTCATCCCTCTCTAGCCTTTGGTTGAAAAAATCCACAATGTTCATTACCTCAATGATAGTCTCTACATTGGCTATGTCTTGATATAACTTTGAGATAAATATCTTCGTTTTAGCCCTAAATTCTTGATCATCTATTAATATATGATCAAGGTTAGTTACCCTAGTGACCAAAACATCCTTCAACAAGAGGGTAATCTTGAATTATTTCTTTTTTTAGGATGTACCTACATCCTTAACCTATTTTATCCACCATTTTAATATCCTCATTCTATCATCATTATGGTATAAGCTGAGATGATGTTTTCAAGTGGCAATGTATTAATGTTTGGGAATTTATTGCTTCTTGCAACTCTAGCTAGGTTTGCCAACTTAGCATCATAAAGTGAAAGTTTTTGGTCATATTTAATGACCACATTATACTATAGAGTCCCATACTCTTACCTTATTTTCATGACCTTGTATAAATTGAAGACATTTATGACTAAATTAATTACCTAAACTGTAGTATTCTCAAGCATTGTAGGTAATGCTTGTTCCTTCAATCTCTTAATCTCTTATTGCATTCTTTTCATCAAGGATACTATGAATTATACATTACCTTGGACCATGGACACAAGTTACTCTTCGTACTCATCCACTTTACCTAGGATAACCTTCCTCTTCTTGGTTAAAGTGAAGGACTCTTCAATTTTATGGGCCACAACTAAGCCAGATTGGGGCTACTCAACCTACCTCCTCACCACTCTTTTCATTGTGCCTATAGTAAAATAAAATCTAATGCCCATCTATGGTATAGAGAGGAATACTTGAGGCCTCTCTTGTCTTATTGATAGTATAATATCTTTGACCCAATTTGGGATAGCAGTAGGCATTGTAATTATTGGAGGTGGTAGTGGAGTAGTTGAGGCAAAAGTTATAGATGTAGCAAGAATGTGTGGAAAGTTTGTTAGGCCTATCTACCCAAGTGTGCCCAATAGAGCTCTTTTAGGTTCCATATTAATAATAAATGAAGGTAATTTTAAGGCACACTCACCTTTATGGCCATAATAATATTGAATGGGGATGCAAGCAAAGGTGGATTTAGAAAGGTGAATAAATTTGAAATGGGCCTTGATGGCCTTATTGATGTAGGGGAACAAATAACAAGTGATGAAATTTTTATGGCTACATGGTAAGAAGAAATAATTATAGTGGCATGATAAATGATGTGGGGGATGGGAAATCCCAAATAGCCAATAGCTTGGATCATGCTAGTGTCAACTGAAGGTTGAGCAATGGTAGTTATAGATGGTAATGATAGGGCAGAAAATGTAGAAGTATAAGAATAATATGTGCTTACTAATGGAAAATAAGGTAATGGTAAGGTAATTACATTGGGATCTTATGGTATAAGGGTAGTTAGAGGTGTGCTAGTGGCAATAATAGAAATAGTGGTCTTGGGCTCCTTTTTCCTCTTGTAGACCTTTTCAATGTTTTTACCAGCCAACACTTGAAATTATTCCATAGATAACTCAATACCTTGTTGAAATTACTCAAGGTCAATTATATTGGGGTTAGGCTAACCTATAATTTTAAAAATGGATCCCATAGGAGATGCAAATATTAATGTGGGCCTTTAGGATGGGCCAGGTTGACTACTAGATCCTCCTTGCTCAAAGCTTGGAGGTGGTCCTAACTGCTTGAAATGGAAAATTATGGAGGCCTCCTTGGTATGTTCATAACAAGAGGAATGTTGTCTTCATCCTCTTTATCCTCTTTATATTGTCATCAAACATTCTACCATAGTTTTGTGGTGGTTAAGACTTAGTAATATCTTCCTTTTTCTTCTTTCTATCTAGTCTCATCTCCAGTTTAATGTTCTTCTTTGTTGCATTTTAGAATACCACCTCATCATTCAAAGCATCTATATATATCCACTCATGAACTTCTTCTTGGTGATTTTATTCCATTACTACATCCTTATTGAATTAAAATAGATGTTTGTAAATAGCATTGTTAGAATCCCATGATCTAAAGTCATATTTAAGTAATATGTATGAATCCCTATGCCTAGTAGCTACAATAATATCATGCCACTTTGTAACTTTGGTCCTCCCTAGTTTTTATGGAACCTTATGGGGGATGTTTTCTTATTTTTTTTTAAGACTCAATCAACTCCATGTAACATTTGACAGGCCATCTCTTCGTTAGCTAGCTTCATTGGTGCATCCTTGGTAGTATAAGATGGGCCACTATTACTCATTCTATTCTGATGACTGTGTAGTCTAGGTATAGCTAGTAGCTAACTATATCTCTAAAAGTTTTCATAACTTTTGGGGGAACCCTCTACATTATGTATTCAGTGATCAACTTGGAAACCACTAGGTATAAATCTTATTAAATCACTCTTATGTTACATCTAAAATGGTGAATATGCATTATAGAGAAGAGCTAAGGCACAACATATTAACACTTAAGAGACCATGAATTCTAACCCAATTGAGCAGTTATACAGATCACATCCAACAAGTAACTCATCATGAAGAAGGGGAACCATTCTTACAAGTGTCATGAATTACATACACTAAATTATTGTTGATAATTTCCCCAAGTGGGGGAATTTGCTAGTCTTATAAGATGATTTAAAGTAATGGAATAGACCTTATGTCTACATAGGTAATGTGTGGATTATTGAATCTAATATTGAAGATGGATAGGACAATCCTAAATCCTTTTCTAAATTATTGGATGGGAAATTTTCCTTGATCTTCCATGAGAAATGCTCTTTCTGGGTTAGTCACCCATGAAGCCAAGACCTTCTTCAGAGAGTGCACTTTGTACCATTTATCAATGATGACCTAGTTATATTAAATCTATGGTGAGGGAAGGTCATAGTAATTTTAAAATATTATTACTTCTATGAAAGTGATATGGATCCCTTAGGATATTAATATAATAATCCCATCTTCACATTTTGGCCTTCCAAAAATATTGTAAACTAGGTCAGTGCATGGTATGACCTCTGACTTGGTTGTGGCCTTGTGGATATTGACTACATTGATTTCAAGGATATCAAAAGATAGTTGGATTATGTGAGGCATGGTTTCATACTCATAAATATACCTAACTACTTCCAAATTGAAATATATGCTACTATAGTGCATGTCACCAAATGTTATGGCCTTAAGAATGGATTTAGTGTCTTTGAAGATGACAAAAGTACCATTCTAAAAGTCATCATTCTCAAAGGAACCAGTCTTACCTAGAGTAGAGGGAACTAATTATGCCATATTTTGTAATACTTTAGGTAGAAATTAATGACTCTTGTATCCTTTTGTAACTTTCAAGCTTTGATAATGGTAGTTGGGAATATAATTTACAAATGGCTTGGGATTTGTCAAACCATGAGAGTGTAGACAACAAAAAAAGTAAATGCATATATCTTTGAAATAAATATACAAATAGAATTGATTATGTATCCTTTTAAAATATTCTATGATTAATTTAATGTTGATGGTGATCCTAGTTCATGCTAAATTAATGGCAAGCTTGTCAACCTTGTATTTATTTGAAACAATTTTCAAACTATTGATTTTAGTAATTAATTGCATTAGAATTTGATTTAACTTTAATTTGAATTTGATTTGACATTGATTTTAGATTTAAATCTAAATATTTAAACCTTTTGACACATGGATGCCACCTTAGATCTAGGTAATTACTTATGGGGCCTGAATATGACTAAGCTACCTAGTTGGTTTAAAGTCCAGACATGTGTCACCTTTTGATTGCCTCATAGAATCTTAGAATGTATATTTATGTGATGAATCCCCTGTATCCTACCATGTGGAATATTTTAATTTATAGCAAGTTATCAGTTGGTGTTATTCAATTTTGATTGGCTATAGGAATTCCACTCATTAATCTCATGAGAAATCATAGAATTTATTTGCTAGGCATCACTCTCATTAGAAATCATAGCTTTGTTTTCCAAGTGTCTCTCTTAGAAGGCCTATGAATAACTATCACCAACTTGGTGCTAATTACATGGCTTAGGTGGAGACACACATCCCTCTTGGAGGTGATATCATGGATCTCAAATAGAAACAACATGGGAATGACATGAAACATCATCGTATGAGCCTAAAGTGGACACACATCATTCTCATGGAATATTATTTATTCTTTTTCTAAGTGTCATTCTCTAAAATCACCTCAGACAATTGTATATCACTAAACCTTGACCTAATGGCTTGGGTGTAACCTAGATGAGTACCTTGTGATATCTCATGAGTTTTGGATGGATGCAATGCAACATGGACATGTGGTGACCTCAAATTAATCCAAAGGGGACACATGTCACTTCAAAAGGTCATTTGGATCTAGATGGATGGAATTAAGACATGTAATGACATCTTATAGGCTTCTACATTAAGGCTGGATGCATGGTCGCTCAGATTGGATGGGTTTACTTATAGGGCTAATATTATGACATGTATCCTTAAGATTTAAATTCCAATGGCTAGCTTCTTCATGATCTCTTTAGATGATGTCATTTATCTCGTGGACTTGGTGGTAGATTTGTTCTAAGTGTTCCACCTAAGATGTAATGAATCCCTAAGGCATTATGAATCTTGATGAGGTGGACACCTATCCTTTAGGCCATAGTCTAAATTTTTACATCCCACAAGATGCCATAAACCATAATCTTAATTTGACATCCTATGAGGTCAAGTGAGAAACTAAGTTAGCTTCTTAAAGATGTCATTGCCTATCTTAGGCAAATTTTAACAAGTTTAAATAAAAAATTGATAAGAAAATGTTCTAAACACAACATAATGTTAGTTAAATAAAACCAAGTGAATCTTACTATGTTTATGTCAATTAGACATCTAGATCATGCTTCCTTAGCAAATCCTATTTACATATCATTCAACCATTCATTGTTAATAATTCATTGCTAAGTAAATTTCGGGGAAGACTTGAAATAATTTAAATACTTCTAAATATCAATCCATATTTCAAAATGAATGATTAAGCAAAAAATTGCATAAGTATTAAATCAATTCTCCATATAATAAAATGATTTAATATGCTTAGCATCTTGGACACTTTTTTGAAATTTAAAGATAAGAGGGTCCCCATTCTAAGAATAGGGGAATGTTGATCATCAATAAATGGAAACATCTACATAGAAACACTGCAAAATATTATAATCTAGATATTCTATTCAAAGATGAATAAAAAAGTAGTTATCTCATTATGATCTTCAGTCAGTATCAAAACTATTTTTTAGAACTAATGAAATCCCACATACTTGAAATAGTGCTTAAACCTTGTAGACAATCATACTATGTGTGTGCTTTGAGGTTCCTTAACCAGCGCCACTAGGTTAAGAAATGATAACTTTTAAGTTTTAAGACATCAAACATGAAATGTCTTAAGCATTCTCTATATTTTATATAATTATACTTTGCTTAGTTGAGGATGGCTTGGGCATTACTCTGCTGCCCAGGCATCCATAGCCCTGATAGAGATATTTTTGGCTCCATCATAGGCCTTGCTCTAATTCTAGCTAGGCACCCATATCCCCAATAGAGATTACCCAAATTACCATTCATGGAATCTAAAAGTATTTTATGATTTCAATTCATTAGTGTATCATTTTTTATTTGCATTCATAAACTAGAATGGTTGGGAACTATAATTAGCTAGGTGTAAGATTTTGTCAAGACATAGTTTGGATGTAATTCACCTTTAGATATCAAGTTATACCCTAGGAATTTACTTGGTGAATTTAAGTGATTGTATGATGGTCCGCATAGATTCACATTCTATTTCAAGCAAATGTTCAATCATCTCAACCATATTACGGTCTTAAAAGGACTTAAGATTTTCATGAGAAAACTAGATTGTAATTAACCCCACCTAGATTTTATAAATTAAAACACTGATAGAGGTTTCTAAACTTTAGATGACCAATGCTTAAAACCAACAATCCCTTCTTCCCATTTTTGGATCAGACTAACAAAAATTGAGCTAATGAATTCTTGTCCAAAGGACTTATTACTAAGCTACAACACACAATGGAAAAAAATAAAAAGCAGAAACTGAGAAAGAACATAATATGAAATCAAACAACATGAAAACAAGAAATAACACAAGAAATCAGAGTAGGAAAGGAAACTATTCTACTCTTAACAACTCTAAATGTAAGCAAGATTATTGTCCTTTTGGAGTTTGGGATAGATCAATAGAGTAATAATGTTTCATGTAATACTCATTGAGTGTCAAGGTTAAGTCATTCCATTACAGGTCTTTGAGACCGATTACATTTCAACCTAGTATTTGTGCCACTTGATATGGTCCAATCTGAAGAGGAGTGAATTTGTCATGTTGTCCCTTATTCTCATGGGCCTTGTCCCATAGTAGTACCATTTATGATATGAATAATGCTTTATTTTTGTCTCCTTTATCAAATTATCTCTTTAAAACATCTTGATTCTTTCTAAAATTATTTAATGCTTCATCTCTAACATCTTTCATTTAGATCATGTTCAATATTTAATATTGTACTATTTCATCATCTTCCATATATTCAACCATAACTCATAAGTGGGTAGCTTTAGTGTGATAGGAAAGGTGGGTTGTTACCTATAGACTTGTAGTAATGGGGATGCCTTGAACACCTATTTATATCTCATTCTATCTACCCATAAATCATACTTTAGTAGGGACTACCATTATGTGGGTTTCTTCTTTGTATATTTCTTGATGGCATTCATCAAGTTTTTGTTGGTAGATCTATAATTCCATTACCTGGAGGGTAGTAGTTTAAAGTAGACTTGATGACTATTTAATTGTCATATGCCCACTCAGTGAATTCAACTAACACAAAGGTTAGGACATTGTCACATACTAAATACAAGGGCATCCCAAATTGAGTGATGATATTTTCTTTTAGAAATCAGATGATTTCAATCACTCTACCATTTTTGGTGGCCACTGCTTTAGTCTACCTAGTGTAATAATCAATGGTAGTGAGTTCAAATTTATGTTCCACTAAGGAGTTAGGATTGATCACTCCTATGAATTTGAGGCCCCATTGTATGAATGGAATCATTTCAATCACTAGTTGTAAAGGCATGGCCACCTTTGTCTCTTATCAATCAAACACTTGACATTGATGACACATTCATATGTGAGTGTGGGTGTATTTTAATATGGTTGGCCAAAAATTCCCTACTCTCAATATACTATGCACTATGGTATGCCCTAAAGGGTGACCACTTCTTATTTTTTCATGAAAATTATTCATTAATTCCATGGCTTCAACTCTAGAAACACATCTTAGATAGATTCAATCATAACTTTTCCTATAGAAGATGCTTCTTTTGATCATAAAATGATATGAGCTTATCTTGAAGGACATTTTATACTCCCTTTTAAGGTATGGGAGACATACTTCATGTAATAAATAGTGAATAATATACTTGTACTAATCACCATTAGACACTTGACTTGCTTTAACCTATAAAATGTCAATGCATGGATTAGTATTTACAATAAGTTGGATTAGACCTTAGTCTCTAACTAATTTAGTAGATTTTATTTCTATATCATGTTATTGGATTTTTTTCATCCACTTCCCTCTTGATTATCTGAGTTAATTCTATCCCAACATCAACTTGATAGATGGATCAGACACTATGGCATATATCTTGTTCCTCAGGATGTAGTATCTAAAATTCTTAATGGCCTTCACCAGAGCATAGGCTTTCTTATCCAAAATAAGATAGTTAATTTTTGAATTATTCAAGCTAGTTCTCATGAATTATATATGGTGTTCTTTATCATCCTATTTATACATCAACACAACAACAATAATGTGGTTAGAAGTAAAAGAGTATGGATAATAGTCTATCCTAAAATCAAGACTTAGAAAAATATGAGCTTGAAAAATAGCATCCTTAATATCTTGAAATGCCTTCTTTGATTAATAATTCCATTATATATTTGTAATTTATTCAACATCACATTGAGTGGTCTTATGATATTTTCAAAACCTAAGATAAATTTTCTTACAAAATTAATCTTTTTAAACAAAGATTTCAACTCTTTTTTGTTGTTAGGGATTTCTACCTTTGAAATTAAAATTATCCTATTAGGATTAATAGTCATAACTTCCTAATTGATTATATGTCCTAGAAGTTTGCCTTAAGTTACACATAATATACTTTTCTTGGGGTTTAAATAAATGACATGCCTTCTTCACTTCTCCAACATTTGTTCCAAATGCATAATGTGATTACCTCTACTTAAAAAAAAAACTATTAGATCATCCATGTAAATAATGATGCACTTAGCAATTAATTATTGGAATTCATGGTCCATTGATCTTTGGAAAGTGGTGCCTACATTGATTAATCCAAATGGCATTAATTTGTATGCAAACATTCCCCACTTGGTAGTGAAGGTAGTTTTCATTCTATCACTCTTACTGACTAGGACATGGTTTTATCCTAAAAAACCATTAAGGAATGACATCATTCCATACCCACTCACCAATTAAATGACCTCATATTAATATGTTAAGGGATATTGTCCATAGCTGAGGATTTATTCAAGTTTATAAAATTAAAATAGAGTTTGATTTCTCTATTCTTATTTTAGACTGACACTAGATTTGCAACCAATGTTGACTGCCATATGGGAAAGATTATCCTTACATCTAGAAATTTATTCACTTCCTTATAAATAAGTGGTTATATTATTAGATTCACTAGCCTTTTCATTTCCTTGAAGGGTCTACAGGCCTATTTTAAGGGAATAGTGTGAGTAATCAGACTTGTATCAAATCTTAAGATCAACATATGACCAAAATATGACATTCTTGATCTTGGTTAAAATAGCAATATCTTCTTTCAACTCTTCATCAGTATAAACTAAACTAATGTTGACACTTTTCTCATTCCCATGATTTCCCAAGTTGACTTTATTATAATATTTTCCACTCACCTTGGTTTGCTTAGTTTAAGTTTTTTATTTATCTAGATCAAACATCCCTTATAAGGAGATCATGCCCTTAGGTATTTAGTTCTCTTTGAGTTGGATTACTCCATCTTTATTGTCCTTTGAATTTTTTATATAAATTTCACCTTGTTCATCAATAATGTGGGATTTGAATACACAAAAATTACACATGAATACACTTATCTATTTATAATCATCAAAAACTTGGAAGTGATTGATATTTTCTAGCACAAAGGGGCATGACATTATTTCCATAGTAAAATATTACAACATAAAAGGATCTAGAGGCACCATGATTTATGTTATTTAATCCAAATCATCCTCCAATTGGTTTTTTCCCCTAGGCAAGGAAAAAATATTAAACAAGTCAAAATACTAAATTAAATCCCAAGCTCTAAATTTTTACTTTCTTAAACAAGAAAGCTTACATTGATATCTAATTTTGACCTAATTAACAACTATTTTTGAATCACCATAAACTAACAATTATTTTACCTTATGTTTGATTACAAATGGAAGTCTTAAAATAATAGCTTCATATTCTGATAAATGATTAGTATAAGCAAATTGTAATCTATAAGAATTTAGATACTATTTTCCTTTGGGATTTGTTAGAATAATTCTAATGCCAAAACCCTATTTAGCTCATGCACCATCAAAGTGAAAATTCTAGGGACCTTTTCTTTATTCTTTCACCTTGTCATCTATAACAACATTAATGGTTTCGAAAGTGTATACACCTAAGTCATAAGATTGGTAATTTACCTTTTCATTCTTGACAATACATTTAGTGATCATGTATTTAATTTTGGGTTCCCAATCAATCTTGATTTGATTGGGAATACCACACCAAGGTAGCCACATATGGGAATAATTAGTGGAATTATATCCCTTTAGGGATTTATTCCAATCATGACTCAATAATAATCCATAAGCCTTAGGTATGTCAATAACTTGAATGCCGATGAATTGTTGGATTAAGGGTTCATGAGTGAGTTGCATGTGAATATTTAACAATTTGCCTACCACTTTCACTCTTGATTTGTCCAATTACACGACTAAATTATTTGATTTGACTAGGTTTAACCCCATTTTTTTATAGAATCCCAAAGGCATAATGTTAGATGAAGCACCAAAATCTAGCAAGTAACTATGAAGATTCTTACTAAAAATCCTTACAGTCAATAAAAATGGTGGAGCTTCATGCTTGCTCTTATAAATTATAACATTTGCATGAACCAAGTTCAACAAATGCTGTCTCTGATGACGTCTCTGATGCCATCTCCTGAGCGTGCATTTCTGGAAAATTTGAAACTGGGTGTCGACAGTCTAGTGATCGGCGTGGCTACGGCTCTTAGATTGGATGGGGTGTTGTCAGCTCACATGGGGAGGAATCTGAATGCCCCTATAGAGACCCCTTCTGTGGGTGGAGGAAAGTTTTTGGCTGGGTGTTTTGCCTATGCTCATGGATCAGGGTTTGAAGCAGGGGGAAGAACTTTTGGGATGTGGCAGCATTCAAAGTGAATCTAAATGAAGCTATGCCTCGTGCACCATCTGGGCCATCCCGTGTTATGCCTGTAAGTGCTCTAAAACCCATGAGGGTAACTATAGATCCAGAATTAGTTGAAAAAATCTTTGAATGGGTAGAAGTTTTTTCCTCTCACGCTGCTATTTTTTGTTTCTATGGCTTTTGGCCCTCTCTTGTTGATCTACATGGCTGGATCTCCAAGAACTGGTTGTCACTTATTGAAGATAGTGTTGAAATATTCCCATGTGTTAAAGGTTTCTTTATAGTTGTCTTCCAAAGCCCTGAGGATAGAAGGATAATCTTGAGCAACAGTAATTTTTTATGGCTGGGTAAATATCCTCTCATGGCCAAATGGTGGCATATGGATTTTAATCCACTTACAAAAAACTTTAACAAGTTCCCTATTTGGGTTCGGCTCCCAAATCTACCAATACATCTTTGGCATGAATCGGTTTTTAAAACAATCAGGAATGCTATAGGAGACTTTTTATTTATGGATACTTCAAATAGTTACCATTCGACCTATGCACGCTTAATGGTTGAGGTGGATGTTTCTAAGGGCCTTCCAGAGGCAATTTGTCTGGACTTCCCAAGGGGTACTTGGACACAAATGTTGGATTTTGAGGGCGTACCTTTTCATTGCAAAAAGTGTCACTTGATGGATCATACTGTTGCTCGTTGTATCACTAGGAAATCAAAGTCCAGACGACCACCTTCTTGGTGGTTTGAGGCTTCTTTTGTACATTATGTGGTTAAACAACCAGTGGAAGATTTGGCTGATTCTGAGAATGAAGATAGTATCCATTCAGAACCAATGATTGAGGAGGATTCATGGGTGAAAGATTCCATAGATGGTCCTGTGGAGACTGGGAATAATGATCATTCTAAGCCTGGTGTTGAGGAGGCTTTGGTCTCTCCCCCTATTGTGGAGGAATTACCTAGGAGCCAGAATGTGTCTGGTTTTCAAAAGGATGTTGCTGAATCATCTGTGTCCCCTAGGTTTCATGGATCATTATCTTCTGAGGTACGGATGATTGAAGCAGCAAAGGTATAGGATGGATGGACAGCTGTTAAAAGGAAAAAGTCTAAGTCTTTGGTCCCCCCTCTAGATATGAATCTTCGGTCATGTAAAAAATAAATTATTTTAATAACTTCATTTGTATGGGAGGTTGTAGGATGCAGATCATGTCTGTTGATGGTCTGTTGTGTGTTGTGTCAGTTGTTACATCAGGTCTTCTCTGATGTTTTCAGGTTCCTGTTTAACCTGGTTTGGTTTATTCCAGTTTCGGGTTCCTTTTTTGAAACTTGGTTGTGCTTTATGGTTTATCTCTTTTTTGATGTAAAGGGTTTCGGGGTCCCTTCAAAACCTGTTTTTACCTTAATCTAAAAACATTTGCATGAACCATTTTGGCTTTGTTAGAGCTAGGTTTTTCATTTAATGATTTCAATAGAAAATCATGTTGTTCTATGATGAGAGTGAGTTCATGTAACATTATGTTTACCTTGATACTTTTCATATATTTCATTATGTTATATCCACCTTTCAATGTTATGTAGGGAGCTTATGTTGTTAGCTGACTTTCCTTACCTTTAGGGGGTGGAGGATTATTGTTTATCCTACCATTAGGAGATATATCTATTTTATTATGTGGGGTAGAAATTGTTAGATGTGGGTTCTGACCTTTAATTCTCAAGGCATAGTTGCTTCTCTAGTATTATTGGAAAGCATTTACTTCCTTGACATTATATTTAGGCTCATTTTCATCTTGATTGCGAAAATCATATGTCTCAACCATGAGGACTATTTATAGAGCTCTAAAAGCATCATTAGTATTATCATAGCCATTATCATTACTTTGATCAATAGGGTTCATCTTGAACCCCTTCATTTGACTCTAAATGGCTTCGAATGCATGACATAATTTAACACAGTCTAGTTCTCCATGTCTGGATGTATTGTGAACTCAACACCAATTGGGCAAGGCTAACTCACTAATGTTGATCTCATACAACTTTCTCAAAGGGGGCTCCCTATTATTTTTAGATCTATTGAATGGTTTGTTATATCTATGGAAGTTATAATTTTTATTGGAAATTTCACCAATATTTCCCATTTGTCTCTTGAGATATAAGAAATCATTAGTGAGTTTTTGAATGGTTATCTATATTAAATCTAATTCTCTCTTTAGAAGCCCTAATTTCTTATTTTGGGTCATAGTTTGAATGTTAATGTTATCTAAGGGAACTAGTGCTTGACTGATATTATTATGGGGATGTAATACATGATTCACTTGGTTAAAGAATCCTAACTATTGGTTGGGTGCAGTGTGGCTCAATGATAACTGGTTGATTATTAGCACTTTGTTTAATGCTAGAAAATTTTGATTCATGTTGGGTATGATGTTTGAGTAAGAAACATTAGGTCATTATTTGGTATAGTAAAAGTGGGATGCCCCTATAGGTGCATTTGCTCATCAATATAGATGACTTCAACATATGCTAAAATCAATGTGCCAATATTCAAGGCTCTTCTCAGGAAGATAGCGATCATTGAGTCTAATGAAATTTTGTATATTTCTAAATCCAAATCATCTATTAGCTTTTAGAACCTCACATTGAATTTTTTAATTGGTTCCTTTATGTCCATTTTGAGGGTGGTGAACTATTGATACACAACTCCTGGGCTTAATACCCACCAAATTGGGCAATAAAATTATCATTAAACTGATCCCATCCCATAATGGAATCTTCTAGAAAATTTAGGCACCAATCATAAGCCACATCTCATAATGTAAAGGGAAACAAGTAGAAAGCCACATCCTCATGAATTACATTAAGTAGCCTCAAAGATGCCTTAAATGACTTTATATTATCTTCAGTGATTACTCTCTTAGTGGGGGTAAAGAGAGGAAAATATTATTTGGGTTCTTTGGAAAATCATGCATATCTCTAGGGACATTCATGGATAAGCTAGCTAACCATGCCATGATTGGCATAAGGGGTAGTAAATTTTGATTAGATGGGGAATTTTACTAGGTCCTTTGTATGCTATATCCTTCCTATAGGTTTATAGGGATGTTAAAGGAACCTTGGGTTTAGATCAAGATTTGGTTCTAATCCTAGGTAAATCTAGGACACAGAATGGGTATTGAGAGTAATAACTTTGAAGGTAGCCTCATAGGTGTTAAATATTACAAAGATCAGTCAATTTTATAATATAAAATCCCTTTTAAAAAATAGATATAATAGATTTACCTTGATCTTAGAGGATCCAAGCCTTGAAACCTTAGATTTTTCAATACCTACATAAATATTGTTAGTCTTGCACGTTAGCTTACAAAAATTAGTGTTAGACAAGCATTTTAAAGCATTTATATGCCTAATTTAACAATCTGAGAGCATTTGAGCACTACAGAGTATATTTTAGCACAAATTTATGTAAAGGTTTACTCAATCCTAAATGAATTAGAGTGATTATGATCTTAAATTCCAAGATTCAATACAAGCAAGGTCTTAACATTTGATCTTTACATCAATCCTCACAAATATCTATATTATTTTAAAAAGATTGTTAACCTTTGTAAAGATGACCAAAATAACCTTAAATATGCCTATAGAATGGGGTATTTCACCTATATTTTCATATATTTAGACAAATATCCATATTATTTATTAAATTCATACAAATGAACACTAACTTTGATGAAATCCCTCAAAGAATGCAAAGATTCTTGTGAAGCATGCAAAGCTTCATATAAAGAATGTAAATATTTAGTGTTCTTTAACAATATTTTTATACTTTGAAATAATTATGAATATATTTAATTAATTACACTACAATTTCACCAAGATTCATGAAATTAATTACATATAGGCCCTCCTTCTAACACCATCATTTCCCTACCTGTTGATGCACTTAATGTGCTCCCTATGTCACTAGGGAATGTGGGGAAAGTAATAAATTCAATTTTTAGTCTTGGAAGACTCAAGTCTTGAGTTGTTTATATAAATACTAATTAAAATAGAAAAATAGTAGAGATATGGCCACCACTTATAAGTCTGCAAGCAGACTCTACCGTAGGGATAGCAAATTATATGTAGTGACACATTATTTCTTGCTAATCTTTTTGAAAATGCTTTAAACATTGCCAATTATTGCCCAAATTCAAAAAAAAACATGAATATATATATAATGAGATAAAATAAAGTGAATCATGGGGTAGATCTAAAGGTAAGTAGGCTAAGGAAGAAAACAAAGTTTGTTTCAAAAGATTATAGGCATCAATTCTTTAAACCTTTATGACAATAACATGAAAAATAACATTCACCAACCCTAGCGTAATACTCAAATCTAAATTAATGAATTTTAAGCTTCAAAGTAAAGGAAATGCATATATCTAAAATCATATGTTACATAAAATTTACTCATTCAAATTAAATTTCATAATCACATTCAATTGTAAATAAGATGAAAACAAAGCATATATACTAGCAAATTTGTTAGCTTAGTTTTAAAATCAAACCAAAAGATGCATAAAATGATATTATTGCTATATTAGTCATATGAAAATAATAATTTAATTCTCTAATAAAATGAGAATTAGAAACCATAGAACATATAATAAAGCATACATACAATCTCTCAAATTCTTAGTTCTTCTGTATTAATTCTATAACAACTATTCATATTTTAAAATGAGGGGAAATAATCCTATATAGAGGCCTCAAAATTGCCTATACAAGTTTGAGTGGGCCAATTAAAATATGCCTAAATATATCCAAGTGGATAAAATGCCACATACTACAATGTAATATTCAAAATTTAAATTTATAAAACAAATCTGAATATTCCTCAAGGCCCTAGAGGAAGTTGTTGACCAACTTGCTATTATTGTCTTTATTTCTATGCCTCTTAATTTTTCAAAACTTTCATTCATGATAAATAATATTGGTCAATTTGGAAAACATCTAGGATCATAGGCTAGAATAAGTTAGGTGTTTCTTGAAAAAGCTTGCCATGTTCTATAAGTACATGCCTCAATGCTTCTTTAATAGCCTCAAATCTCTCTAGAATTTGGTTAAAAAAAGCCACAATGTTCATTACCTTACTGGTATTATTTGCATTGTCTATGTCCTACTAAAACTTTATGGAAAATATCTTCTTTTGAGCCCTAAATTCTTGATCATCCATGAATATGCCATTAGGTTTGGTTACCCTAGTTACCATAACATCCTTTAACAAGAGGGAAATATTGAATTCTATCTTTTATAAGGATGAAGTTACATCCTTAAATTGTTCCATCCACCTTTTCAACATCCTCCTTTTGTTCATCATTATGTTCTAAGCTAGTATGATTTATTCCAATGTAAATATCTTAAGGTCTGGGAATTTGTTTCTTCTTACAACTCTAGCTATGTTTCCCAACTTGGCATCATAGAGAACAAGTATTTGATCATATTTAATGACCATATTATACTACAAAGTTCTGTCCTCTTGCCTTATTTTCATGACCTTGTATAAATTGAAGACATTTATGAATGCAATAATTAGCTAGACTACAGTGTTCTTAGGCACTATAGGCAATGCTTTTTCCTTCAATCTCTTCATCTCTTACTACATTCCTTCCATCAAGGCTACTATGGATTCTACATTAGCTTGGACCATGGACATAGGGTCCTCTATATAATCATCCACTTCACTTGGGCTAGCCTTCCTTTTCTTGGTTAAATTGAAGAGGGACTCTTCACTATCATGGGCCATAACTAAGCTAGACAAGGTCTACTCAACCTACCTAATCACCACTCTTCTCATTATGCCTATAGTAACATCAAATATCATACTAATCTTTTATGTAGAAAAGATTAATTGAGGCCTATCTTGTCTTGTTACTACTATAATATCTATGACCCAATTTGGGATAGTAGTAGTCATTGTATTTGTTGGAGGTAGAAGTGGAGTAGCTGAGGTAGAGGCTAGAGATGTAACAAGAATGTGTGGTAATTTTTTCAGGTCTATCTACCCATGTGTGCCAAATATATCTCTTCTAAATCCCATATTAATAATAAATGAAGTAAATTTTGGAGGTACACTCACATTTGTAGCCATAGTAATATTCAATGGGGATGTAGGCAGAGGTGGCTTTGGAAAGGTGAATAACTTTGAAATGGGTCTTAATGGGATTGATAATGTAGGGGAACCAATAACAAGTGATGCACTTTTTATGGATACTTAAGAATAAATAATAATTTTAGTGGTATGAGAAATGAAGTGGGGGATGGAAAATCCTAAGGAACCACTAGCTTGGCTCATGCTAGT
Organism: Torreya grandis; assembly: GCA_037957365.1. Taxonomy (NCBI): domain Eukaryota; kingdom Viridiplantae; phylum Streptophyta; class Pinopsida; order Cupressales; family Taxaceae; genus Torreya; species Torreya grandis. The sequence continues at coordinate 2,594,599 of JARHVA010000327.1, forward strand.
GTCAATTAAAGGTTGAGAAGTGTTAGTTGCAAAGGCTAATGAGAAGGGATCAAATGTAGAAGTAGAAGTATATGTACTTAATATTATTAAATAAGGTAGTGAGAAGGTACTTATATTAGGATCTTATGCTTCAAGGGTATTTTGAGGTGTGCTAGTGATAGTAGCAGTAATAGTGTTCTTGGGCTCCTTTTTACTCTTGTAGACATTTTTAATGTTTCTTCTAGCCAGAACCTATAATTCTCTCATAGAGATATTAATGCCTTGTTTTAATTTCTCAAGTTCAATATTAGTAGGTTTAGGCTAAGCTATACTTTCCAAAATGGCTCCAAAGGAGATGGAAAGATTAATGTGGGCCCTTGGGAGGGGCGAGGTTGACTGCTAGATCCTACTTGCTTAAAGTTTGGAGTTAGGTCCTGACCACTTGAATTAGTAAGTTTTGGAGTCCCCCTTGGTCCATTTCTAACATCATGAACATTTTATTCATCATCTTCATCTTGTGATTCCTAAAAATTTAACATCAAACATGCTCCCATGGGTTGGTGGTGGCTGAGACTTAGAAATATCTTCTTTTTTCTTCTCTCTGTCTACTCTAATCTTTAGTTTAATGTTCTTCTTTGAAACATTCTAGATCACCACTTCATAATTTATAGCATCTCTATATATCCACTCATGGATTTCTTCTTGGTTCTCATATTCCATTGCCACATACTTCTTGAATTTGACTAGATTCTAGGTAATGACATTATTAGGATACCATAATCTAAAGTTATCTTTAGGAAATAGGTTTGAATCCTTATGCCTAGAAACTACAATAATATCATGCCACTTTGTAATTCTAGTACTCCCTAGTTTGTATGCATCCTTATGTGGGCTTTTTTTCATCTTATTCTTGAAGACTCCATCAAATTCATTCAAAAGTTGATAGGCCATCTATTCCACAGCTAGCTTCATTGGTACATACCTTGGCAGTCTAAGAGGGGCCACCATTACTTCTTTTATTCTAATGATTTTGCACTCTGGGTATAGCTAGAAACTTCCCATCTCTCTCAAAGTTTTATAAATTTTGGGGGAACCCTATACATCTCACATTCAATGATCAACTTGTAAACTATTGGGTAGAACTCTTTAACAATCACTCTTATGTTACATCTAAAATGATGAATATGCATTGTAGAGAAGAGCTAAGGCACAACCTCTTGATGCTTAAGAGACCATGAATTTCGACCCAGTTGATTAGTTGATAGATTGTATCCAACAAGTAGCTCATCATGAAGAAAGGGGTACCATTCTTGAAAGTGTACTGAGTTGCATGCACTAAATTGTTACTAATAATTTCCCCAAGTGGGGGAATCTATTGGTCTTCTAGAATGATTTTCAGCAATGGAATAGCCCTTATATCCATATAGGCAATGTGTGGATTGCTAAATATTCTATTAAAGAGGGCCAAGATAATCCTAACTCTTTATCTAAATTATTTGATGGGTAATTTTCCTTGGTCATCCATGAGAATATCTCTCATTGGGTCAGTCACCCATGAAGCCAAGACCTTCTCTAAGGAGTGCACTTAGTACTAGTTATTGATGATGACCTAGTTATATTTAATTTGTAGTGAGGGAAGGTCATAATACTTCTAAAATCCTGGTCCTACTATGAAAGTAATAGGGATCTCTTGTGATATTGACTTAAGTATCCCATCTTCACATTTTGACCTTCCAAAAATCTCATAAACTAGCTCATCACATGACATAACCTCTAGATTAGTTGTGGCCTTATGGTGACCAACTGCATTGATGGCAAGGATATAAAAAATTAGTTGGATTATGTGAGGCATAGTTTCATCCTCATCAATAAGCCTAGTTGCTTCCACATTAGAATATATGCTATTATAGTTCATGTCACTAGATGTTGTGGCCTTAGGAATGAATTTAGTATCTTTGAAGATGACATAAATACCATTTTGAAATAGAAATTCATCATTCTCAAAGGAACCACTCTTACCTAGAGTAGAAGGGACCTGCTTGTGATATGTTTTACAATACTTTAGGTAGAAATCAATGCCTTTTGCATCCTTCTAAAAATTTTAAGCTCTAATAATGGTGGTTTGGAGTTTAATTTGCAAATAACTTGGGCTTTGTCAAACTATGAGAGCGTAGATAATAAAGCAAGTAATGCATATAGCTTCAAAATGTGAATAGTAATAGCCTTGATTATGTATCCTCTTAAAATATTAATTTGACTAATGAAATAGTTATGGTTATCCTATTTCATTCCATATTAATTTTGAACTTGTCAACCTTGCATATATTTTAAACAATCTTTTAACTATTACTTTTATAAATTAATTACACTATAATTTGATTTAACTTTAATTTGAATTTGATTTAAAATTGATTTTAGATTTAAATCTAAAGATTACCACATTTAGACACATGGATACCACCTCAGATCCAATTAGGTACTCATGGGGCCTAAATATTACTAATTTTTTTAGTTAGTTCAAATTCTAAACATGTGGCACCTTTTGATTACCTCATGGAATCTTAGAATGCATCTTTGTGTGATGATTCCCCTGGATCCTACCACATGGCATATTTTAATTCATAGCAAGATCTTAGGTGGTGTTATTCAATTTTCATTGACTAAAATAATTCCACTCATTGCTCTTATGAATAATCATATATTTTCTTAGCTAGGCATCACTCTCACAAGCAATCATGGCTTTGCTTACTAGGTGTCTCTCTTGAAATGATTTTTGACAACTATTAGCAACTCGATGCTAATCACATGGTTTGGGTGGAGACACACATCCCTCTTAGAGGTCATCTTGTGGATCTAGGATATAAATAGTGTGGGAATGACATTCAACATCATTATGTAGGCCCAAAGGGGACATGCATCAATCTCACAATATATTATTTGTTCTTATACCAAGTGTCATTCTTGTAAGGCACCTCAGGTAGTTGTATATAATTAAAACTTAATTAGATGGATCAAGCATAATCTGATGTCTACCTTTCAATATATTTCAAGATTTGGATGGATATAATTTGGCATTGAGACATGGTGACCTTAGATGAATCCAAGGGGGACACACGTCACTTTAGAAGGTCATTCAAGTTTGGTTGGTTAGAATTTGGACTCTTGGTGGCATATCATGGGATTTTGAAATGTGGTGAGATGCATGGGGGATTCATGGTAGCTTAGATTGGATGGGCTCACTTTTAGGGTCTTAGATTATGACATGTAGCCCTAGGATTTGAATTCCAATGGCTAGTTTCTTTATGGGTTCTCTAGATGATGCCACATAGCTCACAAACTTGGTAGATTTTATAATGGTGTTCCATATGGGATGAAATTAATATCTAATTACGTATGAATCCCAATGAGGTAGACACCTATCCTTTAGGTTGTAGTCTAAATGTTGACGTCTTGTAAGGCATCATAAACTGCAACTTTAATTTGATGTCCTATGAGGTCAAGCAAGAAACTAAGTTAGCCTCTTTAAGATGTCATTACCCATACTAGATAAATTTGAAAAAGTTTAAATCAAAACTTCATAAAATAATGTTCTAAACACAATATAAGGTTATTTAAAAAAAACCTAGTAAAGATTGTTGTGTTTATGTCAATTAGAGAGCCAGTTCACACTTCCTTAACAAAACCTATCTGTATATCATTAAACCATTCGTGATTAATAGTTCATGGTTGAATAAATATTGATGAAGACTTGAAATTATTTGAATATTTATAAGTATCAATCCTTATTTCAAAATGAATGATTAACCAAACAATTATAGAAGTATTAACTCAATTCTCCATGCAGTCAAATGATTTAATATGCTTAGCATCTTGGGCACTTTTTTGAAAACTAAAGATAAGTGGGTCCCCATTCAGAGAATAGGGGAATGTTGATCATAAAAAATATTATCATCGAGTCTACAAATTGAATAAGGTCTAACAATGTTAATAACAATCTAATCATATTTAGGTAATATTATATTGGGTATTTTATTGTTAAGGCCCATTGAAGTATTAGTGGTTGAGTAGGGCAGTGTTAAGCATACTTAAGCAATTATTAAATAATATAATATCAAAAAATGTCATTAAAATTGATAATAATGAATGAAATATGAATCAAAATAGACTAACACTAATAATAAGAATAATAAAATATATAAAAAAACCAAGGCATTACAAATATATACTTTTTTTCAATTATTATAACAATAAATGATCAGGGTGAATAACTATAGTAGACAACAAGGTATTAAAACAATATTTTATAATGGACCAATAACCTGTGCTCGCCTTTTGGTTACAATCACATCATATTTTTTATTCAACATCATATACATATGGCTAGTGTATTTTGCTAAAATAAACTCAACTCATAAACTAGTTGTTCCAAAACAATAAAGAACCCAAAATAGTTTGCTACTTACATCCCAAAATTTAAAAAAAATAAATTTGTAAAGTTGGAAATCCCCTTTCAATTCTGAATTATAATATTTAAATCAACTCTAATAAATTAATCTCTAAAATAATTTAATAAGGTAATAAAGATTACTTTTTACCTCTCTAGAGTGTGACTAGATAGCAAAATAATGTCCTGCTAACTACAACAAGGCTTTCATGTACCCTATTGCACTTAGGAAAGAATTAGTGGCCAATGGCCTAGAAGAGTAAACATAAAATATTATCTACCATAATTTAAAAAAAACCCATATTAAGTAAGATCATTCACTATAAATAAATTTAATCACAAGGAGTAACTCAACCTCATGCTAAAACCCAACAAAACTAAGACTCAATATCCAGTCTTGGTTTCTCAAAAAACTTACCATACAATAAAGAATACCTACTCTTTAAATTAACATAATATTAAAATCAAGGTGAACCATATTGAAACAAGAAAAAACACAACATATTCATAGTTTGAAATCATTTATAAATTCCAATATGACTTACTAGAGTTCATTGCTTAATTTTAAACTAATATGCTAGAATTATAACACACAAGGTTGGGGTTAGGAATAAAAAATGTATAGAAGAAATATATTCATGTTAATATAAAAAAACATAAAATTAAAATGGATCTATGGCTATTATTCTCTAAATATAACACTATCCTTTATCTTCTTAGTAAACTAGTTACTACATTAAAAAAAACAATCCTTCTAGCATAACCCACATAAGTCCACATCACTCAATAAAGTTAATGACCAAATTTACTATCTATTCATTTCATATACAAAAAAAGAATTGGAATATAAGAAATGTGTATCTCAACGATTTCATTTTATCAATGTAACACTCCCAAATTAAACAAACTCAAGTATGCTTATTTATCGATACTAAAACTTCATTTCTTTCTAATTAGAATCTAGTCAATATTTACAACAACATTTTAAATTAACACCTTAGAATTAAATTACCCTATTCATTTATCATAACTAGGTATAAAAATGGAATATAACCAAGTTATATTCAAGTATACAACTCATTTTTAAATAAGTGTTAACCTCTACCAAGTTTCTTGATAATTCCTCATTCATTCATAGTTTCATTCTTGTAAGTTAACATCTCCAAAACCTAGAAAAAGGAAAACCTCTACTAATTCATTAATCACTTCTAAAAATAAGGCAAAAAATAAATAACACAATACATCAATAACATTTACTCCCACACAAGGGTTAGTATTTTCATGAAAAAATAGGTAGAGTACAAAGGAGTAACATACAACAATATTTCACACCCTTGAATTTCAATATTCCCTACCATGTGAGTAGAATAACAAGTAGATAATACAAACAGATGGTCTAATATCCCATAATCTAAACTAAGATGAGTAAGGGTTATTACACTTTCCATACATAACCAAATACATATATTCACACTCTTAACAATATTAACATGCAAGAGGCAAGATATATTTTATATTCCACCTAATAACACTAATTTTCAAGCCTTAAAATAACACTCCTCAAGTAAATATAATTTTAGGGTTAATATAAGAGTTATCCTCTTAAATAAAACACAACTTATAAGGTAAACAAGTATCTAAAACATGAAATGAAAGACATTATGTTTAATATGGGACTGCATTACCAATTATACCCATGATTGGCCCACTATACTTTAGTCTGTACAATTACAAAAATAATCACAAATACTATAGATCTAATCTAGGCCATGATTTAAAAATCCATTAATGTCCATACCCCATTCCCCTAGAACATTTAAAAAAATAGGACAAGTAATTAAATTTTTTACACACTATTTTAAATAGAGGTAATTTGGTTTTGCACAAAAATCCATGCATTTGTGCCTCAGTTATGGGTTTTGATTAGTAAAAATGCATAAATATTAGCCCCACAATAATAGGTCAAGAGTAATTCAAAAATTTCAACCTTATACTATAAAAGCAATAAGAATAAAATATATACATGCCCTAGACATGGCATGATCTCATATGGGTATGCTAAGTATACCCATACGAGTCCATGCCTAGATTAGGGTTATCCTATATGCTTAAAATAGATGATAATATTTAAAGGACAAAATACCACCAAATAAAATGAAAAACATGCCTGTAATGAATGGGTTTTATTTGATTTAAATTCCTCTTTTGATCAAGTCAAGCTGCCCAGATGTAATCCATGTCTCCTCCAAACCTTTATTATTGCTTTCTCTTCTCCTAGATATGGCCATATATTAAACCTCATTCACCTTATCCTAAAATATTCCATGCACCATGGATTTAAATATATTTTTTGTCTCTTTTAACCCTACTGCACTATTAAAAGTCATAGACACAATGAAATGGATTTCTAATATAAATAAAAATCTTTTCTTAATAAGCTTATTTCAGATTTTAAAAATGATAATATATATATCCCAAAGGCTAATTTCCCCTAAGGAAATCATGATGTCTTCATGATGTGCTTATGTAAAACTAATAGTGACATGTTCATCTATCTTAGACTTGATTCTTTTTAATTTAATTATAGATTTACTTTTACATATGGGTATAAATATAAATATAAATTAAACATTTAAGTATAAGTTGGAAATTTTAATTTATTATACTTTAATTTATTTTATATTTATAGATTTTATGATGTTTGAGAGTGGTTTCAGATCTCAAGGAGCTATTACACAAAATCTAAGTTTTGGAAGATTCCATCATATTTAAAACTTAGTTAGATTTCAACATTTAGGATTTTAGACTATCATATTTTTGGGTTTAAATGATAAGGAGAGTCATTTAGAGAAATTAAATGGGAAAAATTAGTTGTAAACCAATGATGACTACATAATAATAACAAATCAAACACTATAGAAACACAATTGACTTTGCAAGTATTGTCAATAAATCAACAACATAACATAGGGGAAACACTACACACCTAAAAATTCACCTATGGAGTGGTTTTTTGGGTCTATTATCAACATTTTTGTAGTTTTCATGATTTACCTAAGAGCCCATAAAGGTACCTCCCAAGATTCATACCAGATGTGGGTCATACCACTGAGGACCATGTAACCTTATACAAAACTACTCTCAGACTATTGAATGTGGAAAATGAGGATATTTCCTTAAATATTTTCCCATTAATTCTGATGGATATAATGTATTATTAGTTCTTGAACTTACCTAAAGGCTCTATCATAATTTGGGACCAATTTAGCAACACATTCCTCACCTAGTTTGGTCAATTCATCAAACTAAGTGTGTTATACCAATAGTTTACCATATAAAAATGGAACCCAATGAGCCTATAAGATATTTATATAATACATTACATAATATGTATATCCAAATCAAGGTTATATATAGTCTATATGCCCAACTAACCCTTGAAATGTATAAGAACTGACTAGATCCTTGGATTGGTATGTTCTTGTATATAAAACCATTAGTGGCGGACTTTCCTCTAACTTATTTTGAGGCCATAAATGTAGACACATATTTGAATCCTCAAATATGTTGGCACCATCCATCTTGAATCTATTTCGAATTATGCCTCCTTTGAAACCCCTCTTTACCACTAACTAGAATATACCTGTGCAACAACCTATGCTAGTGACAACCCATTTTATTTTGAGACATGCTACTCTTAATCAACCCTTAGGTTTTCTTATCCCAATCAATAATTAATTATCATCCCAATATTAGAATCAAATTTTAGTGTCCATTATGAATAATTTCCAAAGTGTGCCCTAGGAATCTAACAAGAATGAGTTGGATGTTATACAATACATGGTATAAAAGCTTAGAAATGACTTCTTGGGCCTCCAAAGATAGGTTGGAAATAATGGTGGTGAGATTTCAAATAATATGTTCACTTACCAAATTTATAATAATCCTTATAACTTATTTATCAACTAACATGAACCCTCACCTACTAAACTCCCTAAGATAAACATATACAAGTTGGCCTTGCCTAACTGGTGTCATGTGTATAATATGAACCAACATGGAAAACTTGACTACATTAAATTTTATAGTATATTTTACATCTTATAAAAAGATATAAAATATTATGATGTAGTCCCAAACCACCCATAGGATACCAATTAGGCTATGACCTCTAATCCTCCAAGATCCCTGAGCATAACCATGGTATTAGGGTCATTAGATTTTCCTAGACATGAATACCATGAACCAAAAGATGCCACAAATGAGGTGTATGATTTACAACAATTCTAAATGAGAAACTATATACTTTGTAACCAAACATAATAATAACCCCTTACCACATCAACCCCTACTAACAATCGTGTGACTCATTCTTATCTAAGATCAAGGAATGACCCTCCATACCCAAGAGGAAATAAACCCAATACAACTAAAGATTCCCATCCTAACACTAAAATTATTAGATCCAAGATAGTGAAGGCCATAAAGAATATCAACGTAAACATCACTTTGCATGAGCTTACCCAAACCATTGAGTAAAGATACCTACTCCTAAAGTACATAATAGATAAACTAGTTTAGCCCAAACCCAATCTTATACATACTAACATATTGACACAAAAGAATAACACTCAATTCCCACCTTTCCTCCTTACGCTTAGGCTATTTGGAAAAAATATTGATAACTATGTATTTTAATCAAGAGTGCATGTAAATTTCATGTCTTCAATAATTTGTCAAACACTGAGACTAAAAACTATTAAATTAGAAAAAATAGTGGTCCAGTTGGATAAGTCTAAAGTTAAGGTAGTGGGTGAGATATTTAATATCCATATACACCTATAGTCTGAACCTAGGGTCTAAAAATTTATGGATATTCAAGTAGTGGAGATCCTATAGGCTTATGGGATGTTGATTAGTAGAGACTAGTTTAGAACCTTAAACAAATACATGGCTACAAACTTATCCTATATGTGGTTTCCTTGGAGAGGCGTATTCAACCAAATCCATGTTTACAAATAACCTAGAATGAAACACATGATAACTAAATAAAAAACATTCAATTAAATATTGAATTTAGTATCCCCTACCATAGGAGTTTATAATTTCTCTATAAAATGTAAAAAAATCCAAGTTTATAAAACTCTTGATTTGCCATGTCAATGGTTCTTGTATTTTGATGGAGCCTGTTCTGAAAAAAGGTCTCTAACATGAATTATTCTCATTATTAATTTATGAAAATGACACCTAGATGCATATATCTTAAATTCCCTTCCACCAACAACTTGGTATAATATGAATCCTTGATCTTAGAATTTTAGTTTGCATTAAAACATAAGGTCAAAATATTGAGAGTGTTTGGTGATTTTAAGCTAGTATTAAACCAAGTGAGGAATAAGTTCCAATGTAAACTATTTGATTTAAGGAAGTATAAACATAAGACATAGGCTTTGATATACATGTTTAATGATTTCAATGTCATCCTTATTCTTAGGGAGAAAATTAGGTGGTTGATTAATTAGAAACCACTATTGTAAACATAACACTCATGGATGATTCAAGGTTGTAAAATTTTTAGTAGAGTGCAATCCATGTCCCTCAGTAATAGATAATGTGAATAAATTTAGAGTATTTGAATATTAACACTACATTTTAGAATTCCTTAATAACTCAAGGGTATTTAAGTCCTAATTTATTGATGAGGAAAAAAGAGATGACCCTATAAATGAATGATGTGATGAGGATGACATTATGAACTTAAAATAAAATTGAGTTCCAAAATGGATGATCTTCCTTGAAAGAGTGTTTGACCTTGAAAAGCCCATGCAAATACCTAAGATGAAAATGCACTTAGACTAAAATTATTAAATGATTAATTTATAATCATCATAGCATCCCTAGGATGTTCATATTAGTCAAAATTACACTCCTATTAAAGTTGAACAGCTTACAAAATCGTAAGTGCAATGTTGAGATGTTATTATTTAGACCTATGACCTTAAGAATTTTGACCTAAAGATAATGAACCATACTATCATACTCAAGTAGAACTATAATCCATTTAAATAGAGATAATTACTAGTAAATCCAATCCTATAACTGGTTATTCACAAGGAGGTCCACAAAATCCTCTTAGATAGGATCATATTCCCATTTTGTCACTCTACCTAGGTAGCTAACTTAGTGCCAATCCATAAAATGAATGGATAATTCTAATCGTATGTAGATTTTATAAATCTGAAATAAGTTTTTGACAAAAATAACTATCCTTTACCTTCCTTATATGATGTGATATAAATGGTAAGTGGATCCCAGATGATGTCCTTCCTAGATGTATTCTTAGGATATAATCAGGTTCTAGTAAACCTAGAAGACTGATCCAAGACTACATTTAAGACCAAGTGGGGAACCTTCACTTATAAATAAATTCTATTTAGACTTATTAATGAAGGATCCACCTTTAAAAGAGATATGAATTTTCATTTCAAATGTCTGATAGGTAAATGCATTAATATTTATATGGATGACTTGACTATTTTTTCAAAATGTAGGTGTGATCATATTCATCATGTTTCAAATATATTTGAAAGGTGAAAAAGGCATGGTATATTAATTAACCTAAAGATAAGTACATTTGGTATTAATGAAGGTAAGATTATCAATCACATCATCATGAAGAAAGGTATTTCCATCAAACCTAAGTGTGCCAATGTGATTTCTAGGATACCTTTTCCTAACATTAAAAGGAATTAAAGTCATTATTTGGAAAGATTTACTTTATACATAAATTCATATTTTATTTTGTTTATATTGTTAAAACTTTTAATGAAATTTTGAAATAGGAATTAAGATGGAGTGGACTCCTATAACTATGGAATCCTTTCAAAAAATCAAGGAATATATCATGTAGGCACTAGTCTTAATCAAACCAAACTACATAAAGGACTTATACCTCCATTCCTTCACATCAGAGCACACCATAGCATAGTGCTCACCTAAAAGTTGAATCAATATGAGCACCCAATAAATGTCATAAATACAAACTTGAAGGATGTAGAGTTGAAATATTACACATTATAAAAGATTACATACACCATAGTCAAAGCTATGAATAAATTTAGACACTAAATTCTCAAAAAAAAGGTGCATACTATTATCCCAAACCTAACTATAAAGTTAATTCTAGGGCATAATGAGACAGGATAACATAGAAGTCAATGGATGGCCAAGATGCAAGAGTAAAAACTAAAGATGAAACTTGTCAAGATGGTTTGGGGCCAACGTATTACTCAATTTATCACTAAAATCTACCCAAGGATCATTGTGGTATAACTAGACTAGTTAGAATTGGTCCATCAAGAATGGTATGATCCAATTCTCCACTACTTCCTTCATGTAAATCCTCCTCTTAGACTCAATCAAATGTAGAAATTAACTCTTATGATAAATGTATCCCACTACATGTTAAATATGGGAGTTATTTATATGAATAACTGTGAAGCAATCTATCTTAGATTTTTATCCAAAGAAGAATCTTATGAAGTCATGACTAGCTTCCATGAAAAACTGGGTATTATCCATCCTTTAGGGTCTATAAATATTCACAAAATTATATGAGATAGGTACTATTGGCCCACTATCTTAATATATGTCCATGTTCATGTGTGTTCATGCCATTAGTTATAGACCTTCATCAAGAAGGAAGTTCACATTTTAATGCCATTGTAGCTTGTGATAGAAAAACATCCTTTCACTTAATGAGGACTTTAATTCGTTAGAGTCATCAACACAACCTCATAATTTGGCCATAAATTCATACTTCAAACCAATAATTACTACACAAGCTGGATAGAGGTAGTGGTGACCAATAACAACACAACCAAGGAAGTCATCAAGTTCTTTGATGAAAACATAACATGATTTGGCACCATAACCTTGCTAGTCTATGACAATGAACCTATGTTTTAGTAAGTTAATATCACTAAATGAGCTTATAAAAATTACATTACCTTGAGGTTATCCTTAAACTAATACCAATAATGGAATGTTTTGGCTTATTCAACCAATAATAACCTGATTGATGCCATCAATAAGTTTGTAAAAAAGAATCCTAGAGATTGAAATTCACTATTGAACGTTCCTTCAGCTAATCACACTAGATATAAGAAAGCCCTAAGAATCACTCTTTTTTTATGGTATTTGGATTGTATCCTATATTATTAATGACCCATAAGTTTAAAACTTATAAGTTTATACAATATTACATGCAAGATTTTTAAAACACAAATTTAATGATGTTGGACATTGTCCAATTGGAGGATACATGAGAAGAAGCTCTATATAAATTTAGTAAACATCAAGTGACAATCAAAATATGGTTTTATAAGAATGTAAATATCAATAATTTTTAGATATTATACTTAGTATTATTATGGGAAAAATCACATGAGAAGAAAGGGGAACACTCTAAACCTAACCCACTAATTTATTGGCCCATACTAAATCTCTGAGTTGCTGGGGTAGAAAGCATTTAGATTAAATGATCTTGAAGGTCATAACCTCCCACTACCTATGAATGGACAATTACTGAAGCATTAATTCTTAACTATCCTTTCCAATTTAATTCTAGAATATTGTTCAAGGCAAATTTTAGTGATATAAATATCAGATTAGATCTAGTTAATCTACTTTGGTTGTGTGTTTTCTTCTATTTTGTTGTGTTTTTTCTTGTTTGTCCTTGATTTATATTGTTTTAGTGTGCATTTTTTTGATTTTTATTTCCCTCTAGTTTTCCTATTGTTCACCCTTGATAAAATTATAATGTTTGTACCTTGTTCCCATGATTTAGATTGAGAAGCAACTAAGCCAATTCTGATAAGGCAGAGTCCAATATAAATTTTGGTTCTCATCCTCTTGAGTTTGATCACTTAGAAATTGATGAGGCACTAAAACAACAACTCAATAATTGGAAGGCAAAACGATATCCCCCATTATTGAACAATGTGATAAGCAAATGAAATTCTCTTAAGACACTAAAAGGATTAGGGTTCACTGATTTAGACCTAATAAAGTAAATTGAGAAAAGATATATTTTAAATAAAGGTCATCAAAATAGTAAAAGGAACATATTAATCACAACCAAACCACTAAGAAAGAAAAGGACCTTTTTGGTGCAAAGGATTTATTGAACCATTGCTACACCATGGCGATATTGGTGCTCAACCCTCCTAGATTAAGTAAAATAAACATCAAAATGAAAGGAAATCTAAATTTCATAAAAATACAAGTTTCTTCCTAAGAAAGGGTGATTTGGGAAACCTTCATCACATGCTTTCTAACCTAGCTAGAAATGGCTCAAGGCCTTAAGTGGGGCTAAATGTATCTCTACTAGGGCTATAGATGCATGGCTAGTAGGATAATAACACTTAATCCTTCCTTTATTTAGCCAAATTATGAAAATAAATTACCTTTCAAGGAGATTTGAGTACCTAAGATATGTTTGAGCTTTCCCAATGGATTAAAAAATCAATAAATTCACTCTTTGCATAAAATGACCCTGTAAAGGAATCAGGGCCCAATATGCTATTTGTTGAAGCAAAATTGAGAGCTCTCTTTTCTCTAAGTTCATTTAAATGGATCTTTGGTTTTTTATCTGACAATTTGGTAATGGAGGCTTTCAATGTGGGTTGTAAATGATGAGTCAAAATTTTCCCTACACTATTCACCATTTGTTGTGACCAACATGACCCCTTTTCATATTTTCAAATGAGTATCATCTTTTAACTTAAAATATCCATGTTTAAGTCTTTTTATGGAATGAATCAATCTAAGTTTGAATTGGAATTCATTGTCTTAAGTCTAAGTTATTTATTCAAAATGAAGTCTAATATAATTTTGAACTAATCAAATGTCCTCAAAATCATGCCAGTAGCTTGATTGATACCTAAGTCTAAAGGTATAAATTGACATGTATATTGAGCTTATTATATACATCTATGTGGCTTTTAGTATTATGATGTTCATCATATTTATATTATAGTTTTATGGACCAACCAATCTAACTATTTTTTTATTTTTCCCAAGTAATTTATCATTTTCATGATTGTTTTAATCCCATAGTTATACCTTGAAAAAAATTAATTGGTCCAACTCATAAGGATCCCCATATATTATGAGTAAATTTTCATATTTAGCCATTTTGCTAAAAGTTTCCTCACACAACCCATTGTTGCACATATCTATTTCACTTAGAATAATTATAAAATTTAAGAATGATAATGAATTCAAATTATGAAGGCTAAGTCCTTGAGTTTAAATTCCAATGGTTTGGCCCCAAGCTCTAGGATTGTTCCCTGTGTTGACACCCAACTTCTTCATGAAAATATTTTCTAAATGACTATATTTTCATTGATGTGCCCCAAGATTAATATGATTGAGATGTGTCTCTTTATCCCACTTATCCATAATTTATAAGGCAAAATTTTCTAAGTCCAAGTTCCCTAAACACCTAAATAACTAGGATTTTTCCACGTGTCTTAATTCTAGTTACTATATTATACCAACTTAAAGTAGCTAAGGCAAAGACTCCATGAGGCCTTAAGCTATAAGATCATTCCACATGTATCCATATTATTCTTCTAGATTAAAAAAGGAGTGGGAAAAGTTACCAAATATTAAATACTCTCTAGATAAGTGAGATCATGCCATATGGCATGATCTCACTCATCTGGAGTCTACAAGTAAAGGGATAAGTTCCAAGTTTCCTAATAATATAGATAAATAAGATCATGTAATGTGGCATGATCCTATTCATCTATTACTAACATAATCAAGCACATACTTTAAAAGCTATAAAACATTTAGAAAAGCAAGGTTTATCCACATGGTAACATCCCACTCACCTAGATCACATAGACAAAGATACACATTTTGAGTTAAGCGACCATATAGATAAATGAGATCATGATATGTGTCATGATCCTATTCATCCATGGATGGTCAGGTAGGCCAATGACTAATCCAAAATTCAAATATTGAAGACCCCTCTTAGATATGTGAGAGCCATACATGTGGTATCATCTTGACTATTTGGAGCCTGCATACATAGTAAATATAATGTGAAGCTTATAACCCCATAGATTAACAAGATTAATCCATGTGTTGACATCTCATTCCTTTTGAGAAAACAATGAAGTGACATAATTTTTAAGGTATTTGATCACCTAGATAAATGAGATTATGCCACATGGCATGCTCCCTCTCATTTACATATAATAGAATCAAGCTAAATTCCTAAAGTTCTTTGAATGCCTGGATAAATGAGGACAATACACATGGTTGTATCACACTAAATAATAGCCTATATACTTAGTAAAATATTATAGGATTTCATGAGCCTCTATATCAATAAGATTAAGTTACATGTTTTTATTGCACTAAATCATGGTCAAAATTACAAAGACAAAGAAATCAAGGCCCAAATGCATGAAAAATAGACATATTGTAGTGCATATGACTCATTAAAGTGACTAAGGGAACAAAATCAAGGAGATGGTGGCACATGTTTTCTTCTAGAAAAAGTAGATTAAAGGCATAAATATGGGTCCTAAGAGAATTAAAGAGACATATATGTCATTTTAAGGGTGACTTATCATCCATATCCATTTTGGTCCATAGGATAAATATAAGCTCCATAGTTCCTAATTGAGTAGCAAGTGGATAAGTGTCATAATTTTAAATAACTCAACTATGACACTTGTTTTGAATTCAGTGCCTAAGAAAAGGATATCAAGGTGAAACCCAAAGAATTATAGATAGACATTTGTCTTTTTTAAAATGACCATCCAATCAAAAATATTGAAAAGACACCATATGGAAATCCCCTTAGCCATTCATAGTTCCACATAGGCAAAAGATGTGTGTGTTCCCCACATTACTTGTGCATAGTATCTCTAGAAAATACTCTCCTTCATAAGTCTCTTGTAAACTTGAAAAAGTTATAATTTATTGACTAATCATCAATATAACCTACCATAACTATTAGGATGTAGTTTATATCAGACCTCTACTCAAGGATCCCTAATGGACCATGAAATTCCATTCTACCTTATCTATTATAGAACAAGGAATCTTCTAACATAATTATATTTTACCATTTCAAGCCAAGATGGCCAAGATTGGAATATAATTCCTCTTGGAGGAAAAACCCACCTATCCCTTCTATATATATTTCTTCTTATTATGTTAGAAGGGTCAACTCTATTTATAAACAAATGCTATTGGAATAAACCAAAATTGATTTTTTGTGTAAATTCATATAGTTTCTTTAAAGGTATTTCACTTTAATTTTCATTAATGGATAAATAATAATTCCATAGGATCATAATTTTTGATTTTTTATAGAGCTTATGCATTAACTAGGATGTTATTTTATCATTTTAGTTAGGATATTCAATTCCTATCACTTTATTTAAAGCTTGTAAGGATATGTGTGTAACTAACTATAGGTATATTCATATTTCATTCATTGAAGGATCCTTGTAATTAATCATTTATATTTTACCCTTAGAATCTCTTTTCCTATATGACTAAATCTTGAGACATCGTGAAACTTAACATACAATGGTGTAATTGTAGATAAAGATGTTTTGGTCCTAAAAGCATTTGTATCCCCCTTTAATTAGAATAATTTATTTCTACCTTACACTTACTCTCTTTTTTTTGTTTATTTATGAACAAGAAATCTTTCCCTTATTTTAAAAATGGTGAAGTGAGGCAAAGTAGAGATCTTAAATTCAATAGGTTATAATGTGTCTAGGTAGAAGTGTATAAGTTATGTTAGTGAGAAAATAAGTATTGGACCTCTAGTGGTAGCATTATATCTCTTGGAGATCTATTTTGTATGTAATTATAAATGTATCATGTCTATAAACCAGTCCTAACTAAAATAAGATAGAATACCATAAACTTTCGATTGGGGATACATTAGATAATTAGTAACATGACCAATATGGGGATCCACTAGACCTAATTAGGGGATCTCTTATCACAATAAAACATACTAGGGAGGGTTCCAAAGCCTCTAGTCAATCATATTCATGTAATAACCCTAACTAGGTTCTATGTTTTATATTCATTAAACTAATAAATTTTAAAGCAAAGTCTAATATAGTGCTCACCAAAGCTTGTGGCACAAAGTAGGGGTAAGAAACAACAAAAGTAATCATGCATAGAAGACATATACTCACGTCAATGTATAAAAAATCTGAATGCATAGAAGAAAATTTCAAATTCATATCTATCTATTCTTACAAAGGAAAAACAAAGTAGGGAATATTTACCTTTGAAGATGAACCTACCAAGACTCAATCTCTCCCTTGACCAAGGTGCTTTGTAATAGGTTGTTGTGTTATGTAAGGATGATAAGGTTAAATCATCTCTAGGATTCACAACATACCAATACATACAAAATAGTTCTCTAGAAAACAAGATATGTATCTCCAAAGAAAGTATTAAACCCTAAACTTGCTTCTCAAGTAGAATTGTCAATAAGTAGATGCACAATAGATATTCTTCTTCTCTTTTCTAAATAATGGTGAAATGAACTTATATATATAGGCAAATTTAACCCTAAGTCATTCTAAAAGTTTCAATTGATAGGGTTGACATAGTTGACCTAACAAAGTTATGGATAAGAATTCACTAGGTCATAGGTTAGGTTAGCTAAGAGTTGACCTAGACCCTAAATGAATTTTACCCAAAACTATACAGGGTCAACCTAGTCGACCTAATACTGTGAATAGTCAAAAGGGGGTTAAGGTTAGGAAAAGGGGGATAAAAGGTAGGAAATGATTGAGGAATGTGAAAATAGATAATAAAAAGTTTAGGGATATGGTTTTTTGGAGAAAAGTGTGTAGATAACAAGTGGTAAAAGGGACAACAATCCTACGAAGCACCAATGGTCTACCCACCCTTTTCTTGGTACACCCTTTAAGGTGTGCACTCAAAGAGATTGAGACTCAAAAAGTTCTTATAAGATAAAGATCCTAAATAATTGATATAAGTTTTTAAATATTATACGAATACATACTCTACATTTGAATCTCATCACATGTTATATGAGTGCAACATGGGATGGTGCTTCAGGATTAGAAAATGAAAACACATAATGTTGATGATAAAAAGAATGTAGTAAGGAGAAAATAAAATAAATTAAAATATATAATTGAAAAACACATACCTTTACTTATCTTAGTGTTGTAGATAAAGAAGTATATTACAAGAGAAGTGAAGGTGTTGAATGTGAATAACATTAAGTGAACCTATAGAGATTAGTGCAAAAAATAACCAAAAATCAATTTTTTTGGAATATAAGCATATAGCAGTGGAAAATATTCTCTATGAATTCATGATTATATAACATTTTATGATTCAAAAAATGGATTAGTAAAAACAAATATATGAGAAAAATAAGGAATTTGATGAAAAATATTTGAGAGGTAAAGAATTGTGAAAAGTAAGTTTAAATAGGGTGAAAGGGAAGTCATTTGTTATTGTTTGAATTATTTTGAGGGGAAAGGATATTTAAGAGACTAAATGAGAGGAAATAGAGTGAGAATGGTGAGGATATGATAGTTGAGATGACAGGGATGCCCAATGGCCACAATGGGTGAAACAGAAGTAGGCCACTACAAATTTCAAACTTGTTTTTGAATATTTTATTGAAATTAAGTGTTTATAGAAATTTGTAAGTTAGATGAATTCTAGAAACCAAAATGAACCTGAGAAAGTTTCTAGGGGTAGTATAAATCAAAAGTGGAAATGGGTTAAAAAGGATTAGAGTAAGAACTATTGAAAGGCATTTATTATTGGTAATGAAAGAGGGTGGTAGGCAGAACTAACTAGGTCAACCCAGTCAACCTAGTAGGCTAAAAATTGTGAAATCCATACTATCGACTTAGTACATAACTACCAACTTAGTAAACTAATCCACTGTGATGACTTAATACTAAGGGGTAGAAATTAAATGGTTGACTTAGTTTTTTAAGTCAACATGGTCAAAATAAAGAAAATTTGGTCAACCTAGTGTTTGACTAAGTGACCAAAATAGTACAAAAATGTGTGAAAGAGGTTGAAAGAGTGCTAGAAAGGCCCATAATGGCTCATTGAGTAATAAAATGACTAAAAAGAATGTATTTTTATTATAAATGACATGGAGAATCTAATACATCTTTTGTTATTTTATGATTGTAGAGGTGTCCAATATTTTGGAGATTGGTGGATGTGGCATGGTTCCCAGACCTCTTAGAGTGATTGATAGTTGATGATCGATCAAGATTGGGAATATTGGGTCTAGAAGGGATTTTATATATATATATATATATATATATATATATATATATATATATAAGGTCCCATTGAGTTTTGATCTAATAGTCATGTTCTTGGGAGCTTGGGAATGATTGACTAACACATTTACATGGGAGGTGGATGGGGATACCATCGAGGTGGGTATCACCCTATAAGACATCCATGTGATTCTTGGAATATTGATAAGAGGTATGCCCATGATTATAAGAGTACCAGATGGACAAGAGAAGAGGAGAACCTTAGCCATGTGGGTGATGGGCTCAAATAAGATATAGCTTAAGCTAAGAGAAAATTTTAGATATATAGAAAGTAGTTATAGGATTTGTGATACCAAGGGTGTTGTATCATAAGTTGGATGGAAAGGTACCACTATATGTGATATCCTTATACTAGACTATTTTGGAGCATATGGCGTTATATGATTTAGGTTCTATCATCTAGGTCTAACTTATGCATGACATATATGGGATGTTGTATATAGGGTAGAAGACCATGGGGCCTATTATTTTGATGAGTTCATGAATATATGAGAGAATTTTTATGTATTGTCTAGTTGGGTTATCCCATGTGGTCAATGATTGGTTTCCTTAGGTATAGAGGTGGTGATAGGATCAAGTAGTGTGGGTCATTGCCCATGTGTTATTACTATATAAAATTAGGTGAAAAAACATCATGTGGAATCCATATGGGCACATTTCTATGGTATGATTAAGCTAAGAAATAGTGGCACCAACATTGGCATGGGCATAGATTATAGGCCACTATACTTAGTAAATAGAGCCACATCTATTGGTACATATACTAGGATAGATGGGACTCCCTCACACAAAAATGTATATAGTAGTGCCCATATTTTGGGCCAAACATGTGAGATAAACAAGGAGGAGAGGAGGATTGGGGCCACTAGTTACTAGGCCAACAATCAAACCATGGTGTGAGAGATCATGGACTGGTTGAGCATGACATGTTATAGATAAAATGGAGATGAATGTGGATGTAAGAGTTACATAGGTACCACCAACAACACCATAGAAAGAGGATCAGTGACTACATTAGTTTCACCATTGATGGAGACATCAATAGTAGGAGAGAGAAGAGATAGTTGTCATCCCAAATGACCTATCAGGTAGGCTAGGATAGATTTTAGTGATAGAGATACCACTTAGGTGTAGCTTGAGATGGGAATGAGTGGTGCCCATAGGATTTACATTTGGGTGGTAACCTATAAATTAGGTAATCATAGGATGTATTGATGGAGAGACCATGCTTGGTGATCACATTGATGGGGAGCTGGTAATAGGTGATACTCAAATAGGTAAAAAATAAATGGTTTAAAATTTGATTATGTTATTTGAGATAGATTATAGATAAATAGATTTTTTAGATATGTTTTTGATATTATATATATCTTTTTTGAATTTTTCATAGCTTGTAGAAGAGGAGACTAGATAGGGATCTTGGGTGATGGGAACACTCTATGATATCTTTAACAAGGCTCTGATGTCATATGACTTAGTGACACTAGAGGATCTTATGATAGTGTCTACCTAGGGAGTTGGTTCAAACTATTAGGAGAGGTTATGAGGTGAGTATGGGTGTGTAGGGAGGGGACACAACTAATAATAGGGGTGGGATTGGGAAAGGCATAGGAATGAATAGCCTTGGCTTAGGAGAGAGTCATGCATATGTATACCATGACCTATCTAGTGTAGGTACATACATAGTTAGCATAGGTACATGCCTAGGTGACTAACCTACAAGGACAAGTGAAAGGTCTAAGGTATTGAATAACCTCTTTACAACATACTATTCATAGGGGACTATCTGAGGCTTCTATGGGAAACATGGCTAGGCCATGAGATAGATAGGATAAAGCCCAACCATAGAGTTAGGATGATATTTTTGGACTTTATATCAAAAACACAATACATACATACATACATACATACATACATACATATATATATATATATATATATATATATCATTTTGGTAGTTGGATGTTGATATTATATGTTTGTATGATGGTTGTGTTTGTGGATGATTGGGCATATTTATTTCTAGCACATGTATTTGGCTATTGTTGTATATTCTATAGGAAATATATGAGTTGTGATTTATTTTATAGCAATATGTAGGACACATGCATGATTAAGAATAAATAGGCAAAAATGATTTTGGATAAGTATAATTAATCAAAAATAAATGTATTAAACACTATTTCATGTTGGGAAATGTTTAATGACAAATAAATTACTAGGTATAAGAAACTAAATGTTGGTAAACAAGATGATACAAATTATTGTTTTTAAACCATGAGAAAGATTGGCACTAAATTAAAATAAGTAAAATCAAACTAAATCACATTGGGAAGTATGAAAGTAATGTAATGAAATAGAAGGAATGTAAAAGAGTAGATGGTATAAAAATAAATCATTTAAGTCAATCAATCATAATAAATCACATTGTGAAGTATAAAAGAGAAACGAAATTGGAAAATTAGTCTTAAATTAATCACACTAATTAAAGCTAGGAAGTATGAAAAATTCAAGAAATGGTTGGATTCTTACATGAAAGTGGAAAATAATAAGATAAAAATGAAAGAGTAATGAATTAAGCATAAAAAATACTAAGCCAAGATGGGAATCAATTCAATGACGTGTAACTTCATAATCAATCACATCTTATCTCATATTTGACACATGTAATTTTTGTTGTGACTTGAATTATTGGAAAATTTTGTGAGGAAGGCTAGGTCCTATCCATGGTCTTACACTACAACTCATAAAGGGAACACCACCAAGATGGAATAAATGTGAAAATTTGGTACAAAAGGATGTTGGTAATAAGAAGGTGAAATTATGGTAAATTGTGAGGAAGGTCAGGTCTTATCCATGATCTTACAACACAACTCAAAAATGGAATCACTAAGGGAGTGATCAATGAAAAAAATAATATTGTTCAAGGGGAAATATTAGGATTTTAGGGAGTGAAAAAGGTAATGTAAAATTCATAATGTAGGTGTCTTGTGAGAATACCTTGGGAGATAGGAGGCGTACTAAGGACATGAGAAGACACTAAGTAACTAGTAACCATAAATGTACAAAATAAACTTATTTTCTATAGACACAAATCTATGTAAGAAAATAATCATGATATTAAGATCAAATAATGAATGTATATTGGTATAATAAGATTAAAAATGCACCTTCCTTCCCAAAATGTGTTCCCCATTCTTTAGGACCTCTTATAGAGCTATCAGTCTACTATGAAGATTGGGTACTTGCATGAGAAATTAGGTAGCACTAAAAGATATTTTTATTCTCCTTTTATAATATAATGGCCTACCATACCCCAATAAACCTCATCTCTACCATGATGCCAACTATGGAGTTTGATATTCAACTAGAAGAAGGAGATGTTCTTTGAATCATGTCTTTTAGTGTGATTTGACTTTTAAGAATTTTGAATGTTTTGCCTTTTGAATCATTGCCTTTTGTTAAATGATTTGGATTTTGAAAATTTTAAAGGATTTTTTAAGATTCCTTCTTCATATAGACTTGGAATGACCAATCGTGAGAGATAGAGTGATACACATGAATGAGTTATAGGCTTAAGCTAAAGAAATCTTAGTGACCAAAGACTAGACTGACTAAAACACTTAGGCTTAAAAATGAACCAACATGTTATCTCAAGTCTCAACCATACATATTCTTAGTTTTTGAAAAGGGAACAAAATAAATCCAAAGTGGATTAATGAGATTAATGGTAAAGAAGGAAAGACTAAAGGGAAACAAGGTTTGTATAACCAAGTCATAATTATTGTTATGCATGTATTTAGATATAAGAAAACAAACAATCATTAAAAGAGAATAAGGAAGTTTTTAATAAAAAAACTCGAGAAGAAAAATAAAGCAATAATAAAGAGTAAAATCAAAGATAAACAATATTTATAATCAATATAGAGTGCAAAATTAAAGTCACCAAGTAAGATAAATAAGAGTTTGACACAATCTCAAATGATATAACAAAATAGATAAAATTAATATTGGAGCACACATCCAATACAAAATGAAAATGAAAGAATAGCATGCCTATGATCATAAGCACTAATATAATTTCCCACACACATTATATAGAACATTTGATACGTATCTATGAAGTTGGATGTGAACTATAGCTAGTGTCTCATCTATATTCAATAAAAACTAGGAAAATACTTCATGTCTAATCTCCTCAATAGAAAAGGTAAGAATGTTTGATGGATCATGCTGAGGAGAGATATCAGGAAAGGGATGCTCAAAATAATTCATGGGAATGGATTATACAATAAATGAAGGGATCACTGATAGGGAAGGATCCACAAGTGAGGGACTCATAGGTGGAGAAAGATCCATAGGTGAGGGAAGGTCCATGGGTGAAGGATTATAGGTGGAGGAATAGGAGATGAATAAGGGACCATAAGAGGGGATGGAACCATAGGATGTGGAACCATGGGAGCATGGGAGAAAAAGAGGGAGCCTTATTATAGGAATAACATGTGAGAGGAATGGTAGAAGGTGTGGGAATAGTTAAAATATGATATTAAGGTACTAATAAAGGATGTGGCTATAATCAATGTGATGGATGCCACATTGGTACCAAATACAATACACCTATACATACTTATGAATATACTCAAGAAGTACCTTCAAGGGAGGTATGGCCTTGTTTGAGGACTAAGGGGTAGAAGGATTCAAAGTTTCAATATATTATTATAGCTTATAATAATGCATGGATGAATGAATATCTATGTTTTAGAAGCAAAAGATATGCCTATGAGTAGGCTTGGTATAGGTACTCATAAGAGGATATTTAACAAAAGTATAAGGAGCTTGGGAAGGCTTATTAACTCATTTTGTGGGTAATGGATCCATGTGTTGTAAAGGAAGCAAACCATCACCAATAAAAGGTGGTGGTGAAGGGACTTGACTAGGCTTGATGGAAGGAATGATAATATCAAAAGTAGGAATATACTTAGATAAATAGAGAGTAGGAATAGGATCTAAAGTGGGATATACTAAGGGAGGGGTGGGGTCTATAAAATGTTGAAAGAGAGTTGCATGCATCTCATAGATAAGAAGGCTATAGGGGTCATGGTACCTAACAAAGTAATAAGTCCCAATGATTACATGATCCATAAGCATAATCTTATGATTTTATTAAAAAACTAGAGGTGTTTGCACCATCTCTACACTATAATAAATAGGAAAAATGCTAAAATTAGGAACTATATATGATGGAATATGGGAAGATCACTGATAGACTAAAGTAAAGAGGAATGATAATGTATAATCTTTTCATCATGGGCTTGAACAAGATCACCTAAGAATGGATCATCTAAGGTATAACCATCATCATAATTAGGTGTATGAATATAAATGACATAAATAGGGATGACATTATCATCTAATGAGGTGTGATAAATGGAATGCCGAATCTTAGTTAAGACAATGGGGATGTCATCACAAGGTGGTTTTTGAGAATAAGGATACAGAGAAGTAAGAAGCTAAGAAATGAGATTAGGTGAGAGATCATAATTTTTAATATTGAGATTGATCTTGTTAGGATCATCATCATTAGAATCTAATAGGTTAGGGGGAATATTCTTGATGAGTTTAGGATGACCATTATAACCTCAAGAGGAATTGATGAGAAAGTTGAATCATTGAGACTCAAAAAATAGAACACTAGGAAAAGGTTCAAGAGTAGTAATCTTTAAGACAAAATGGTATTAGAATTGCTCAAAATTACAAGGGTTAATGTCACCTTGAATCCTATAGATAGATCTATTATGAGGGAATTTAATGCATTGGTAGGCATAAGAAGCAATCGCTCTCATACAATGAGTCCATGGCCTACCAAACAAGATATTGTAAGATAGAGGAAAGTTAAATATCATTACCTTATTTTGAATGGTAATATGTGGGATGGTAATGGGAAGCCACACACAACCTAAAGGAGGAATTTTATATCAATCATAGACTTGACATGTGTTTCTAGTGGATTTGAGATTGCATTCAAAATATCTAAGTGTTTTGATGAAATAAGAGAAGAAACACAGCTGTTATAACCCTCATCAATCAAGGCATGATTGACTTGTATATCGCCAATTTGGACACTAATGAATAGAATCTCATTTGGAATCATAAAAGTGATGGAAAAATTGATGGAAGGATAAGTGTCTATTGTTTTGTCCACATGTATAGACATCTCTTTACATTATTTGAATATTCTATCTTCAGATCTAGACAAGGTTGCTTCATATCCTACTAGGGGAGGATGAGGGATGTTCATTTCAAACAAAATATGCATAAGATAGTTTTGATAATGCAAATAAGCCCTCATAATCTCAAGGAATGGAATTTGGGATGGGAGATTAGTGAGTTCTATTATGAGATCCCACTCATCATAACCCATAAGAAGATTGTTAGAGATAGGTGATAGTGTTTAAGGAGGTCCTCAAAAGAAGGATTTGAATTACATTATAATGTATGTTGATAAGAGGGAAAAGGTTTAGGGATAGGAAAAGTTTTTAGATTATGTTGAGAAGATGAGGAAATTGATGCAGTTTGGTTTTGAGAAGTGCTATAAGAAGTGTTGATAGAAGCTTGAGTGTCATCGGTGTTAGGTAAAGAAGGTGGAGCGATGGTATAAATATAATGGAAAGTGTTATCTAAAGGAAGATTTGGAATTGTCTCATCAAAATCTATAAGGTCATCTTGACCCAAATCATTTAAGTGAGTTGGAGAAGAATATTGGATAATATGAAATGTGAAAGATAATATAGGTGTTTAGATAGGTTGAGGATCAATAAAAGAAACCACCCTTCACATATTAGTCATATTAACCACATTCTCTTATGAATTTAGATCAATAAGACTATCTAAATTATTGGTGGAAAGGGTGGCCTTATCTTGGTTATCTTTTTTATTTAGAAGAGGGTATTTATAAATGGCCAAATGAGTATTAGCTTGATTCAAAGCTTGATATTTAGTATTAGTTTCTAGTATTTTAAAGCAATGTCATAGGATTATTGGTGTTTTATAATTTTCGAATCATGATCAAAATTGGGAACAAGAAGGAAATACATAGCTAAATTATGAAGCTTCTTGTAGGTCTCATTAGAATTACCCCAACTAATATGAAACCAACAAAATTTATCAGGATCATAAGATGAGTGGGATCAAGTTTTCATGAAAGAGGCCTTAGTAGACATTTTAGTAATTTGGCTAAGGATTAAGGTTTGTGAACATTAATTTTATTAGGTGAATATGAATGAGGATTGGTGAATTATTGAGAAGGGGGAGTTGGTTCCAAAGATGGGTTATAAACAACAACTTGAATAGTGTGAATGGTATCATAAGAGTTTATGACACCATCATTGGTAAAATGAGGATTCTTATTTTCAAGTAATACATGAGTACCCATATAATTTTGGAGTGGCTCAAATTGATGCATAAATAAATCTTTATGTTTTTCTTAGTCAATGACCTCATCCAAGTTACATGGAGAGAGAGTGAAGACTTGATATTGTAACTTAGGAAAAAGAGAAGTGGAAAAGAGATGGAAAAGGTTATCATCAGCCATGGTATGTTCACATTATTGGACAATTCTTACCACCTTTTAAAAAAATATTGGGCAATTCCATTTTCAAATTGCTTACAATAGATAAAATGTGCCAAGGTATTCTAAAAAAGATCACTAGTATGGAACTCTTGGACTACAACATTTACTAAATCTTTAAAGCTATTAATAGAATGAGTTTTAAGTTAGTTTTACCAATCTAAAGCACCACCCATGAGAAGTTTGGATAATAACTTGGTAGTGGAAAAAGTATTTAATTTGACCCAATTTTTGTATAGATTTACAAATGTTTTTAGATGAAGAGTAGGATCAATTGACCCATTTTAAAAAATGGTAGGGGTGATACCTCCTATATTGATTTTAGTAATTTGATATGTAAGAGACTCATTTTGAAGATTCTTAATTTTTTTGTTGAAAAGAGGAGGTTAAAGGATATGATTACCATGGGCATCCTAAAGAGGAGGTGGGGGGACATTTTAATTAGGTGTGCCACATAGCATCTATTAAGGGTGGGTTTGAAGATGAATAAACATTTATAATAAAAGTTTATGGGTTTGATTGGCATTGTTGTCATTATTTGAAGCATTAGAATTGGAATTAGTGTCTTGGGTAACATTATTGGGGTTGGTAAGATCTTGAGAAGAGTTTTTGGAATGTGAGGCACTAGTGGAAAAATTTACTTGTGTAGCAAAAGATGGACTAGTGAAGGGATGAGAAGAGGAAGAAATAGAATCATGATTACCTTGGGTAGTAAATAATGAACTAATGGAAGAGTTGAGGATTTTAGGTCTTGGCAGAGGCCCACTAGATGTATAACCTACTATGTTATTGGATATACTAGGCATGGAGGTATAAAAAGTTAAAGAAGAAATCTTGGTATGAGAAGGGGTAAAAATAAAGGGAAGAGGCCAAGAACCAAAGAAACTAGTATCCCCAAATCCATGTGAGGATGTGGGGGAAGGTGATTTAGGCTCTTCAACTTGACCACTAATCATGAAATGGTAAATGGTATAAGGACCATTTCCTCGATGTTGAGGAAACGTAGAGATAAAGAAGAGCACTTCATGGGTATACTCTAATTCAGGTTGATCTTCAAGTGAGAAGAGAGGATTATGAAATGAATAAGAGTGAGGAGGGGTACCATAATTCATTATGTGAGTGGCTATGTAAACATTACTCTCATCTAGGAGAGGATCCCTAAGATGCTTATGGTAGACCCTATGAGGGTTAGTAAGACTCATCATATACATTGAATTCAACCTAGTGTTGTCTTCAAACATGGATTTTATGATTAAGGAGAAGGACTACATAACAAAAAAGTGATGCAAAAAAAATATTTATGAATGAGCAGATACGAGTATAGAGTTGATTGGGTTGACCTAGTACAAAAAATAAGGTCTAAAAAATGAGAAAATAAGGATATAGGGCCAACTGGGTCAACCTAGTTTTGTAACTTAGACCAAAAAAGGTAGAAAAAGATATAGTGTCAATAAGATCAAACTAGTTCTATATCCAGAGGGGTAAAAAACAATACCATGTCACCAGGGTGGACCTAATACTATATGTAGGGAAAATAGACAGTCTGTAAGAGACTGTATTGAGTAGAATGATTGTGTACTAAAATAAGAAAAAAATTACAAGTACTTTGAAAGCAAATAATGAAAAGAAACACACAATAAATTGGGTTAATAAGGATGATCTAATTGAGGAACACAACATAAAACCTTGTACCAATGTTAGCCAATGTGATTTTTTGCATTACAACATACAATTGAGCAAAGAGCAAGCAATCAAATTAGAAATAAAATTATAACTAAGTGGTCATCCTAAATGTTATTAGATTATTAGAGTCTAATTTCAAGATGTGATAGGAATTTGGTTGTAAACAAGGAACTAAGAAATAATCTATGGATGGTTTTAGGACATTTAGGCTAAAAGGGATCTATTTTGGCAATTATACTAGCTTGGTATTAGGGCCTACCCCCTCACTTCACACATCATAACAATAAGGGTGTCAAGTACTTTGCTAATAAATACCACTAACCATGTGTTTATACTTGGCCAAAAAACCAAGTTGGCTTCCTCCTTGGTGATGAAATCTAAGTGATAGGCCTTGGCTAGATAATTATTTAAGTGGGTTTTTAAGATTATGTGATTTGGTAATGTGTGCATAAAAGAGAAAAATAGTGAAAATAAATGGTATATTAAAAAACCACCTAATTAAACTATGTGATCTATTATAAGCATGCAAGGATCTTGAAATGAAAGTGTGAGATAATTACTAGCAGATAAGTGTTAATTCCAACTTTGAAACAAAGTAAAGTGTCAATATAAATGATAATGTATATAAAGATTATATAATAGAGTTGAAAGTGTCACTACTATACTGCTAAAGCAAGGGTCTAGAAAAGAACTACGTTGATAGTGTTGACCTAGTTTTCTAAACAAAAGACAAAATATAGAACTAGGTCGATAGGGTCGACCTAGTTTGTTATATAAGGGTAGTTTTAAAGACTACAAACTATGAAAAATATAATTGTAATGAATAGAGTTAATGATAGATAAAGAGAGAAAGGAACCTTGGTGGGTTGGAGGATGTAGAGGAAATTGAGATTATTGTTGAAGTACCTTGATTTATACTTGCAAATTCTACTGATAGAGTCTACCTAGTTCTCTAGTTTCCTATTTGATAAAACCTATAAAGTATACTATGTTGACCTAGTATGTTTTTTGTAAGTTTTAAAGTGTAATGTGTCCATAGGTTCAACCTAATAGCCTATTATAAAAGTCTAAAGTAAACCTAGTATACTTTACCTGATTAAAAACTTGCACAAACAAAATAGATTCATATTGATGTGACTGTGTGTTAAACCTACTTATAGAAGCTAGAACTATACCAACACTGTCAACCTAGAATCACAAATATAGAGAAAAATGATAAAATAATGAAAATTTTGAGATAAAACTTGTAAAGGTTAGATTCACATCAGGTTCAATAGAATGTATGAAATCATAAATGTAACATGTCTATAAATTAATCCTAACTCAAAGAAGATAAACCATGCCATGCACTTCTGATTGGGGATACATTATATAATCAAGAACATGACCAATATGGGGATCCACTAGACCCAATTATAGGATCTCTTATCATAATAAAATATACTAGGGAGGGTTCCAAATCTTCTAATCAATCACAATCATACAATAACCCTAGTTAAGTCTAATGTTTTATATTCACTAAACTAATAAAAATTAAATTAAAGTCTAATCTAGTTCTCACCAAAGCTTGTGGTATAAAGTCGGGGTAAGAAACAACAAAAGTAAACATTCATAAATGACATATATTCACATTAATATATATAATCCTAATGTATGGAAGAGAGTATAAATGCATATCTATCTTCTCTTACAAAGGAGAAACAAAGTTAGGAATACTTACCTTCGAAGATGAACCCACCAAGCTTCAATCTTTCCCTTGGCCAGGGTGCTTTGCAAGAGATTATTGTGGTATGTAAGGATGATAAGGATAAATCAGCTCTAGGATATACAAACTATCAATGCATCCAAAAATATTCTCCATAAGACAAGATACATATCTCCAAAGAAAGTATGAAACCCTAAGCTTGCTTCTATATTAGAATTTTTAATAAGTAGATACACAATAGCTATTAATTCTTCTTCTCTTCTCTAAATAATGGTGAAATGAACTTGTATGTATAAGTATATTTAACACTAATCCCTTCCAAAAGTTTTAGATGACAGGGTTGACCCAATCGACCTAACACAATTATGGACCAAGAATTCATTAGGCCAGCCAAGATCCAACCTAGACCCTAAATGAATTTTACCCAAAACTATGCAAGGTCGATCCAGTTGACCCAGTATAGTGAACAATAGAAAGGGGGTTAAGGTTAGGAAAAGGGGGACAAAATGTAGGAATTAACTGATGAGTGTGACAATAATGATAATTTATCATATCCTCTATTATGTGTTACTATCTTTGAAGTCATTTAGGCTCAAAATTTGGAAGGTTTTTGTGTTTTCTGCATTCTATTTATTCTTGTATTCTATTTTCCTATTCAGTCCCCTAATGAATCAAAAATATAAGTTCATCTCTATTTTCATAATTTATCCTTGTTCATTTCTATTTTTATTTGTCAATTTTAATTATTTAGCTTGAATTATTGTTTAAAAATTTATTTATAACACACTATTTTTTTATTCTATTTATATAATTTAGGATTAATCATGCCATTAATTTTAATTTATATAAAACAACTACATAAAACTAATAAAATTAATATAACATATAATTAAAATGTAGTCTAAACTATGCATGTGTGATGTGATAATATCCTATAAAATAATATATCAATGTGCACTATGTAAGATAGACACGTTAGCTAGACATTGGTAAATAGTACAAAGTTTAATGATATAGGAGTCATAGAATGATAAAAATTGTGAATATTGTTACCTATGAATAATGTTCCCCTAGTTTAGCAAGGCTACCAAGTAGAGGTAAATATAACATCTTGATCCATGTAAAGTTTGTGTCCATTGAAAAACACTCATAAATACCAATGCAATGCATGTGTGTTAGAAAAAGAATACGTTATCTACTAATTATGAGATAAATGACATATTTCAAAGATTTAAACTAGATTTATAATCATGCTTAGGTCCTAATTTTATATGTTTTTTTTCATTTTGAATATATATATATATATATATATATATATATATATATATATATATTGTTGGAAATATTGTCATTGATGTCAAAGGTTTAGTATTATTGGTGATAAAGGCCCCATTGCATTTAATGTTATTTATCTTGGCTAATATGAGTTAATATTTATTTAATATTAACGAATATATTTTTGGTTGCATATGAGACAAAATAAGGGCCCATGGAGAAGTCGAAGAGTCACGAGATAAAGACAAAAGAAGGATGGGACACATTTTCCCATGAAGAGTCATCTTGGGGAATACCAGGAGTCACCAATTGAAGAAAAAAGAGTAAATGGCAAATTTCTCATGAAGGGACACTTAAAGGAATATGAAAAGTCACCAAAGATAAGGACAAAAGTGGGAAAGACGTTTTTAGTCATGAAGGGTCACCACATGACTTTTCAAATGCTTGGATATGAAGGGTCATCCAAGATTGGTGCCATTTTCCATGAGGAATGAAAGGTAACAAAGGGGGAAGGCCAAAGGTCATTTGGAAAGCTATAAATAAAGGCTTGAGTAGCCATTTGTAATGTGGATGTGAGAGGTTGATTTGATATTGTAATATCTAGCTTAGAAGAGCAATTATGAGAGATGATTTGTATTTGTTATATCTAGCATATAAGAGCAAAAGTGAGAGAGAGGAAGGTGATGTTGTATTGATCTATCATTTATTGAGATAGAAACATTGAGAGATAGGTGTGTGGTATGCACAAAGGGGTTGGTGCTCCTATGGGTTTGTGCTCAAAAATTGTTGCTAGGTTGGTGCTTGGCAAAGGGGTTGGTGCTCCTATGGGTTGGTGCTCACTCATGAATAGGTGTTGGATTGGTGCTTGGCAAAGGGGTTTGAAGCTCATGTTGGTTGGTGCTCATGAATTGAAGCTGAGGTTTGTACTTGGCAAAGGGGTATGGTGCTCATGTGGGGTTGTTCTCACGAATATATTTGAGATTGATTCTCCATGGTTTTTCCCACATTGGGTTTCCATGTTATATCTGGTGTCTCTCTCTATCTTGTGTGGATGTTTATTATTTGAGTTTTATTACATATCTTTAATTTTTGATTAAGTGGAATTTGGTTAAAGGAAATATTTATAAGATATATAATATACTGATTCACCCCCCCTCTCAGTATATTTTGTGCTTAACAATTGGTATCAGAGCAGGTTCCTTCAGAAAGGGTTTAACAGCTTGAAGGTAGATCAAAGGAAAAACACAGATGGCCAAGTAGCTAAAGAAGGAGAATCAAGAATTGAAATCTATGGTTGAAGCTCTTAAGGAAAAGGTGTGTATCTTGGATTCTAAGTTGGCTATAGAAGTAAAAGAAAATAAGATATTTATTCAGGATCTTAAGAATCAGTTAGAGGTTGCAACTTCAATTTTAACATCAAAAGAAGAAGAGTGTAAATAGTTGAAGGTTGAGTTAGATTCTTTAAAGAATAATCATGAGAAGTTTATAATCAAGGTTGAGAAAGATCATGAAATATTAGTCCAAGGAAAGAAGGATGCAGGTTTTGAAGGCAAATCAAAGAAGTCGATCAGGCAGCCCAATGCTTTCAAGTTGTCAAATTCTTTTCATGGCCATTGTTTTATTTTTCATCATGTTGGTCATAGGGAAAGATATTGTATGAGGTAAAGAAATTAGTCAAACAGAGATCTTAGTCACATTCAAGAAAAAGGTATGAGAAATATTGTTTGCTTTTGTTGTCATGAGGTTGGACATATTGCTAGATTATGCCAAAATAAAGTAAAGAGATATTCAAAGTATGTCAAAGGTTACAAAGCCCCTAAAAGATATGAGAAGAGTCAACTTAAGGTTTGGAGACCTAAAATAGTAAAGGTTGATTAGGTTGAGTTTAAGAGTGAAAATGAATTACTTGCTATAGTAGATAAAGAATCAGATAAGAAGGATTGTAAAGAATCTCTTGTTACATTTGAGCATGAGCTTTGTCAAAATAAGAAAGTTTCAAAAGTTGAGAAGATGAAAAATATCATAAATGATAAGGTTAGTAGGGCAAAAAGGTTAGATATGATTAAATGGATTCTAAAAGAAAAACACAAGAAGATCAAGGAAGAAACAGAGGAGATGTGGGAATCTCCTGAGATTTGTTTCTAGAACCCTATTGTGTGGGTGTCTCTTCTAGGCTTCAAGGAGACACTTTTAAAATTGAAGCATGGTGGATGCTATTGGGTCTTAGATATTTTGCATGACAAGAAGGTGAATGGATAGATTATTTTGTATATCTTTTGAGGGAATATATCTTTGAAGAAAATTTTGCATCAGTATTATGGTTTAAGGCTATTAGAATGGTTCTTGCATATGCAGTGTTTCAAATGATTATGGTCATAAGAAATTAGAATTTTGAAAAAGAGATAATAGTTTTAGAGAGAAAGAAAAGGGTACTCATGTAGATTCATTTAGGAAGGATCAAAGTTTCAGAGCTCCATTCATCAAGAAGAAGGTTCAGACATGTTCATGGCAGAAAAAACAACCTGAAGATTCTATGATGGTGCAAACAGCTTTGCATGTGAGAGATAAAGATCAGCCATGGTTCTTTGATAGTAGATGTTTGAGGCATATGATAGGAGAAAAGATTAATGAAGATCAATGGTGGTACAGTGAGATTTAGAGATAAAACCACTACCAGGATAGCCAAAAAAGGTACTTTATTTTTGGATAATGGTAGAACCAAGACAAAGAATGTTTCATAAGCATAATCTATTGAGTGTAAGGCAAATATGTGATCAAGGATACACCTTCAAGTTTCATGTGGAAGGTTTTGAGATTAGAAGGAAATATTCAAATGAGTTGATTGCAGATTCTCAAAGGATAGGTAAAATCATATATCTTCTCAAAGATCAGCGAGAGGAGTTGGGAGTAATTTATTTTACTTCCTACCATTGATGTTTAGAATCAAGTGAGGGGGAGCTAAGTGTAAGCTCTAGGTAGGCCCTTTTCCATTGATGTCAAAGGGGGAGAATAATAGGTATAGGTATACGTGCAAACAATAGGTACAGGGAATAGGTATAGATTGCTACAGTAAGGGGGAGTTACTATATGTTTTTAGATGATAGGATGTGCAGGTGACAGGATGTTGCAATTTCAGGATTGAGGTTGCCATCAATGACAAAGGGGGAGATTGTTGGAAATATTGTCATTGATGTCAGAGGTTTAGTATTATTGGTGATAAAGGCCCCATTGCATTTAATGTTATTTATCTTGGCTAATATGAGTTAATATTTATTTAATATTAATGAATATATTTTTGGCTGCATATGAGACAAAACAAGGGCCCATGGAGAAGGCGAAGAGTCATGGGATAAAGACAAAAGAAGAATGGGATGAATTTTCCCATGAAGAGTCATCTTGGGGAATACCAAGAGTCACCAAGTGAAGACAAAAGAGTAAAGGGCGAATTTCTCATGAAGGGACACTTAAAGGAATACGAAAAGTCACCAAAGATAAGGACAAAAGTGGGAAAGACGTTTTTGGTCATGAAGGGTCACCACATGACTTTTCAAATGCTTGGATATGAAGGGTCATCCAAGATTGGCACCATTTTCCATGAGGAATGAAAGGTCACAAAGGGGGAAGGCCAAAGGTCATTTGTAAAGCTATAAATAAAGGCTTGAGTAGCCATTTGTAATGTGGAAGTGAGAGGTTGATTTGATATTGTAATATCTAGCTTAGAAGAACAATTATGAGAGATGATTTGTATTTGTTATATCTAGCTTAGAAGAGCAAAAGTGAGAGAGAGGAAGGTGATGTTGTATTAATCTATCATTCATTGAGATAGCAACATTGAGAGATAGGTGTGTGGTATACACAAAGGGGTTACTGCTCATGAATTGTTGCTGAGTTGGTGCTTGGCAAAGGGGTTGGTGCTCCTGTGGGTTGGTGCTCACAAATTGTTGTTGGGTTGGTGCTTGGCAAAGGGGTTGGTGCTCTTGTGGGTTGGTGCTCACGAATAGGTGTTGGGTTGGTACTTGGCAAAGGGGTTTGAAGCTCCTGTGGGTTGGTGCTCATGAATTGAAGCCAAGGTTTATACTTGGCAAAGGGGTATGCTGCTCCTGTGGGGTTATTCTCATGAATATATTTGAGATTGATTCTCCATGGTTTTTCCCACATTGGGTTTCCACGTTATATCTGGTGTCTCTCTCTATCTTGTGTGGATTTTTATTGTTTGAGTTTTATTGCATATCTTTAATGTTTGATTAAGTGAAATTTGGTTAAAGGAAATATTTATAAGATATATAATATATTGATTCACCCCCCCTCTCAGTATATTCCATGCTTAACATATATATATATATATATATATATATATATATATTGATATTTTTCAAATAGAAAAAAAAGTATCTAGTGATAATCAAGGTGATGAAATTAAAATAAGTGATAAATATTTGAATAATTTGTAACATGTGTTAATTTGAAATAAGCATTATAAATGATTGTATAACCTTATATAATCAAGTTTTCCCCATTGTATGTGAGTTTTGACTTTGATAAATTTGTAGGAGATTGAAAAATGTATATAGAGAACCAATGTTATATCCCTAAAAGTGCCAAATCTAGAACTTGTCTACACATATTTATCATGGGTAGTTGTGCACATATCCAAGAGGTCTATATCAAGATTTGTGAGTAATCATGACATGTAAATGCATGATGAAACACATTACAAAATTGATATAAAAGTGTCACTCTAGATAATTCTAATTTAATTTGAATTTATGTGTTTAAATAATTATATTTGTATGTTCAAAAGTCTATGTGAACATCCTACTAATGATCAATGCAATGTATTTTAGCCTTGATCTTGGTGGTGTTAATTAAAAAGATGATCAAGTACCATTAAAACACTATAATTTTATTTCTCCCAATGCTTTACTTGAATGTGATCTTTGTGGGTTTATAATCCATCATTGGTGTAAGATAATTATGCATGTAGTTCATTATGTTGTTAATCTTAAGTTATCTTCTATTTTATTATAATGTATGTAATTTTGTAATAAATTGTAGGTATTTTCATATTGTTTTTTGGTATTAGAAATTATGGCCCAATGACTTTTGGGTTTGGCTTGGTTGGTATTATTGGAAAAATAATTATTATAATTCAATAATGTAATCATTATTTTATATACTATTAATGTTTATCCTAACATTTATATATATGCAATCAATTAAGGTTTTGGAATATTCTAGTAGATTCTTTAATGAGGTTTATGCAAATATTAAATTTTATCAAGTATAAAAGAGTAATGATTAAATTTTTTGAGACCTTAGTCAAGGTCATGGTAAGAATTGTAATTGTTGATCTGTTGGAGATCTTATAGATTTCAAAGGCTAAACCATTGTTAATATTATTGGTCATGATATAATTAGGTTAATATGGGTTTTGATGAGTTTTATTAGGTATTTTTCTTCACTTTGAGGTTATAATTTTGGTTATTATGAGTTATATGTGTTTTATTTCTCAAACGACCCACAATTGAGGTATTGACTAGACATTAAAAACCTTATGCGACTAGGGCACATGAAAAAAAGGAAGACATTGATGATATCTTAACATATTTTCCAATTTTTGGGGAATACATTGATGTGAATTAATAAGCACTACTTGTATGCTCATAAACCTAGAATTATAAGTAGGTTTGTTAGGAAAAGACTACCATGAAATGGTCATGGTAGAAGGTAGAGGGACAGTCTTGTATCCATGAACCTTCCAAGAAAGTATTCTCCCTTAAACATTATACTATTAGTTATTGATTATAGATTAATGGATTCAACTACACTATTTATATGTTCATCCTATAGTGTATATACTCATATTTTAGTGTATATATTCATGTGTGTGTAATGTATACATATATGAATGCATATTCTCTAGCCAAATTATGTAGGTATTGGGCCTTCCTATTTTATATTCATTCCATTTTTAGGAATGCTCGTGCCTATTCAATGTACCATTAAGAATTTATATTCTAGGTTATCTTGTCCCCAAATTTCTTCAACTTATGAAATTTGGGTGATCACATTTGTATTTTATTGAAAACTAAGTCAAAGGAGGAAAAATTCAAAAAGAGTATGGATTGAAATACTTAGCCATTTTATTCATTGAGTGTCATGAGTTGATGACTACAATGAAATCATCAAAATCTATAAAATATAGTGTAACCATCAAGGCATGACTTCTCCCTCATTAATGAGGGTTAATACTTACACATGTGAAGGTATTTTGACCCCCACTATTTAATCTAGTCTTCTCTATTTCATTTTTTATAGTTTGATTTTTTCCCTCTAGGTTTAGAATTTTCCAACCTCTATTGTTTTTTCCAAATTTCACTTACTTGGAGGTGATTTTTACTTATATTTTTAGGGTGGACACCCTATTAACCTATCTAGGATTTTGGGTTTTATTTTAGATAATTTTTATTATAGGATGGCTCCTCTTACCCATTCTCTATCAAATAGATATTTTACCATGTAAAATATATTGTTCTTCACCAACAATAATATCACTTGGCATTACAAATAATTGTTCATCATAGGTAGTTTGGCCCTACTCAACACTTTTCAAACCTCAACATTGGAGTTTTCCCACTATGTATGTAGCTCTTTCTCTATAACATGTTGTAGTTCTTCCTCCTTCCTTCATCAAAGTTCTCAGACTGAACTTCAACCCCCAAATTCAAATGTTGGAGCTCATATATTGCATTACATCCCCCAAAGCTGAAATGTTGAAGTTATTATAATACACTACAATACCAAAACCCTAATGCTAGAGTTCCCAAAATGCATTGTAACCCCCTAATTCTACCTCCTATCTCCCCACCTCTCCTTTTCCTGATTTTCCTATTCTCATTCACATTATGTTTCAAATATCCTTACTCTCCAATACCCATCACAAGTGGTAGATGTATGAAACACCCTAGTAAAAAGGTGGAAAAGAAAAAGAAGGTGAGATGAAGTATTTGTTTTAGGGAGTTATTCCTTCATAGAAAATTGATTCCAATATTTATATGGTCATAAAAACTAAATTGTATCATATATATATATGATTGAATTCTAGAATAGAGTGAATGTAACCTTTAAAAATGACTAAACACAAAGCATTTATGATAGTAGTTTACCTCAAGGTACCACATTCTCAATTTCTATGTAGTGTCTAGATTTAGTCGTGACATTAGAAAATCATTATGATAGAGATAATAAATAAGTTAAAAACCCCTAAGGATAAACCATGTTAAAACTTAGGGATGATGATATTAAAGAAATGTTGAGGATCCCAGACCACTAGGCCTTTGTGGAGATTACACTAGAGGACAACTTGGGAGTTTCATGAGAAGAATAGGGATGACTATGTTAGATCTCTAAATAAGCATTAACTTGTTAAACTTAAACCTTCCCTATCCATATTCTTTAAGGTAATTTCTCACTAGGATTTTAAGTTAGAAATCAATGATATTATCACTCTTCTCAATAGAGTGGTAATAAATCCCAAAATGAAGTATTAATAATAATGGATGTTCCAATACATCCAAATCATACATGCTAATAAACAATATATCAACTGGGCTAAGTTGGTTAGTGAATTAATTCATAAATAGTTGTGTGAGGTGGTTACCACTCAAATTATACATGCCATCATACTTGGTTTATGAAGTCACACAAAGGAGGTTTTATATAGGAGTAACCACCATTGGCTAAATTTATACTTCTTTTATCTAGAATATTATCCATAATTGACACTAAAATAAATCACCAAACATTTTTGTAGAGTCAATGATGTGTTTCTCCAATTTATCATTTAGATGTTTTAAAAATAACCCTATAATATGTGTTTCTCTATTGTTTCTACTTCATAATTAGTGAGATAGGGTGGATCATACATAAAATTCCCCACCTTTTCCTAAATTAGGGTTTGTTTATGTGAGATGGTTCTATATATGCTTCCAAAGTTTGTTGATGAGAAATGGGCCCTCATGGAACTAGTGTGGCAGCTAATGGAGACTCACAAGTTTTTGGTCATAAAAAATAATATTTTTAGGGTTTATTTCCCAATCTATATTGGAAGGTAATCTTATGCTACATTTAATAAAGTTACATCTATTGAATCATATAGGGATCATGCTAATATTTGGCCATTTCATGTCATCCCTTATTTACTTCAAGTGGAATGATAAATGGTATTTTGAGCAATACATTCAAGTGTGTTCCCTATTATGAATATTTCTAGATGGACTATGATGATGAAATATATTCTAGGCTTCTTAATTACCCTCACTTCACACTAGAACAAGTAATCTAGTTCAACATAGTATAAATTATTAAGGACATACACATTGAATATGATGTGGAGATCATAGATCCCTCCTATTTTAATGGAAACATCAATACAAATCCTTTGCCTAGGGGTGAGTGGATGAATATTGAACCAACATAATAAAAGCATAAGACCAAAAAAAAAACATTTTGTAGGACTCTTGCATGGCTCATAGTAAAGGGGTGGATGTACAAGATGTTTAAATTCCCCCACCCCTAAAAACTATAGATATACCACCTCTTGAGTTAGTATAATGAAAATGAAAATAACCCTAACATATTCTAGTACCACGTTTGACCTGCTAATCATTAAGGAAGAGATAGAGGAAAAATAACCTTCAACTCAACTAGAAAAAAATCCTTTGAAGTTCAAGGTTAAGAAGTCTACTGGTGGTAAAGGTACTCTTATAATATTGACCTTGTTGAGTGAGACATTTGAAAAGGTAGTTCATTCATAAGTGTTAATCAAGAACACCACATTATAGTTTATGATGGTAGATCCTCCATTTTATGACCCTAATGTGTCTTCTTTAGTAGTAGGGGATCCTCCCCCTTATGTTGAACTACATGAACTACCTCTTCAAGTTATATCCAAAGAATCCATTGCATCCCTTCTAAGAGAAGGAAAGTCTCTTCCAAAGATAAAATAATCTTCTTCAAAAGTGGTGAAACACACCCCTGCTATTCCAAAGGTGATGGAAACACAAAATATTGTGGAAGAAGAGGCCATACCTTCATCACAAATAGAAGTGAGAATGAAATTTGTAGTAGATAAGGCTCTAATGGTTTTTGATTAGATGCAAGAGCCATCATCAACATAAGAAGACACCAATATTAAATCACCCCAATGGTTGAGTGAAGTGGTAAATAAGAGGAAAAGGATGGTTCCACTTTTAATAATCCAATGACATTATTCAGTGATTTAACTCATATAATTCAATATAGCCAAATACAAAGAGTAATTTCAATCTCACAATATATAATATTATTCTCAATTACACACACCTGTAGGTATAGATAGATATGTAGATAAATCATAGCCTTTGAATACAGAATCAACAACCCATGATTCTCTCTTATAATTGTGTGGTTGTTAGACCCATATAAATAATAATATATTACAAACTATATTTTTAATATATTAGACTAACCATATAACATAACCAAATATACATTATTTTTACATAATAATAATGTTTACTAACTAATTTACCATACCACAAGTAATATTTACCTAATGTAGATATTAATCCCCAAAATTCCCCACCTTAGTTTTTACATGGGGAAAACATTATTTTGTAATGCAACATGCCACCTCTATAAGCTCATTATCTAGATGGTTTTATTTTTCAATAAATCCAAAAAACTCCATAATGGTTTTATAAGTTGCTTAACAATAACCACAAAATGATGGTTTTACAAATGGATAACCAAAAACCATGAATATCATGATGCTATAGTACTCTATCAGTTCTCATCACTATCTTACATCAAAAAATATATATAAAGAATAACTCAATATGAATGTGAATAGAAATGAACCTATGGTCTTATTACAAAATACACAAAAAAAGAATGCAACTGAAATCCATATCTCACAACTAAAATAAAATACAAAAATGAAATAAAATGCCACCAAATCATATGGGCCATGTCATTGGTGACTGACAAGAGGTGTATAAATCTTCCTTAATTTTTTCCTCTAACCTCCTTCAATATTTATACTTAGTCAATTTGGATTCGATGCTCAATAATTTCCACATTGTGTTTATTTGTACAACTCTCCCCCCCCAACACTATGAAATGACAGATTTCTATATGACATTAAATACCTGATATGCATCCTTTTATAAATAGTTTATTTGACTCTTGAATATATATAAAAAAATGACCCTATGAGAATAGACTTATATTGAAAATAAACCAAAATTAATATTTTAATTAGAATACAATTAAAGATTGGATTTGCTAAAAATAATAATTAAAAGATAATAAACTAATTTAATATGCTAACCTAAATGGTGCTCCTTTATATTTGATAATATTACCAAAATACTAGAAATTCCATTGACTTAACATAAAAATAGAAATCTAATAGCTTAAGACACCTAGAAATAATAGTTGCAGTCTATAGCTATAAATGCATAAGCAATGTTGGATTGATATCTGAGCTAGCACTTGATTTTGAAAGGAAAACTATGAAATCACTGAGCCTATTTTGTATGGAGTCTCACAAGCATTGATTTGATAGTATGATATTCATTTTTGGTAGCATGTTTGGTGAATATTTAGAAGGTGAGTTTAATAAAACAATGATCTATGGTATAAGATAACATATCCATAAAGATTCATACTATATCTAATTATAGATAATAACTTCACATATTTATTTAGGTAAAAGAATAAGGTCTAGTTATACTTTCAAGGTTGAGCCAAGTAAATGTGAAAAAATTCAATGTAAATTATAGTTATGGTCTTCTATAATGCAAAAGCTAACTAGATGTATGCATGATTACTCAATGTAGGATTTGAATGTCTTTTATATTGTGATAGGCTATAGATTAGGATCACATAAATGTAATCACATGAATATTGATGAGATAAAATATGGTTTGTATTTATTATATGAATATTGTGTCTTTCTTCTCATTAATTCCTCCTCTCCCAACAAAAAAGTTATGGATTGAATTATGTCCAATCCTTTTCAAAATTATATCTTCACCTAAACTATGTGCTGACTTTTGAATACCCTAAAAAATATACAAGGCTAAAGTCAGTTCAAAATAGGCTAATCTACCTTAACAAAAAATTAAAATGTAATTTATCAAGAAAAATATCCCATTCATAGGGCTAATTAGAATATCTCTACCCCTAATAGAATAATTAAGATTCCATTACACAAAGTAAAAATATGCTCTGATACCACTATTAATAATCTAATGAGACTATTTAATGATTTAACTCATGCAATTCAATAGATTCAAATACAAAGATTAATTTAAATATCATAATATATTACATTATTATAAATAACACACACCCATAGGTATAAAAAAAAAATAGGCAAACCATAGCCTATAAATAGGGAGTCAACAACTGATGATTCTCTCCTAGAATCATGTGGTTATTAGACTCATACAAATAATAATATATTACAAACTATATTTGTAATAATTTATATTAACCATATAACATAACCAAATATACATTATTATTACATAATATAATGTTTAGTAACTAGTTTACCACATTGTAATTAATATTTACCCAATGTAAACACTAATCCCAAACATCCACCTCTTAAAATTGACTTTAGTACTCTCATCATAAAAAATAATCTATATTAAAATAAACCCAAAAAGGTTTCTCATATTACCAAAAAAAAATAAGGGGAGGGCAATGATGAGGTTATTATCCCTCCTTAGGAAAAATATAAGGATGAAGTCACCACTATAGATTTCCAAGTTTCACATGTTCACATGGGAAAGTCTACTCATAAAGGGTTAGAAAAATATG
The DNA here is from genome assembly GCA_037957365.1 of Torreya grandis. Taxonomy (NCBI): domain Eukaryota; kingdom Viridiplantae; phylum Streptophyta; class Pinopsida; order Cupressales; family Taxaceae; genus Torreya; species Torreya grandis. The sequence continues at coordinate 2,638,593 of JARHVA010000327.1, forward strand.
GCCAAATGGTTATTTGTCCTTGATAAAGATAAAGTTAAAAAGGATCAACTAAAGGAAAAGTAGAACATATTATAATAATGATCCATAAATTGGTCAACTTAGCTCAACTTAAACTCCAAGATTATACTCTAGATTCTAGGACTCTTAAGACAACTAAGAAAATAGAAAACACAAGGAGGGTTATAGAAGTGGTTGGAGAAGCTTCTTAAGTAGGGAAATTAATAAAAATCCTTAGATATTGATGTCTATAATTCAATTTATGAGGATATCCTATATACTTATAAGAATGATGATGTTTATAGAAAATAACTCAATAAACTAAAACTTTAGTTGCCTAGGTTTTAAGTCCTTTCTAGATTATATGAGGATAGTTTAATCAGTGAAGGGGTCTTGACTAAAGAAGAACAAGAAAATCAAGTGAAATTATAGGGATTATTATAATTAAGATAATATAATAATCCTTACAAATATTCAAGGAGTTCATATTATTAGAAACTAATCCCTCATGCAATATCTAAGAAGTAGTTGAGAATATTACATTTTGCTCCTCAAAGTGGGAGGAAGAAAGGTCCCTATCAAAGATATATAAGAAGAATTCAATCAATTGATCTGGTAGGAATATAATTCATATTATATGTTTAGTTTAAAATCAATATATAATTTCAAGCACTATAAAAATTCTTTTGATAGATTAGGCAAAAATTTGAAGTCATTTAAAATAATTCTTCAACAAATGATAAACTTGCAAGAGGAGACTAAAATTACATATCAATATTATGAAGGCCTAAATCATGATAATATTGAAGGGATATTTAAAAGGTTTGAATAATATGTGTTGGTGAAATATATGGTACTTCAAGTCAAATTTTATTTCACAATGGTATATGAGATGGAAAGAATCTCATTTGTTATGAGGGGAGGTTTCATTTATTGAAAGAAGTAAAAAATAATTTAGAGTATGTACATTATTTACAAGTTGAATGAAGGGTTTGTTATTACTGACATTCAACCAAAAATAAAAATGGAAAAAGGGAAGGTGAAGATTCATGGGTGGACAAGTAAATGCATATTTTATCCACTTACGTAGTGATATCATTAAAAGGGAGTGAGTTACTTTAAGAGATTAAAAAAAATTGTGATTGATCCAATGAGTTATGTATCAACATAAGAAAAATATATACCCATTTAATAAAAAAGACATAAAGTTATGGTATTTCCTTGGTTTATGGATAAAAGAATGATCACAAAGTTTCCTTCTTCCTTTTCAAGATTCACAAGTTGTAGAATCAAGAAACTAGTTTAGATTTTACTTTGACTTTAGTACCATACCTAGTTCTAAACACCATGTAAGACCAATCAGATAAAAAATACCCCCCAATATTATCCATGAATGCCCTAAATAGACATAGGGAAAATTAGGATGATATGTATATAACAAAAACATCTTGAAAGATAGAAAAAGTGGGGAAAGAATGAAAATTCAAATTTAGACCTTTGATAATACCTACATTTTTAGTGGTTATCACATCTGATTATAATATTCCTTTGGTGATTGGTTCATACTTTAAGCCTATCTTATCAACCACTTATTTAGGCATTATCAAAGTACTAACACCACTATCAATCATGAAAATTTGGATCAAATACTTGACTATGATGAGAGAGAGATAAAAATGAGGAGGATTATCATTCTTGACTTATTTTTCCTCTTTGGCTAAGCGTCATTCATGAAGAATAATCTCTCTTTCATTGTTGATTCTAGCTACAAGGTTGACATTAGATAACTATTCTTGAACAAGATCCTTTTATCTAGGAATGGATAATGTCTCCCATATTACAATGTTCATTTTCACTTTCTTCATTTTCTTAATAATGTTGATAGAAGAGTCACCAACCTTTGGCTATCCTCTAGGAGAAATCACACTATATTGAGATTCTGATGATTGAGATGAGGGAGAAATGCTTACATTATGATTTTTATACACTTCTTTCAATTTAGAGGATACATTAGACCTATTAAATCCTTTAAAAACTTGATAATGTATAATAGGTATTTGACTTGCTTCTTGATTACCTTCCATAGCTCTTTTCTTAGATGTTATATTAGATGCCACTAGATTGTCAAAGCTACTCATACGTACAAACTGATTCATAACAAAATAGTCTCCTTCTTTCCAATTAACAAAGGTGGAATAATTTTATACTTGCCTTTTATTAGTCTCTCCTTGTAGTGTCATCTCAACTTGTGGAGTTTAAGAAGTTTGCATACCTTGAGAAAATTGAACATTTTGAGAAGTTTGAGCACCTTGCATCATTTAAGCTTGATTGGACATAATATTGGAATAAAAAATATGATTTTATAGGTGATAATAAGGAGGGAACCATGAATAATATTGGATTATGTTATTTTTAGCTAGAATAAGAGAATTTAAAGATCTAGAAGCATTTATATTGTAGCTATTTTAAGGCCTAAAATTGGTGGTTTATCTTGACTATTAGGTGAAGGAATAGGAGCCAGTATGGGTAATGTAGGTGGAGTAGAAGAATTAAAAGTATAAAATTATGAAAATAAAAGCATAGAAGGCCTTGGAGCTATATTATCACCTTGGATAAGACAAATTTTATCCCTTGTTACTACTTCATATGTATAATTATATATGTTTCCTCCCATCAATTGAATCATTATCATTATATCACTATTTAAAGATCTCAAATAGTTAAAAAGGCATTATTTGAATTAGGTTTAAAAATGGTTATGATCCTATCCCAAGTATTTTGGAACCTATGGTTGAAATCAAACATTAATTATTGAGGATATCTTTTTATGTAAGTCAATTAATCTACCAATGACAAATGATCACTTTTATCTTTAAAGGGTTTGAAAAAAATTTATCCTAATTAATCCCAAGTGGTAACATAAATAGGCTTCAAACCTATATACCATTAAAGAGATTTCTCTTTGAATGAAGAGGCTAAAAATTTGATTGCTATAATTTTTTGTATCATAATATGCACATAACAAATGTTAGAAACATCTCTTATGTGTTTAATGGGGGTAGTATAATCTCCTCTGGTGAAGTGTGGGACAAATTTGTAGGAAAAAAAAATGTATCATATTGATCTAGTAGTAGATGGATACCACCATTGAAAGGGAAAAAAATCTTGATTTATAGGCACTGCCATTTTCAAGAATGGGGGTATATAAAAACTTTCTATAGATATATTTATAGAAACAATAAAAGACCTTTTTAGATAAGGGTGTGTAGTATAAAATATCTTTTTATTTGCTAAATGATAAGGAGATTATACAAAATCAAAAGGAGTACCTTTAGCATAAGATCTTGCAGTTATCTTTGGCATGAAAACTAGATATTAGTCTTGCAACTGTAATGCTTGAAAACTTGTTGGAGTCTCTAGATGATAAATGTAAATGCTATGAAAGCTACAAGTATTATTGACAATTTGTCATATCAAGGCCAAATTCCAACCCATACAATTGAAAACTTTTCATGGTAATCATAGTGCTCATTAAATATCAAGTGAAGGGAATATTTATCAATGTAATGTTAATGGTGTCAAGTGTCATTATGATGAATAATTCAAGTGGTCTTGTGATCTAAAGTGTCTTGATGGATATGTATAAGAGGTAGAAACTAAAAAATTATTATTATTTTATTTGATATATTATCTATATTCAAGGTATGTGGATGTCTATGAAATTTTAAGTATGATCAAAACACATAGAATTCATTTGAAATATTTTATAAGGCTATAACATACTCTCTATAATATTTAGTGGTAAATCTCCTTTGTGAAGCTATGTAAACATAGTATAAAATGAAGGTTTTGGATTTAAAATTGAAAAATTACACATCAAAAGGCCACTAAAATATACATAATACTTTGAAACACCTTCTAATTCATGTCATTACTTAATTCAAAAGTATTATGCTTTGGAACTATCTCTTCATGCAAGTCTAAGCATAGTTTTGCTCTCCAAAAGCTCCCATGTATGAAATTTGGCCTCATTTTGATCTCAAAAGACATTTTACTTGTGTTAATATGCCAAAATACTCATAATATTCTTTATGTTTCCCTAAATTGAAGGTTCAAAACTTGAAGTGTGAATAAAATGCAAAATAAAGGCTATTTTCATGTAGGAGTATAGATTTGTTCAAACTTTTCCATATAATAGAGGTAAAGAGTTTGAATATGGAGTCATAAAAGGTATTATATAAAATATTCAAGGTGAAAGGATATCATATAGGCTCAAAATTTATTCCTAAACACCATCAAGCTTCTTTACAAAGAGAGAGAGACCTTCATATTTATAGATAGTATGACCATGAGAGAGAAAATCAAGATCTAGAATTTTGGGTAGAGGAAGAAGTCTGAGAGAGATTCCATATTTTTTAATTGGTTCTATTTTTAATCTCTCCTCTTTGTTAAAAATACTTTACAAGTTAAGGCACTCATCAGATGTTCTTCAGTTAAGCAAGCAACTAGTTTTTTGAGATTCATCCTCTTTTGAGCATCATGATAGAAAAATGGAAGTTTGTGGAGTTTGTAAAGAGTTTGAACCACATTTATATGATATTATTCAACTTATTTAAACATATGTGAGGGTAAATTTATCTCAAGAAGACATACATTGATAATATATAGTCTATAAGAAAATAAAGAGGAATTGTACGATTCATGAGAGAGAAAGAATATCAAGATTTATTGAAATTTTGTTTACAAGGTTTCATTTATGTCAAATATTCTTCACTCAAATTACTCAAGGTACCTCAAATTAATATGTCCTAAATCACCCTCCATCACCTTCAAACCTCCTCTTAAGCATAATTTAGCAGATATTAAGGAAAGTTAGCATTCCTTAAGGTATTTGATGATTCCTAGGTTTTTATTTTAACAATATATGCTTGTGAAAGACCTCCAAAATGGTATATTTGGTTAAGGAATTATTTATTTAAGGAATATTTTTATGATTCCCTCATGGTATTCATGAATACCTTGATAGTGGAATCATGTTATTTTCACCTCCATCATGTTTCATCTTGATTGATAGTTTGTACACTACCTTTCATCACTATTTTAAGCTTTCCACTCCATCTCCTTTCTCATTTTCCTTGATCCATTGTCATCATACCATTTTTCATCCACTTCCACCTCATTTTTTCATTGTTTTTAGGATTAAAGGATTATATAAATCATTATGGTCATGAAAAAATAGGTATGAAAACCTTAAAACCCTACTAAATAGAGAAGAAACACTACTTACATCTGAGGGAGATACAATCAAGATGTGCTTCACGAAGGTATTGTTGTGAGGAGATTAGAAAAGTATGGATATATAAATGAAATAAGGTTGAGATATCTGCTTTTGATTTATTAAATTAATAATAGATTCATAACAAAATATTTTGACCTTCTTAAGATATATTTCCAATGATCCATACAAGCTGCATAGTAGTCATCACCTATAGCCACGCTAAGAAGAAATGAGATCAAATATGAAAATAAGGAGAAACTTGGGTGTTTTAAGTGAGATTTAAGATAATAAAGAACTTTAAAGAAAGGTAAAATAATTAGAGTGAGTATTTGGACGTTTTTTGGTGTTATTTCACTATCTAAAAATTACATACTCCATATAAGGATCAAGTTCTCACACATAGTCAAGTCTATGAGAAAGAAAGGACTATGTTCAAGAGGGGAATAATGAGTTAGAGAACATAGTGTGATAAAGTGATGCACATGAAACTTGTATCAAATGTAAACCCTATGTATTAATCAAACTTATATTAGGACATATTTTCATATGAATCTTCACCTACAGAAGTGTTGAATGCCTCTTGAAGTATGCCAATATTATATCACATCAAGACTACGAGGAAGGTACTATTATGACTTTAGTTTCAATGATTTTATACCAAAGTTTGAGTGGAATTTATGATGGTTATTAATGAAAAAACATTAGTTTCAAATTATATAATAACATAGCTATTCACTTCATGAACCATCATCTATAGCCTTCTCAAGACAAGTCTATCTCCAAGTTAAGAAAGGGGTGGGTGAAAAGTGTCTATGGAAGAGTTTCATGATTAAATGGAAGATTAATGAGAATGATGAATATGTGAATAAGTTCATGGTATGAATCATATTTTCCTAAGAAATTTTCTCTCCAAGATTAACCACGAAATGTTCACCTATAGCCATATTAGGGTCAATTATATTGACACATCCAAATACCCTAGACAGTTGAAAATCAAGGTGAAATTAAGTAGATAAGGAAACTTGTGAATTCAAATATGTATTCAAGTGTAAAATTTTATCTTAAAATATTCATCAATATCATGAATTATATAAAAGGTCTGAAAGTTAATGAAGGTACATAAGCCTATGTATGCAATTAAGACTGTATGAACCTAAGAGTACCTTGAAGAGAAAATGTACTAAATAAAGAGGTGATAAGAAGGTTAAAAATGAATTGGTATGTATAAAATTTATAAGTGGTGATGTAATTGATAAGACCACTTACATTCCCCAATCATCACCTATAATAGTGTTAGTAGAGGTAGTCACATTGAGGTATTTGAAGATATATATGTTGTGGTGATGGGTTGCATAGGTTCAAGAGGTGGTTAGTGGAGGATATGTATAATTTAAATAAGGTTTTTTATATCCTAATAAACTCTTATAATAATTCTCAAACACAAATATAAATGTGATATAAAATTAAGTCATAGATCTTTTGAGACACATATGCAACCTAAGCTAGTCTTGGAAGATTTGAGTGTTTTAGCCTCTATAGTCATGATCTATCTCTAAAAAATGGTAAAAATTATATTAATTAATTATTTAATATTTATATTTTATACTAATGATAACATTATTAGTGTAAGCATCCATTATTTTGTCACAATCCTATGCTTGTATGTTGACAGTCAATAATGGAGCTAGGAAGACTTTTTAAAGTACTAGAAGTATGACAGAGGGTTTTGAACCTCATGTGAGGGTTTATAAGGTATATAATGGTGATTATTAGTCCTCATATATATATTTTTAATGGATTCCACTATCATTTTTATAAAAATATGCCCTTGATGGCTAGAGCATGTAGACATGTTATAAACCCTTCTGAAGCCCTACCACCATTTTAAACTAATTCATGTGTTTTATATAAAATTTATGATCATTAATATAGTTTTTATGTTCATTTAAAATATTTAAGGAAGTTTTTAAGTGAAAAAAATGCAAAAAACTTGACTTTTATTTCCTCTTGAACCTTCATTTTTGCTTACACAATCAAAGCAACTAGTTGAGGCACCACTTCACCATGTACACATCTTGATTGACATTTTTAATGGGATATCAAGATAATCAAGGTATTTAAAGGGGTAAATATACTTGAAATATATGTAAATAATTTTTCCATTAGGGGTTCATACACTATGAATTATTGCTAAGAAGTTTAGACCCCTAAAACCCTTATAAAACCATGAAACATACCTAATGGAGGAAATATGCCTAAATGTGAATTATAATGGAGTGCTTGAGACATGAAATGATGTTTTTTATCTTCTAAAATATCCTAATAATTTACATATCCTATCAGTTGGCACGTGCATGAACCTTTTTGTATAGACTATATCTTAGAAGGCTATTTTGAGCTTATAGGTAAGAAAGTGAAAGATGTTTTCTTATAAAATGAGTTATATAAGGGTGATGTGGTCTTAAAATTCCTAAATAATATTAAAAAAACCATATAAAGTCATCTTTATGATCATTTCCATAGGAAAATAAGTCTAGTTATTCAATTAGAGAGTTGTGTGCATGCAAACAAAGAATAAATGGCTTGATCAATACAATACTATTTATCCAAAGGATATAATGTAGGTTACTAATGTTATATACATTATATAATAGCATTTCAATGCATCATGAAGTTAAGATCCTAAATAAATATGCATACATATATCTTATTCTATTAATATCATTGAATAATTTTATCAAGGTGTAGTAGGAGGCAAATTAAGGTCATGAATGCACTTAAATATTCATGATCATCATCATATGGTTTTTAAAGAGGTGTATATTAGATTTTAGTCATTAAGGAGGTGGCATGACTGGTCATTGAAGCCTTATAATACCAAACATGATTATAAAGCCTATTTTTCCACTCTAAGAGGTAAACTCACATGCTCACCATGCTATGGATATTTTTAATGGGAATTTGAGGATTTTGGGAGAGTTATAGGGCCTAATGTAATATTTTTATGTCATTTTATCATACTTTTAACTCCCAAACTTTATGAATCATCAGTAAGAGTCCCGAGTACTCTTAAACCCTCCCAAACCCCTACTATATACGTGATTGAGAAGATTTGAAGGAAAATGAACCAAAAAAGATTGAAATAAAATGACTAAAACCTAGATCATCTATTTCACTCTAATATATTCATGTCCATGGCATTTTTTTATATAGATGGTGTACAGACATGCCAAAAAATAGGGGTTTGAGAGGAAAAAGTACAAAAAAAGGTACAAGGTAGTTTAAAGAAGTGAAAATCATGAGAGAGTGGATCTTGACAATTTTTATACATCATCAAGTCATTTGATGATCAAAACCATTCCTTTAAGGGGCCCTATGAGTTCATTCTAATCAACCAGTCTACAAGAGTGAAGGACAAGTTGACCTAGTCACCTAGTTTGATAGATTTACAAGAATTTCTTACCCAAAAAGACCAATTTCATGATATGGGGGGTTATTATAGGTCTAAAAATCACTATATTTATATTTTATAAAATTTTCATAGAGGTTATTATGGACATTAAGTATTGGCAGCTCTTAGGCCTAATTGGCCTAATAGACCTACTTGGTTAATCAAATGAAGTTAAAAATGGTGTAGAAGACTATTGAGATGTTTAAATTGAGTGATAATCAAGGATTAACTAAGCCTCATTAAAAAAAAATAACCCTTGAAGTGTCAATCACATGCATATCTGGTATTCAAGTGGCAATTCCATGCACAACTGGTCTTCAACTACCAATCACATGCATAACTAATCTTGAGTGTCAATACATGAGTTAACTCATCCTTAAGTGGCAAGTTATAGGAGTTATCTAAAAAATATAAGGTTTATCATGATTTAATGTGAGTTTAAATCAGTTAACTACACCATCAAATACTTCATCTCAATTCATAAGATCATGTATGAGAACCAATCATGAGGAGGCTTCTTATGGACTATTTGTAGCTGCTTGTAACTAAAGTGACACTAGATTTATTGAGAGATTGATGTTCTTGTCTTCTCCTATATACCATGTTTTATTTTTATCAACTATTTTTCTATATATTAAATGTATTATGGTTTATTTTGGGATCCCTTAGGTTGGTATACAAAAACTATGCTAAAATTGGAACTTGTACCTTGAGTTAATGAGAAAAATTTGTTGTAGACTTATTCATGGTTGATAGTGTGTTTCTTGATTGTTGATTTTCAAATAAGTGTGATAATAATCTACTTTTTTAGGTCCTTTTATTAACCTACTTATATTTTTTCAACCTCTATAGGGCACATGAAGTGTTAAAGGATAGAAAGTATGTTGAAGAGTGTCATTGTGCAGTGTCTTTACAAACCTTCATTCCCTTACCTTCAAGTTTCATATCTTATATCTAACCTTCATATAAAAAACTCGTGTTTAAGATTATATTAATAAATTATTTTTGAAAATATATTCCCTCTGATTCAAAAATGTGCTCAAGAATAAGGTTTATATAGGATCATTCAAGAATAGGTGCATCACCATCACTAGTATAGGTTTTCCCTTTCAGTTATCTTTCTAAATCTTTTCACCCCAAATACAAAATAGGTTTTAGGAAAAAGATTCAAGTTGATATATCATATTATCTATCCTTAAAATCTATAGGTTTGGTCTAATATACAGGTATCCTATAGCTTGTAGACCAATCCAATGTTATTATAGGTTTGAAGGAGATTTGAGTAATCTACTTCAATAGGGTACAACTTGGGTTGCTAAGAGTTATAGCATGCATGGTGGGATAGATTATTCATATTATTTTGAGAATAAATATATATATTTGAGTAAAATAAAATATTCAAAGGTGTTATAGGAATATTTATGTAAATTTTATGATTAACATGGTTACAAGATCTTCCTCAAAAGGGAAAGAGACTGAATTCATCGAGTTGTAATTTCATATGGTTAAGAAAATGAAAGATTCTCAGTATAATACAAATCTTACACCTCTTATTTATCCTATTTTTTCCAAAGTATTTCCTTTTATCCAAACATATATTGTTCAACCAAACATAGTTGTAAATCCCATACCTGAAATGGCTATTCTTAGGAGACAAGCTTTTGTGCCTTTTAATGATGGCATCCCCTTAAACCTCAAGTAGTTTGATGACATTCCTAATACCTTAAATATCCTTCCTTATTTCATAGTATAAAATCCAATTAACCCTATTGAGAATATTATAGATATAGCCAACCTTTGTTTAATGCATAATGTAACTCAAGAAAATGTGGTTATGAGGTTTTTGGCAACTTCCTCTAAAGGTAAAACACTCTAATGGTATAGAGTTTTGACACCTATATCCATTATCACCTAGGATGAGTTTGAATAAATCTTATGTAATCATTTTGAAGATAAGAGTGATTATATTTATTTGGTGGAGCAAATTACTATAATCAAGAGAAGTCCCCAAGAGTTCATGGTAGAATTCAACTACATGTTTTAGAAAACTTGGAATAGGATCCTTGTAGTTATCAAACCCACCCCTAACTATGCATTCTTTTATTAAATGAAATCTCTCAATTCAGATGTGGTAATTATGATATAATACATGCATGGAAGTACCTTGATATAATCCTATGAAGTAGACATAAGGGCTAAGAATTACGTAATTCAAGTAGGTAAACTCTCTCCTAGACTACCCATTCCTTTATTTCTAGATATTCATCCTCTTGTACCTACCATTTCTCCATTACCAACTTCAACTAATCTTGATCAAATAGATGGTAACTAGGTGGATATATTGGGTAAGATAGAGAGTTCACTCAAGGTTCAAAATAACAAGTTTGTGTCTTTGGAAAGGTAGTAAGTTCCACCTTATAGGCCTTACCAAGATCCTAACCAACATTACCAAGATCCTAACCAAACTTATCAGTATAATAGGCATTCCTATCAACCCAATCATTAGGTTAAAGGGAAAAATACATAATAAATATCATACAATGGTTACAATCCCAATGTTGTTATTAGTTTTAGAGCTTTGTATCTAATGCAGATAAATTATGCTTAAGAAGGTGAATGGTATAATGAATGGGAACAATCAAACAATATGGAAATGGATCCAACTAGTGAGGTGAGTCAACAATATTTCATACAACAAGGCTTACCTCTTCTACCACATGATAACCAACCACCTTCACAACATAAGGAAGATTCTTGATTACATGGAAACATTCCTTATTTCACTCAAGCTGAGGTACCAAGTCAACAAGGAGAAAGTGGGAGAAAAACACCTTTTGGAACTACTTTTACTAATTTCCAAGAAGGTGAAAATCTGTTTGATCATATGGAAGTAAATCAAGATAAAAATATGTTTAATGTAGAAAACTTAGTTATAGCTCATACAAGTTCCAAAATAAGGGAAATTGGTGATGTTTTGGGTCATAAAAATGAAGATATTCTACCTTCTCAACCACCTAAAAAGACTACACTCAGGATGCACCTCAAAATTCATCATCAAATCAACGAGTATAAGATGGTAAGGGGAAGAATTAGAAAGGTCCTTTTATACCACAATTTACACAACATTTAAGAAACACTTATGATCCTAAATTATATCCCAAGATAAAAACTTATATTCTTATCATTTATGATCAAATGAAGAAGACTCCTATCTCTATTTATATGAGGGACACATTGATTATTCTAGGATAAAAGGATCTCCTGCAAGAAGAGTTCTCTAAGCTTCATGTTTTAGATAAAAAATTAGAGAAAGTATGTGTTATTATTACAAATTATAGTCAACCTCTTGATCCTCAAGCACTAAAGGTGATTAATCCACCTCATTTCTATCTATCATTTTTCATAGGTGATTGCCTTGTTCATAATTTCATGATTGATAGTGGGGCTAGTACCTCTATCATGCCTAAATCCATAACTAATAAACTAGGACTTTAGTATGAGCCTCATGAGAAGGAAGTTTTACAATTGGATGGGTATCCTACTAAGACCATGGGTTTTATTAGAGATTTTAAGGTATTTTAGCTGATTGTCCTAATTTTACTATCTCTCAATATGTGGTAGTAGTTAATCTTCTCGCCTACTTTGCTTTATGCTTGTCCAAAGATTTCAATGCCAAAATAGGGGGATATATTTATTTTGATTGGTCCTACATGGTTTTTAGAACCAATTATGGGAAAAATGTCACCATAAGGTCTGAAACTATATCTATAATCCATTGAGAACCTTATATGCCTAACTTGTCAAATGTCAATTGTACTATCTCAAAGGAGGATGAACACTTTAGTGATTAAGAACCTTCCAAATCACTAGAAGGTATACCAAATTTACTCCTAGATGAGTTTGAATATGATAATCATGGTTATGATCCATATAAAATCATTAAAGAATCAAGTTTGGGTGTTTATTGCATGCAAGAAGAAGGTATCATAATTCTAAGTCTCACTAGCACAAGACAAGATCATGAAGGAGTTTGGAATTTATTTTTTGATGGATCCAGATCAAAGAATGGGAGTGGGGTAGGTGTTATTATTGTCTATCCTCTCAATAAAATTTATTTTTGTTCAATAATATTTTAATTTAGGTGTACCTTTAATACTACAAAATATGAGGATCTTATTCATGGTCTATATTGGGAAAAGAAGAGGGGTATTAAGCTTTTATAGGTTAAAGGTGATAGTAAATTAGTAGTGAAAAAAGTAATAGGTCTTAGTGCATCCAAGAATAAAATTATAAAAGCCTACAAACACAAGGTTTGGGATCTTATTGAGGACTTCCAGCCATTTTCCATTTGCTCCATTCCTAGAGGAGCCAATCAACATGCAAACAAGTTAGCTGCCATTAGAGCACAATATGATATAGTTGATGAGATAAAAGACACTAAATAATGGTAAAAAATTTAGGTTTTATATAGGCCCTTAGTTCCTAATAATCAGGTAAGTTGGTAATTATTTTATAATGATAAATAGATTTCTTGTTTCCTACAACGTGAGGCAAAATTCTACCTAAAGAACCATGATAAATTGTAATACCAATATGAGGACCATATTATCCAATTGAATTAAAATAAGTTACCTAAGGTTTTGGTAAATTTGGAGATCATATTTAATGAGGATTATTATCTAATAAAATATAAGGTAAGCATATCTACTACAAAGTAATATTATGAACAAATTGCCATAGCTGAAGATAACCTAATCAAGTTAAGAAAAGTGAATAATAAGGAAGAGAGACAAGATTTAATATCATTTTTCAAGGATTTTTTTGTATGTTTTTTCATGATAATACCATTATCTTAAGGTATTTTATCATAGGTTGGTGAAACATACTATAGATATTGAAGAATATGCTAAGATTATGAGACAAAAATAGGACCAATCAATCCCAAGGTTGAGATCTTTATGAGGAAAGAAATAAAAAATATCATTGAATCCAACATAATATTTCCCATAAAACATTATACATGGGTTTAAAATATTTTACTTATGAGTAAAAAAATGGGGAGATAAGGTTGTGTGTATATTTCAAAGATCTCAACAGGGTGTCATTAAGATATCACTACCCTTTTTCTTCTATGGATCAAATTTTATAAAGAGAGTTTTAGGTTCACAAAGGTTTTATATAATTTATGGATACTCAGGGCATAATCAGATATTGGTGAAGGATCAATAATAATATAAACCTAACTTCACAACTAAGTGGGGTACCTATGCATATAATAAAATGCCTTTTAGACTCTCCAATGCTGGAGTTACTTTCCAAGGGGAAATGGATGTGGATTTTTAAGGGGAAATGGTAATATTTTATCTTGATGATATTATGATATTTATAAATATCCTAAGGATAATTTTATGCATTTTGGATTGGTATTTGATAGGTATAGACAATTTGGGGTCTCTTTGAACCCCAAAAAGTGTATCTTTGTAGTGCATGGGTGAAGGCTTCTTGGACATGTTGTATCCAAATATGGAATTTATATTGATCCTAAAATAATAGAGGAAATACTTAATTTTTATTTTATAAAACATAATAAATTATTACAAATATTCTTGGGAAATATCAATTTCATTACGAGGTTCATACCTAGATTTATAGAATTGGTAGATCCAGTAACTCACATGCTCAAGAAACATCAAGAGTTATCACAGAGAAAATAAGGTAAGAGAAGTTTTGAGGTAATTAAACATTCCATTATTCAATTTCCTACCTTAATCAATCCTAAATTTACTAAATATTTATTCATGTATGCCTTCTCCATATGTAACACAATTTCAGCGATGCTCATGCAACAAAACAATGAAGGATTAGAGTAGCCTATTACTTTTTTCAATCAAACATTGGAAGGATATTATGAGAAGTAAATATTTTTTCAGATACATATAATTTATTTAATAAGAGTTATTGAATAAATTAATACATTTTGTCTCTAACAATAATATAATTTTGATGGTAGTGCATCCTAGTGTGAAGGATTTTATCCTTAATAAAGACCTAAATGAAAGGAGGGTTGGTTGGGTGACCAAATGCATATAATATGATATTGAAGTGAAGGTTAAAAATTTAGTCATAAATATGGGAATTTGTGATTACCTATTAAGTAGATGTTAAAGAGGAAAAATAATTTTGGTAGTCTAAGAATCTCAACATGCATCTATAATTATCTATCCTTCTAGCTGGACACAAGACATAGCAAGTTTTCTCTAAATAGGATAGTTTCCTATAGGCTTAAATGGGAAAAAGAGGAGAAATTTTAGGCTAAAATATATCCCTTACATATTTATTGGTGGAGTAATCTTCAAGAAGGACATTGAAGGTATTTTTATAAGATGTGTAGAAACTAGACAAGTAAATAAACTATTAGAGCAATTTGATGATGGGCTTGTAAGAGAAAAATTTTTAGCCAAGATTAAAACATCAAAGAACATAATAATTGGTTATTTTTTTCCTAATTTTTTCAAAAATTCACATTCATGGGTTAGAATATGTTCCAAGTGTGCAATGTTTACCAACAAACATAGACTAGCTATCATGCCTTTGAAACCTATTCAAGTTGAGTAACCCTTCATGCAATGGGGCTTAGAATTCATTGGCATGATTCATAATTCATAAAGTGATAGCATAAGTGGGTTTTTATACCTATTGATTAATTTAATAGGTGGGTGGAGGTAGTTTCACTCAAATAAGTAAATAAGAACTTAGTTTTAGAGTTATATGATAGCCTAGTAACTTGTTTTAGAGTCCCTTCAACCATCATATCAGACAATGATTTAGATTTAAATAGTGAAAATGTATGTTAATTGTCTCTTTATCATGGTATTTATCTCAAATTTTCATAAAATTAATATCCTTAGGGTAATGAACTAGCAGAGTCTACCAATAAGAATTTGATTAGGATCAACAAGAGAACAATAGAGGATAACCAAAGAAGATGGCATACCAAGTTGAAGGCTACCTTGTGGGAAGATATAATCACTCCAAATAAGGATATTGGTCACTCTCCTTACCTATTGGTTCATAGTAGAGAATCAAGGCTTCCAATTTAATTATAGCTTATAGCCTTTGAGCTTGTACATTAGCTGGAGCTTATGGATAATGATGCAATGGAGGTAAGAGTGAATGAATTAAGATAGATGAAGGAAATAAAAGATAATGTCATTAATACTATGTGGTTAAACCAAGAAAAATTAAAAAGGTATTTTGACAAGAGAGCTTAATCTAAGACATTTTAGCAAGGTGACATTGTGCTCAAGTGGGATGAAGACCATGTCAAACTAGGTAAACATTTCAAATGTGATAGTCTTTAGAGTGGCCCATATGTCATTACTGGTTTTAAGGAAATTAATCCTTTCCAATTATCTAGTTCAAGTGGTGAGGAGATCCCTATTAATATAAATGGGATTTTCCTCAAGTATTTTTATTATGAGAGTCAATCCTTTTATATATAGTGGTAGTTTCATTCCTCTAAGTGCTACTGCACATGATTGATTAGTTGCTATTTTATTTCAGTTATCTGTTATTGTTTCTTCTTTTGTGTCTTGTTTTTTTTGTTTTATGTCAAGTATGAAAGTTGTGATAGTTTTATAGTGTATTCCAAAGTATTATGTATCAAGGAGATTCTACATTTTATTGACCAATTGGTCAACTCCTATGAGTCACTAAAAATATTGGTAATTTGGATTGTCAAGGCTAAATGCCAACCCCTAAAATTGAAAAAATTTCATGGTCATCATAGTATTCATCAACTATAAATCAAATATAAGGTGTCTCAATGTCATTTCAATGGTCTCAGGTGTCATTATGATGTTTTGACAAAGAATTCAAGTGATCTTGTGATCTAAAGGAATTGATGGAGAGATAATGATAGCTAGAAACTTACTATGATTCTCTTTGATATATTCAATATATTTAATATATGTGGATGTATATGAATTTTTAAGTATTATAAAAACACATATAATTCATTTGAAACATTTTAGAAGGCTATAACATATTCTTTATGACATTTAGTGGCAAATATCCTTTGCAAGCTATGTAAACATTATCTAAAAGTAAAATTTTGGATTTAAAATGGAAAAATTACACATAAAATGGCCATTAAAGTATCCATAATACTTTGAAACACCTTAATATTCATGTCATAACTTAATTAAAAAGTCTTATGCTTTGGAACTATCTCTTCATGCAAGTCTAAGCATAGTTTTGCTCTCCAAAAGCTCCCACGTGTGAAATTTTGCCCCATTTTGATCTCATAATACTTTTTACTTATGTTAATATGCCATAATACTCATAATATTCCTTTTTTGGCCCTAAATTAGTAGTTTAAAACTTTAAGTGTGAATAAAATGCAAAAGAAAGGCTATTTTCATGTGTTTTCATGCATGAGTATGGATCTATACAAAATTTTTCACACAACAAAGGTCAATAGTTTGAATATGGAGTCATAATAGGTGATATAAATTATATTCAATGTGAAATGATATCATATAGGCTCAAAACTAATTCCCAAACACCACTGAGCTTTTTTACAAAGAGAGAGCCCTTCAGGTTTGCAGATGGTATAGCCATGAGAGATAAAATCAAGATATAAAAGTTTGGGTAGAGGGAGAAGTCTGAGAGAGATTACATATTTGGTAATTGGTTCTAATTTTTACTCACTCAATTTTATGAAAAATCATTTACAAGTTAAGGCACTCATCAAATGTTCTTCATTCATGCAAGCAACCAGTTTTTTGAGATTTATCCTCTTCTAAGCATGATGACAAAAAAATGGAAGTTTATAGAGCTTTTCAAGAGTGTGAACCACCTTTCCATGATATTATTCAACTTTTTTACAAATTTGTGAGGGTATATTGATCTAAAAAATACATACACTACTAATCTGTAGTCTTTAATAAAATAAACAGCTATTGTATGGTTCACAAGAGAGCAAGAATATCAAGATTTGTTGGAATTTTATTTATAGGGTTTCATTTATGTCAGATGTCCTTCACTAAAATTCCTTAAGTTCCCTCAAATTATTATGTCATTAATCACCCTACATCACCATAAAACATCCTCTTAGTCACAATTTAGTAGATATTAAGGAAATTTAGTATTCCTTAAGGTATTTGATGATTCCTAGGTTTCCATTTTAGTAGTATATGCTTGTCAAAGACCTCCAAAATGGTATATTTGGTTAAGTTATATGTATATTATTCCCTCATGGGATTCATTATTAACTTGATAGTGGAGTTATGTTATTTTAATCTCCATCATGTTTCAACTTTTTCCATAGTTTGTACACTACTTTTCATCAATGTTTCAAGCTTTCTGCTCCATCTCCTTTCTCATTCTCCATGATCCATTATCATCATACCACTTTTAATCCACTTTCATCTCATTTTTTCATTATTTTAAAGAGTCAAGGATGATAAAAAGTATTATGGACATGAAAAAAGTAGGTATTTAAACGTTAAAATCTTGATAAATAGATAATAATCACTACATATAGCTAAGGGAGATACAATCAAGATGTGCTTCATGAAGGTATTATTATGAGGAGAATATAAAAGTATGTATAAATAAATGAAATAAGGTTAAAATATCTACTTTGGAGTAATTAAATGAATAATAGGTTCATAGAACAATATTTTGACCTTCTTAATATCTCTTTCCAATAGTCTATATAAGATGCATAGTGGTCATCACCTACAACCATGCTAAGAAGAGATGAGATCAAAGATGAAAAGAAGGAGAATCTTGGGTGTTGAAAGGGAGAGTTAAGATAATAGATAAATTAAAGGAAAGTAAAAATCATTAGAGTGACTATTTAGAGGTTTGTTGGTGTTATTTCAAGATCTAAAACTTACACACATTTTGTACAAGGATCAATTTCTCATAGACAGTCAAGTCTATGATGAAGAAAGGTCTATGTTCAAGAAGAGAGTAATGAGTCAGAGAATATAATGTGGTAAAGTGATTCACATGAATTTTTTTTCAAATTAAAACCTTATGGATGAATCAAACTCATATTAGGACACATTTTCTTATGAATATTAACCTAAAAAAGTGGTTAAATGCCTATTTAAGTATGCCAATACTAATTCACATCAAGACTATGAAGAAGGTGTTATTATGCCTTTAGGTTCAATGAGTTTCTAACCAAGGTTGATATCCAATTAGGATCATTATTAATTACAAAACATGAGGTAAAAATTATATAATAACATAGCCATTCACTTCATGAACCATCATCTATAGCCTTCTCAAGACAAGTCTATCGCCAAGTTGAGAAAGGGGAGTGAGCATAGTGTCTATGGAAGAGTTACATGATTAAATGGAAGATTCATGAAAATTATGAAGATTTGAATAAGGTAATGGTTTGAATAATATTTTCCTAAGTAAGTTTCTCTACAAGATCAACCTTGAAATCTTCACCTATAACTATACTAGGGTCAATTATATTAACATATCCACATATACTAGATAGTTGAAATTCAAAATGAAATTGAGTCAAGAAGGAAAATTATGAAGTCACCTATGCATTCAAATGTAAAAATTATATCTTAAAATATTTCAATATCATGACTTATATAAAAGGTCTAAAAACTAATGAAGGTTCACAAACCTATGTATGGAATCAAGAATGTATGAGCCTAAGAGTGCCCTTGAAGAGCAATGTACTAAATAAAGAGGTGAGAAGAAGGTTAAAAATGAATTAGGAGGTATCAAAGTGATAAATTGTGATGGAATGGATAAAATCACTTCCATCCCCAATCATCACCTACAACAGTGTTAGCAGAGGCAGTCACATTGAGGTCTTTAAAAAGATATAGTATGGTGATGGGTTGTATAGGTTCAAAAGGTGACTAGTGGAGGATATGTATCATTGAAAGAAGGATTTTTATATCCTAATAAATCCTTATCAACATTATTATACATGAATATAAAGGTGATATAAAACTCATTTATAGACTTTTTGAGACACATAGGTAACCTAAGCTAGTCTTGGAAGATTTGAGTGTTTTGGCCTTTACAGGAATGATCTAGCTATAAATATTGGTAAAAATTATATTCATGACTTATTTAAGATTTATATTGTATCTTAAGGGTCACATGATTAGTTTAAGTATACATTTTTTTGTCACAGCCTTATGATTGTCTGTTGACATTTAATAATGGAGCTATGAAGACTTTTTAAAGGGATAAAAGTATGATAAAGGGTTTTGAACCTCATGTGAGGGTTTGTAAGGAAAAAAGGGTAATTTTTAGTCCTAATTTGCTTTTTTTTTATGTATTACACTTTCATTTTCATACAAATATGCCCTTGGGAGTTAGAACATATAGATAGACTATAAACCCTTATGAAAGCCTACCACTATTTTCCACTGATTCATGTGTTTTATATCATATTGATGATCATTAAAATAGTGTGGAGGGTAATTTAACAACTTTAATGAAGTGTTGGAGTGAATATAAAAATACAAACTTGTCATTTTTTGTCTCTTGAACCATCTTTTCTACTTGGATAGTCAAAACAACCAGTCAAGGCATAACTTCACCATGTACACATCTTGATGGATATTTTACATGGGATTTAAATAAGATAAAGGTATTTCAAGGGGTAAATATAATTTAAATCTATGTAAATTGGTTTTCAATTAGGGTTTTGTACACTATAAACTATTGCTAATACGTTTATATCCCTAAATCCCTTATAAAACCCTTAAGCATACCTGATGGAGGAAATATGCATAAATGTGAATTATAATGCATTATATTAGACACAAAATTATGTTGGGGATATTCTAAACTCTCCGAAACATATACATAGCCTATTTGTTCTCACATGCATGAAATTTATTGTATGGACTATGTCTCGAAAGGCTATTTTGAGCTTGTAGGCAATAAAGTGAAAGATTTTTGCTTATACAATGACTTATATAATGTATATTGGGTAAAATTCATAAATAAATTAAAAAAAACCATATATATGGGTATTTGTGCTAATTTCCATAGGTAGATAGGACTGGTTGTTTGATTAAAGAGTTGTGTTCATGCAAATAGAGAGTAAATGGCTTGATCAAGCCAATACTATTATTCCAAAGGATATCATAGAGGTTGTTAATGTTATATACAATGTATAAGATCCTTTAAACTCATCATGAGGTCAATATATTTAAGTTCTATGCATACACCTATCCTAGTCTGTTGACATCATTAAATAGTGCCATCAAGAAGGGGAAGTAGGAGGCAAATCAAGGTCATGAATTCATTTATAATCTTCATGATAATCAAATTTCAGGTTTTTAAAGAGTTTTATGTCAAATTTGATTCATATAAGAGGTGGCATGACTGGCCATTAAATCCTTATAATACCAAACATGCTCAAAAAACTTGTTTTCCACTTTGAGAGGTGACTTCAATGCTCACCATGGTATAGATATTTTGCATGGGAAGATGACAAAAATTTTATAGGTATAGGTCATAATATACTAATTTTTTATGTCATTATTTTATAATTTCAATTCCCAAACTTTAAGAATCATTATTAAGAGCCCTAAGTAGTCTTAAACCCTCCCAAAACCCTACTATAGAGATAATTTATAATATTTAATGGAGAAGGTATATAAATAGTTTCAAATCACTTGAATACCACATAGATCATCTAGTACACTCTGATAAATTCATGTCTATGGCATTTTTTTGTATGGATGGTGTAAAAACATGGTAAAAATTAGGGTCTTAAGAGGAAAAAATGTAGAAAGAGAGGTAAAATGAAGTTTAAGGAAGTTAAAATAATGAGAGAGTGAATATTGACACCTTTTATAAATATTAAATTCATAATTTGATCAAAACCATGCTTGTAATTTCCCCTATGAGTTTATTCTAATTATCTAGTCTGTAGGAGTGAAGGACAAGGTGACTTAGTCACCTAGTTTGATAGATTTAGAGGTGAGGTTGTTATAGGTCTAAAAATCACTATATTTAAATTTTATAAATGTTTCATGTAGGTTCTTATGGCCATTAAGCACTAACAACTAGGCTACTAGGCCTAATTGGCATAGTAGACCTTCTTGGTCAATAAAATGAAGTTAAAGATGGCGTATAAGACTTTTAAGTGAGTTAAATTGAGTGATAATCAAGACATAAATGATAAAAATGCCACATAACTAACTCTTTAAGTGTCAATCACATGTATAACTAGTCTTCAAGTGGTAATTCCATGCACAACTAGTCTGCAACTACCAATCACATGCATAACTAATCTTGAGTGTCAATACATGAGTTAAATAACTCTTAAGTGGAAAGGTATAGGATTTATCTAATAAATATAAGTCATAAAATTATTCAATATGATTTTAAATCAGTTAACTACACCATCAACTACATCATCTCAATTCATAAGATCACAGAAGAACACCAATCATGAGGAGACTTCTTGTGGACTATTTGTAGCTACTTGTATCTAAAGTGAAACTGGAGTTAATGAGATATTTATGTTATTATATTTTCCTCTATTCCATTTTTTATTTTTATAACCTCTTTTTCTATATATTAAATGCCTTGTGGCTTATTTTGGGACCCCTCAAGATGGTATACAAAAACTACACTAAAATTATAACTTGTATTTTGAGTTAATGAGAAAACTTAGTCACATACTTATTCATGGATATTAGTGTATTTATTTATTATTGATTTATAGATAAGTGTGATATTCATCTCCTTTTATAGGTCCTTTCCTTCACCTACTTCTATGTTTTCATCCTCTATAGGTCACATGAAGTGTTAAAGAATAGAAATTATGTTGAAGAGTGTTAGTGTGTAGTGTATTTATAGACCTTCATTACATTACCTTCAATTTTTATATATTATATCTAGCCTTCATTTAAAAAAATCATGTTTAGGATTATATTAACAAAGTATTGTTGACAAGTTATTCTCTTCTAATTCGCAAGTATGCTCAAGAACAAGGTTTATAGAGGATCATTCAAGAATAGGTGCTTCACCACCACTAGTATAGGTTTTCCATTTTAGTTATATTTATAACTATTTTCACCCTAAATACAAAATAGGTTTTAGGAAAATGATTCTATTTGATATATCATAGGAACTAGACTCATAATATATAGGTTTAGTCTAAGATACAGGTTTCCCATAATTTGTAGACCAATCCAATGTTAGTTTAGGTTTGAAGGAGATGTGAGAAATTTAATTCAACAAGGTGAAACTTGGGTTGCTAACAAGTATGCTAAGACCAACACCAATCTTAATCAATATCCTTGAATTGGGTTGCCATTGGGCATGAAAAAATTTATGGTCACTTTGAGTTTCATTCATGAAGAGGTTTATTTTAGGGTCTCTTCACCCAATTGACATAGAGTGATCTCTTTAAGGTTATGGGTGACCAATGAGTAGAGATAACCTCAATATAGGGTTATCTCCATTGATACAACACTTAAAATTAACACTAACCTACTCAATTTGAAATGAAAAGGGACATACAAAATTGTAAAAAAAACATAAAAAGGGTGATTCACCAGATTGTAGGTCCCTACTATGGTTTACAATATGATTATAAAGCTAAAAAAGACTGATCACAATCACACAATTTCAATTAACTCTAGCATAAGTGTTTCAGTATGGAGGTTACAATTGATACATTGACCAAGAAGAACAATCAAGAGGCCTAGAATGAGGTGTTAATGAAGGTTTTCTATAATTAATATTTTATAGCCACTTATTACACACCATATAACCTATAAGAGAATATTTACACACATATATGTAAAAATGAAGAGAAAAAATTGAAGGAGATTGAGTATTAATACTAACATTCATCAATAAGTCCCCATGAAAACACTAGATATGAGATGGAGAAGGCAAAGTTATTTTGTATTCACTTCAAAAGAAACACCAAGTAAAAAATTTATTAGAGATTCACCATAACAACATAGAGGATGATTTTTAATGCCAAACAAGGCCAAATTTATAGAAGAAATAAGGAGAGAGAGAGGTAGGATGTGGAAGGAGTCCATCATGGTTGTTATATGCACGAAACTAGTTACAAAATAGAGTTTTTTTGCCACCAAGTCTACAAATAATGTGTTGTACTCTTGTTTTACACACTCTAGGCCAAGTTTTGATGTAAATATTATTGATTCATGGCATATAAGATCATCATGGAAGACATTATTCTTCTTGAAACAAACTCTTTCTACTTGGAGTTACACATCCAATTTTTGAAGAAAAGTTACAACTTACCTCCTTCAAATTTGTCATTCCTAACCTTATTAACAAATTTAGACAGAACTAATATATCTTCAATACTTCTCATAATGATCTCAATTATTTGAACTTGAAACAACAGCCTCTTTCATGAAAGGTGATGAGGACAAAGCTCATCTCTCATGCAAAATCTAATATTGTTATTTTTAAGTTAAAAAAAAAACACTTATAAACTCTAAATAGAGATTCATGGCCTGAGATTGTAAGAAGAACAAGGGGGTATAATGGACTTTAGTTTTGTGACATTGGTTCTCATATTGGTTTGCCCATATTTATGAATAATTTTTAAGACCATTAGTTGGTCTTACACCTCACATAAAACCCATAGGCTCAGTTTTGTATAATTTTTAGGTAATTTTGATCTTTTTGGAGCATTTTAAGAATTATTAAAGGTATATATGGATATTTAAAACCATTTCATAGACTCCTCCATGAAATTCACACATGTGAACAACCAATCATCAAGAAGAGCTTCCATGTGAGACAAGTTATAGGGATTGTATTGAAATTTTTAAGTTTTTACAACTGGTTCAAGGTGTACAAGTGGTTTTAAAATATTATCCACAACACCATTAGCCATCCATCATATCACATTGTAGTTAATGATCATATTGATACATTACAAGCCTCCAAAAGTAGGGTTACAAATTCATGACAAGTTTTTGAATAAGGGTGTTGATGAATGAAAGTTTTGACATAGTAAACAAGCCTTATATAAATCTCTTTGACATTTCCAAGACCAATATAAATATTCAAGGGTAGAATTGATCATGAATAATCCTTATGGATGACTTAGAGAAAGAAAATGTAGACCTACAATTCTACAGGCCTATAAGTCTCATTTTCATGAGAAATGGGATGAATATGATATTGTAATATGAATTTTAAATATTCCTATGGGATAGAAGATAAATAAATAATATATATATTCAATTGTAACCCTAAAGTATTTGTAACCAACTCAAAACATCCTTTATAAGAGATCACCATGCAATGAACTCCAACTGCCACCTATAGGTCAATCTTGGCCTTTGTGAATAAATTTAAACTCTATGGTACTTGAGATATTCCTAATGGATTGATAAAAGGTCAGTGAATTAAAGCCATCATGCCAACATCACTCCATGATATCAAGGTGCTATGAATAATAGACCTAGATGGCATACCTATAGGCTTGTTAAGATGATCTTGACATGTGAAGTCATGAAGGAGTGAATGACATGTGAAGTCATGGAGTATAAATATTGAGAAAATACCTACATATAGTTTTAATATGAAACACTATTCTCAAGTGATGTTCAAGATAAATGTAATCAAGTTCCAAATATGCAGAGGTTATTTAAGCTTACTAGGCCTAAACCTACACACACAGGCTTGTGTGTAAGGTGATGAAGAAGTCTATTCTTTATGAATAAATATAAGAATATAGGCTATGAAAGGAGTTTGGGGACAATACAATAGTTTCCCATAATATAAGAAAAATTCAAGAGCTTTTTTGAAAGATTTTTATCTCAAAAGAATAATCAAGACACTCAATACACACCTATAACCAAAAATGTTTTAGTGTGAATAGTGAAAAGAGAATATGCAATATTTGTGTAGGAATTGGGTTAAAGTGGTAAAAAAAGTGTATGAAATCATTAAGTACTAAGTATTGTATTGAATTTATCATAAAATTACATAAAATAAATCTATCTTCAACTTAAAATCACATGGTCTCATTCACCTACAGGTAGAGTGGTCAAATATGATCAACTTGAGGAATTGAAGGGTTATAGAGAGCATGTGAGAATATAATAGGGATGGTAATTGATCTATTGGAAAATACCTCAATTATAAAAATGTATTTAAAATTCTATGGGACTTTATAATACACCCTTTAGGCTTAGAATGCCTAAATAAACACACAAACCTACACAAGCTTACGCATAAGGATGAAAAAATTAGCATTTTTTAATATATTTTAAAGGTGGAAAGATTAAATTAGATAAATAATAGGTTATAATATTATTCCATGTGATTTAAATCACTAGGAAAGATAAAATGGCCCAAACATATTCATTAGGGTTAATTACACTAGTATGCTCATATACCCTAAGCATGAGTTAAAGGAGGTTGTAATAGGAATGTGTATAATAATGGAAAATGAAATGAATATAATATATAAATATGAGTGTTACATACTTCATTGATGTGTTTTAAATCAAAATCAAACTACAAGATGCCATTCCCAAGTCACTCTCTTTCAAGCTCACTAAATGAAGACTTTCTAGCCCAAGAAGCAACTTCTCAAGCTTATAATAGTATGAATAATTTGAATGAGATACCAAGATATTATGGGATGTTATGGGGAATTTTATAATTTTGTTTTGTATCATTTTTAAATGATTAAGGCCTTTAGGTTTATAAATCATCGTTAAGACGATAAACATGTTTCAAACTACCTAAAAGACTAGAAATGACCCGATGGAAAAAATTGGCTTCCCAAGTCATTTAAATGAGTTGGATTTATCTTAAAACCACTTGTATATCATTCCTAATTCTAATAATACTCTAACTATGATATTTTATTTTACTTTCACCTATAAATATACATTAGTTATTATATTTTTATAAGGATTTAGGATAAAAAAAGGGTATTTAACCTCATGGATAGATGAAAAATATTTGAGAAGGTGTATTAAGGTGTTTCATATCTCCAAAAGTCCAAAAATAAATAAATAAAATTATGGAAGTTCTCAAACAAGTCTAATTCTTGAAGGTAGTATAAAAGAGCTTGTGAAAGACTAGGTTTTTAAGCCATTTCTTGGTTCACACACCTACATAAGGTTTTATAATACCAAATTTGGCATGGATAATATTCATGGGGTAATAAAAGTGAATAAAATAATTTTTTTTCCACAATTATGGAATAAATATAGATCCAAAATCTAATTTCTAGGCCTAGAGACCTAATTGAGGCTTAATTGGAGAAATAAACAAGGTGAATAAGTGTAATTTTGCTCAATGTCTGATCATTAAATTTGGTATAGATATGTAATGGTGTAATAGGTACTTAAATTAATGCTTATTTTTTCAAGATCATTTGTACACTATCCTACACAAGGAGGTTTATCTATTTTGAGAGCTACAAGGAAATGAAGGCAAGTGAGAGGTTTGGGTATGAAATAGAGTGATATAAAGTATTTGATGTGCTAAGATGGGTTGATAAAAGTTTACAAGGAAACCATGATTTTTTTTTTAAATTTAATTTTCATTCATGAGTTTGGAAACCAAATTTGAAGCAATTGAGCCCCAAAAAGAGCTAGTGAAGATTACATGCTATAATGAGGAGTCAAAGAGATGTTACAAGATTTGAAGGAGAGTGGTGTAAAAACCTCTCAATAATCCTAAATATTAGTCAATAATCTTGTAACTATCCTTTCAGGTGTAGAGGTATAGCTTCAAGAGGTATGCTTTAGATTCAATAACTCAAAATTGCATAAGTAACCTCCTTCACCAGTTTGAAGAAGGGTATCATTGATAAAATGTACACGTGTTGATGAGAACCTTCAAGACTATTTTATTTCTCAAGTTCCTATATTTAAACTACCTCCATAATGTATTAAACTTGTTTGTGATCTTCAATACCCTTTCTCTCTCTCACTCACTCACATTTTCCTATATATGTAGCCTTGTTTGGCTTTACAAAGGATCCTCACATTGGTTATGGTAAATTCCTATCAAAATTGATTCTTGTACTATACTATTATATTTATTTTAAGCTAGATATTTTATCTTCATCTTTTAAATAATGATCTTGAGTGTGTTATTTTGATGAAAACTTCATGATAGTGTATGTGCTTCCTTATATTTGTCCTTCATATTCATGCCTCTATATAAGTTTGTTTCCTCTCATAGATCATATGAAGTGTTATACTTGTTTTTATTAGTTAGATAAATGATAAAACATTATTTTTTTGTATTATAACATATTTGTTGATCATCCTAATCTTTTTTAATCTTCATAACCTTCATGTTAAATTACTAGTGTGATAGGGACTATTTTGGAGTAGCATAATCATATTGTAACTTCGTATTTCATGTTTGGTGCATCACCTCTATAGTTAATTATTAACAAGATGAGGAGGTCATGTTTGGTTCATCACCTCTATGTTTATTTATTATTTTTAGGATTTCATCTTTTATTTTTACAATTCAAGCATGCAGTATAGTTGTTAGTATAGGTGTTATACTTGGTAGCTATCCCAAAATCTAGAGGTTTGATCCCCTTGAAAGGTAACCCCTAGCCTTGGATCAATACCATTTCATAGTTCACATTGGGAGGGTTTAAATCACCCTCTCAAGGGTGAAAATTTTATCTATAATAGTTTTGGCATGCCCAATGGGACTCAAAGTCAAAGAGCTTGTCTAAGATTGATGCTGGTCTTGGCTAAAGTATAACTATAATAGTCTTCTTCATGCAACATTTGGTAACTCCAAAAAGTTTAAAACTCTTGGTAGCTAACTAATGAGCCAATTTTCATGCCAAATGTGATTACAAGATCAAAATTTAAAGGTATTCCCTTTGAATTTGTTGAATTACATTTATATTCATTAAAAAGGAAGAGGTTCCTTCATACTCTCCCCTATACCAAGTCACTTAAAAGGAATCTATTTATTTCCTTCTATCCACTATGTTGAATACACTTGAGAAAATTTGAGCTATAAAAATCTAATCCAAGATGTAAAACTTGATCCAAGTCCCAATATGCCTTTTTTTCCTGACATTCAACCCCCTACCACAACTCTTGCTCTAATTCCAACAATAACAGGTCATGATTTGGTTGCCCTAATCAATTAAGAACACTAAATGATGAAGAAGGGATATTTAAGACTCTTTAAAACAAAGTCATGGAAATAAAGAGGCAAAAAATTTAGTTTTATAGGCCCTCTCAATGGAACCAATCTTATTATCCCTATCAATCAAATAGGCCACCCTTCCAAGGAACTGCTCAAGGCTAAGGTAATATCACTAATGTTAGACCATACACAAGTTTCAACCCAAATGTAGCCTCTAATTCATGAGCCTTGGTACCCACTCAAAAAAATATGATGCAAGAGTAATAATGACATCCTCAATGGAATCAATCTCATGAAAAATCTACCAATCAAGATGGAGGGTTGAATCAAGATTGTGTGACACAAGAAAAACTTTTCCTTCTCTAACATAAGAAGAAGTTTCTATTCAAGTTATGGATATTGGAGAGTAAGGTCAATCAGGTGCTACCCTTTAAAATTTCCAAAAAGAGGACTGTTGTGTATTTAATCAAGTGGGTAGCTCAAGTAGGATGGTAGATAGTTTAATTTCATCCAATACTGGGTCTAAAAAAAGAGCTATTGAAGAGGTAAAAGAGAGTGGGAAAGGTTCAACTACAATTCCATCCATGAATAAATGGATAATAGAGCATAATTTACCTCCTAAGTCTCAATAATAACAAATAAATTATAATGATAAGAGTACCTTTGTACACGAAAACAAGTAGGCCCAAAGTGATGTCATAAATCTTAGAGGACAACAAAATATTAGTGCTTCTTCTCTCAACATAGTTGATCAAATGAAAAAGTTTCATGTAAATATGCCTATGTGGGACACTTTGTCTATTTCAAAACAAAGGGATATATTGCAAGAGGATCTATCTAATCTTAGATCATCATCAAGAGTAGTAATAAAGGGTACTATTATGCTTACAAATACATCCAATCCTAGTGAGTCAAAATAAGGTAAAGTGAACAAGCCTCCTCCCTTATATGTTTTAGTAATAATTGGTCATTTTTTGGTGATTAATTATATGATATACAGTTGAGATAATATCTTAATCATGTCAAATAAAAAAATAGATAAACTAGGCCTCAAATATGAACCTCATTCTAATGGTGTGCTACAACTAGATGGATCAACCACTAAGATAGTTGGTGTTATCAAGGGTTTGAATCTAACACTTGATGCTTGTCCTAATTTATCCATTTCTCAAGATGTGGTTGTTTTTGACTTGCCATCATACTTTTCCCTTTTCTTGTCAAGGGAGTTCATGATAAATATTGGTGGTTACTTGTCATCAAATTCATCCTATATCATTTCTAGGAAAAGATATGACACCAAAGTTACTAGAAGATCAAAACATATTTCAAGGTTTCACATTGATTCATAAAAACCAAATGTTATTAATGTTAATTGTGATATCATTGATGAGGAGGATCAGTCTAGTGACCAAGAACCAATTATTCCTCTTTAAGACATTCAGATCTCTTCCTTGATGAATGGGGCTAGAAAATAATGAGTTTGATCCATATATAGGGATTAAAGAGGCTAGTCTTGGGGCATATTATTTTAATGAATGAGGTATAACCATACATTCTCTTTCTAAGCCTAATGAGGATAGTGATGATTTGTGGGCTTTTTTTGATGGCTCAAGAAGCAAGATTGGAGCAGGTGCAAGGATGATGATCTTTTATCCATCAAATGAAAGATACTATTTATCCATCAGATTTTAGTTTAGCTATTATTGAAATGCATCTAAATATGAATATATTATTCATGGGATTTAATGGGAAATAAATAAAGGATTTAAACAAGTTCAAACCATTGGAGATAGTGAACTAGTTGTACACCAAGTAGGAGGTAATAATGCATTCGAGAACATATTGTTAAAGTTATAAAAGCATAGTGTGTGGGAACTTATTGAGGATTTCATAGATTTTGACATAAAATCAATCCTAATGGAATATAACTAACATGATGATAGTTTCCATCAGTTGGAGCATAATTTGACATCCTTAACGATGTCAAGAATCCTAAAATGTAGCCACACATCATGGTACTTATAAGGCCTTCAATACCGAATAATGATGTAAATAGGATTTTTTTTGAAAGTGAAAAATAAATAACATGTTTTTTCTAACATGAAGATGAGTTATCTTGTAAAAACTAGGCCAAATCATAACACAAATATGGGGACCAAATTGTGCAATTGAGGTTTAATAAGCTTCCTAAAGGGTTGGTTACTCTTGAAGGTATATTCAATGAAAGTGATAAAATAAGGAGAGATAAAATAAGTATGTTTACAAAATAGGAAAATCATGATAAGTTATATATATTCAAATATAAACTCCTAAATCTTGTAAAATTATTCACTCCACAAGAGAATTCTACATTAATAAAGTTATGTAGATAATTTTTTGATGTCTTTGCTTGGGAGTATAGTGACCTCAAGGGGTTTGATCCCTAATTATCTCAACACACTATAGACCTTGATCCTAATTTTAATATTATAAGGCAAAGTCAAAGGCCCATAAATAACAAAGTGGAGGTTCTCATGAGAAAATAACTCACCAAGTTGATAAAGTCAAGAATTATCTTTCCTATCAAACACTCTTCATGGGTTGCTAACCTAGTTCTTATGAGAAATAAGAGTGGTAAAATAAATTTATGTATGGGTTTCAAAAATTATAATAGGTTATAATTTAAGGATCACTATCCTATACCTTTAATGGATTAAATCCTTCAAGTAGTGGCAGTTTCTCAATGTTTCTCACTTTTGAATGGCTATTCAAGATACAACAAAGTGTTGGTGAAAGAAGAGGGACCAATAAAAGATAGACTTCACTACCAAATGGGGGAAATATGCCTACAAGATAATTAAATTTTTCTTTATAATGTAGGTGACACATTAAAAAGGTCCATGGATATGGATTTCCAAGGTTTGATCAATGATATGGTACTAGTATACCTTGATGACACAACCATTTTCTTTAAAGATGCTAGTGACCACTTGAATCATATAATGCTAATATTTTAAAGGTGTATGAAATATGTGGATTACCTAAAACCAAATAAGTGTTTATTTTTTGTTTATGAAATTAAATTACTTGGTCATATTGTTTATAAATATGGGCTTGTTATAGACCCTGATAGGGTGAGTGTCATACTAGCATTGTCATTCCCCAAGCCTAAGAAAGGTTTGAAAAGTTTTATTGGAAAGATAAATTTTTTTAGTAGGTTTATACCAATATTTTCAACTCTTATAAGGTGTATAATATCCATGTTAAAGAATCATTAATCATTTTTTTGGGACCATTGAATGGAAGGCTAGTTTTGAGACCATCAAACAAATTATTACTCAAGAACCTACACTAATTAACCATAATTTTTCTAAAGACTTTGTCTAGTATGATTTTTACAACATTGGCACCATATGTTATATGTTTATTTAATAAAATAATGAAGGAATTGAATAAGTTTAATATTTTTTAGTCAAGGACTATATGGCTATGAAGAGAGGTACACATATGTTGAGAAACAAGTATTGGTAGCTATAGTAAGTCTCAATAAATTTAGACATATGGTGTCTAACAATAAAATACATGTCAAGGTAACTCATCTAAGAATAAGATACTTATTATTTAATGAATATTTAAATGATAAAATATATGAATGGATAACTAAGGTGATGGAGTATGATGTGGAAATCAAGACCACTAAGCTAGTAAGAGGAAGAGGGATGTGTGAACACCTAGAATTAGACCTAAAGGAAGAATAAGATATGGTTATATAATTTTAAGAGGGAAATTTTACATATACAACTTCATATTATCTAATTTGGATGCAAGAAATGGTGAGGTTCCTTCAAACAGGTGAATGTCCTATGGGTCTTAATCAAACAAGAAGTAGATAATTTAAATTATAAGCAATACCTTATGTACTTATGGATGATATTATTTTTATGAAATAACTTAATGTAATGATACTAAGATGTGTGTAAATAGACCATTTTGATAAAATTTTATAACATTTCCATGATGTACCCGCTGGAATTCATTTTGCACCTTTGGGTTAGAATATGTCAAAAGTGTGTAATTTTTATAGGAAAAAAAGACTTACAACCCTTCCTCTTCACCTTATTCAAGTTAAACAACCATTCATGTAATGGGGACTTGATTTAATTGGAATGATCAATATTCCATCTAGTGTAGGTCATAAATGGGTCTTTATAGCCACAAACTATTTTAAAAGGTGGGTAGAGGTAGTGGAAATCAAAGAGGTTAATGAGACTTTAGTTATTGAATTCTATGATAGCCTAGTGATAAGGTTTTAGGTGCTTAAAACAATTATTTGTGATAATGCCATTACTTTCAGTGATATAAGAATAATGAAATGGGCTCTCTAATATGACATCTACTTGAGTACTTCTTCTAATTAATAACCCAAGGCAATGGGATATCTTAAACCACTAATGATAATTAAATAAAAATTATAAAGAGGATTATAGAAGATAATAAAAGTACTTGACACACTAGGTTGAAGACAACCCTATGGGATGATATGATCACTCCAAATATATCCATTGGTAACTCACCTTATATGCTTATCTATGGAAGAGAAGCTAAACTTCCCATTTCACTTGAGTTACTAGCACTTGAGTTGGCACATAAGATTGAGAGGATAGAGAATGACCCTATGGAGATAATATTGGCATAACTAATGGCCTTGGAGGAAGCAAGAGATAATTTTATGCACATCATGGAATATCATGAAGCACAAGTGAAAAGAAACTTTGATAGGAGAGATATCTCAAGAACATACCAAGAAGGAGATCTTGTCTTAACATGAGATGTTGATACATTTTGGAGTGGACCTTATGTTATCATTACTTTTAAAGAACATAATGCATTTCATATTACAATATTCTATGGATAAGAATTGAGTATCCCAATCAATGGGATGCACTTGAATCCATGATATTGAGGTCATTTTTAAAACATTATACATATTAGAGTAGGTAGGTTTTTTTTTCCCTAAGTGTTCCATACAAAACTGTGTGTCTTGTTTAATTTATGGTGTTACTTCCTCCAAATGTCTTATGACATGTGTTGTGTTGTGTGGTGTTTTATTTTGTGTTTGTCTAGTTCATTTGGTTTCAAGGTTATTTTCAAGTCTTATTTTTAGTCATGACTCCATAACCTAATGAATTTACTAAGCCACTAGCCTAGATGCATAGTCAAGCATGCATTCCCAGGAGGTCATCAAAGAAGTTAGCCAAATTATATTTACCATAGACTAGGTTCATCAAAAACTTGACTTGTTATGTTTTATAACCTTGTTCACAATGATTTCATGCATTTTAAGGTCTTAAAATGGTATTATTGAGGTTTTTTTAGAAAAGTTTAAGGTTATTTTGTTAAGATGAAAGTAATGGTTTGTATTTATCTTGTGCAAGTCTAGTCATAAGGTAAAGATGAAAAGATTAAGTCACATGATGTTAAAGTTTCATAATTTTATATTTAAGTAATTATACCCATTAATACCCTTATATTAACATTGCATATATGTTTGTAAAATTTAAGGTTGATTTGCAAAGCTTAAGGTAAAAAAAGTTGAAGAGAAAAGTGCATATAGCTAACTCCAATGTCTATCAAAGACAAAAAAAATAAAATATATACATAACACTTGTAAAATATTTTTAAGGATTTATATAACTTGCACATATGTTAGTGATGTAAAATGATGTCAATTTTGTTGGTTCAACATCCAAATCCAGAGAAACACTCCTTTATAGGCAACTATAGGCACTTGTATAGACTCAAAGGATTCAATTTTAGGTGAAAACATATTCAAAGTGTCTATTAAACTTATATAATTCATATACATGTATATAAATCTTTTATATGTCCTTAAAGTATAAAAATTGCATCATAACCTCCATTGGCTTTTTGGCAAACTAGTAAAGGACAATTTCATATGCTTGGTACAGAAATAGGAGAGAGAGTAATGGCCTAAGATTGTGTGAAGAGTAAGGGGGTCTAATGGAATTTAGTTTTATTTCATTGGTCATCATATTGGTGCCCCCATATTTATGAATAATCATTAATACCATTAGGTGGTTTTAAACTTCACATAAACCCCATGAGATCTAGTTTGCATAGTTTTCATGAAATTTGGAGCTTTTTGGATCATTTTAAGAATTTTTAAAGGTATATATGGATATTTGAAACCATTTAACACACTCCTCCATTAGGTTCACATGTGTGAACAACTAAGCATCAAGAAGAGCTTCCATGTGAGATAAGTTACAAGGCTTGCATTTGAAGTTTTTATAACTAGTTTAAGGTGTACAAGTGGTTTTTAGATATTAACCACAACATCATTATCCATAAATAATATCAAATTAAATTTAATGAGCATATTGATACATTCTATGCTCCAAATATCTCACAATCTCATTAACTTCTTTTATTGTAGGCTTCCAAAAGTAGGGTTATAACTTCATGACAAGTTTTTGAATAAGGGTGTTGATGAATACAATTTTTAACATAGTAAAAAATAATTTTATAAATATATTTGAAATTTAAAGACCAAGAGAAAGAGTCAAGGGTATAAGTGATCATGAACAAGCCTTATGGAAGGCTTAGAGCAAGAAAATGTAGACCTATAGGTTTGTAGACCTGCAGGTCTCATTTTCATTAGAAATGGGATGAATATGGAATTTTAATATGGATTTAAAACACTCATATAGGTTATAAGATAAATTAATGAGATATATATTACATTTGGACCCTAAATGAGTTGTAACCCACTCAAAACATCATTTCTAAGAGCTCACCATGTAATGAACTCCAACTGCCACCTATAGGTTAGTTTTTGCCTTTGTGAAGAAATTCTAAAATATATGGTACTTGATATATTCCTAAAGGATTGATAATAGGTCAGATAAACAAATAAATCATGTCAATATCACTCCATGATATCAACGTACTATTAAGAAGAGACCTAGACTGCATACCTATAGGCCTATTAGGATGATAATGAAATGTGAAATCATGAAGGAGTGAATGACATGTGAATTCATGTTGTACTTAGGAATTTTACATATATGGGAGGTTATTATTTTTTTATTCTCATAAAATAAATTAAATAAACACACCAAAATTCTAAGACCTCTATCCTAGACACTAGGGAGATCTTAGGTAACAAAAACTAAATAAAAACATAAAAGAAAACATAAAAGGCATATCTCTTTTAGCTTCCTTGGGAGATCCAAATGGCTTTGTTAAATGGATTTATTTGCTTGTGCATCAAGAACAATTTTAAAATGGAGGTTGTTTGGCTCTTTATCTCCTTGGCATCTTGACTTGTAATGTTACTTGACTTAAGATTTGGGCATGGTAACCTTACTTACATGGAATTTAGGCATTATAACTCTACAATATCCAATCTTGTTGAAGATATTTGTGCATAATAAATTTGTACCAAAATAGATTAAAAACTAATAAGTGTACCCTTTTTTTTATCCTTAGTAATTAACTCTCACCCAAGGTGAGTCAATGTTGATTTTAGGCTTGCAATTGGTTTAAACTAACCCTGGGTGAGTTAAATCTAGCTCTAGTTAAGTTAATCGTTGTAAAGTAATTATGATTTTAAATAACTAGGCATGGATTTAAAATTATATATTTTAGGATATTTTCACAGATCTTGACAACTCATAAAGGTAATGATGAAAGTCTTTGATATTTTGATTTTTGGAATTTTCATTTTTAGATATTCATTAATTGTAAATGGATAATTTAAATAGGAATTTAATCTTATTTAGTTTGTTAATTGATTTATATTGGCATTTTATCTCTTTAAATATTTTATTTAAGTGTGAAAGTTCCCCACTTAATAGGTCCATAGGCCAAATTGATAGTTATTACATCACAAGGTGATTACAGATGAATTCATGAGAGGTTATTATTATATATGATAGAATACCCTAATAAAGGATGTTTTAACATGATTTTGAGATTTTAAAAATGATGAAAAAGTAAATTTAGGACATTCAATGATTTCTAGACTTAATTTTCAATGGTCGATAGGAATTAGTGTGAAGTCTGATCAGAAGCTAGTTGTGGCCAGTTTTAGTTTTCTATAGTTTTCCCCTATTTGGGAAGATGTTGAAAGCTATAGGAAAATTAATGTATTCTCAAATAATGAAACATGTTTTTAATAAGGAAAAAAGATAATGATTAAAGAAAAATCTCCAAACAATGTTTGGGAAGCCTATAATAATGCCACCTCAAGGGAGTGGCTAACACATACAATTGATGTACGATCCCTCAAAAAGAAGAAGAAAAAAGAATTAATTAACCCATGAGTGAGATTAATCCAATTGAGATAATGATTACATGTATTGATTTAAAAAGTATTGATTTTCATAAAGTCAATTATAATTAATAACAAAGGTTGAGAAATTGATTTGTGTAAAGGCAGCTATAATCAATGTCTCATACATATGCTCTAGTAGGGATGATGAGTCAAAATAATGATTTGACCATAGGTGGTTATAATCATTAATATGACCTACATTTAATAAGGATTTTTTTTGTTGATGCCCTAGTAGGGTAGATTTTTAATCATAACTCTAGGATATAAAATAACATACAAATTAAAGATGAGTAGGTGGAAACATAGATGTGGTGGTCTAATGAATGAAGAAGCTATGAAAAACTAGGGACACAAGGATGAAAAAATGATGAAATAAATGATTTTAATAATAAATGTGGCTGAGATGACATGAGGTACATCATGTATCCAAGCATTGCCTACATAGTCTAAATAAACCTCAAGCCAATGTAGTTTACCTAGAAGTAGGAGAA
This sequence comes from Torreya grandis, assembly GCA_037957365.1. Classification (NCBI taxonomy): domain Eukaryota; kingdom Viridiplantae; phylum Streptophyta; class Pinopsida; order Cupressales; family Taxaceae; genus Torreya; species Torreya grandis. Next base: position 2,676,314 of record JARHVA010000327.1, read on the forward strand.
AATGGAATGAGGAATAGAAAAATAAGAACTGATCAATGTTAATTATTTGGTTGTACCTACCAATGTGAAGATGTTCATCCTTATTAACTTTGATACAACTAGAATGGTCAAGTGATTGATTTGGTCAAGGAAGGTGGGAGTATTTTCCAAGGTTATCAAGGAGAATTTTCTAAGGCTCCATTACTTGTAATATTTTTGAGCTAATTTTTACTATAGCACATGATGATATCAACCATTATATAAAACACCATGATGACGTAGTTGAAATATCCATAAGGACTGACTCTTGATCTAATAAATAATTGAAAATATTACACTAATGATAAAAACCATGATGATAATGTTGAAATATGAATATAGATAGGATCAAGAATAATGCACAAGGAATCACCTAATAAATGCATATCTTCTAAGTCAAGGCAAAAAAATAAAATAAAACAAACATGCAAACAAATAAAAAAATAACTAAGCAAACAAATACACAAAAAAATTGAAAGTAAAATCAATAGAAAACATCATGTCATCAACCAAGTCAATACCAATGCATCAAGGCTAAAAACTATGATAAATAAGTGGTGGAATGGAATGGAAGAAATAATGAATTTCCCCAATAGGTCAAATTGGGGATGATTTACTAGGTTTAAATAAGATAAATGTTTTTATATTTTTAGTCTTTATTTCTCTCAAGGATATTGTGAGCCAATTTTGCAATTTTTAGGATTTTGAAATGTTTTGAATGTTTTTGGAATTTTGAGGTATGTTAAATCTTTAGAGATTAACAAGATACCACTCAAAAAGTGATGAGAGCATGGCTTATTTTACTCAAAAAATGGAGAGAGCATATTGAAAAGGGGGACTTAGATAACCTCAATGTGAATATAACACAACCTACATATTCCCATCAAGACCTCAAATCATAGTGGTTATACTAACACTAAAGGTGAGGAGATCCAACTAGGTAATAATAAATTTGAAATTTAAAGAAAATGGCAAGGTAAATGAAAATAGTAATGTCAAGGTGATGTAGTAATGCATGGTACATGTGTTGTTACTAATTTTCCCATAGGCAATTATAATTAGGAAATAATGACATAGTTATGTGCTACTAATTTTCCCATAGGTGATTATAATTAGTAACACAAGGTGAGATACTAATATTCCCAAAGGTAGTTATACTCAATAGCATTAGTCAAGCATAAATGAAATATAAATTGCTAGATCCATTGTCATACTACTTTCATATACTACTGGTAAACATGGAATTATTGAAACTAGATCAGAATCTCCTTGTGGAAGGTGCCAAAATAACCAATGGAACCTAGGTCAAAAAGGGGTAAGTAGAGTAGATAAAATCAAGATTTGGTCAATAGTGAAGGTATGGTAGAATGGTATACAATATGTGATGGCTCCAGGAATGGGAGGTAATAATGAAAAAATTACACTGCAAGTAAATAACTTAACAAAATATAATAATGTATTCATTCAAGATTTATTTACAAAACATGTGAAAAGCTTTATAGGTTTTCGTGGGTGGTTACAGGGTAAGGGATACAACCAAAATTTTCCATGAACTAAAAATTATTTAAAATAAAGTAAAAACTAACTAAATATTAGAAATACTATGTTTGGATCATTAAAAATAATCCAAAAAACTCCCCCTTGATCTAAAGGGGTATAGAAAGACTAAAGCAAAAAATTGTGAGTCATCCAAGTAGACTTTAATACAACTACAACTGGTACACTATGTATCCTAAACTGATCCACGTCCTAATCATCCCCATATTATAGTAGAGCACAAACATGTGCTATCCAACTACATCAATCCTCACATAAAATCTATCTAACAAGTGACTACCCCATATACTATGTATGACACATCTCAAATTGATGCCCAACAATCACCAACATATATTGTAAGCCTTTGCTTAACACTAACAATGTTAGCAACACAATGTTGACTCCATAAATCATCGACAACTAAATTGAAATCTAATATGTAATATCTTCTCCCCATATCAAGTGTGAGGTGAGAAGCTATGCAATAAATAAACCAAGTACAAACCACTAAAATGGTCCAAATCAAAGATCATAGAAACACTACATCTATGAAAGAAAAGTATTTAAGCCAAAAAATGCTACTACATCAAATCATAATCTTGATCCTAGCAGCTCACACAAGATGGGTATATCACCATCTCAAAATATATAGTAATCAACTATGGAGCAATCAATTTCATAGTTATCCCATCCATCAGAAGAACATGCAAAAGAATAGTCAGAAAAGGAAATAAAAGAATGACCAGAGTGATTAGAGTGACCAGTAATGTTTGCTTCTACCTTCTGTCAATGTCAAGAGGACCTCTATATAGAGGGGTGTGATATAGAGATATGGCCCATGCCACCACAATTATAGCAAATTGTCTCACATCTATTAGAACTAGAAGAATATCCACATGAATAATAATGCATGTGCTTATGTTTGTGCTTGTGTTAATGTGAATGTTTGTGATGATGCTCATACTTTGGTGAACTATAATGATGTCTATATTTAGGATATCTTGAATGATCCCTATGTCTAGATTGATGATTATGATTGGAAGTGTGACTCTGAGAGTGTCTCTATTTCTCTTTGTGTCTTCTATTGGGCTCATATTGATTTCTATTTTGGAATAGTGTGCCTCCTTAGTAGATTTATTCTTTACAAATTATCATTCATTTTGAGTGAGAAACTCATAAATATAATCAAAAGTATATTTGTTAATCTTATCACTAAGATATAACATCTCCAAAAAATTCTTGTATCTAGGGATAAGACCATTCAAAACAATATAAATGAGAATTTCATCATTAATTTTCCCACCAGTAGTGCCATATTATTGTTTTTAATTCTTAATGCATGGAACATATTTTGAAACATCTTGATTATCAAAGAGTTTAGTGTTGAGTAACTACATAAGAAGGTCAATTATATTATAAGCAAGTTATTTATCATACATGTCTTTTAAATCTTTGCATGATTTCCAAGCTTCAGATTTGATGGATTCTATGTGAATTATAACTTGAGCATTGCAAGTTGATTTCAATAAATCAAGGGCACACTTGTTAGATTTATGAAATTCTACAATTTTTATGGCTTCAATGGGTAATTTTGGTTGCTTTTTAATTACTTCCCATAAGTCATTAAAAATTAATGTGTTTTCCATGTTCATTGACCATTCCTTATAATTTTTAAGAGTTAGGCATCTAGTGTCAAAAATGAGGCTCAAAATTTTAGCCATGATGTATAAAAAATTAAGAGTAAAGAATGCTATGGAGGTTTTGCCTTTACCTTCAAAATAACTTTCATTTTACAAATGATCTTGGGACTTGTGATGGACTTACAATTTGAAGGTGTCATTTTTGACCAAAAATGAACTATGATACATCATTTATAATAAATTTATTTCAAAACTCATTTAAGAAAGCTCTAAAATATAAATTTGATCATTCCAATGTATTTAAAATGTAAAAAACCATGAAGATTGCTTGGTCACATGACCACCTTTGCAGACAAAAAGATGTACAACTAGTGTCATAAGAATTAGGACTTACACCCTTATGTATTTGTATGCATAAAAAAAGACTCTCAAAAGATAATATTTACTCTAAAAAGAAATATTTTAACCCTTGAACTCCCCCTTTCAAACTAATTCACAAAATTAGGCTTTCCAAGTGCTCTATGAGCATTTACAAGTTTACAAAGATAGGAATTGCTATATAAACATGATTTTTTGCTCTATAATAATAAAAAATATTAATTGAATGAGTAATTTTTAATTTTTATCATGAAAATAATTTCTCCAAGTAAATATTAGATCTTTGAAGCTTTAGGTGGGACCTAGCCAAACCCTAATATTTAACAAACTATATGAAAACTTTACAAAATCAAAATTTTTTACTTTCCTCAATATTCTAATGTCATACAAAAGCTTTCCAATGCCATGGCTATTTTGAGGAATTTAAAAACATTCAACAACTCTTAGGCTGTACAAGGCCATACAAGTTTGAATATTTCACTGTTTGGTAATGTTTGAGATTGACATGAGAGGATTTGGTTGCGTAAAACTAATTTTTGATGGAAGATGTTATGGAGGTCGTAAAATAGTAATTTTAGTCTATACAACTCAATATATCATCTTGATTCTCCTCCCAGATGCATTTAGAATTGAAAAAAGGTCTTTAAGAACTTAAGAATAAATCAATAGCTAAGCATATCAACTTTCATGAAGATGAAAACCATTTTATTCAAACATAGGAAATATATAGATTGAAAAGGCTGTATAGATGTAAATATGGGCCATATAACTCAAATCTAGACTTTGAAAAACCTCATAGATGCTTTTTGAATTGACAAATGATCCTTAGAGACTTATAAACATACCAAAAACTTAGTAAAATGATTGAATGAGGTTTAAATCCATTTTTCTCATTTCATAGAGACTTCTAGGTTTAAAAAGCTGTACAAATGGATTTTGGACAAATTTTAGGGTTTTAAAAACAAGTGTGGAACATTTGAAAACTTTAAAATTCAATCTAGAATGCTTAAAAAAGAGTTTGGAAGCAATACTAGGGAGCATGAAAATTAAAATTTACTATAAAACTATTTTAAAAATTAAATATTTTAATAATTTTTTAAAGTTTTAAATTTAGACCAACCAAAGTTTATTTGATAGGCATATGCTTTTTAGAATTCTACATGAATTAATATTTCACCCCACTTTCTTTTCACCCTGAATTCACCATGCTCCAAAAATCATGATTTGATACCACTGATGGCTCCAAGAATAGGAAGTAATAATGAACAAATTACATTACAAGTAAACAATTTAATGAAATATAATAATTTATTCATTCAAGACTTATTTAAAAAACATGTGAAAAGCTTTATAGTATTTTCACAGGTTGTTATAGGTTACGTGATACAACCAAATTTTCCTTTGAACCAACAATTATTTAAAACAAAGTAAAAACTAACTAAATATTAACTATACTAACTTTGAATCATTAAAAATAATCCAATAATATGACATTTTTCAAGGATGGTGATGTTATGAAAATTGGATGTAATGGTAATAGGGTTACCCTTGAGCGATAAGGTAAATGGTAGGGTATGAAATAATGACAAGAGGAATGGAAAATGACAACAATAAGGTAAATGTCAAATGGTATGTAATAATAACAAGATGAATGGAAAAATGAAAAGGTAAGGCAAATGTTTCTATTATTCTTATTGATGTGGAGATTCTCATCTTGATCAACATATGATACAAATAAAATAATCAATCATGTAAATTGACATCTCACACCTTTTATGAATAGTTTCTCTATCAAGAACATAATACATATTTGGATACCAATAATGTTATTATGATTCTTATTGGTCATTGATTCTATTTCCTTTAAATTTTGAGGCAAAATGTCATTTTATCTTTTATAAACAAAAGTATAGATAGGGATGGTAGATAGGGATACATATTAGCTGATAGGTCTAATTTGGAAATCTAAAGGTTGATGATAATGGAATGTATAATGGTTATGAAATAAATGAAGATTGGAATTTTTAGGCACACACAATGTTGCTGATTCTAGGTTTGACATAATTTTGGTTATGGTAGGGTCAAAGATTTCTAAATATACTCTCAATAGGACCACCATATTTTTCTATTATTTGGACTTAAGATTAGTTTCCATCTAATTATGTTGTAGATTAGAATTTGTATTGATGTTATCTATGATAATGTCTTCATCAAGTAGTGAAGAAATGTTATGCTTAGCTATTGGTACCTAGATGAGGTTTTTTCCAATGAAGTTGTCATGATTATCCCATATCACCTCTAATAAAGTTTCACTAAGGAACTTTTACTTGTGACTTTGAATATATTCTAACACCTCAAACAAAGTTTCAATAGAAGATGTTGAGTTTGGACTTTGATTATCCCCTAGTGCCTTCAAAAAGGTTTCACTAAGAGATTATTCTTCTTCTTCATGTATTTTGTCTTGATCCCCCTAATATTATTCAATTGATATGTCACTATGGATACATTTTATTAGACGGTGGAGCTTGATATTATTTTAATACATAGTTCTTGACATGGGGTATGGGGGGTAATGCACCCACTAGGGTCGTAGTGCCCCCAAATCAAAATTTTGTTACAATTGCACTATAAAATATTATAATTTTGTATTAAATATGGACTGTTCACTATTAGGTTGTAGATCTGATGGTATAAATCATATTTATGCATTTTTACACTATATATAACCCTCCTTTTGATATGAGGGAATTTTAATTATGGTGGCATGATATATGTGATTCAAGAGGATATTGCATTGGTTGTATTGTAGGTTTTTGCCTTCATTTCTTGGACTGAATAATAAAGACTAGTTATTTTTGTGTGGATGTAGCCCATATTAAGTGAACCACATTAAATCTATGTTTCTATTATAGTTTGTTTTATGCATTTTATTTCCATTTTAAATTAATTAATAGTGCTCTATGTTTTTTATTCCTAACACAATTTAACAAGGTATGATTCTATCGATCCTAATCGACACTTATGAGAGGTGGAATGTCAATATAATGGATAGATTAGGTGTTGAGAATGGCATGTGGAATGGAAATGGAATGGAAAGAGGTAGTAGAATTCTTGTATAATATAATAGTATAACTTGCATCAAATCTAAATTAATCATCCTCAAAAATCATAGAAGGGTCACAAATTATTCAAATTGATCTACAAGGCATGATTAACCAATGTTTTAACAACCACAAATGTATTTGGATTCTGAATCCAAGTCTAACCCAGGTGACTCTAAATCTAATGTTGAGACTAATGTTTATTATTTTCTTAATGCTAAATCTGATGTCAGTTCAAGAATAAAACCTAACTTCAATGTTGATTCTTCATTTGGTGTAGATGTTGCTAAAATGATGTATTGTTGAATGTTTGTTATTGGATAAGTAATGAATTTCATGGGTTCCATAGAGACTAATTTGTCAAAGTGAGACTCCCCAATGAGGGGTAAAACTTCAAGAGATAACTCTAGAGATATTGGTTTCTCAAAGAGATGCCCTTTAAATATAGGACAATGGTTGAGACAATGATTTTCATAAAGGTGGTTATAATCATTAATAAGTGACTCAATAAAGACAATTTGTTAGAGTGAGACTCCTTAACAATAGTGATAGTATAAAAAGGTGATTCATCATAGGTAGACTCATCACAAATGGTTAATTCAACAAAAACATCATTCATTTGTTGGTTCTCTAGGCCTTGGTTTATAAGTAGTTATATAATACCAATTTTGAACACATCATGGTCTTAAAATAATTAGCTCTATTGGATAGATACTAATCATCTTGGTTATGGATCTATGATTAGTATTAATTTTATAAATTAGGGGATGGTTGGAAATGGATTAATTGATTGTTAGCCTGCATAGTAATTCTAACTCATTGAGTTGTGATTGCAAAAATTTGTTAAGATAATGAGCTATCATACTTGGAATGGAATGAATTGGTAATTTTAGGGTGTTTTGAATCTTGGTTGCTTGCACAAGACAATAGTTGTGGTCCTAGAATGGTAATGATAGGGCATTATGAATCTTGGTTTCTCACATAATCTAAATATTATGATCTTATAATGGTGATGGTAGGGAATTTCAAAGCTTGGTTGTTACTATAATCCAAAGGACATGGTCTTAGAATATAATGGTAGGGCATTGTGAAGCTTGATTATTATCATAAGACAAAGGATGAGGTCCTAAAATGGTAATGGTAGGGTGTTGTTAAGCTTGGTTTTTCATAAAAACCAAATGAAGAGGGCCTAGAATGCTAATTGTAGGGAATTATGGTGTTTGGGTACTATCATAAGACAAATTATGAGGTCTTAGAATGGTAATTCTTAGACATTTTGGATTGTGGTTTCTTGCACAATCCAAATGAGGGTTAATGGTATAAGTGGAAGATCAGGTACCATTAGGCATGAAAGTGAAAACCTAGTACATTAATCATCCCAAAGAAGGAATCACCACATACTTATCTTAAGGATCATGGATTCATTCTCTATATTGAGTATTATAATGAGGATAAGGATCCATCTCACAAACCACCTCTTCACCATAGGGGTCTTGATTAAAGTCAATTTGAGTGACCACAATATCATAAATTGGATTATAAATGGATCCATTACAAGTGTAATGAGACATATACACATTAATTATGAGCATTTCAAAAAATTCCTATAGTTATACAAACTCTTAAAAATAAGGTCCAAAGGACAAATGGTCCAACCATAATCTAACTTCATCTAGGGGAGTTGTATCTCCAAAATAGGCCAGTGATAAAACTTGGTAAGAAGAGCCTAACATCGAATGTCCAACATCAAATGTATTAAACAAAAAGGTTAAGTGGATGAATAAAAACCAAAGTGTCAAACTTAGGTGAAAAGTGTTTCAAAGAAGTCTAATTTAAATAAAATAAAATAGGCTAGGTCTTTTAGAGAAGGCACAAAATCTAGGATCAAAACAGACATGTTTTAGGTCTTTTGGAAAAGGCAAAAAAGTTGTACTCTAAACAAAATAAGGTAAAATATTAAATCTAACAAATTTGAAACAATTTAGAATAAACTTGGAATTATAATTTAAATATGAACTTGGTCAATTGGTATAAGGCATGAAACTCTAGGCATATGGAGATAGGCTACTTATCCAAATCTAAGGATAAAAAATAGTTTTCAAATTTCATAAATAATTAACCTAAGTTGCACAACCAAAAATATAAAGATTGATGTCTAGGCCAAAATTACACAAGGCATAGTTAGAAATCAATAAATGTTTATATTTGAACATGGTAAGGTTAATTAAAAACTTAATATAGATAATTAGGATTTTTAGAAACAAATAACAAGCTAGGCAAGAATGAATGACATAACGACACTAGGTATAGATCCAAAAGGCACACAGATTTGATTTTGCAAATATAATTTGGACACAAGGAAAACAAGTCTTTAAAATAATTTTAATTAGTGTATTGACACTATCATGCTCTAAAGATATGATTAATGGCTTGTTTCAATACTCATAAGCATAAGATTTGAAATGAATTGTGCATGATAATGACACCCTTTTCAATCAAGTGATAGACATACACAAAGGTTGATAAAAGACTAAGGCACATGTATGATGTCAAATGGGTAGTGTAATGCCTCTTCAAATAAAGAAGTGATATATAAATAAGACCCATTTTGACATGGTAATATAAATAAATAGTTTAGACTCAAAACCATGTAAGAAAGGATAAAAATGACATAAACACCTAAGTGTCATGTCCTAAATCTTAAAACTGACAAGGTTACATAATGCTATCTAATTTCATCAATATAATCACTCTTGAGAGGATTTTAATTTTTAATCCAAAAAATAAAAAAACACATGAAAATTAAGGTCTTCAGGCCCCCTCTTCTCTCAAGAGTTTGTACTATCATATGGAACATTATGTTACTCACCTTGTATCAATAGTATGTATGTGGCAAGTGGGGTTGTTATAAACTATCAATTTTATTTTATTTCTATATGGTCCCAAGTATGGATACACAAGATATTCCTGTGTAAATTGGATCTTTGTCAACCAACTTGTTATGAAAAGGTCCTTTCATTTTCATAACCACTACATCCATCCATTACTTATTGTAGTGAAATGTTTGAGTTGATCATATGTTGTGAGGGCAATAGTCACTAACAAAGGTAGTTTAGCCACTCAAATTACCATCCTAGTGATTCACCAGATCAATATATATACCTCACCATGGAATGGGGTTGAAAAAAATTTATGAGATGAACTCTTGGGTCAAAGCCTCCCTATATAACCCATGAGGAGATGATGAACTCTAGCTCACAAGCCAAAATGCATGAAAATAAATACAAGTAAAAATAATTTATGGTCATTTTGGGGTCACCCAAATTGTATGATTTAGGGAGGGCCTTAGTGACTTTATTTTCATGTTTTTAGAGTAAAGTTACAACAAAAAAGAATGAGCATTTTTGGTCACCCAAGTACCATAAAAGGGATGGGGGGAGAACATACATGCATCACTCCCTTTTCTAGAAACAAACAAATTTCAACAAATAAGCATAAAATTAACAACTCTTAAGAGTATGTAACTAAATGTGAAAGTTCATTTTAGTGCACCAAAATCAAGTATGTTGTGAAATTTTATCCCCTTAGCATTATTTGTTTGAAAAATTTGCAAAAAAAACTTGAAAAACATCTAAGGCATGAAAATAACTAAGTCTATTTTAAGCACCAAATATAAAGTGTGAAATATTTAATCATGTTCAAACTTGGGGTTTTCCACCTTAGGAACTATAATTTGTTAAAGGGTTTGCATACTTATAATCCCAAAATCAAGTGAGAAAATAATATTTTGAAATGAACTCTCAAGTTTTTTATTTTTTGTCTCAGAGAGATCGACATCGATCCATGAAGGGATCAATGTTGGTCCATAGAGATTGACATTGATATATCTAGATATGGACCAATGTTGATCCATATAGATCAATTTTGGTTGATCCAAATAGATTGATGTCAGTTGAGAAGATCATTGAATCAACATTGATCTTTGTCAAATTTGAAATAAAATGGCATCGATTACCTATTTGTTAAAAACATAAAAATGTAAAAAATGAAGTAAAAACATGAATTTTAAAGATTTTTAACAATCCATTAGCAAAAATAAAAGTATCATATCATCTTCCTTGGTCATATGGGATCATTGAGAATCCCACTAGGCATGTCAACATGTGAACTAGGAATTTGACAAAGAGGAGAGGTTAGTTTTGTATTAGTCTCATAAAACCAATGAAATGAACAAGATAAAGTCCTAATACCTCTAGTTACATAAGAGTGGTGAAATAAAGTTATGTCTGGATTTTAGACACTTGAATAGACTATCATTGAAGGATCACTATTTTATACCTTCAATGGAGTAAATCCTTCAAGTAGTGGTAGTTTCTCAATGTTTCTCATTTTTGAATGGTTATTCAAGATACAACCAAGTGTTAGTGAAAGAAAATGACCAATATAAGATAGCCTTCACTACAAAATGAGAGATATATGCCTAAAAAAGAATGACATTTGGGCTATCTAATGTAGGTGCCACATTAGAAAGGGCCATGGGTATGGATTTCCAAGCTTTGATCAATGATATGGTACTAGTATACCTTGATGACATAACCATTTTATTCAAAGATGTTAGTGACCACTTGAATAATCTAAGGATAATATTTGAAAGGTGTAGGAAATATGGGGATTAATTCAACCCAAATACATGTTTTTATTTTTGTTAATTAAGGTAAATTACTTGGTCATATTATTTTTAAATATGGTCTCGATATAGACCCTAATAGGGTGAGTGTTATACTAACATTGCCATTGCCCAAGCATAATAAATATTTATATAGTTTTATTAGGAAGATCAATTTTTTTATTAGGTTCATACCAATATTTTACACTCTTTTAAAGACTATAATATCCATGTTAAATAATCATCAATCATTTATTTGGACCAAGGAAGGGAATACTAGTTTTGAGGCCATTAAACAAGTTATTACTCAAGAACTTACACTAATTAGCCATAATTTTTTTAAGGAATTTATCTTGTCTTATTTTTACAACATTGACACCATCTATTTTATGTTAATGAAATAAAATAATGAAGGAATTGAATAACTTATAGCTTTTTTTAGTCAAGGACTATATGGTTATGAAGACAGATAAACATATGTTAAGAAACAAGTATTGGTAGTTATAATAAGTATCAATAAATTTATACATATGGTGTCAAACAATGAAATACATGTTATGGTAACTCATCCAATAAATTAAGACTTTATCTTGAATAAATATTTGAATGAGAGAAGAGATGGATGGGTAACTAAGGTGATGGAGTATGATGTGGAAATCAAGACCACTAAGCTATTAAGAGGAAGAGGGATGTATGAACACCTAGCATCAAACCTAAAGGAAGAATAAGATATGGTTTTGGTATTTCAAGAGTGTCCTAGTATATTTACAACTTCATCTTCTCCAATATGGACATGAAATGGTGAGGTTCCTTCAAATAGGTGAGTGTCCTATGGGTCTATATCAAGCAAGAAGGATATACTTTAGATTGTAATAAATACCTCATGTCCTTATGGATGAGGTTATTTTTATGAAATACCTCAATTTAATGACACTAATATGTGTGAAAATAGACCAGGTTGATAAAATTCTATAACATTTCCATGATGGACCAGATGGATTTCATTTTGCACCTAAACTATAGCTATAAAAATAATGAGGGATTGTTACTATTAGACTAGCCTATTTAAGGATACATATTCTTAGGTTAGAATATGTCAAAAGTGTGCACTTTTTGTAGGAAAAAAAGACTTTTAACCCTTCCTCTTCATGCTATTCAGGTTGAATAACCATTCATGCAGTGAGGACTTCATTTAATTGGGATGATCAATAATCCATCTAGTGTAGGTCATAAATGGGTCTTTACAACAACCATCTATATCACAAGGTGGGTATAGGTAGTGGTCCTCAAAGATGATAATGAAACTTTAGTTCTTGACTTATATGAGAGATTAATGACAAGGTTTTGGGTGTCTAAAATAATAATTTATGATAATGCCATGACTTTCACTGATATAAGAACAATGGAATGGGATCTCTAATATGGCATCTACTTGAGTAATTATTATAATTACTACCCCAAGGCAATGGACTAGCTGATACCACTAGTAATAATTTAACCAAAATTATCAATAGGATAATAAAATATAATTAAAGGACTTGGCACACTAGGTTGAAGACAACCCTATGGGATGATAGGATCACTCCAAATATTTCCATTGGTAACTCACATTATATGCTTGTCTATGTAAGAAAATCTAAACTTCCCATTTCACTTAAGTTACCATATCTTGAGATGACACATCAGATTGAGAGGTTAGATAATGGTCTTATGGAGATAAGATTGGTAGAAATAATGGCCTTAGAAGAAGTAAGAGATAATGTTATATACACCATGTAATATCACCAAACACAAGTAAAACTAAACTTTGACAAGAGAGTTATCTCAAGAACATATAAAGAAGGAGATCTTGTCTTAGAATGGGATGCTGATAGATTTAAACTTGGTAATCACACTAAGTTTTATGTATTGTACAGTGGACCTTATGTTATCATTTCTTGAAAATAAAATAATGAATTTCATATTGAAAGACTCAATAGAAAATAATTGAGTATCTCAATCAATGGTATACACTTGAATCCATGACCAAGTGTGTCTCTTTAGGTTAGTTTTACAACTTTTTACATATTATAGTATGTATTTATGTTCCCTAAGGGTTCCGTGCCCAAGTGTGTCTCTTATTTACTTTGTGTTGCTACTTCCTCCAAATGTCTTAAAACACGTGTGGTGTGATGTTTTGTTCTGTGTTTATTCAATTTTGTTGGTTTTAAGGTTTTTTTCAAGTCTTATTTTTAGTCATGACTCCATAGCCTAATGAATCTATTAAGCCACTAGTCTAGATACATAGTCAATAATTCATTCCCAAGAGGTCACCAAAGATGTTAACCAAATTTTGGCTACCATAGACCAGGTTCATCAAAAACTTTACTTTTCATGTTTTATAACCTTGTTCATATCCATTTCATTCCTTGTGAGGTCTTAAAATGGTATTGTTGAGGTCTTATTAGCAAAAGTTAAGGTTATTTTGATAAGATTAAATTAATGGTTTGCATTTGTCTTGTGCTAATCTAGTCATAAGGGGAACATGAAAAGATGGAGTTACATGATGTCAAAGGTTCATAGGTTTATATTCAAGTCATTATACCCCTTCATCACCTTACATGAACATTTCATATATTTTGTAAAAATTTAAGGTTGATTTACAAAGCTCAAGATAAAAAAGTTGAAGAGAAAAGTTAATATAGCTAATTCCAATGTTTGTCAAAGCCAAAAAAGATAAAATATCTACACATCACACTTTTTAAATATTTTTAAAGATTTATATAACTTTCACATATGTTATTAGTGTTATATGATGTTAGTTTTGTAGGATCAACATCTAAATTGAGAGAATCACTCCTTTACAAGTAGCTATAGGCACTTGTATAGACTTGAATGATCCAATCTTAGGTGAAAACATATTTAAAGTTTATATTAAAGTTATCTATTTCATATCCATGGATATAAGTCTTTTATAATTCTTAAAAGTCTAAACATTGCATCATAATATCTATCAACCTCTTGGTAGAGTAGAAAATGAGAATTTCATATAATTGGTATAGATAGAGGAGAGAGAGAGTCATGACTTGAGATTGTGGGTAGAGGAAAGGGGTATAATGGCATTTAATTTTCTATAATTGGTTCTCATATTTGTGCCATCATATTTATGAACAATCATTAATACCATCAGGCGGTCTTAAACCTCACATAAACCCCATAAGCTTGGGTTTATACAATTTTCATGAAATTTGGAGATTATTGGTGAATGTTAAGCAATTTTAAAGGTCTATATGATGTATAAAACCATTTCACACACTCCTCCATCAGTTTTACATGTGTGAACAACCAAGCATCAAGAAGATCTTCTAAGTGAGATAAGTTATAGGGTTTGAATTTAAAGTTTTGAAGTTTATATAACTGGTTCAAGGTGTCCAAGTAATTTTTAGATATTATTCATAACACCATCATCCATACATCATATAAAATTAAATTTAATGATAATATTGATACATTTTAGGCTCCAAACCTCTCACAAGCTTGTTAACTTATTTTATTATAGGCCTCCAAAAGTAGGGTTACAACTTCATGACAAGTTTATGAATAAGGGTGTTGATGAATACAATTTTTAACACAATAAACAAGATTTATCTAAATATATTTTACATTTCAAATACAAATATAAAGATTTAGGGGTAGAAGTGATCATTAACAAGCCTTACAAAATTCTTAGAGTAATAAAATGTAGTCCTACAAGTCTACAGACCTATAAGTCTCATTTTCATGAGAAATGGGATGATTATGGATTTAAAACATTAATATAGGTTATAAGATACATAAATGAGATATATATTCCATTAGAACCCTAATGTAGTTTTAACCCACTCAAAACATCCTTTTTAAGAGCTCATCATGTAATTTACTCCAACTGCTACCTATAGGTCAGTTTTAGCCTTTGTGACAAAAGTATAGACATTGTGTTAGTTGATATATTCCTAAGGGATTATTAAAAGGTAAGAGAAGAAGATAAATCATGCCACATCACTCCATGATATTAAGGTGCTATTAATAAGAGACCTAGACTACATACCTATAGACATGCTAGGATGATAATGACATGTGAAGTCATGAAGGAGTGAATGACATGTGTGAACTAGGAATTTGACATAGAGGGGAGGTTAGTATTATTTTAGTATCATTAAATAAATGAAATTAACACACTAAAATCCTAACACCTCTATCCTAGACACCAAGGAGAGCTTAGGTAATAAAAATTAAATGAAAGCACAAAAAAACATAAAAGACATAGCTCTTTTACCTTCCTTGGGAGCTCCAGATGGCTTTTTTGAATGACTTGATCAGATTGTGCATCAAGAAGTTATTTGAAATGGAGTTTGTTTATCTCCTTCTGTGTTTGGCACCTTGGCTTGTGATGTTACTTGGCTTAATATTTGGACATGGTAACCCTACTTACATGGCATTTAGGCAGTATAACTATAAAATATCTAATATTGTTGAATATATTTGTGTATAATAAATTTGAACCAAAATAGATTAAAAACCAATAGGCATGGCCTTATATTTATAGCCTTAGTAATTAAAAATCACCCAAGGTGAGTTAAGGTGAGTTTAGGCTTGGAATGGGTTCAAACTAACCCTAGGTGAGTTATATCTATCTCCACTTGAGTTAACAGTTGTAAAGTAATTGTGATTTTTAATTGTGAGGCTTAGATTTCAAATTAGATGTTTTAGGAAATTTTTAAAGATCTTGACAACTCATAAAGGTAATGATAAAAGTCTTAGATATTTTGATTTTTTAAATTTTCATTTTTTGATATTAATTAATTACAAATGGATAATTAATTAATCTTGTTTAGTTTGTTAATTGATTTAAATTATCCTTTTATCTCTTTCAAAATTTGATTTAAGTGTGTAAGTGCCCCACTTAATAGGTCCATAGGCCAAATTGATAGTTGTTATGCCATAAGGTGATTAGGAATGAATTTGTCAGAGGTTATTATTGTAGAAGATATAATACCAAAATTAAGGATGTTTCAACATTATTATAAGATTTGACAAATGATAAAAAAGAAAATTTGGGATGTTTAGTGATTCCCAGGTTTAATTTATAATGGTTGGTAGGAATCAATGTGAAGTCTAGTTGGAAGCTAGTTGTGGCTAGTTTTAAGTTTCTATAGTTTTCCCCTATTTAGGAAGATGTTGAAGCTATAGGCACAATAATAAATTCTCAAATAATGAAACATGTTTTTAAGAAGGAAATAAGATAATGATAAAAGAATAATCTCTACACAATGTTTGGGAAGCCTATAATGATGCCCCCTCGAGGGAGTGGCTGACACATATGATTGATGGATGGTCTCTCCAAAATAATCAATAAAAAGAATGAATTTAAACCATGAGTGATACTAATCCTAATAATATAATGCTTGAATTCATTGATTTAAAAAGTATTGATTTTCCCAAAGTTAGTTATAAACAATAAAAAAGGTTGAGAAACTAATTTTCCCAAAACCAATTATAATTAATGGCACATTAATATGCCACAGTAGGGATGATGAGTCAAAATAAATATTTGCCCACATGAAGTTATAATCATTAAGATGACCTAGATCTAATAAGGAGTTTTTTTATGATGCCCCAGTAGGAAAGATTTATAAGCATAAATCCATAACATAACCTATCATACAAATTAAAGATAAGTGGGTGCAAACATAGATATGATGGTATAATGAATGAAGAAGCCACAAAAAACCAAGAATAAAAGATTCACAAAATGATGAAAGAGATGATTAGAAGAGTAAAGGTGGCTGACTTAACCTAGATACATCATGTATCGAAGCACTACCTACAAAGTCTAAATACACCTTAATATAATGTAATTTACCTAAAAATGTGAGAAAATGGAAAGAGGAATAGAAGACTAAGAATTGATCAATTTTAATAATTTGGTTGTACCTACCAATCTAGAGATGCTTATCCTTATTAATGTTGATACAACTAGAATGATCAAGTGATTGATTTGATCAAAGATGATGGGAGTATTTGCCAAGGTTACTGGGGAGAAGTTTCTATGGCTCCATTGATTTTAAGATTTCTCAATATGATTTTTACTATAACATGTGATGGTATGAACCATAATGATGTAGCCAAAATATGCATAAGGATTGAATCTTGATCCAATAAATATTTGAAAAAAATGCACCAATGATAAAAACCATGCTGACAATGTTGACATATGAATATAGATAGACTCAAGAATAATGTGCAAGGAATCACCCAATGAACAAATATAGTCTAAGTCAAGTCAAAACAACAAAATCAAAGAAATAGGCAAAAAAACAAATAAATAACTAAGCAAAAAAACACATAGAAAAATTGAAAGTAAAAGTAATGAAAAGTATCCTATCATCAACAAAGCTAATAATAATGCATAAAGGCTCAACAAAATGATAAATAAGTGGTGGAATGGAATTGAACCAACAATGGCTTTTCCCCAGTAGGGCAAACTGAGGATGACTGACTGGGTTTAAATAAGACAAATGTTTTTATATTTTTAGGATTTTGAAATGTTCTGAATGTTTTTGGAATTTTTACGTATCTTAACTCATTAGATATTGATAAGATAAAACTCAAAAAATGATGATATCATGGCTTAGGTTGCTTGAAAAATAGAGAGAGTATACATAAAAGGGGTTTTGAGTTAACCTCAACATGAATAGACCATGAGCTACATAGTACAATTAAGACCTCAAGTCTTAGTAGTTTTAACAACACCAAAGGTGGGGAGATCCAACTAGGTGACAACAAATTCACAAATTGAGCCAAATGGCAAGGAAAATGAGAACAGTAATGGCAAGATGATGCGATAATGCATGGCAAAGGTTTTATTCCTAATTTTCCCATAGGCAGTTATAATTATGAAATAATGACATAGGTATATGATACTAATTTTCCCACAGGCAATTATAATTAGTAAACAAGGTGAGATACCAATTTTCTCAAAGATAGTTATAATTAGTAGTACTAGTCAAATTAAAATGAAAGATAACTTTCTATATCCACTATCATACTATCAAATACTACTAGTTAAATATGAAATTATGACACTATTAAAACTAGATCAAAATCTCCCTATGGAAGGTGCTATAACAACCAATAGAACCAAGGTCAAAAAGGGCTATGTAGGGTAGCTAAAATCAAGCTTTGGTCAATAGTGAAGATATGGTAAAATGGCATATGATATGACATTTTTCAAGGATGTTGATGCTATGATAATTAGATATAATGGTAATAGGGTTACCCTCAAGGGATAAGGTAAATGGAAAGTTAGGAAATAATGGAAAGAAGAATGGAAAATGAAAATGGAAAGGTAAATGGAAAATGGTATGAGATAATGACAAGAGGAATGGAAAAATGAAAAGGTAAGGAAAATGTTTTTGTTGTTCTTATTGGTGTGGAGATGCTCATCTTGATCAACATATGATACAAGTAAAATAATAAATCATGTAAATTACTAGCCCACACATTTTATGAATAGTTTCTCTATCAATAATTTGATTTATATTTGGATGCCAATAATGTTATTGTGATTCTCATTGGTCCTTGATTTTATTTCCTTCAAACTTCATGACAACATGTCTTTATAGCCTCTATAAAGGAAAGTACAGCTAGGGATGGTAGAATGGGATACATATTCGATAATAGGTCTAATTTTGAAATGTAAAATTAGATGATAATGGAATGTATAATGGTTAGGCAAAAAATGAAGATTGGGATTTTTAGGCACATAATGTTTCTAATTCTAGATTTGACATAATTTTGGTTATGGCAGGGCCAAACAATTTTAAATATGCTCTTGATAAGACCACCATATTTTTATATTTTTTTGGGCTTCAGAGTATATTCCATCTAATTTTATTATAGAATGGAAGCTGTATTGATGTTATCTATGATAATGTCGTCATCAAGCAATGAATAACTATCATACTTAGTTATTGGCACCTTGATGAGGTTTTCACCAATGAAGTTGTATTGAGTTTCCCATAGAACCTTTGATAAGGTTTCACTAAGGAATGTTAACTTGTGACTTTGATTGTCTTTTAGGACCTCAAATAAGGTTGTAGTAGAAGATGTTGAGTTTGGACTTTGATTGTTCCCTAACACCTTCAAAAAGGTTTCACTAAGAGATTATTCTTCTTCTCCATGGATGTGCTCTTAGTTCCCCTAATATTTTTCAACTGATATGTCACCATGAATGTATTTTAATAAGGTATGATTCTATCGATCCCTATAGATACTTATGAGAGGTTAAATGTCAATATAATGGTTATATTGGGTGTTGATGATGGCATGTGGAATGGTAATGGAATGGAAAGAGGAAGCATAATACTTGTAAAAGATATTAGAACTTATGTCAAATCTAAATTAATCATCCTAAAAAATTGTAGAAGGATAAAAAATTATTTAAATTGATCTGCAAGGCATGCTTAACTAATATTTTAATAACCATGAATGTATTTGGATTTTTAAGTTAAATCTAACCCAATGGACTTTAAGTATGATGTTGAGACTGACATTGATTCTTATCCTGATGCTAAATATAATTTAAGTTCAATAATATAACCCAAATTCAATGTTGATTCTTCATATCATGTGGATGTTTCTAGAATGATGTATTATTGAATGTTTGGTATTGGATAAGTAACAACTAGTGATGGCATTATGGGCTCTCTAAAGACTAGTTTGTTAAAGTTAGACTCCTCAAGAAGGGAAAAATATCTAGAGATAACTCCATAGAGACTAGCTTCTCAAAGTGAAGCTCTTTAAAATAGGTTAATGGTTAAGATACTAATTTTCCCAAAGGTGGTTATAATAATTAAGAAGTGACTTAACAAAGACTAGTTTGTCATAATGAGACTCCTCAATAATAGGGATAGTATAAAAAGGTGATTCATCATAGGTTGATTCATCACAAATGGGTGATTAAAAAAAATGCCATGGGTTAGTTAGTTATTTTGGCCTTAGTTTACAAGTAGCTATAAAATACAAATTTCAAACACATATTGGTCTTAGAATTAATGGCTCTATTGGATAGGTACTGATTAGATCAGTTATGGGTTGATGATCGATATTAGTTTTATAAAGTGGGGGATATGGTTAGAAATGGATTGATTGGTTTTCAACCTATGATAATAACTCTAACTCATCAAGTTGTGATTTCAAAATTTTTTTGGGATAATGAGCTACCATACTTGGAAGGGTATTGAATGGTAATGGTAGGGCATTATGATCTTGGTTACTTTCACAAGCCAAAGGTTGTGGTCTTAGAATGGTAATGGTAGGGAATTGAAAATAGTTTTTACTCTCACAAGTTAAAGGTTATGGTCATGGAATGGTGAAGTAATTTAAAAATCTCAGTTGTTTTCGTGAGTCAAAGGATGTAGTCCTAGAATGTAATGGTAGGGAATTGTGAAGCTTGGTTATTATTGTGAACCAAAGGATGAGTTCCTGAAATGGTAATGGTAGGGAATTTATAAGATTGGTCACTCACACAAACCAAAGGATGAGGGATTGAAATGATATGGTAGGCCATTGAGGAGATTGGTTATTTTCATAAGCCAAAGGATGAGGTATTATAATGGTAATCCTTAGACATTTTGGAGTGTGGTTTCTCACATAATATGAAAGGGGTTTAATTGTATAGGTGTGGGATCAAGTTCTATTAGGAATGAAAGGGAAAACTTGATACATTATTCATCTCAAAAAAGGTATCACCACATATTTCTCTTGAGGATCGTGGCTTTCTTATCCATATTGAGTATTTTAAGGAGGATATGGATCCATCTCATAAACCATCTCTTCACCATAGGGGTCTTGATAAAAATTAGTTTGTGTGACCATAATATCATAACTTGGATTGTAAATGGATCAATTATGAGTGAAATGAAACATATACACATTAATTATGAATCTTTCAAAAAAGTCCTAGAGTTATGCAAACTCTTAAAAATAAGGTTGAAAGGACAAATGGTCCAAACAAAGTCTAAATTGGTCTATGGGAGCTATATCTCCAAAATAGTCTAGTGATAAACCTTGGTAAAAATAGCCTAACATCAAATTTCTAACATCAAATGTATTAAAAAAAAGGGTAAAGTGGATGAATGGAAACCAAAATGCCAAACTTAGGTGCAAAGTGTTTCAAATAAGTCTGAGCTAAAGAAAACAAAAGTTACTATATTTTTTAGAGAAGGGACAAAATCTAGACTCAAACCAAGCATGTGTTAGGTCTTTTGGAATAGGAAAAAAAGATATAATTTAAATAAAACAAGGTAAGAGATTTAATCTAACAAGTTTAAAATGCTGTGAATAAACTAGGCATTCATATTTAAACATGAAATTGGTCAATTGGTATAAGGAATGAAACTCTAGGCATATGAAGATAGGCTACTTCTCCAAATATAATCACACACAATATTTTTCAAATTTCATAAATAATTAACCTAAGTTTCACACCCCGAAAGAGAAATATTGATGTCTATGACAAAATTAGACAAGGCATAGGAATAAATATATCAATGTTTGGATTTGAACTTGGTAAGGTTAATTAAAAGATTAATTTAGAAAACTAGGCCTTTTAAAAACAAAAAAACAAGCTAAGAAAGAATGAATGCCATATAAACACTAGGTATATATCTAAAAGGCACACACAGATTTGGTTTTAAAAATATAATTTGGAAACAAGGAAAATAAGTATTTAAAATTATTTTGAGTAGTGTAATGATGTTAATATTCTCTAAAGATATGATAAATGGTTTGTTTAAAGACTTAAATGCACAATATTTTAAATTAATTGGGCAACATAATGACACCCTTTTCAATCAAGTGATACACATACAAAAAGGTTGATAAAAATACTAAGGCACATGTATAATGTCAAATGAGTAGTATAAAAACTCCTCAAACAAAGGAGTGATGTATAAATAAGACTCATTTTGGTGTGGTAATATAAAAAATATTTTAGATACAAAACCATGTAAGAAAGGATAAAAATGACATAAACACCTAAGTGTTATGTCCTAAATCCTAAAACTAACAAGGTTCAATAATGCTATTGAATTCCATCAATATACTGAATATTGAGAGGATTTTAATTGTTAATCCAAAAATGTAAAATAAAATGAAAAGTAGGGTTTTTATAACCCCTCTTCTCTCAAGATTTTTTACTATGACATGGGACTTTAGGCTATTCGCCATGTATCAATAATATGTCTGTGGTGAGTGAGGTTGTTATAAACTATTAATATTCATTCATTTTTATATGGTAGAAAGTATGGATAACACAATAGATGATCACATATATTGGATCCACATCAACTAACTTATGATGAAAAGGTCTTGTCCTTTTCACAACCACTACATCCATCAATTTCTTAGTGTAGTGCAATGTTTGAATTGATCATAAATTGTGAGGGCAAGAATAATTAACAGTAGTAGTTTAACTAATCAAACTACCATCCTAGTGATTCAATAGCTAAATTTATGTACCCTACATGGAGTGGGGTTAAATTAATGTTGAGAAATGAATTCTTGGGTCAATTCTTCCATAGAGAACCCATGAGGAGATGATGAACTCCCACTCACTATCTAAATTATATTAAAATAAAGACAACTAAAAAGAATTTATGGTCATTTTGGGGTCACCCAAACCATATGTATTTGGGGAAGGCCTTAGAAAATTTATTTTAATACTTTTAGACTAAGGTTATAATGAAAAATAATGAGTGCTTTTGGTCATTCAAGTTCCCTAAATAGCCCATACACATATCACTCCATATTCTAGAAACAAACAACTTTCAACAAATAAGCATAAAATGAACAACTCTTAGGTGTATGCAAATAAAGGTGAAAGTTAATTTTAGTATACTAAAATAAATTATGATGTCAAATTAAAACCCCTTGGCATTAGTTATTTGAAAATTTTGTAAAAAAAATTCAAAAAAAACTAAGGCATGAAAAGAACTAAATTCATTTTAAGCACCAAAGACAAAGTGTGCAAGATTTGATAATTTTCAAACTTGGATTTTTCCACCTTATGACCTAAGATGTTTTAGAGGTTTTTAATACTTATAATCCCAAAATCAAGTGAGAAAATAATATTTTGAAATGAACTCTCAATTTTTTTTGGTTTTTGTCTCGAGAGAGATAGATGTTGATCCATGCAAGGATCGATGTTAGTTCATAGAGATTGACGTCAATCAAACCACATAAGGACCAATGTTGATCCATAAAGATCAACATTGATTAATCCATAGATATTGACATCAATCGATAATATCAATGAATTGACATTGGTCTCTATCAAAATTTAAATAAAATGGTGTCGATTACCTGTGAGTTGCTAAAACATTAAAACATAAAAAATGAAGTTAAAACTTGAATTTTGAATATTTTAAAGTATCCATTAGAAAAAATACAAGTATAATATCATCCTCCTTCATTATATGGGATAATTGAGAGTCCTAGTAGGTGTGTCAACATGTGACCTAGGAATTTGAGATAGAAGGGAGGCTAGTTTTGTGTTAGTCTCATAAAACCAATGAAATAAACATACTAAAGTCCTAACACCTCTCTATTAGACACTAGGGAGAGATTAGGTAACAAAAAATAAATGAAATCAAAATAATAATATAAAATACACAACTCTTTTACCTTCCTTGGAGCTTCAAAAGGTTTTATTAAATGGCTTACTTAGCTTATGCATCAAGAAGTCTTCATCAATGGAGGTTTATTGTCTCCTCTCATTAGCATGTTGGATTTTATGTCTCTTGGATTATATTTGGGTATGGTAACCTTTATTTCATGGAGTTTAGGCATTATAACTCTATAATATCCAAACTTGTTGAAGATATTTGTGCATAATAACTTTCCACCAAAAATATCTTAAAAACTAATAAGAATGGCCTTGTATTTATAGCTTAGGAATTAACTCTCACCCAATATGAGTCAAGGTTGACTTAAGATTGGAATGGGTTCAAACTAACCTAAGGTGAGTTAAATCTAATTCTAGTTGAGTTAATATTTGTCAAGTAATTATGATTTGCAATTACTAGGCATGTCTTTCAAATTAGGTATTTTAGGATATTTTCAAAGAGCTTGACAACTCATAAAGGTAATGATGAAAGGATTTGATATTTTTATTTTAACTATTTCCATTTTGAGATATTAATTAATTATAAATGGATAATTTAACTAGGAATTTAATATTATTTAGTTTGTTAATTTATTTAGATTAGACTTTTATCTCTTTCAAGATTTGATTTAAGTGTGTAAGTGCCCCACTTAATAGGTCCATGTGCCATTACTATAGAAAATTAGGTGAAAAAACATCATGTGGCATCCATATGGTCACATTTCTATGGTATTATTAACCTAAGAAATAGTGGCACCAACATTAGCATGGGCATAAATTATAGGCCACTATACCTAGTAGATAGAGCCATATCTATTGGTGCATATACTAGGATAGATGGGACTCCCTCACACAATAATGTATATAGTAGTGCCCAAATTTTGGGACAAACATGTGAGATAAACAAGGAGGAGAGGAGGATTGGATCCACTAGTTACTAGGCCAACAATCAGACCATGGTGTGAGAGATCATGGATTGGTTGAGCATGACAGGTAGTAGATAAAATGGAGATGAATGTGGATGTAAGAGTTACATAGGTACCACCACCAACACCATAACAATAGGATCAGTGACTAATTTAGTTACACCATTGATGGAGACATCAATAGTGGGAGAGAGCAGAGATAGTTGTCATCCCGAATGACCTATCAGGTAGGCTAGGATAGAGTTTGGTGATAGAGAGACCACTTAGGTGTAGTTTGAGATGGGAATGAGTGGTGACCATAGGATTTAAATTTGGGTGGTAACCTATAAATTAGGTAATCATATGATGAATTAATGGAGAGACCATGCTTGGTGATTGCATTGATGGGGAGATGGTAATAAGTGATACTCAAATAGGTAAAAAATAAATGGTTTAAAATTTGATTGTTTTATTTGAGATAGATTATAGATAAATAGATTTTTTAGATATGTTTTTGATATAATATATATCTATTTTGAATTTTTCATATATTGTAGAAGAGGAGACCAAATGGGGATCTTGGGTGATGGGAACACTCTATGATATCTTTAACAAGGCTCTGGTGTCATATGACCTGGCAACACTAGAGGATCTTATGATAGTGTCTACCCAGGGATTTGGTTCAAACTAGTAGGAGAGGTTATGAGGTGAGTATGGGTGTGTAGGGAGGGGACATAAATACAAATAGGGGTGAGATTTGGAAAGGCATAGGCATGAATAGCCTTGGATTAGGAGAGAGTCATGCATATGTATACCATGACCCATCTAGTGTAGGTACATGCATAGTCAGCATAGGTACAGGCCTAAGTGACTAACTTACATGGACATGTGAAAGGTATAAGGTATTGAATCACCTATTTACAACATGCTATTCATAGGGGAAAATCTAAGGCATCTATGGGAAACATGGCTAGGCCATGAGATAGACAGTATAGAGCCCAACCATAGAGTTGAAATGATATTTTTGGACTTTATATCAAAAACACAATATATATATATATATATAATTTTGGTAGTTGGATGTTGATATTATATGTTGTATGGTGGTTGTGTTTGTGGATGATTTTACATATTTATTTATAGCACATGTATTTGGATATGGTTGTATATGTTATAGGAAATATATGAGTTGTGGTTTATTTTCTATCATTATGTAGGACACATGCATGATTAAGAATAAATAGGAAAAAATGATTTTGGATAAGTATAATTAGTAAAAAATAAATGTATTACACACTATTTCATGTTGGGAAATTTTTAATGACACGTAAATTACTTAAGTATAAGAAACTAAATAATGGTGAACAAGATGATACAAATTATTGTTTTTAAACCATGAGAAAGATTGGCACTAAATTAAAATAAGTAAAATCACACTAAATCACATTAGGAAGTGTTGGGAGATATAAACCCGAAGCACACAATTGATTACCAAACCAAACAACTTAATATGCGGAAATTAATCAGATTCACCAAGTAACTAGAATTCAGAATAACACATGATATGAGAGACAATACACAAATTGTATTAACACTTTATACAGAAAAGAATACAATAAAGAAGATGCCACTTCTTCTCCACCACCTTACAGAGATTTCCCACACCTCAAGTGAACAGTAATTCTTCTCCCCAAAGCTCTCCCTCTCAAGTCCCAACACCCAACTCAAATACAGAGTTGGTGTTCACCTCCCATGCTCCACGCACACCACAAGTGCTCCACACACTCAAACAAGTACTCCACATACTTCAAGTAGATCTCCTATGAACCTGTAATAACCTAAAATTCAATAGACCATACTTATGGAAGGAACTCCCTTGCCTTCCTCTCTGCTCTATCCGAGTACACACCTGTACTCCAAGTAGATCCTGCCTGATACTGCTCCCTGTTGTGTTGCTGTCTATATGATCCTGCACACCTGCAAATCAAACACGGTTCTGCTCCCCTGTGAACCTTGACCTTGCACACACATACACCTACAAATCAATGATCTTACTTACCATGTAGATCACTCTACACCTTGAAGAACCCTTGTCCTTGCCTCACCAAGTCCTTATGATTCTCCAACCAGTACCAAGCTTGGCACTGATAGGGAACTAGGAGGAACACCCTTACTCACTTCACACACAGAAGGAGCAAACTTTGCTCAACTCAAACTAGAACCCTTTTCCAATACAACCATGAGTATATTATATAGATCTCATCCAAACAATAATTAGACATCTAATTACAATAATTAGATCCACAGCTCTCAGTCTAAAAATAGATCTAAACATGCAAACACTTGGTTCGTTAGCTAACTACCCGTAATTAGCTCGCATTCGAACCACACAGGTGATCGACGTCGGTCCCTGTCTGCCTGGGGGTCACCGACGCCAGCCGATCCATGACCGACGTCGGTTGCTTCCTTGTCTAATACTACCGAAGTCAGTTGGCCAGACCAAACACCAGTCTCCGTGACACTTCTGCAACTCTCCTACAACCTCCTCCATGTCTGCATCAGTGAAGCTTTTAGCTCCACAACCTAACAATCTCCCACTTGGAGATAAACAGCTGCATTGTACCTGTACCTGTACTCCATCTAATCTATTTCCTGGTTTGTATCCCTCTTCAAGATCAATCCTGAAGACAACCCACCACACAACCTGTGATGTACCTCCTGTCATCCGAGTACCCTACCACATCCGAACCTACAAATACATGTAGAGAAGTCCTGACCCTACATGTATACCTGCTGTTGGTCTCTCTCAAGTACCTGAAATCCACTTCCCTGAATTGGCTCCTAACTCTCTAACAGCTCCCACTGCATGGGAATACTCAGGTCTATACCAGACCTCATGTGATTTTGGACACTATACCTGTCTAGCCCTTAGTGTGCTCTGGCTCTGCATCCTGAACCTTGCCAACACTTGATTCACATCAGCTCCCACTCGAGACAAAATCAACCTGTGATCTCCATGTCTCCCATGTCAAAGAATTTTGCTGCTCCAAACTCCTCCTGACATGCCACTGAACTAATCTTACCCTTAGCTCAGCAAAACCCTGTATGTACAATCCTGATAGCAAAACATACCATCCACATACAGCAACAGAATGATGTCATGACTCATCATCCTCCTGGTAAGTCAAACCACAGTAGTTACCTGACACTGACTAAAGCCATGCTTCATCCTCCACCTGTCAAAACCTGTACCACTGTCCTACAGCTCCTCAAGACCATATACCTGATCTTCCGTCTCACGTAATCTGTTTTCTCTATTCTTCTACTAAGGTATCCATTTGTCTCTGTGCTTTCATACCAGCTGGCAACCCTACCAAAAACACCTATAAGGTATTGAATCACTTATTTACAACATAATATTCATATGGGGTTTGGACTCCTTGACAGCTTGTTGTCTAAGGAATCCTAGGAACCATCGGCTCAGGCCATGAGATAGACAGGATAGAGCCCAACCATAGAGTTGAGATGATATTTTTGGACTTTATATCAAAAACACGACATCGGTACCTGTGTTTGCCTGTGAGTGATGACTTTTTACCCGCGAGCTTCTTTGAATCAAAACCCATGTCCAAACTGCCCTGCTCAAAAGTATCTAGCCACATCCACTGGGTTCTGTCTGCCATCTCCTCCATATATAATATATATATGCATCTCCTTCCTATATACCAAGCCTATGAAGCCACATCTCTGCAAAAGAAGAAGAATCAGTAATATAAACAAGTAGATAAAGGGTACCTATTTTCTTGATCATTTTGGTAGTTGGATGCCCTGCATGATATTATATGTTTGTATGGTGGTTGTGTTTGTGGATGATTTTACATATTTCTTTATAGCACATGTTTTCAACTCTTATTTTAGCTTACTTTCATCTGCCATTGCTCTACTCCCACTCAATCAGAAACCCCTGAGAGTGCCCTGTAACTAAACACAAACCCTGCTTCCTGCAACCTTAGCTCTGATACCACTTGTTGGTGGAAATATATGAGTTGTGGTTTATTTTCTAGCATTATGTAGGACACATGCATGATTAACAATAAATAGGAGTAATTCTTCTCCCCAAATCTCTCCCTCTCAGGTCCCAACACCCAACTCAAATACAGAGTTGTGTTCATAAGTGCTCCACACACTCAAACAAGTACTCCACGTACTTCAAGTAGATCTCCCATGAACCTGCAACAACCTACAATTCAATAGACCATACTTATGGAAGGAACTCCCTTGCCTTCCTCTCTGCTCTATCCGAGTACACACCTGTACTCCAAGTAGATCCTTCCTGATACTGCTCCCTGTTGTGTTGGGAAATTTTTAATGACACATAAATTACTTAAGTATAAGAAACTAAATAATGGTAAACAAGATGATACAAATTATTGTTTTTAAATCCAAACAATAATTGACATCTAATTACAATAATTAGATCCACAGCTCTCAGTCTAAAAATAGATCTAAACATGCAAACACTTGGTTCGTTAGCTAACTACCCGTAATTAGCTCGCATAAGTAAAATCACACTAAATCACATTAGGAAGTATGAAAGTAATGTAATAAAATAGAAGGCACGTAAAAGAGCAGGTGATATAAAAATAAAACATTTAAGTCAATCAATCATATTATAAATTACTCTTAAATTAATCACACTAATTCAAGTTAGGAAGTATGAAAAATTCAAGAAATGGATGGATTCTTACATGAAAGTGGAAAATAAGAAGATAAAAATGAAAGAGTAATTAATTAAGCATAAAAAATACTAAGTCAAGATGGGAATCAAGTCAATGATGTGTAACTTCATAATCAATCACATCTTATCTCATATTTGACCAATATAATTTTTGTTGTGACTTGAATTATTGGAAATTCTTGTGAGGAAGGCAAAGTCCTATCCATGGTATTACACTAAAAATCATAAAGGGAACACCACTAAGATGGAATAAATGTGAAAATTTGGTACAAAGGTATGTTGGTAATAAGAAGGTGAAATTATGGTAATTTGTGAGAAAGGCCAGGTCTTATCCATGGTCTTACAACACAACTCACAAATGGAATCCTTAAGGGAGTGATCAATGAACAAAATAATATTGTTCAAGGGGAAATATTAGGATTTAAGGGAGTGAAAAAGGTAATGTAAAATTTATAATGTAGGTGTCTTATGAGAATACCTTAGGAGATATGAGGCATACTAAGGACATGAGAAGACACTAAGTAACTAGTGACCATAAATGTACAAAAGAAACCTATCTACTATAGACACAAATATATGTAAGCAAATAATAATGCTAGTAAGATCAAATAATGAATGTATATTGGTACAATAAAATTAAAAATGCACCTACCTTCCCACAATGTGTTCCCCATTCTTTAGGACCTTTTATAGAGCTGTCAGTCTACTATGAAGATTGGGTACTTGCATGAGAAATTAGGTAGCACTAAAAGATATTTTTATTCTCATTTTATAATCTAATGACATAACATACCCTAATTAACCTCATCTCTATCATGATTCCAACTATGAAGTTTGATATTCAACTAGAAGAAGGAGATGTTCTTTGAATCACGTCTTTTAGTGTGATTTGACTTTTAAGAATTTTGAATGTTTTGCCTTTTGGATCATTGCTTTTTGTTAAATGATTTGGATTTTAAAACTTTTAAGGTTTTTTTAAGATTCCTTCTTCACATGGACTAGGAATTACCAATCATGAGAGATAGAGTGATACACAAGAATGAGTTATAGGCTTAAGCTAAAGAAAGCTTAATGACCAAAGACCAGACTGACCAAAACACTTAGGCATAACAATGAACCAACATGTTATCTCAAGTATCAACCATGAATATTCTTAGTTTTTGAAAAGGGAATAAAATAAATCCAAAGTGGATTAATGAGATTAATGGTAAATAAGGAAAGACTAAAGGGAAACAAGGTTTGTATAACCAAGTCATAATTCTAGTTATGAATCTATTTAGAGATAAGAAAGCAAACAATCATGAAAAGAGAATAAGGAAGTTTTTAAGAAAAAAACTCAAGAAGAAAAATAAAGCAATAATAAAGAAGAAAATCAAACATAAACAACATTTATAATCAATATAGAGTGGAAAATTAAAGTCACCAAGTAAGATAAATAAGAATTTGACACTATCAAATTATATAACAAAATAGATAAAATTAAGATTAGAGTACACATCCAATACAAAATGAAAATGAAAGAATATCATGCATTTTCTCATAAGTACTAATATATTTTCCCACACACATTATATAGAACATCTGATATGTGTCTATGAAGTTGGATTTGAACTATAGCTAGTGTCTCATCTATATTCAATAAAAACTAGGAAAATACTTCATGTCTAATCTCCTCAATAGAAAAGGTAAGAATTTTTGATGGATCATGCTGAGGAGGGATATAAGGAAATGAATGCTCAAAATAATTCATGGGAATGTATTATACAATAAATGAAGGGATCATTGATAGGGAAGGATCCACAGGTGAGGGACTCATAGGTGGAGAAAGATCCATAGGTGAGGGACGGTCCATGGGTGAAGGATTCATAGGTGGAGGAATAGGAGATGAATAAGTGAACATAAGAGGGGATGGAACCATAATATGTTGAACCATGGGAGTATGGGAGAAAAAGAGGGAGCCTTATTATAGGAATAACATGTGAGAGGAATGGTAGAAGGTGTGGGAATATTTAAAATATGATATTAAGGTACTACTAAAGGATGTGGTAATAATCCATGTGATGGATGCCACATTGGTACCAAATACAATACACCTATACATACTTATGAATATACTCAGGAAGTACCTTCAAGGGAGGTATGGCCTTGTTTGAGGACTAAGGGGTAGAAGGATGCAAAGTTTCAATATATTATTATAGCTTATAATAATTCATGGATGAATGAATATCTATGTTTTGGAAGCAAAAGATATGCCTGTGAGTAGGCTTGGTATAGTTACTCATAAGAGGATGTTTAAAAAAATTATAAGGATCTTGGGAAGGCTTATTGACTCATTTGGTGGGTAATGGATCCATGTGTGGTAAAAGAAGCAAACCATCACCAATAAAAGGTGGTGGTGAAGGGACTTGACTAGGCTTGATGCAAGGAATGATAGGATTAGAAGTAGGAATATACTTAGATAAAGAGAGAGAGTAGGAATAGGATCTAAAGTGGGATCTACTAAGGGAGGGGTAGGGTCTATAAAAGGCTGAAGGAGAGTTGCATGCATCTCATAGATAAGAAGGCTATAGGGGTCATCGTACCTATTAAAGTAATAAGGCCCAATCATTACATGATCCATAAACATAATATTATGATTTTATTCAAAAACTAGAGGTGTTTACACCATATCTACACTATAATAAATAGGAAAAATGCTACAATTAGGAACTATATACAATGGAATATGGGAATATCATTGATAGACTAAAGTAAAGAGGAATGATAATGTATAATATTGGCATCATGGGCTTGAACAAGATCACCTAAGAATGGATCATCTAAGGTATAACCATCATCATAATTAGGTGTATGAATATAAATGACATAAATAGGGATGACATTATCATCTGATAAGGTGTGATGAATGGAATGCTGAATCTTAGTTAAGACAATGGGGATGTCATCACAAGGTGGTTTTTGAGAATGAGGACACAGAGAAGTAAGAAGCTAAGATATGAGATGAGGTGAGAGATCATAATTTTTAATATTGAGATTGATCTTGTTAGGATCATCATCATCAGAATCTAAGAGGTTAGGGGGAAAATTCCCAATGATTTTAGGATGACCATTATAACCTCAAGTGGAATTGATGAGAAAGTTGAATCATTGAGACTCAAAAAATGGAACACTAGGCAAAGGTTCAAGAGTAGTAATCTTGTAGACAACATGGTATTAGAATTGTTCAAAATTCCAAGGGTTAATGTCACCTTGAATCCTATAGATAGATCTATTATGAGGGAATTTAATGCATTGGTAGGCATAAGAAGCAATCACTCTCATATAGTGAGTCCATGGTATACTAAACAAGATGTTGTAAGACAGAGGAAAGTTAAATATCATCACCTTAATGTGAATGGTAATAGGTGGGATGGTAATAAGAAGCCACACACAACCTAAAGGAGGCATTTTATATTAATCATAGCCTTGACATGTGTTTCTAGTGGATTTGAGATTACATTCAAAATATCTAAGTGTTTTGATGAAATCAAGAGAAGAAATACAGGTGTTAGAACCCTCATCAATCAAGGCATGATTTGATTGTATATCACCAATTTGGACACTAATGAATAGAGGAAGATTATTCACATAAAGTAGAATCTCATTTGGAATCATAAAAGTGATGGAAAGATAAGTGTCTATTGTTTTGTCCACATGTATAGACATCTCTTCACATTATTTGAATATTCTATCTTTAGATCTAGACAAGGTTTCTTCACATCCCACTAAGGGAGTATGAGGGATGTTCATTTCAAACAAAATATGCATAAGATGGTTTTGATGATGAAAAGAAGTCCTCATAATCTCAAGGAATTGAGTTTGGGATGGGAGATTAGTGAGTTATATTATGAGATCCCATTCATCATAACCCATAAGAAGATTGTTAGAGATAGGTGATAATGTTTAAGGAGGTCCTCAAAAGGAGGATTTGAAGTACATTGGAATGTATGTTGATAAGAGGGAAAATTTTTAGGGATAAGACAAGTTTGTATATTATGTTGAGAAGATGAGGAAATTGATGAAGTTTGGTTTTAAGAAGTGTTGATAGAATCTTTAGTGTCATTGGTGTTAGGTAAAGAAGGTGGAGGGATGGTAGAAATATAATGGGAAGTGTTATCCAAAGGAATATTTGGAATTGGCTCATCAAAATATATAAGGTCATCTTGGATAACATGAAATGTGATAGATAATAGAGGTGTGTAGATAGGTTGAGGATCAATGGAAGAAACCACCCTTCACATCTTAGTCATATTAACCACATTCTCTTATGAATTTGGATCAATAAGACTATATACATTATTGGTGGAAAGGGTGGCCTTGTCTTGGTTATCTTTGTGATTGGAAGAAGATCTTTATAAATGGCCAAATGAGTATTAGCTTGATTCAAAGCTTGAGATTTAGTATTAATTTCATGGTATTTTAAAGAAATGGCATAGGATTATTAGTGTTTCAAAATGATCGAATCATAATCAAAATTGGGATCGAGAAGAAAATACATAGCTAAATTATGAAACTTCCTCTAGGTCTCATTAGAATTACCCCAACTAGTATGAAACCAACAAAATTTATCAGGATCATACCAAGAATTCATAAGATGAGTGGGATCAAGTTTTCATGAAAGAGGCCTTAGTAGACATTTTAGTAATTTGGCTAAGGATTAATCTTTGTGAACATTAATTTTATTATGTGAATATAAATGAGGATTGGTGAATTATTGAGCAAGGGGAGTTGGTTCCAAAGATGGGTTAGAAACAACAACTTGAATAGTGTGAATGGTATCATAAGAGTCTATGACACCATCATTGGTAGAATGAAGATTATTATTTTTAAGTAATATATGAGTACCCATAGAAGTTTGGAGTAGCTCAAATTGATGCATAAATAAATATTTATGTTTTGCTTAGTCAATGACCTCCTCCAAGGTACATGGAGAGAGAGTGAGGACTTGATATTGTAACTTAGGAAAAAGAGAAGTGGAAAAGAGATGGAAAAGGTTATCATCAGCCATGGTATGTTCACATTTATTGGAAAATGTTTACCACCTTTTAAAAAAATATTGGGCAATTTCATTTTTAAGTTGCTTATAATAGATAAAATGTGCCAAGGTATTCTAAAGAAGATCACTAGTTTGGAATTCTTGGACTAGAGCATTTACTAAATCTTCAAAACTATTAATAGAATGAGTTTTAAGTTAGTTTTACCAATCTAAAGCACCATCCATGAGTGTTTTGGATAATAGCTTGGTTGTGGTAAAAGTATTTAATTTGACCCAATATTTTTATATATTTAAAACTATTTTTAGATGAAGAGTAGGATCAATTGACCCATTGTAAAAAATGGTAGGGGTGATACCTCTTATATTGATTTTAGTAATTTGAGATGTAAGAGGCTAATTCTGAAGATTCTTAATTTTATTGTTGAAAAGAGGAGGTTAAGGGATATGATTACGATGGGCATCCTAAAGAGGAGGTGGGGGAACATTTTAATTAGGTGTGCCACATGGCATTTGTTAAGGGTGGGTTTGAAGATGAATAAGGTGGTGTTGCATTCATTGAATTTGATTTGTATTATGAATTTGAAAAGTATTAATTTGATTGAACATTTATAATAGAAGTTTATGGGTTTGATTGGCATTGTTGTCATTATTTAAAGCATTAAAATTAGAAGTAGTGGCTTGGGTATCATTATTGGGGTTGGTAGGATCTTGAGAAGAGTTGTTAGAATGTGAGGCACTAGTGGAAAAACTTACTTGTGTAGAAAAAGATGGACTATTGAAGGGATGAGTAGAGGAAGCAATAGAAGCATGATTTCTTGGGTAGTAAATAATGAACTAATGGAAGAGTTGAGAATTTTGGGTCTTGGAAGAGGCCCACTAGATGTAGAACCTTCTATGTTATTGGAGATACTAGGCATGGAGGTAGAAAAACTTAAAGAAGAAGTCCTAGTATGAGAAGGGGTAAAAATAGAGGGAAGAGGCTAAGAATCAAAGAAACTAGTAGCCCTGAATCCATGTGAGGATTTGGGGGAAGGTGAATTAGGCTCTTCAACTGGGCCACTAATCATGAAATGGTAAATGGTATAAGGATCATTTCCTCAATGTTAAGGAAACTTATAGATAAAGAAGAGAATTTCATGGGTATACTCTAATTCAAGTTGATCTTCAAGTGAGAAGAGAGGATTATGCAATGAATAGGAGTAAAGAGGGGTACCATAATTCATTATGTGAGTGGATATGTAAACATTACTCTCATCTAGGAGAGGATCCCTAAGATGCTTATGGGAGACCTTATGAGGGTTAGTAAGACTCATCATATCCATTGAATTCAACTTAGTGTTGTCTTTAAACATGAAGTTTATGATTAAGGAGAAGGAATACATAACAAAAAAGTGATGCAAAAAAAAAATGATTGAGCACATATGAGTATAAAGTTGATTGGGTTGACCTAGTACAAAAAATAGGGTCTTGAAAATGAGAAAATAAGGATATAGGGTCAACTGGGTAAACCTAGTTTTGTAACTTAGACCAAAAAAGGTAGAAAAAGATATAGAGTCAATAAGATCAACCTAGTTCTATATCCAGAGGGGTAAAAAACAATACCATGTCACTAGGGTGGACCTAATACTACATGTAGGGAAAATGGATAGTTTGTAAGAGACTGTGTTGAGTAGAATGACTGTGTACTGAAATAAGAAAAAAAATATAAGTACTTTAAAATCAAGGAATGAAAAGAAACACACAATCAATTGGGTTAATGAGGAGGATCCAATTGAGGCACACAACATAAAACCTTGTACCAATGTTAGCCAATGCAATTTTTTGCATTACAACATACAATTGAGCAAAGAGCAAGCAATCAACTTGGAAATTAAATGCTAACTAAGTGCTCATCATAAATTTTATTAGATTATTAGAGTCTTATTTGAAGATGTGATAAAAATTTGGTTGTAAACAAGGAACTAAGAAATAATCTATGGATGGTTTTAGGACATTTAGGCTAAAAGGGGTCTATTTTGGCAATGGTACTAGCTTGGTATTAGGGCCTACCCCCTCACTTCATACATCATAACAATAAGGGTGTTAGTTTCGTTGATAATAAATACCATTAACCATGTGTTTATACTTGGCCAAAAAACCAAGTCAGCTTCCTCCTTGGTGATGAAATCTAAGTGATAGGCCTTGGGTAGATAATTATTTAAGTGGGTTTTTAAGATTATGTGATTTGGTAATGTGTGCATAAAAGAGAAACATAGTGAAAATAAATGGTATATTAAAAAACCACCTAATTAAATTATGTGATCTATTATAAGCATGTAAGTAACTTAAAATGAAAGTGTGAGATAATTACTAGCAGATAAGTGTTAATTCCAACTTTGAAATAAAGTAAAGTGTCAGTCTAAATGATAATGTATGTAGAGATTATATAATAGAGTTGAAAGTGTCACTATTATAATACTAAAGAAAGGGTCTAGAAAGAACTACGTTGATAGTGTTGACCTAGTTTTCTAAACAAAAGACAAAATATAGAGCTAGGTCAATAGGGTCGACCTAGTTTGCTATATAGGGGTAGTTTTAAAGACTACAAACTATGAAAAATAGAACTATAATGAATAACATTAATGATAGAGAAAGAGAGAAAGTAACCTTGGTGGGTTGAAATATGTAGAGGAAATTGAGATTATTGTTGGATTACCTTGATTTATACTTGCAAATTCTACCGATCGAGTCTACCTAGTTCTCTAGTTCCCTATTTGATAAAACCTATAAAGGATACTATGTTGACCTAGTATGTTTTTTATAAGTTTGGAAGTGTAATGTGTTGATAGGTTTAACCTAATAGCCTATTATAAAGGTCTAAAGTCAACCCAATATACTGTACCTAATGAAAAACCTATAAAAACAAAATAGATTCATATTGATGTAAATGTGTGTTAAACCTACTTATAGAAGCTAGAACTATACCAACACTATCAACCTAGAATCAAAAATATAGAGAAGAATGATAAAATAATGAAAAATGTGAGATAAAACTTGTAAAGGTTAGATTCACATCAGGTTCAATAGAATGTATGCAATCATAAATGTAACATGTCTATAAATCAATCCTAACTCAAAGAAGATAAATCATGCCATGCACTTCTAATTGGGAATACATTAGATAATCAAGAACATGACAAATATGGGGATCCACTAGACCCAATTATAGGATCTCTTATCACAATAAAATATACTAGGGAGGGTTCCAAATCCTCTAATCAATCACAATCATACAATAACCCTAGTTAAGTCTAATGGTTTATATTCACTAAACTAATAAAAAGTAAATTAAAGTCTAATCTAGTTCTCACCAAAACTTGTGGCATAAAGTGGGGGTAAGAAAAAATAAAAGTAAACATGCTTAGAAGACATATATTCACATTAATATATACATATATACATATATATATATATGTATATATATATGTATATATATGTATATATATGTATATATATATATATATGTATGTATGTATGTATATATATATATATATATATGTATGTATGTATATATATACATACATACATACATACATACATATATATACACACACACACACACACACACACACACACACACACACACACACACACACACACACACACACACACACACACACACACACACACACACACACACAATCCTAATGTATGGATGAGAAGTATAATTGCATATCTATTTTATCTTACAAAGGAGAAACAAAGTTAGGAATGCTTACCTTTAAAGATGAACCCATCAAGATTTAATCTTTCCCTTGGCCAAGGTGATTTGAAAGAGGTTATTGTGGTATGTAAGGATGATAAGGATAAATCAGCTCTAGGATATACAAGCTATCAATGCATCCAAAAAAATTCTCCACAAGACAAGATACACATCTCCAAAGAAAGTATGAAACCCTATGCTTGCTTCTCAATTAGAATTTTCAATAAGTAGATTCACAATAGCTATTAATTCTTCTTCTCTTCTCTAAATAATGGTGAAATGAACTTGTATGTATAAGTGGATTTAACCCTAATCTCTTCTAGAAATTTTAGATGACAGGGTTGACCCAATCGACATAACACAATTATGGACTAGAATTCATTAGGTCATGGGTTAGGTCAGCCAAGATCCAACCTAGACCCTAAATGAATTTTACCCAAAACTATACAAGGTCAATCTAGTTGACCTAGTATAATGAACAATCGAAAGGGGTTTAAGATTAGGAAAATGGGGACAAAAGGTAGGAAATAACTGATGAGTGTGAGAATAATGATAATTGATCATATCCCTTATTATGTGTTACTATCTTTGAAGTCACTTAGGCTCAAAATTTGGAAGGTTTTTGTGTTTTCTACATTCTATTTATTCTTGTATTCTATTTTCCTATTCAAT
This sequence comes from Torreya grandis, assembly GCA_037957365.1. NCBI lineage: Eukaryota > Viridiplantae > Streptophyta > Pinopsida > Cupressales > Taxaceae > Torreya > Torreya grandis. The sequence goes on from JARHVA010000327.1 coordinate 2,715,433, forward strand.
CCCCTAATGAATCAAAAATATAAGTTCATCTCTCTTTTCATAATTTATCCTTGTTCATTTCTATTTTTATTTGTCAATTTTAATTATTAATCTTGAATTATTGTTTAAAATTTTATTTATAACACACTATTTTTTTATTCTATTTATGTAATTTAGGATTAATCATGATATTAATTCTAATTTATATAAAACAACTACATAAAACTAATAAAATTAATATAACATATAATTAAAATGTAGTCTAAACTATGCATGTGTGATGTGATAATATCCTAGAAAATAATATATCCATGTGCACTATGTAAGATAGAGATGTTAGCTAGACATATGTAAATAGTACAAAGTTTAACAAAATAGGTGTCATAGAATGATAAAACTTGTGAATATTGTTACCTATGGATAATGTACCCCCAGTTTAAGAAGGCTACCAAGTAGAGGTAAATACAACATCTTGATCCATGTAAAGTTTGTGTGCCTTAAATAACACTCATAAATACCAATGCAATGCATGTGTGTTAGAAAAAGAATATGTTATCTACTAATCATGAGATAAATGACATATTTCAAAGATGTAAACTAGATTTATAATCATACTCAGGTCCTGATTTTATATGTTTTTTTTCATTTTGATATATATATATATATATATATATATATATATATATATATATATATATATATATATATATATATATATATATATATATTTGAGATTTTTCAAATAGAAACAAAAGTATCTAGTGATAATCAAGGTGATGAAATTAAAATAAGTGATAAATATTTGAACAATTTTTAATGTGTTAATTTGAAATAAGCACTATAAATGATTGTATAACCTTATATAATCAAGTTGTCCCCATTGTATGTGAGTTGTGATTTTGATAAATTTGTAGGAGATTAAAAATGTATATAGAGAACGAATGTTATATCCCTAAAAGTGCCAAAGCTAGAACTTGTCTACACATATTTATCATGGGTAGTTGTGCACATAACCAAGAGGTCTATATCAAGATTTGTGAGTAATCTTTACATGTGAATGCATGATAAAACACATTACAAAATTGATATAAAAGTGTCACTCTAGATAATGCTAATTTAATTTAAATTTATGTGTTTAAATAATTATATTTTTATGTTCAAAAGTCTATGTGAACATCCTACGTATGATTAATGCAATGTATTTTAGCCTTGATCTTGGTGGTGTTAATTAAAAAGATGATCAAGTACCATTAAAACACTATAATTGTATTTCTCCCAATGCTTTACTTGAATGTGATCTTTTTGGGTTTATAATCCATCATTGGTGTAAGCTAATTATGCATGTAGTTCATTATGTTGTTAATCTTAAGTTATCTTCTCTTTTATTATAATTTATGTAATTTTGTAATAAATTGTAGGTATTTTCATATTGTTTTTTGGTCTTAGAAATTATGGCCCAATGACTTGTGGGTTTGGCTTGGTTGGTATTATTGGAAAAATAATTATTATAATTCAATAATTTAATCATTATTTATAGACTATTGATGTTTAGCCTAACATTTATATATATGCAATCAATTAAGGTTTTGGAATATTCTAGTAGATTCTTTACTGAGGTTTATGCAAATATTAAATTTTATCAAGTATAAAATATTAATGATTAAATTTTTTGAGATCTTAGTCAAGGTCATGGTAAGAATTGTAATTGTTGATCTGTTGGAGATCTTAATAAATTTTAAAGGCCAAACCATTGTTAATATTATTGGTCATGATATAATTAGGTTAATATGGGGTTTGATGAGTTTTATTAGGTATTTTTCTTCACTTTGAGGTTATAATTTTGGTTATTATGAGTTATATGTGTTTTATTTCTCAAATGACCCATGATTGAGCTATTGACTAGACATTAAAAACCCTATGCGACTAGGGGACATGAAAAAAAGGAAGACATTTATGATATCTTAACATATTTTCCACTTTTTGGGGAATCCACTAATGGGCATTAATAACCACTACCCCCAAATTCAAATGTTGGAGCTCATATACTGTATTACATCCCCCAAATCTGAATGTTAAAGTTATTATAATACACAACAATACCAAAAACCTAATGTTAGAGTTCCCAAAATGCATTGTAACCTCCTAATTCTACCTCATATATACCCACCTCTCCTTTTTCCTATTTTCCTATTCTCATTCACATTATGTTTCAAAGATCCTTACTCTCCAATACCCATCACAAGTGGTAGATGTATGAAACACCCAAGTAAAAAGGTGGAAAAGAAAGAGAAGGTGAGATGAAGTATTTGTTTTAGGGAGTTATTCCTTCATAGAAAATTGATTCTAATATTTATATTGTCATAAAAACTAAATTGTATCACATATATATGATTGAATTCTAGAATAGAGTGAATACAACCTTTAAAAATGACTAAACACAAAACATTTATGATAGTATTTTACCTCAAGGTACCACATTCTTGATTTCTATGCAGTGTCTAGATTTGGTCATGACATTAGAAAATCACTATGATAGACATAATAAATAAGTCAAAAACCCCTAAGGATAACCATGTTAAAACTTAGGGATGATGATATTAAAGAAATGTTGAGGATCCCAGACCACTAGGCCTTTGTGGAGATTACACTAGAGACAACTTGGGAGTTTCATAAGAATAATAGGGATGACTATGTTAGATATCTAAATAAGCATTAACTTGTTAAACTTAAACCTTCCCTATCCATATTCTTTAAGGTTATTTCTCACTAGGATTTTAAGTTATAAATCAATGATATTATAACTCTTCTTAATAGAGTGGTAGAAAATCCCAAAATGAAGTATTACTAATAATGGATGTTCCAATACATCCAAATCATACATGTTAATAAACAATATATCAAATAGGCTAAGTTATTTAGTGAATTAATTCATAAATAGTTGTGTGAGGTGGTTACCACTCACAAATTATACATGCCATCATACTTGGTTTATGAAGTCACACAAAGGAGGTTTTATATAGGAGTAACCACCATTAGCTAAATTTATACTTCTTTTATCTAGAATATTATCCATAATTGATAGTAAAAAAAATCACCAAACATTTTTGTAGAGTCAATGATGTGTTTCTCCAATTTATCATTTAGATTTTTTAAAAATAACCCTATAATATGTGTTTCTCTATTGTTTCTAATTCAAAAATAGTGAGATAGGGTGGATCATACATAAAATTCCTCACCTTTTCCTAAATTAGGGTTTGTTTATGTGAGATGGTTCTATATATGCTTCCAAAGTTTGTTGATGAGAAATGGGCCCTCATGGAACTAGTGTGGTAGCTAATGAAGACTCACAAGTTTCTAGTCATAAAAAATATGTTTGTTAGGGTTTATTTCCCAATCTATATTGGAAGGTACTCTTATGCTAAATTTCATAAAGTTAAATCTATTGAATCATATAGGGATCAAGATAATCTTTGGCCATTTCATGTCATCCCTTATTTACTTAAATTGGAATGATAAATGGTATTTTGAGCACTAAATTCAAGTGTGTTCCCTATTATGAATATTTCTAGATGGACTATGATGATGGAATATATGCTAGGATTCTTGATTACTCTCACTTCACACTAGAACAAGTAATTTGGATCAACATAGTATAAATTATTAAGGACATACACATTGAATATGATGTGGAGATCATGGATCCCTCCTATTTTAATGAAAACATCAATATAAATCCTTTTCCTAGGGGTGAGTGGAGTAATATTGAATCAACATAATTAAAGGATAAGACCAAAAAAACATTTTATAGGACTCTTGCATGGCTCATAGTAAAGGGGTGAATATACAAGATGTTTAAGTTCCCCACCCCTAAAAACTATAGATATACGACCTCCTAAGTTAGTATAATGAAAAGGAAAATAACCCTAACATATTTTAGTGCATTGTTTGACCAAATAATCATTAAGGAAGAGATAGAGGCAAAATAACCTTCAACTCAACTAGAAAAAAATCCTTTAAAGTTCAAGGTTAAGAAGTCAACTAGTGGTAAAGGTACTCTTATAATATTAACCTTATTGAGTGAGACATTTGAAAAGGTGGTTCATTCATAAGTGTTTATCAAGAACACCACATTATAGTTTGGTAGATCTTCCATTTTTTGACCCTAATGTGTCTTCTTTAGCAGTAGGGGATCCTCCCCCTTATGTTGAACTACATGAACTACCTCCTCAAGTTATATCCAAAGAATCCATTGCATCCCTTCTAAGAGAAGGAAAGTCTCTTCCAAAGATAAAATAATCTTCTTCAAAAGTGGTGAAACCCACCCCTGCTATTCCAAAGGTGATGGAAACACAAAATATTGTGGAAGAAGAGGCCATACCTTCATTACAAATAGAAGTGAGAATGAAATTTGTAGTAGATAAGGCTCTTATGGTTTTGGATTAGATATAAGAGCCATCATCAACATAAGAAGACACCAGTATTAAATCACCCCAATAGTTGAGTGAAGTGGTAAATAAGAAGAAAAGGATGGTTCCAATTTTAATAATCTAATGACATTATTCAGTGATTTAACTCATACAATTCAATATAGCCAAATACAAAGAGTAATTTCAATCTCATAATATATAATATTATTCTCAATTACACACACCTGTAGGTATAGATAGATATGTAGATAAACCATAGCCTTTATATAGGGAATCAACAACCCATGATTCTCTCTTATAATTGTGTGGTTGTTAGACCCATATAAATAATAATATATTACAAACTATATTTTTAATATATTATACTAACCATATAACATAACCAAATATACATTATTTTTACATAATAATGTTCACTAACTAATTTACCATACCACAAGTAATATTTTCCCAATGTAAATATTAATCCCCAAAATTCCCCACCTTAGTTTTTACATGGGGAAAACATTATTTTGTAATGAAACATGCCACCTCTATAAGCTCATGATCTGGATTGTTTTGTTTTTAAATAAATCCAACAAACTCCATAATGGTTCTGTAAGTGGCTTACCAATAACCACAAAATGATGGTTTTAGAAATGAATAACCAAAAACAATGAATATCATGATGCTATAGTACTCTATCAATTCTCATCACTTTCTTACTTTAAAAAATAATATAAAGAATAAATCACATAGGAATTTGAATAGAAATGAACCTATGGTCTTATTACAAAATACACAAAAAAAAATGCAACTGAAATCCATATCGCACAACTAAAATAAAATACAAAAATGAAATAAAATGCCACCAAATCATATGGGCCATGTCATTGGTGACTGACAAGAGGTGTATAAATCCTCCTTACTTTTTTTCTCTGACTTCCCTCAATATTTCTACTTAGTCAATTTGGATTTAATGCTCAATAATTTACACATTGTGTTTATTTATACAACTCCCCCCCACACAATGTGAAATGACACATTTCCATAGGACATTAAATACCTGATATGCATCCTTTTATAAATAGTTTATTTGAATATTGACTCTATATAAAAAATTGACCCTATGAGAATAGACTTATATTGAAAATAAACCAAACTTAAGATGTTAATTAGAATACAATTAAAGATTGGATTTGACTAAAAATAATAATTAAAAGCTAATAAACTAATTTAATATGCTAACCTAAATGGTGCTCCTTTATTTTTGATAATATTACCAAACTAATAGAAATTCCATTGACTTAACATAAAAATAGAAATCTAATGGCTTAAGACACTTATGAAATAATAGTTGCAATCTATAATTATAAATGCATAAGCAATGTTGGATTGATATCTGAGCTAGAACTTGATTTTGAAAGGAAAACTATGAAATCACTGAGCCTATTTTGTATGGAGTCTCACAAGCATTGATTTGATAATATGATATTCATTTTTGGTAGCATGTTTGGTGAATGTTTAGAAGGTGAGTTTAATAAAACACTGATCTATGGTATAAGATAACATATCCATAAAAATTCATACCATATCTGATTATAGATAATAACTTCACATATTTATTTAGGTAGAAGAATAAGGTCTAGTTATACTTTCAAGGTTGAGCCAAGTCAATGTCAAAAAATTCAATGTAAATTATAGTTATGGTCTTCTATAATGCCAAAGCTAACTAGATGTATGCATGATTACTTGATGTAGGATTTGAATGTCTTTTATATTGTGATAGGCTATAGATCAGGATCACATAAATGTAATCACATGAATATTTATGAGATAAAGTATGGTCTATATTTCTTCTATTAATTCTTGTGTCTTCCTTCTCACTAATTCCTCTTCTCCCAACAAAAATGTTCTGGATTGAATTATGTCCAATCCTTTTCAAAATTATATCTTCACCTAGATTATGTGCTAATTTTTGAATACCCTAAAAAATATACAAGGATAAAGTTAGTTCAAAATAGGCTAATCTACCTTAACAAAAAATTAAAATGTAATTTATCAAGAAAAATATCCCATTAATAGGGCCAATTATAATATCTCTACCCCTAAGAGAATAATTAAGATTCCATTAGACAAAGTACAAATATGCTCTGATACCACTATTAATAATCTAATGAGACTATTTAATGATTTAATTCATGAAATTCAATAGATTAAAATAAAAAGAATAATTTAAATCTCACAATATATTACATTATTCTAAATAACACACACCCATAGGTATAACAAAAAATATAGGCAAACCATAGCCTATAAATAGGGAGTCAACAACCCATGATTCTCTCCTAGAATCATGTGGTTATTAGACTCATACAAATAATAATATATTACAAACTATATTTGTAATAATTTATATTAAACATATAACATAACCAAATATACATTATTATTACATATATAATGTTTACTAACTAGTTTAACACATTGTAATTAATATTTACCCAATGTAAACACTAATCCCAAACATCCACCTCTTAAAATTGACTTCAGTACTCTCATCTTAACAAATACTCTATATTAAAATAAACCTAAAAAGGTTTCTCATATTACCAAACAAAAAATAAGGGGAGGGGAATGATGAGGTTATTATCCCTCCTTAGGAAAAATATAAGGATGAAGTCACCACTATAGATTGCCAAGTTTCACATGTTCACATGGGAAAGTCTACTCATAAAGGGTTAGAAAAATATGGTCAAATGGTTATTTATCCTTGATAAAGATAAAGTGACAAAGGATAAACTAAAGGAAAAGTATAAAATCTTATAATAATGATCCATAAATTGGTCAACTTAGCTCAACCTAAACTCCAAGATTATTCTCTAGATTTTAGGACTCTCAAGACAACTAAGAAAATAGAAAACATGAGGGCTATAGAAGTGGTTGGAGAAGATTCTTAATTAGGGAAATAAATAAAAAGACTTATATATTGAGGTCTATAATTCAATTTGATGAGGATATCCTATATACTTATAATAATGATGATGTTTATAGAAAATAACTCAATAAGCTAAAACTTTAGTTTCCTAAGTTTTAAGTCCTTTCTAAATTATACGAGGATAGTTTAATCGGTGAAGGGGTCTTGACTAAAGAAGAACAAGAAAATCAAGTGAAATTATAGGGATTATTTTAATCAAGATAATATAAGAATTCTTACAAATATTGAAGGAGTTCGTAGTATTAGAAACCAATCCCTCATGTAATATCCAAGAAGTAGTTGATAATATTACATTTTACTCTTCAAAGTGGGAGGAAAAAAGGTCCCTATCAAAGATATATAAGAATAATTCAATAAATTGATCTGGTAGGAATATAATTCATTTGATGTGTTTAGTTTAAAATCAATATATAATTGCAAGCATTATAAAAATTCTTTTGATAGATTAGGCAAAAAATTGATGTCATTTAGTATAATTCTTCAACAAATGATAAAATTGTAAGAGGAGACTAAAATTACATATCAATATTATGAAGGCCTAAATAATGATAATATTGAGAGGATATTTAAAAGGTTTGAATAATATGTGTTGGTGAAATATATGGTACTTCAAGTCAAATTTTATTTCACAATGGTATATGAGATGGAAAGAATCTCATTTGTTATGAGGGGAGGTTTCATTTATTGAAAGAAGTAAAAAATAATTTAGAGTATGTACATTATTTACAAGTTGAATGAAGGGTTTGTTATTGTGGCATTCAACCAAAAATAAAAATGGAAAAAGGGAAGGTGAATATTCATGGGTGGACAAGTAAATGCATATTTTATCCACTTACGTAGTGATAACATTAAAAAGGAGTGAGTTACTTTAAGAGATTAAAAAAATTGTGATTGATCCAATGAGTTATGTATCAACATAAGAAAAATATATACCCATTAAATAGAAAAGACATAAAGTTATGGTATTTCCTTGGTTTATGGATAAAAGAATGACCACAAAGTTTGCTTCTTCCTTTTCAAGATTCACAAATTGTAGAATCAAGAAACTAGTTTAGATTTTACTTTGACTTTAGTACCATACCTAGTTCTAAACACCATGTAAGACTAATCAGATGACAAATACCCCCCAATATTATCCATGAATGCCCTAAATAGGCATAGGGAAAAGTAGGGTGATAGGTATATCACAACAACGTCTTGAAAGATATAAAAAGTGGGGAAAGAGTGAAAATTCAAATTTAGACCTTTGATAATACCTAAATTCTTAGTGGTTATCACATATGATTGTAATATTCCTTTGGTGATTGGTTCATACTTTAGGCCTTTCTTATCAACCACTTATTTAGGCATTACCAAAGTAATAACACCATATCAATCATGAAAATTTGGATCAAATACTTGACTATGATGAGAGAGAGTTAAAAATGAGGAGGATTATCATTCTTGACTTATTTTTACTCTTTGGCTAAGTGTTATTCATGAAGACTAATATCTCTTTCATTATTTATCTAGCTACAAGGTTGACATTAGATAACTCCTCTTGAATAAGATAATTTAATCTAGGAATGGATAATGCCTCCCATATTACAATGCTCATTTTCACTTTCTTCATTTTATCAACAATGTTGATAAAAGAGTCACCAACCTTTGACTGTCCTCTAGGAGAAACCACACTATATTAAGATTCTGATGATTGAGATGAGGGAGAAATTCTTACATTATGATTTGTATACACTTATTTCACTTTAGAGGATACATTAGACCTATTAAATCCTTTATAAACTTGATAATGTATAATAGGTGTTTGACTTGCTTCTTGATTACTTTCCATAGCTCTTTTCTTAGATCTTGTATTAGATGCCACCAGATTGTCAAAGCTACTCATACCTACAAACTGATTCATAACAAAATAGTCTCCTTCTTACCAATTAACAAAGTTGGAATCATGTTATACTTGCCTTTAATTAGTATCTCCTTGTCGTGGCATCTCAACTTGTGGAGTTTGAGAAGTTTACATACCTTGAGAAACTTGAACATTTTGAGAAGTTTGAGCACCTTGCATCATTTAAGCTTGATTGGACATAATATTGGAGTACAAAATATGATTTTATAGGTGATAATAAGGAGGGCACCATGAGTAATATTGGATTATGTTATTTTTAGCTATAATAAGAGAATTTAAAGATCTAGAAGCATATATATTGTAGCTATTTTAAGGCATAAAATTGGTGGTTTATATTTGACCTTGATAGTTACATTGGAAAGGAGATATATTTACCTTATTGAGATAATTATGTGGTTTCCAAGGTCTGTAATGTTGATATTTTTGCTTCTTGATGTTTATAATTTCATTACCAAAACTTTGAAGAAGAGTCTTGACTTAATGCAAGTCATTAGGAGGATTAGAGGAAGCCTTGTCTTCACTATTAGGTGAAGGAAAAGGAACCAATATGGGAAATGCAAGTGGAGTAGAAGAAGAAAAAGGATAAAATTATGAAAACAAAAGCATAGAAGGCCTTGGAGCTATCTTATCACCTTGGATAAGACAAATTTTATCCCTTGTTACTACTTCATATGTATAATTAAATATGTTTCCTCCCATTGATTGAATCATTATCATTAAATCACTATTTAAGGATCTCAAATAGTTAAAAAGGCATAATTTGAAATATGTATAAAAATGATTAGGATCCTATCCCAAGTATTTTGGAACCTATGGTTGAAATCAAACATTAATTATTGAGGATGTCTTTTTATGTAAGTCAGTTAATCTACCAATAACAAATGATCACTTTTATCTTTAAAGGGTTTGAAAAAAATTATCCTAATTAATCCCAAGTGGTAACATAAATAGGCTTCAAACCTATATACCATTAAATATCTTTCTCTTTGAATGAAGATGTAAAAAATTTGATTGCTACAATTTTTTTTATCATAATATGCACATAACAAATGTTAGAAACATCTCTTATGTGTTTAATGGGGGTAGTATAATCTCCTCTAGTGAAGTGTCGGACAAAGTTGAAGGAAACAAAAAATATATCATATTGATCTAGGAGTAGATGGATACCACCATTGAAAGTGAAAAAAATCTTGATCTATAGGCACTACCATCTTCAAGAATGGGGGTATATAAAAACTTTCTATATATATATTTATAGAAATAACAAAAGATATTTTTAGATAAGGGTTTGTAATATAAAATATATTTTTCTTAGATAAATGATAAGGAGATTATAAAAAATAAAAAGGAGTACCTTTAGAATAATATCTTGTAGTTACCTTTGGCATGAAAACTAGACATTATTCTTGAAACCATAATGCTTGAAAACTTATTGGAGTCTCTAGACGCTAAATTTAAATGCTATGAAAGCTACAAGTATTATTGGAAATTTGGCATATCAAGGCCAAATTCCAACCCATACAATTGAAAAAATTTCATGGTCATCATAGTTCTCATTAAATATTAAGAGAAGGGAATATGTCTCAATGTAATGTCAATGGTGTCAAGTGTCATTATGATGTTTTGATGAATAATTCAAGTGGTCTTATGATCTAAAGTGTCTTGATGGATATGTATAAGAGGTAGAAATTACAAACTTATTATGATTTTATTTGATATATTATCTATATTAAAGGTATGTGGATGTATATGAACTTTGAAGTATGATCAAAACACATAGAAGTCATTTGAAATATTTTATAAAGCTATGACATACTCTCCATAATATTTAGTGGTAAATGTCCTTTGTGAAGCTATGTAATCATAGTCTAAAAGGAAGGTTTTAGATTTTAAATGGAAAAATTACACATCAAAAGGCCACTAAAATATACATAATAATTTGAAACACCTTCCTATTCATTTCATTACTTAATTCAAAAGTCTTATGCTTTGGAACTATCTCTTCATGCAAGTCTAAGCATAATTTTTTTCTCTCCTAAGGCTCACATGTATGAAATTTGGCCTCATTTTGATCTCAAAAGACATTTTAATTGTTTTAATATTCCAAAATACTCATAATATTCTTTATGTGTCCCTAAATTGAAGGTTCAAAACTTGAAGTGTGAATAAAATGCAAAATAAAGGCTATTTTCATGTAGGAGTATAGATTTGTTCAAAATTCTCCATATAATAGAGGTAAAGAGTTTGAATATGGAGCCATAAAGGTGTTATATAAAATATTAAAGGTGAAATTATCTCATATAGGCTCAAAATTTATTCCTAAACACCATCAAGCTTCTTTACAAAGAGAGACAGAGACCTTCAGATTTATAGATAGTATGACCATGAGAGAGAAAATCAAGATCTAGAATTTTGGGTAGAGGAAGGGGTCTGAGAGAGAATCCATATTTTATAATTGGTTATAATTTTTAATCTCTCCTATATATGAACAATCATTTATGAGTTAAGGACTCATCAGATGTTCTTCAGTCAAGCAAGCAACTAGTTTTTTGAGATTCCTCCTCTTTTGAGCATCATGATAGAAAAATGGAAGTTTGTGGAGTTTGTAAAGAGTTTGAACCACATTTATACGATATTATTCAACTTATTTACACATATTTAAGGGTAAATTTATCTCAAGAAGACATACACTAATAATCTGTAGTCTATAATAAAATAAAGAGGAATTGTATGATTCATGAGAGAGAAAGAATATCAAGATTTATTGAAATTTTATTTGCAAGGTTTAATTTATGTTAGATGTTCTTCACTCAAATTACTCATGGTACCTCAAATTAATATGGCCTAAATCACCCTCAATCACCTTCAAACCTCCTCTTAGGCATAGTTTAGTAGATATTAAGGAAAGTTAGCATTCCTTAAGGTATTTGATGATTCCTAGGTTTTTATTTTAACAATATATGCTTTTGAAAGACCTCCAAAATGGTATATTTGGTTAAGGAATTATTTATTTAAGGAATATTTTTATGATTCCCTCATGGTATTCATGAATACCTTGATAGTGGAATCATGTTATTTTCACCTCCATCATGTTTCATCTTTATCGATAGTTTGTACACTACCTTTCATCACTATTTTAAGCTTTCCACTCCATCTCCTTTCTCATTATCCTTGATCCATTGTCATCATACCATTTTTCATCCACTTCCACCTAATTTTTTCATTGTTTTTAGGATTCAAGGATTCTATAAATCATTATGGTAATGAAAAATTATGTATGAAAACCTTAAAACCCTACTAAATAGAGAAGAAACACTACTTACATCTAAGGGAGATACAATCAAGATGTGCTTCATGAAGGTATTTTTGTGAGGAGATTAGAAAAGTATGGATATATAAATGAAAGAAGGTTGAGATATCTCATTTTGATTTATTAAATGAATAATAGGTTCATAAAAAAATATTTTGACTTTTTTTAAGATATATTTCCAATGATCCATACAAGCTGCATAGTGGTCATCACCTATAACCACACTAAGAATAGATGAGATCAAATATGAAAATAAGGAGAAACTTGGGTGTTTTAAGTGAGAGTTGAGATAATAAAGAAATTAAAATAAAGGTAAAATATTTAGAGTGAGTATTTGGAGGTTTTTTGGTGTTATTTCAATATCTAAAACTTACACATAGTCCATACAAGGATCAAGTTCTCACACATAGTTAAGTCTATGAGAAAGAAAGGACTATATTTAAGAGGGGAGTAATGAGTTTGAGAATATAGTGTGATAAAGTGATGCACATGAAAATTGGGTCAAATGTAAACCATAAGGATGAATAAAACTTATATTAGGACATATTTTCATATGAATCTTCACCTACAGAAGTGTTTTAATGCCTCTTGAAGTATGCCAATATTATATCACATCAAGACTATGAGGAAGGTACTATTATGACTTTAGGTTCAATGATTTTATACCAAAGGTTGAGTGAAATTTATGATGGTTATTAATGAAAAAACATTATTTTAAAATTATATAATAACATAGCTATTCACTTCATTAACCATCATCTATAGCCTTCTCAAGACAAGTCTATCTCTAAGTTGAGAATGGGGTGGGTGAAAAGTGTCTATGGAATAGTTTCATGATTAAATGGAAGATTAATGAGAATGATGAAGATGTGAATAAGGTCAGGGTATGAATAATATTTTCCTAAGAAATTTTCTCTCCAAGATCAACCTTGAAATGTTCACCTATAGCCATACTAGGGTCAATTATATTGACATATCCAAATACCGTAGATAGTTGAAAATAAAGATGAAATTAAGTAGATAAGGAAACTTGTGAAGTAAAATATGTATTCAAATGTAAAATTTATATCTTAAAATCTTAATCAATATCATGAATTATATAAAAGTTCTGAAAACTATTGAAGGTACATAGGCCTATGTATGCAATTAAGACTGTATGAACCCAAGAGTACCTTGAAGAGAAAATGCACTAAATAAAGAGGTGAGAGGAAGGTTAAAAATGAATTAGTATGTATAAAATTTATAATTTGTGATGGAATTGATAAGACCACTTCCATTCCCCAATCATCACCTACAATAGTGTTAGTAGAGGTAGTCACATTGAGGTCTTTGAAGATATATATGTTATGGAGATGGGTTGGATAGGTTAAATAGGTGGTTAGTGGAGGATATTTATAACTTAAATAAAGTTTTTTCTATACTAATAAACCATTATAATAATTCTCAAACACAAATATGAATGTGATATAAAATTAAGTCAAAGACCTTTTGAGACACACATGCAACCTAAGCTAGTCTTGGAAGATTTGAGTGTTTTAGCCTCTATAGGCATGATCTATCTCTAAAAAATGGTAAAATTTTTCTTAATTAATTATTTAATAGTTATATTTTATACTAATGGTAACATTATCAATGTAATTATCCATTATTTTTTCACAGTCCTATGCTTGTATGTTGACAGTCAATAATGGAGCTAGGAAGACTTTTTAAAGGACTAGAAGTATGACACAGGGTTTTGAACCTCATGTGAGGGTTTATAAGGTATATAATGGTGATTATTAGTCCTCATATATATATTTTTAATGGATTAAACTATGATTTTTATAAAAATATGCCCTTGATGGCTAGAGCATGTAGACATGTTATAAACCCTTATGAAGCCCTACCACCATTTTAAGCTAATTAATGTGTTTTATATAACATTTATTATCATTAAGATAGTATTTATGGTCATTTAAAATATTTAAGGAAGTTTTTAAGTGAATAAAATACAAAAAAACTTGACTTTTATTTCCTCTTGAACCTTCGTTTTTGCTTACATAATCAAAGCAACTAGTTGAGGCACCACTTCACCGTGTACATATCTTGATCAATATTTTTCATGGGATATCAAGATATTCAAGGTATTTAAAGGGGTAAATATAATTGAAATATATGTAAATATTTTTTCCATTATGGGTTCATACACTATGAACTATTGCTAAGAAGTTTAGACCCCTAAAACCCTTATAAAACCATGAAACATACCTAATGGAGGAAATATGCCTAAATGTGAATTATAATGGAGTGTTTGAGACATTAAATGATGTTGGGGATCTTATAAAATATCCTAATAATTTACATATCCTATCATTTGGCATGTGTGTGAACCTTGTTGCATAGACTATGTCTTATAAGGCTATTTTGAGCTTGTAGGTAAGAAAGTGAAAGATGTTTTCTTATAAAATGATTTGTATAAGGGTGATGTGGTCTTAAAATTCCTAATAATAAAAAAAAAACCATATAAAGTGGTCTTCATGATCATTTACATAGTCAAATAAGTCTAGTTATTTAATTAGAGAGTTTTGTGCATGCAAATAAAGAATAAACAGCTTGATCAAGCCAGTACTATTTCTCCAAAGGATATCATATAGGTTATTAATGTTATATACATTATATAATATCCTTTCAACTCATCATGAAGTTATGATCTCTAAGAACTATGCATACACATATCTTGTTTTATTGACATCATTGAATAATTCCATCAAGGTGTAATAGGAGGCAAATTAAGGTCATGAATGCACTTAAATATTCATGAGCATCATCATATAGTTTTTAAGGAGGTGTATGTCAGATTTTAGTCATTAAGGAGGTGGCACTTGACTGGTCATTGAAGCCTTATAATACCAAACATTATCATAAAGCCTATTTTCCACTCTAAGAGGTAACTTCACATTCTCACCATTGTATGGATATTTTTCATGAGAAGTTGAGGATTTTGGGAGAGGTATAGGGCCTAATATAATATTTTTATGGCATTTTATATTACTTTCAACTCCCAAACTTTATGAATCATCATTAAGAGTCCTGAGTACTCTTAAACCCTCCCAAACCCTTACTATAGACGTGATTGAGAAGATTTGTAGGAAAAAAAACCCAAAAAGATTGAAATAAAATGGCTAACACCTAAATCATCTACACTCTAATATATTCATGTCCATGGTTTTTTTTATATGGATGGTGTATAGACATGGCAAAAAATAGGGTTTTGAGAGGAAAAAGTAAAAAAAAGGTACAAGGTAGTTTTAAAAAGTGACATTCATGAGAGTGGATATTTAAAAAAATTATACATCCTCAAGTCATTAAATGATCAAAACCATGCCTGTAATGGGCCCTATGAGTTCATTCTAATCAACTAGTTTATAAGAGTGAAGGACAAGTTGACCTAGTTACCTAGTTTGATAGATTTACAAGCATTTCTTACCCAAAAGGACCAATTTAATGATATGGGGGGTTATTATAGGTCTCAAAATCACTATATTTATATGTTATAAAAGTTTATATAGGTTATTATGGACATTAAGTATTGGCAGTTAGACTCTTAGGCCTAATTGGCCTAGTAGACCTACTTGGTTAATCAAATGAAGTTAAAAATGGTGTAGAAGACTATTAAGATGGTTAAATTGAGTGATTATCAAGGAGTAAGTAAGCCTCATTCCAAATAAATAACCCTTGAAGTGTCAATCACATGCATATCTTGTCTTTAAGTGGTAATTTCATGCACAACTGGTCTTCAATTGCCAATCACATGCATAACTAATCTTGAGTGTCAATACATGACTTAACTCATCCTTAAGTGGCAAGTTATAGGATTTATATAAAAAATATAATGTGTATCATGATTTAATTTGATTTTTAATCAGTTAAATACACCATAAAATACTTCATCTCAATGCATAAGATCATGTATGAGAACCAATCATGAGGAGGCTTCTTATGGACTATTTGTAGCTGCTTGTAACTAAAGTGACACTAGAGTTATTGAGAGATTGATGTTCTTGTCTTCTCCTCTATACCATGTTTTATTTTTATCACCTATTTTTCTATATATTAAATGTATTATGGATTATTTTGGGATCCCTTAGGCTGGTATACAAAAACTATGCTAAAATTGTAACTTGTACCTTGAGTTAATGAGAAAAATTTATTGTAGACTTCTTCATGGTTGATAGTCTATTTCTTGATTGTTTATTATCAAATAAGTGTGATATTCATCTAATTTTTTAGGTCCTTTTCTTAACCTAATTCTATGTTTTCATCCTCTACATGGGCACATGAATTTTTAAAGGATATAAAGTATGTTGAAGAGTGTCATTGTGCAGTGTCTTTACAAACCTTCATTCCCTTACCTTCAAGTTTCATATCTTATATCTAACCTTCATATAAAACACTCATGTTTATGATTATATTAATAAATTATTGTTGAAAATATATTCCGTTTTGATTCAAACATATGCTCAAGAATAAGGTTTATATGGGATCATTCAAGAATAGGTGCATCACCATCACTAGTATAGGTTTTCCCTTTTACTTATCTTTTTAACTCTTTTCACCCCAAATAAAAAATAGGTTTTAGGAAAAATATTAAAGTTTATATATCATATTATCTATCCTTATAATCTATAGGTTTGGTCTAATATATAGGTATCCTATAGCTTGTAGACCAATCCAATGTTATTCTAGGTTTGAAGAAGATCTGAGTAATCTACTTCAATAGGGTACAACTTGGGTTGCTAAAAGTTATAGCATGCCTAGTGGGATAGATTATTCATAGTATTTTGAGAATAAATATATATATATTTGAGTACATTAAAATATTTAAAGGTGTCATAGGAATATTTATGTAAATTTTATGATAAACATGGTTACAAGATCTTCCTCAAAAGGGAAAGAGACTGAATTCATCGAGTTGTAATTTCATTCGATTAAGAAAATGAAATATTATCAGTATAATACAAATCCTACACCTCTTATTTAGCCAATTTTTCCCAAATATTTCCTTTTATCCAAACATATATTTCTCAGCCAAACATAATTGTAAATCCCATACTTGAAATGGCTATTCTTAGGAGGCAAGCTTTTGTGCCTTTTAATGGTGGCATCCCCTTGAACCTCAATTAGTTTGATGACATTCCTAATACCTTAAATATCCTCCCTTATTTTATAGGAGAAAATCCAATTAACCCTATTGATAATATTATAGATATAACAAACCTTTGGTTAATGCATAATGTAACTCAGGAAAATGTGGTTATGAGGGTTTTGACAACTTCCTCTAAATGTAAAACACTCTAATGGTATAGAGGTTTGACACCTATATCCATTATCACCAGGGATGAGTTTGAATAACTCTTATGTAAGTATTTTGAAGATAAGATTGATTGTATTTCTTTGGTGGAGCAACTTACTACAATCAAGAGAAGTCCTCAAGAGTTCATGGTAGAATTCAACTACATGTTTTAGAAAACTTGGAATAGGATCCTTGTAGTTATCAAAACCACCCCTAACTATGCATTATTTTATTAAATGAAATCTCTCAATTAAAATGTGGTAATTATGATATAATACATGCATGGAAGTACCTTGATAGAAGACTATGAAGTAGACATAAGGGCTAAGAATTACCTAATTCAAGTAGGCAAACTCTATCCTAGACTACCCATTCCTTTATTTCTAGATATTCATCCTCTTGTACCTACCATTTCTCCATGACCAACTTCATCTAATCTTGATCAAATAGATGGTAACTAAGTGGATATATTGGGTAAGCAAGAGAGTTCACTCAAGGTTCAAAATAACAAGTTGGTGTCTTTTTAAAGGCAATAAGTTCCACCTTATATGCCTTACCAAGCTCCTAACCAGCCTTACAAAGATCCTAACCAAACTTATTAGTATAATAGGCATCCTTATCAACCCAATCAGTAGGTTCAAGGGGAAAATACACAATAAATATCATACAATGATTACAATCCCAATGTTGTTAGTAGTTCTAGAGCTTTGGTTCTAATGTAGATAAATTATACTTAAGAAGGTCAATGGTATAATCAATGGGAACAATCAAACAATATGGAAATGGATCCAACTAGTGAGGTGAGTCAAAAATATTTCATACAATAAGGCTTACCTCTTCTACAACATGATAACCAACCACATTCACAACATAAATAAGATTATCGATTACATGGAAACATTCCTTCTTTCACTCAAGCTGAGATACCAAGTCAACAAGGAGAAAGTGGGAGAAAAACACCTTTTGGAACTAATTTTGGTAATTTCCAAGAAGGTGAAAATATATTTGATCATATAGAAGCAAATCGAGATAATAATATGTTTAATGTGGAAAACTCATTTATAGCTCATACAAGGTCCAAAATAAGGGCAATTGGTGATGTTTTGGGTCATAAAAATGAATATATTATACCTTCTCAACCACCTAAAAAGACTACACTCAGGATGCACCTCAAAATTCATCATCAAATCAATGAGCATAAGATGGTAAGGGGAAGAATTAGAAACATCCCTTTCTACCACAATTTACACAACATTCAAGAAACACTTATGCTCCTAAATTTTATCCTAAGATAGCCACTTATCTTCTAATCATTTTTGATCAAATGAAGAAGACCCCTATCTCTATTTATATGAGGGACACATTGATTACTCTAGGATAAAAGGATCTCCTACAAGAAGAATTCTCCAAGCTTCATGTTTTAGATAAAAAATTAGAGAAAGTAGGTGTTATTCTTACAAATTATAGTCGACCTCTTGATCCTCAAGCACCAAAGGTGATTAATCCACATCATTTTTATCTTTCATTTGTCATAGGTGATTGCCTTGTTCATAATTTCATGATTGATAGTGGGGATAACACCTCTATCATGCCTAAATCCATAACTAATAAACTGGGACTTTAGTATGAGCCTCATGAGAAGGAAGTTTTACAATTGGATAGGTCTCCTACTAATACCATGGGTTTTATTAGAGATCTTAAGGTATTTTAGCTGATTATCCTAATTTTACTATCTCTCATTATGTGGTAGTAGTTAATCTTCTCCCCTACTTTGCTTTATGCTTGTCTAGAGATTTAAATGCCAAAATAGGGGGATATCTTTATTTTGATTGGTCCTACATCATTTTTAGAAACAATTATGGGACAAAGGTCACCATAAGGTCTGAAACTATATCTATAATCTATTGAGAACCTTATGTGTCTAACTTGTCAAATTTCAATTGTACTATCTCAAAGGAAGATGAACACTTTAGTGATTAAGAACCTTCCAAATCACCAGAAGGTATACCAAATTTACTCCTTGATGAGTGTGAATATGATAATCATGGTTATGATCCATATAAAATCATTAAAGAATCAAGTTTGGGTGTTTATTGCATACATCAAGAAGGTATCATAATGCTAAGTATCACTAGCACAATATAAGATCATGGAGTTTGGAATTTGTTCTTTGATGGATCCAGATCAAAGAATGGGAGTGGGGTAGGTGTTATTATTTTCTATCCTCTTAATCAAAGGTATCATGTTCAATAATATTTTAATTCATGTGTACCTTTAATACTAAAAAATATGAGGCTCTTATTTATGGTTTATATTGGGCAAGGAAGAGGGGTATTAAGCTTCTATAAGTTAAAGGTGACAGTAAATTAGTAGTGAAAAAAGTAAGAGGTATAAGTTCATCCAAGAATAAAATTCTAAAGGCCTACAAACACAAGTTTTGGGATCTTAATGAGGACTTCCAACCATTTGCCATTTGCTCCATTCCTAGAGGAGCCAATAAATATGCAAACAAGTTAGCTTCCATTAGAGCACAATATGATATAGTTGATGAGATAAAAGACATTAAATAGTGGTACCAAATTAAGTTTTTATATAGGCCCTTAGTTCCTAATAATCAGGTAATTTGGTAATTATTTTATAATGACAAATAGATTTCTTGTTTCCTATAACATGAGGCAAAATTCTACCTAAAGAACCATGATAAATTGCAATACCAATATGAGGACCATATTATCCAATTGAGTTAAAATAAGTTACCTAAGGTTTTGTTAACTTTGGATATCATATTTAATGAGGATGATTATCTAATAAAATATAAGGTAAGCATATCTACTAGAAAGGAATATTATGAACAAATTGCCATAGCTGAAGATAAGTTAATCAAGTTAAGAAAAGTGAATAATAAGGAAGAGAGACAAGATTTAATAGCATTTTTCAAGGATTTTTTGTATGTGTTTTCAAGAGAATACCATTATTTTAAGGTAGTTGATCATAGGTTGGTGAAACATACTATAGATATTGAAGAATATGCCAAGATTATAAGACATAAATAAAGACCAATCAATCCCAAGGTTGAGATCCTTATGAGGAAAGAAATAAAAAATATCATTGAATCCAAAACAATATTTCCCATAAAACATTATACATGGGTTGAAAATATTTTACTTATGAGGAAAAAAATGGGGAGACAAGGTTGTGTGTATATTTCAAAGATCTCAACAGGGTGTCATTAAGAGATCACTACCCTTTTCCCTCTGTGGATCAGATTTTATAAAGAGAGTTTTAGGATCACAAAGGTTTTATATAATTTATGGATACTCAAGGAATAATCATATATTGGTGGAGGATCAATAATAATATAAACCTAACTTCACAACTAAGTGAGGTACCTATGCATATAATAAAATTCCTTTTAGACTCTCCAATGCTGGAGTTACTTTCCAAAGGGCAATGGATGTGGATTCTTAAGGGCTCATAAGTGAAATGGTAATAGTTTATCTTGATTATATTTTGATATTTTATAAATAACCTAAGGATAATTTGATACATTTTGGATTGTTATTTGATAGGTATAGACAATTTGGGGTCTCTTTGAACCCCAAAAAGTGTATCTTTATAGTGCATGAGGGAAGGATTCTTGGACATGTTGTATCCAAATATGGAATTTATATTGATCCTTAAAGAATAGAGTAAATCCTTAATTTTTATTTTATCAAACATAATAAATTATTACAAATATTCTTGGGAAAGATCAATTTCATTAGGAGGTTCATACCTAGATTTATAGAATTGGTAAATCCAGTAACACACATGCTCAAGAAACATCAAGAGTTATCATGGAGAAAATAAGGTAAGATAAGTTTTGAGGAAATTAAACATGCCATTTTTCAATTTCCTACCTTACTCGATCCTAACTTTACTAAATATTTATTCGTGTATGCCTTCTCCATATGTAACACAATTTCTGCCATGTTCATGCAACAAAACAATGAAGGATTAGAGTACCCTATTACTTTTTTAAATCAATAATTTGAAGGATATTATGAGAAGTAAATATTTTTTTAGATACATATAATTTATTTAATAATAGGATTGAATAAATTAATGGATTTGGTCTCTAACAATAATAACATTTTGATGGTAGTGCATCCTAGTGTGAAGGATTTTATCCTTAATAAAGACCTAAATGAAAGGAGGGTTGGTTAGGTGACCAAATGCATAGAATATGATATTTAAGTGAAGGTTAAAAATTTATTAATAGTTAGGGGAATTTTTGAGTACATTTAAGTAGATGTTAAAGAGGAAAAATAATTTTGGTAGTCTAAGAATCTCAACATGCATCTATAATTATCTCTCCTTGCTGGACATAAGACATAACAAGTTTCATACAAATAAGATAGTGTCCTATAAGCTTATATGGGAAAAAGAGGAGGAATTTTAGGCTGAAATATATCCCTTACATATTTATTTATGGAGTTATCTTCAAGAAGGACATTGAAGGTATTTTTATAAGATGTGTAGAAACTAGACAAGTAAATAAACTATTAGAGAAATTTGATGATGGGCTTGTAAGAGGACAATTTTCAACAAAGATTAAAACATAAAATATCATAATAATTGGTTATTTTTTTACTAATTTTTTCAAATATTCACATTCATGGGGTAGAATATGTTCCAAGTGTGCAATGTTTACCAACAAACAAAGACTAGTTATCATGCCTTTGAAACCTATTCAAGTTGAGTAACCCTTCATGCAATGGGGCTTAGAACTCATTGGCATGATTCATAATTCATAAAGTGAATGAAATAAGTGGGTTTTTATATCTATTTATTACTTTACTTAGTGGGTGGAGGTAGTTGCACTCAAAGAAGTAAATAAGAACTTAGTTTTAGAGTTCTATGATAGCCTAGTAACTTGTTTTAGAGTCCCTTCAACCATCATATCAGACAATGATTTAGATTTAAATAGTGAAAATTTATGTTATTTGTCTATTTATCATGGTATTTATCTCAAATTTTCATCAAATTACTATCCTTAGGGTAAAAACACTAGCAGATTCTACCAATAAGAATTTGATTAGGATCAACAAGAGAACAATGGAGGGTAACCAAAGAAGATGGCATACCAAGTTGAAGGCTACCTTGTGGGAAGATATAATCACTCCAAAGAAGGATATTGGTCACTCTCCTTACCTCTTGGTTCATGGTAGAGAAGCAAGGCTTCTTATTTCATTAGAGATTATAGCCTTTGAGCTTGTACATTAGCTAGAGCTTATGGATAATGATGCAACGGAGGTAAGAGTGAATGAATTAAGATAGATGAAGGAAATAAAAGATAATGTTATTAATAATAGGTGGTTAAACCAAGAATAATTAAAAAGGTATTTTGACAAGAGAGCTTAATCCAAGACCTTTTAGCAAGGCGATATTGTGCTCAAGTGGGATGAAGACCATGTCAAACTAGGTAAACATTTCAAATGTGATAGTCTTTAGAGTGGTCCATATGTCATTACTGGTTTTAAGGAAATTAATCCTTTCAAATTATCTAATTAGAGTGGTGAGGATCTCCCTATTACTATCAATAGGATGTTCCTTGAGTATTTTTATTATGAGAGTCAATCCTTTTGTATATAGTGGTAGTTTCATTCCTCTAAGTGCTACTGCACATGATTGAATAGTTGCTATTTTATTTTAGTTATCTATTGTTGTTTCTTGTTTTGCATCTTGTTTGTTTATTTTATGTCAAGTATGAAAGTCATGATAGTTTTAGAGTGTAGTCCAAAGTATTATGTATTAAGTAGATTCTACATTTTCTTGACCAATTGGTCAACCCCTATGAGTCACTAAAAATGTTGGTAATTTGGATTGTCAAGGCTAAATGCCAACCCCTAAAATTGAAAAAATTTCATGGTCATCATAGTATTAATCAACTATAAATCAAAGGGAGTGTGTTTCTATGTCATTTCAATGGTCTCAGGTGTCATTATGATGTTTTGACAAAGAATTCAAGTGGTCTTGTGATCTAAAGGAATTGATGGAGAGATAATGATAGCCAAAAACTTACTATGATTCTCTTTGATATTTTCAATATATTTAATGTATGTGGATGTATATTAATTTTTAAGCATTATCAACACACATATAAGTCATTTTAAACCTTTTAGAAGGCTATAACATATTCTTTATGACATTTAGTGGCAAATATCCTTTGTAAGCTATGTAAACATCATCTAAAAGTAAGATTTTAGATTTAAAATGGAAAAATTACACATCAAAAGGCAACTAAAGTATCCATAATACTTTTAAACACATTCACATTCATTTCATTACTTAATTAAAAAGTCTTATGCTTTGGAACTATCTCTTCATGCAAGTCTAAGCATAGTTTTGCTCTCTAAAAGCTCCCACATGTGAAATTTAGCCCCATTTTGATCTCAGAATACTTTTTACTTGTGTTAATATGCCATAATACTCATAATATTCCTTGTGTGGCCCTAAATTGGTAGTTTAAAACTTTAAGTGTGAATAAAATGCAAAAGAAAGGCTATTTTCATGTGTTTTCATGCATGAGTATGGATCTATACAGAATGTTTCATACAACAAAGGTCAATAGTTTGAATATGGAGTCATAATAGGTGATACAAAACATATTAAATGTGAAAGGATATCATATATTCTTAAAACAAATTCCCAAACACCATTGAGCTTTTTTGCAAAGAGAGAGCCCTTCAGGTTTTCAAATGGTATAGCGATGAGAGATAAAATCAATATATAGAAGTTTTAGTAGAGGGAGGAGTTTGAGAGAGATTAAATATTTGGAAATTGGTTCTCAGTTTTACTCACTTTTATAAACAATCCTTTACAAGTTAATACACTCATCAAATGTTCTTCATTCATGCAAGCAACCAATTTTTTGAGATTTATCCTCTTCTAAGCATCATGACAAAAAATGGAAGTTTATAGAGCTTTTCAAGAGTGTGAACCACCTTTCCATGATATTATTCACCTTTTTTACACATGTGTGAGGGTATATGAATCTAAAAAATACATACACTACTAATATGTAGTCTTCAATAAAATAAACAACTATTGTATGGTTCATAAGAGAGAAAGAATATCAAGATTTGTTGGAATTTTGTTTGTAGGGTTTCATTTATGTCAGATGTCCTTCACTAAAATTACTTTAGGTACCTAAAATTATTATGTCATTAATCACCCTACATCACCATAAAACATCCTCTTAGTCACAATTTAGTATATATTAAGGAAATTTAGCATTCCTTAAGGTATTTGATGATTCCTAGGTTTCCATTTTAGCAGTATATGCTTGTCAAAGACCTCCAAAATGGTATATTTGGTTAAGTTATATGTATATTCTTCCCTAATTGGATTCATGATTACCTTGATAGTTGAGTTATGTTATTTTCACTTCCATCATGTTTCATCTTTTCCCATAGTCTATACACTATTCATCACTGTTTCAAGCTTTCCACTCCATCTCCTTTCTCATTCTCCATGATCCATTATCATCATACCACTTTTCATCCACTTTCACCTCATTTTTTCATTATTTTAAGGAGTTAAAGATGCTAAAAAGTATTATGGACATGAAAAAAAGTAGGTATGCAATCCTTAAAACCCTGCTAAATAGATAATAATCACTACCTATAGCTAAGGGAGATATAGTCAAGATGTGCTTCATGAAGGTATTATTATAAGGAGAATATAAAAGTATGGATATCTAAATGAAATAAGGTTAAAATATATACTTTGGATTAATTAAATGAATAATAGGTTCATAAAAAAATATTTTGACCTTCTTAATATCTCTTTCCAATAGTCTATATAAGATGCATAGTGGTCATCACCTACAACCATCCTAAGAAGAGATGAGATCAAAGATGAAAAGAAGGAGAAGCTTGGGTGTTTGAAGGAAGATTTGAGATAATAGAGAAATTAAAGGAAAGGAAAAATCATTAGAGTGACTATTTAGAGGTTTATTGGTGTTATTTCAAGATCTAAAACTTACATACATTCTGTACAAGGATCAATTTCTCACACATAGTCAAGTCTATGATGAAGAAAGGTCTATGTTCAAGAGGAGAGTAATGAGTCAGAGAATATAATATGGTAAAGTGATTCACATGAAACTTGTTTAAAATTAAAACCTTAGGAATGAATCAAACTCATATTAGGACATATTTTTTTATGAATATTAACCTAAAAAAGTAGTTAAATGCCTATTTAAGTATGCCAATACTAATTCACATCAAGACTATGAAGAAGGTGTTATTATGCCTTTAGGTTCAATGAGTTTTTGACCAAGGTTGATATCCAATTATGATCATTATTAATGAAAAAACATTAGGTCCAAATTATAGAATATCATAGCCATTCACTTCGCGAACCATCATCTATAGCCTTCTCAAGACAAGTCTATCGCCATGCTGAGAAAGGAGAGGGAGTAGAGTGTCTATGGAAGAGTTCCATGATTAAATGGAAGACTCATGAGAATTATGAATATTTTAATAAGGTAAGGGTATGAATAATATTTTACTAAGTAAGTTTCTCTCCAATATCAACCTTGAAATCTTCACTTACAACCATACTAGGGTCAATTATATTAACATATCCACATGCCCTAGAAAGTTGAAATTCAAGATGAAATTGAGTCAAGAAAGAAACTTGTGAAGTCACCTATGAATTAAAATGTAAAAATTATATCTTAAAACCTTTTCATTAACATGACTTATATAAAAGGTTTGAAAACTAATGAAGGTTCACAAACCTATGTATGGAATCAAGAATGTATGAACCTAAGAGTGCCCTTGAAGAGAAAATGTACTAAATAAAGAGGTGAGAAGAAGGTTTTAAATGAATTTGGGATGTATCAAAGTGATAAATGGTGATGGAATTGTTAAAAACACTTCCATCCCCAATCATTACCTACAACAGTGTTAGCAGAGGTAGTCACATTGAGGTCTTTAAAGAGATATAGTATGGTGATGGGTTGTATAGGTTCAAAAGGTGACTAGTGGAGGATATGTATCATTGAAAGAAGGATTTGTATATCCTAAAAAATCCTTATCAACATTCTTAGACACAAATATAAAGGTGATATAAAACTCATTCATAGACCTTTTGAGACACATAGGTAACCTAAGCTAGTCTTGGAAGATTTGAGTGTTTTAGCCTTTACAGGAATGATCTAGCTATAAATATTAGTACAAATTATATTCATGACTTATTTAATATTTATATTCTATCTTATGGGTCACATGATTAGTTTAAGTATACATTATGTTGTCAAAGTCTTATGATTGTCTGTTGACATTTAATAATGGAGCTATGAAGACTTTTTGAAGGGATAAAATTATGATAAAGGGTTTTGAACCTCATGTGAGGTTTTGTAAGGAATAAAAGGGTGATTTTTAGTCCTAATTTGTATTTTGTGATGGATTATACTTTAATTTTTATACAAATATGCCCTTGGGGGATAGAACATATAGATAGATTGTAAACCCTTATGAAACCCTACCACCATTTTCCACTGATTCATGTGTTTTATATCATATTGATGATCATTAATATAGTGTGGAGGGTAATTTAACACCTTTAATGAATTTTTGGAGTGTATATAAAAAAACAAACTTGTCATATTTTGGGTCTTGAACCTTCTTTTCTACTTGGACAGTCAAAGCAACCAGTCAAGGCATAACTTCACCACGTACACATCTTGATGGATATTTTGCATGGGATTTAAATATGATCAATGATATTTCAAGGAGTAAATATAATTTAAATCTATGGAAATTGGTTGTGAATTAGGATTTTTTACACTATGGACTATTGCTAATAAGTTTATATCCGTAAATCCCTTATAAAACCATGAAACATACCCGATGGAGGAAATATGCATAAATGTGAATTATAATGGAGTGTCTGAGACAAAAAATTATTTTGGGGATATTATTAACTCTCCTAATCATATACATAGCCTATTGGTTCTCACATGCATGAACTTTATTGTATGGACTATGTCGCCAAAGGATATTTTGAGCTTGTAGGTAATAAAATGAAAGATTTTTGCTTATACAATGACTTGTATAAGGTATATGGGGTAAAATTCATAAATAAATTTAAAATAACCATATATATATGGGTTGTTGTGTTAATTTCCATAGGTAGATAGGTCTAGTTGTTCGAATAAAGAGTTGTGTGCATGCAAATAGAGAGTAAATAGCTTGATCAAGCCAATACCATTATTCCAAATGATATCATAGAGGTTATTTATGTTATATAAAATGTATAATATCCTTTAAAATCATCATGAGGTCAAGATATTTAAGCACTATGCATACACCTATCCTAGTCTATTGACATCATTGAATAGTGCCATCAAGAAGGGGAAGTAGGAGGAAAATTAAGGTCATGAATTCATTTATAATCTTCATGATAATCAAATTTCAGGTTTTTAAAGAGTTTTATGTCAAATTTAATTCATAGAGGAGGTGGCATGACTGGTCATTAAATACTTAGAATACCAAACATGCTAAAAAAGCTTATTTTCCACTTTGAGAGGTGACTTCAATGCTCACCATGGTATAGATATTTTTCATGGGAAGATGAGGAATTTTGTATAGGTAGAGATAATAATATAATAATGTTTTATGTCATTGGTTTATACTTTCAATGCCCAAACTTTAATAATCATCATTAAAACCCCTAAGTAATCTTAAACCCTCCCAAAACCCTACTATAGAGCTAATTTAGAAGATTTAATGGAGAAGGCATATAAATAGATTAAAATCACTTGAATAACACCTAGATAATCTAGTACACTCTGAGAACTTCATGTCTATGGCATTTTTTTGTATGGATGGTGTAAAAACATGATAAAAATTAGGGTTTTAAGAGGAAAAAATGTAGAAAGAGAGGTAAAATGAAGTTTAAGGAAGTTTTAATAATGAGAGAGTGAATATTAACACTTTTTATACCTCTTAAACTCATAATTTGATCAAAAACATGTTTTTAATTTCCCCTATGAGTTTATTCTAATCATCTAGTTTGTAGGAGTGAAGGACAAGGTGACTTAGTCACCTAGTTTGATAGATTTAGAGGTGTTTATTTATAAATAAGACCTATTTCATGATATATAATTTATTTATAGGTCAAAAATAACTATATTTAAATTTTATAAAAGTTTCATTTAGGTTCTTATGGCCATTAAGCACTAACAACTAGGCTACTAGGCCTAATTGGCATAGTAGACCTTCTTAGTCAATAAAATGAAGTTAAAGATGGCGTATAAGACTTTTTAGTGAGTTAAATTGATTGATAATAAGGACATAAATGATAAAAATTCCACATAACTAACTCTTGAAGTGTTAATCACATGTATAACTCGTCTTCAAGTGGTAATTCCATGAACAACTAGTCTGCAACTACCAATCACATGCATAACTAATCTTGAGTGTCAATACATGAGTTAACTCATTATAAAGTGGAAATATATAGGATTTATCTAATAAATATAAGTCATAAAATGGTTCAATATGATTTTAAATCAGTTAACTACACCATCAACTACATCATCTCAATGCATAAGATCATGAAAGAACACCAATCATGAGGAGACTTCTTGTGGACTATTTGTAGCTACTTGTATCTAAAGTGACACTATAGTTAATGATATATTTATGTTATTATATTTTCCTATATGCCATTTTTTATTTTTCTCACCTCTTTTTCTATATATTAAATGCCTTATGGCTTATTATGGGACCCCTCAGGATGGTATACAAAAACTATACTAAAATTATAACTTGTATTTTGAGTTAAGGAGAAAAATTAGTCACATACTTATTCATGGTTATTAGTGTATTTATTTATTATTTATTTATATATAAGTGTGATATTCATATCCTTTTATAGGTCCTTTCCTTCACCTACTTCTATGTTTTCATCCTCTACAGGTCACATGAAGTGTTAAAGAATACAAATTATGTTGAAGAGTGTTAGTGTGTAGTGTCTTTATAGACCTTCATTCCCTTACCTTCAATTTTTATATATTATATCTAGCCTTCATCTAAAACACTCATGTTTAGGATTATATTAAGAAAGTATTGTTGATAAGATATTCTCTTCTGATGTGCAAGTGTGCTCAACAACAAGGTTTATAGAGGATCATTAAAGAATGGGTGATTCACCATCACTAGTATAGGTTTTCCCTTTTAGTTATATTTCTAAATATTTTCACCCTAAATACAAAATAGGTTTTAGTAAAATGATTCTATTTGATATATCATAGGAACTAGAGTCATAATATATAGGTTTGGTCTAAGATACAGGTATCCCATAATTTGTATACCAATCCAGTGTTAGTTTAGGTTTGAAGGAGATATGAGCAATTTAATTCAACAAGGTTCAACTTGGGTTGATAACAAGTATGCTAAGACCAACACCAATATTAATAAATATCCCTGAATTTGGTTCCCATTGGGCATGAAAAAAATTATGGTCACTTTGAGTTTCATCCATGAAGAGGTTTATTTGAGGGCCTCTTCACCCAATTGACATAGAGTGATCTATTTAAGGTTATGGGTGACCAATTAGTAGAGATAACCTCAAGATAGGGTTATCTCCCTTGATACAACACTTAACATTAACACTAACCTACTCAATTTGCAATGAAAAGGGACATGAAAATTTGTAAAAAAACATAAAAAGGGTGATTCACCAGATTGTAGGTCCCTAATATGGTTTACAATATGATTATAAAGCTATAAAATACTGATTACAATCACACAATTTCAATTAACTCTAGCATAAGTGTTTTAGTATGGAGGTTACAACTGATACATTAACAAAGAAGAATAATCAAGAGTCCTGTAATGAGGTTTTAATGAAGGTTTTATATAATTAATATTTTATAACCACTTATTACACACCATATAACCTGTAAGATAATATTTACACACATATATGTAAAAATGAAGAGGAAAAATTCAAGGAGATTGAGTATTAATACTAACATTCATCAATAAGTCCCCATGAAAACACTAGATATGAGATGGAGAAGGCAAAATTATTTTTTATTCACTTCAAAAGAAACACCAAGTAAAACTTTTAGTAGAGATTCACCATACCAACATAGAGGATGATTTTCAATTCCAGCCAAGGCCAAATTTATAGAAGAAATAAGGAGAGAGAGAGAGAGAGAGGTAGGATGTGGAAGGAGTCCATCATGGTTGTTATATGCACAAAACTAGTTACAAAATAGAGTTTTTTTGCCACCAAGTCTACAAATAATGTGTTGTATTCTTGTTTTCCACACTCTATGCCAAGTTTTGATGTAAATATTATTCATGCATGGCATATAAGATCATCATGGAAGACTTTCTTCTTCTTGAAACAAACTCTTTCTACTTGGAGTTACACATCCAATTTTTGAAGAAAAGTTACAACTTACCTCCTTGAAATTTGTCATTCCTAACCTTCTTAAAAAATTTATACAACACTAATATCTCTTCAATATTTCTCATATTGATCTCAATTATTTTAACTTGAAACAACAAACTCTTTCATGAAATGTAATGAGGACAAAGCTCATCTCTCATGCAAAATCTAATATTGTTATTTTTAAGTTTAAAAAAAACACTTATAAACTCTAAATAGAGATTCATGGCATGAGATTGTGGGAATAATAAGGGGGTATAATGGACTTTAGTTTTGTGGCATTGGTTCTCATATTGGTTTGCCCATATTTATGAATAATGTTTAAGACCATTAGTTGGTCTTACACCTCACATAAAACCCATAGGCTCAGTTTTGTACAATTTTCATGAAATTTGGATCTTTTTAGAGCATTTTAAGAATTACTAAAGGTATATATGTATATGTAAAACCATTTAATAGAATCCTCCATCAAGTTCACACATGTGAACAACTAATCAAATAAAAGAGCTTCCATGTGAGACAAGTTACAAGGATTGTATTTAAATTTTTAAGTTTTTACAACTGGTTCAAGGTGTACAAGTGGTTTTAAAATATTATCCAAAACACCATTATCCATACATCATGTCACATTTTAGTTAATGATCATCTTGATACATTACAGGCCTCCAAAAGTAGGGTTACAAATTCATGACAAGTTTTTGAATAAGGGTGTTGATGAATGCAAGTTTTAACATAGTAAACAATACTTATATAAATATATTTGACATTTACAAGACCAATATAAATATTTAGGGGTAGAATTTATCATGAATAATCCTTATGGAGGGCTTAGAGAAAGAAAATGTAGACCTACATTTCTACAGGCCTATAAGTCTCATTTTCATGAGAAATGGGATGAATATGAAATTGTAATATGGATTTGAAATATTTCTATGGGATAGAAGATACATAAATAATATATCTATTCAATTGGAACCCTAAAGTATTTGTAACCAACTCAAAACATCCTTTATAAGAGATCACCATGCAATGAACTCCAACTACCACCTATGGGTCAATCTTGGCCTTTGTGAAGAAATTTTAAACTCTATGCTACTAGAGATATTCCTAATGGATTGATAAAAGGTCAAATAAGTGAATCCATCATGCTAAAACCACTCCATGATATCAAGGTGCTATGAATAATAGACCTAGACAACATACCTATAGGCTTGTTAAGATCTTGACATGTGAAGTCATGAAGGAGTAAATGACATGTGAAGTCATGGAGTCTAAAGATTGAGAAAACACCTACATATAATTTTAATATGAAACACTATCCTCAAGTGATGTTCAGGATAAATGGAATTAGGTTCCAAATATGCAGAGGTTCTTTAAGCTTACTAGGTATAAACCTACACATAGGCTTGTGTGTAAGGTGATGAAGAAGTCTATTCTTTATGAATAAATATAAGCATAGATGATATGAAAGGAGTTTTGGTAAAATCCAATAGTTTTACATAATATAATAAAAATTCAAGAGCTTTGTTGAAGGTTTTTTATCTCAAAAGAATAATCAAGACACTCAATACACACCTATAACCAAAAATGTTTTAGTGTGAATAATGAAAAGAGAATATGCAATATTTGTGTAGGAATTGGGTTCAAGTAGATAAAAAAGTGTATTAAATCATAAAATATTAAGTAATGTATTGAATATATCATAAAAATATATAAAATAAATCTATCTTCAACTTACAATCACATGGTCTCATTCACCTACAGGTAGAGTGGTCTAACTATGATCAACTTGAGGAATTGAAGGGTTATGGAGAGCATGTGAGAATATAATAGGGATGTTAATTTACCTATTTTAAACTCCCTCAATTATAAAAATGTATTTAAAATTCTATGGGAATTTATAATCCACCCTTTAGACTTAGCATGCCTAAATAAACACTCACAAACATACACAAGCTTATGCATAAGGATGAAAAAATTAGTATTTTTGAATATATTTGAAGGTGGAGAGATTAAATTATATAAATAATAGGCTATAATATGATTCCATGTGATTTAAATCACTAGGAAAGATAAAATGACCCAAACATATTCATTAGGGTTAATTACACTAGTATGTTCATAAACCCTATGCATGAGTTAATGGAGGTTGTAATAGGAATGTGTATAATAATGGAAAATGAAATGAATATAATATATCAATATGGTGTTACAGACCTCCTTGAGGTGTTTTAAATCAAAAACAAAACAATATGCCATTCCCAAGTCACTCTCTTTGAAGCTCACTAAATGAAGACTTTCTACCCTGAGAAGCAACTTCTCAAGCTTATAATAGTATGAATAATTTAAATGAGATCACAAGATATTATGGGATGTTAGGGGGAATTTTATACCTTTTTTTTTTTATAATTTTAAAATGATTAAGGACCTAAGGTTTATAAATTATCGTTAAGATGATAAGCATGTTTCAAACTACCTAAAAGACTAGAAATGACCCGATGGAAATAATTGGCTTCCCAAGTCATTTAAATGAGTTGGATTTATCTTGAAACCACTGGGATATAATTTCTCATTCCAATAATATTCTCACTATGAAATTTTATTTTACTTGCACCTATATATAAAAATTAATTATTATATTTTTATAAGGATTTAGGATCAAAATAGGGTATTTAACCTCATGGATAGATAAAAAATATTTGAGAAGGTGTATTAAGGTGTTTCATATCTCCAAATGTCCAAAAATAAATATATAAAATTATGGAAGTGCTCAAACAAGTCTAATTCTTGAAGGTAGTATAAAAGAGCTTGTGAAAGACTAGATTTTTTAGCCATTTCTTGGTTCACACACCTACATAAGGTTTTAGAATACCGAATTTGGCATAAAGAATATTCATGGGGTCCTAAAAGTGAATAAAATAATTATTTTTTGTTTCACAATTGTGGAATAAATATAGATCCAAAATCCAATTTCTAGGCCTAGAGACCTAATTGAGGCTTAATTGGAGAAAGAAACAAGGTGAATAAGTGTACTTTTTCTTAATGTATGATCAGTAAATTTGGTATAGATATGTAATGGTGTAACATGTACTTAAATTAATGCTTATTTTGTCAAGATCATCTATACACTATCCTACATAAGGAGGTTTATCTATTTTGAGAGCTACAAGGAAATGAAGGCAAGTGAGAGGTTTGGTTATGAAATAGAGTGATATAAAGTATTTGATGTATTAATATGGGTTGATAAAATTTTCCAAGGAAACTATGAGTTTTTTTTGAATTTAATTTTCATTCATGAGTTTGGAAACCAAATTTGAATAAATTGAGCCCCAAAAAAGAGCTAGTGAAGATTACATGCTATAATGAGGAGTTAAAGAGATGTTACAAGATTTTAAGGAGAGTGGTGTAAAAACATCTCAATAATCCCAAATTTTAATCAATAATATTGTAACTATCCTTTTAGGTGTAGAGGTATAGCTTCAAGAGGTATGATTTAGATTCAATAACTTAAAATTTCATAAGTAACCTCCTACACCAGTTTGAAGAAGGGTATCATTGAAAAAATGTACACATGTTGATGAGAACCTTCAAGACTATTTTATTTCTCAAGTTACTATATTTAAACTACATCCATAATGTATTACACTTGTTTGTGATCTTCTATACCCTTTCTCTCTCTCATACTCACTCACATTTTCCTATATATGTAGCCTTGCATGGCTTTGCAAAGGATCCTCACATTGGTTATGGTAAATTCCTATCAAAATTGATTCTTGTACTATACTATTAGATTTATTTTAATCTAGGTATTTTATCTTCATCTTTTAAATAATGATCTTGAGTGTGTTGTTTTGATGACAACTTCATTATAGTGAATGTGCTTCCTTATATTTGTCCTTCATGTTCATGCCTCTATGTAAGTTTGTTTCCTATCATAGATCATATGAAGTGTTATACTTGTTTTTATTAGTTAGAGAACTGATAAACCATTATTTTTTTATATTATCACCTATTGGTTGATCATCCTAAGATCTTGTAATCTTCATAACCTCCATGTTAAATTACTAGTGTGATAAGGACTGTTTTGGAGTAGCATAATCATATTGTAACTTAGTATTTCATGTTTGGTGTATCACCTCTATAGTGAATTATTAACAAGCTGAGGAGGTCATGTTTGGTTCATCACCTCTAAGTTTATTTTTTATTTTTAGGATTTCATATTTAATTTTTACAATTCAAGCATGTAGTATAGTTGTTAGTATAAGTGTTGTACTTGGTAGCTATCCCAAAATCTAGAGGTTTGATCCCCTTGAAAAGTAACCCATAGCCTTGGATCAATCCCATTTCATAGTTAAATTTTGGAGGGCTTAAATCACCCTCTCAAGGGTGAAAATTTTATCTATAATAGTTTTGGCATGCCCAATGGGACTCAAAGTCAAAGAGCATGTCTAAGATTGATGTTGGTATTGGCTAAAGTGTAACTATAAAAGTCTTCTTCATGCAACATTTGGTAACTCCAATAAGTTTCAAACTCTTGGTAGCTAACTAATGAGCCAATTTTCATGCCAAATGTGATTACAAGATCAAAATTGAAAGGTATTCCCTTTGAATTTGTTGAATTACATTTATATTCATTAAAAATGAAGAGGTTCTTTCATACTCTCCCCTATAACAAGTCACTTAAAGGGAATATATTTATTTCCTTCTATCCACTATGTTGAATACACTTGAGAAAATTTGAGCTATAACAATCTAATCCTAATCCAAGATGTAAAACTTGATCCAAGGCAAAAATGTTAGTTTTATAGGCCCTCTTAATGGAACCAATCTTATTATCCCTATCAATCAAATAGTCCACCCTTCCAAGGAAATGCTCAAGGCTAAGGTAATATCACTAATTTTAGATCATACACAAGTTTCAACCCAAATGTAGCCTCTAATTCATGAGCCTTGGTACCCACTCAAAAAAAATATGATGAAATATTAATAATGACATCCTCAATGGAATCAATCTCATGAAAAATCTACCAATCTAGATGGAGGGTTGAATCAAGCTTGTATGACACAAGAAAAAACTTTTCCTTCTCTTACATAAGATGAAGTTTATATTGAATTTATGGCTATTGGAGAGTAAGGCCAATCAGGTGTTACCATTTAAAATTTCCAAGAAGATGACTGTTGTGTATTTAATCAAGTGGGTTGCTCAAGTAGGATGGTAGATAGTTTAATTTCATCCAATATTGGGTCTAAAGAAAGAGATATTGAAGAGGTAAAAGAGAGTGGGAAAGGTTCAACTAAAATTCCATTCATGAATAAATGGATAATAGAGCCTAATTTACCTCATAATTCTCAATAATATTAAATAAATTATAATGATAAGAGTACCTTTGTACACCAAAACAAGCAGGCCTAAAGTGATGTCATAAATCTTAGAGGACAACCAATATTAGTGATTCTTCTCTTAACATAGTGGATCAAATGAAAAAGTTTCATGTAAATATGCCTATGTGGGATACTTTGTCCATTTCAAAACAAAGGGATATGTTGCAATAGGATATATCTAAGCTTAGATCACCATCAAGAGTAGTAATAAAGGGTACTATTGTGTTTACAAATACATCTAATCCTAGTGAGTCACAACAAGGTAAAGTGAACAAGCCTCCT
Organism: Torreya grandis; assembly: GCA_037957365.1. Lineage (NCBI taxonomy): Eukaryota > Viridiplantae > Streptophyta > Pinopsida > Cupressales > Taxaceae > Torreya > Torreya grandis. The sequence continues at coordinate 2,752,483 of JARHVA010000327.1, forward strand.
CCATTATATGTTTTAGTAATAATTGATCATTTTTTGGTGCATAATTATATGATATATAGTGGGGATAATAGTTCAATCATGTAAAATAAAAACATAGATAAACTAGGCCTCAAATATGAATCTCATGCTAAAGGTGTGCTACAACTAGATGGATCAACCACTAAGATAGTTGGTGTTATCAAGGGTTTGAATCTAACACTTGATGCTTGTCCTAATTTATCCATTTCTCAATATGTGGTTATTTTAACTTTCCATCATACTTTTCCCTTTTCTTTTCAAGTGAGTTCATGATAAATATTGGTGGTTACTTGTCATCAAATTCATCCTATATCATTTCTAGGACAAGATATGACACCAAAGTTACTAAAAGATCAAAAATGATTTCAAGGTTTCACATTGATTCATAAAAACTAAATTTTATTAATGTTAATTTTGATATCATAGATGAGGAGGATCAACCTAGTGACCAAGAACCAATTGTTCCTCTTTAAGACATTCAGATCTCTTCCTTGATGAATGGGGCTAAATAATAATGAGTTTGATCCATATAGAGGGATTAAAGAGGCTAGTCTTGGGGTATATTATTTTCATGAATAAGGTAAAACCATACATTCTCTTTCTAAGCCTAATGAGGATAGTGATGATTTGTGGATTTTTTTTTGATGGCTCAAGAAGCAAGATTGGAGTAGGTGCAAGGATGATGATTTTTTATCCATCGAATGAAAGATACTATTTATCCATCTAATTTTAGTTTAGTTGTTCTTGAAATGCATCTAAATATGAATATATTATTGATAGGATTTAATGGGAAATAAATAAAGGACTTAAACAAGTTCAAACCATTGGAGATAGTGAACTAGTTGTACACCAAGTAAGAGGTAATAATGCATTCGAGAATATATTGTTAAAGTTATAAAAGCATAGTATGTGGGACCTTATTGAGGATCTCATAGATTTTGACATCAAATAAATCTTAATGGAAGATAAATAACATGATCGATAGGTTTGCATCATTTGGAGCATAATTTGACATCCCCAACGATGTCAAGAATCCTAAAATGTAGCCACACATCATGGTAGTTGTAAGGTCTTCAATACCGAATAATGATGTAAATTGGAAATTATTTGAAAGCGATAAATAAATAAATAACATGTTTTGTCTAATATGAAGATGAGTTATCTTGTAAAAACTAGGCTAAGTCATAATACAAATATGGGGACCAAATTGTGCAATTGAGGTTTAATAAGCTTCCTAAAGGGTCAGTTACTCTTGAAGGTATATTCAATGAAAGTGATAAAATGAGGAGAGATAAAATAAGTATGTTTATAAAATAGGAACATCATGATAAGTTATCTATATTCAAATATAAACTCCTAAATCTTGAAAAATTATTCACTCCACAAGAGAAGTCTACATTAATAAAGTTATGTAGATAATTTTTTGATGTCTTTGCTTAGGAGTATAGTGACCTCAAGGGGTTTAATCCCTAATTATCTTAACACACTATAGAACTTGATCCTAATTTTAATATTATAATGCAAATTCAAAGGCACATAAATACTAAAGTGGAGGTTCTCATGAGAAAATTACTCACCAAGTTGATAAAGTCATGAATTATCTTTCCTATCAAACACTCTTCATGGGTTGCTAACCTAGTTCTTATGAGAAATAAGAGTGGTAAAATAAATTTATGTATGGGTTTTAGACATTTGAATAGGTTATAATTTAAGGATCACTATCCTATACCTTTAATGTATTATATCCTTCAAGTAGTGGCAGTTTCTCAATGTTTCTCACTTTTGAATGGCTATTCAAGATACAACAAAGTGTTGGTGAAAGAAGAGGGACTAATATAAGATAGACTTCACTACCAAATGGGGGAAATATGCCCATGAGATAATTAAATTTTGGCTATCTAATGTAGGTTACACATTAAAAATGGCTATGGATATGGATTTCCAAGGTTTGATCAATGATATGGTACTAGTATACCTTGATGACAACCATTTTCTTTAAAGATGCTAGTGACCACTTGAATCATCTAATGCTAATATTTTAAAGGTGTAGGAAATATTCAGATTACCTCAAACCAAATAAATGTTTATTTTTTATTTATGAAATTAAATTACTTGGTCATATTATTTCTAAATATGGGCTGGCTATAGACCCTGATAGGGTGAGTGTCATACTAACATTGTCATTCCCCAAGCCTAAGAAAGATTTAAAAAGTTTTCTTGGAAAGATAAAAAAATTTAGTAGGTTTATACCAAGATTTTACACTCTTATAAGGTTTATAATATCCATGTTAATGAATCATTAATCATTTTTTTGGACCATTGAATGGAAGGCTAGTTTTGAGACCATCAAACAAGCTATTACTCAAGCACCTACACTAATTAACCATAATTTTTCTAAAGACTTTGTCTAGTATGATTTTTCCAATGTTTGGCACCATATATTATATGTTAATTAAATAAAATAATGAAGGAAATGAATAAATTTTATATTTTCTAGTGAAGGACTTTATGGCTATGAAGAGAGGTACACATATGTTGAGAAACAAGTATTGGTAGCTATAATAAGTCTCAATAAATTTAGACATGGTGTCTAAAAATAAAATAAATGTCATGGTAACTCATCCAAGAATAAGAGACTTCCTATTTAATGAATATTTGAAAGATAAAATAAATGGATGGATAACTAAGTTGATGGAGTATGATGTGGAAATCAAGACCACTAAGCTAGTAAGAGGAAGAGGGATGTGTGAACACCTACAATTAGACCTAAAGGAATAATAAGATATGGTTATAGAATTTTAAGAGGGACCTTGTAAATATAAAACTTCATCTTATATAATTTGGACACAAGAAATGGTGAGGTTCCTTCAAACAGGTGAATGTCCTATGGGTCTAGATCAAACAAGAAGTAGATAATTCAAATTATAAGCAATACCTTATGTACTTATGGATGAGATTATTTTTATGAAATAACTTAATGTAATTATACTAATATGTGTTGAAATAGACCATTTTGATAAAATTCTATAACATTTCCATGATGTACCAGCTGGAATTCATTTTGCACCTAAAACTATAGCTATAAAAATAATGGGGGATAGTTACTATTAACCTAGCCTATTCAAAGATGTATATGATTGGGTTAGAATATGTCAAAAGTGTGTACTATTTATAGTAAAAAAAGACTTACAACCCTTCCTATTCACCCTATTCAAGTTGAAAAATCATTCATGTAATGGGGACTTGATTTATTTGGAATGATCAATACTCCATCTAGTGTAGGTCATAAATGGGTCTTTATAGCCACAAACTATTTTACAAGGAGGGTAGAGGTAGTGGACCTCAAAGAGGCTAATGAGACTTTAGTTCTTGACTTCTATGATAGCCTTGTGATAAGGTTTTGGGTGATTGAAATAATTATTTATGATAATGCCATTACTTTCAGTGATATAAGAATAACGGAATGGGCTCTCTAATATGACATCTACTTGAGTACTTCTAATTAATAACCCAAGGCAATGGGATAGCTTAAACCACTAATAATAATTAAATAAAAATTATAAAGAGGATAATATAAGATTATAAAAGGACTTGGCACACTAGGTTGAAGACAACCCTATAGGATGATAGGATCAGTCCAAATATATCCATTGGTAACTCACCTTATATGCTTATCTATGGAAGAGAAGCTAAACTTCCCATTTCACTTGAGTTAATAGCAATTGAGTTGGTACATAATATTGAGAGGATGGAGAATGACCCTATGGAGATAATATTGGTATAAATAATGGCCTTAGAGGAAGTAAGAGATAATTTTATGCACATCATGGAATATCATGAAGCACAAGTGAAAAGAAAAATTGATAGGAGAGATATCTCAAGAACATACCAAGAAGGAGATCTTGTCTTAACATGAGATGTTGATACATTTTAGAATGGACCTTATGTTATCATTACTTTCAAAAACATAATGCATTTCATATTAAAATATTCTATGGATAAGAATTGAGTATCCCAATTGATGGGATGCACTTGAATCCATGCTATTGAGCTATTTTTTACAACATTATACATATTAGAGTAGGTCTTTATGTTCCCTAAGTGTTCCATGTACAAGTGTGTGTCTTTTTTGATTTGTGGTGTTACTTCCTCCAAATGTCTTATGACATGTGTTTTGTTGTGTGGTGTTTTATTTTGTGTTTTTATAGTTCATTTGGTTTCAAGGTTATTTTCAAGTCTTATTTTTAGTCATGACTCCATAGCCTACTGAATGTACTAAGCCACTAGCCTAGATGCATAGTCAAGCATGCATTCCCAGGAGGTCATCAAAGATGTTAGCCAAATTATACTTACCATAGACTAGGTTCATCAAAAACTTGACTTGTCATGTTTTATAACCTTGTTCACAATGCTTCCATGCCTTTTGAGGTCTTAAAATGGTATCTTTGAGGTCTTATTAACAAAATTTAAGGTTATTTTGTTAAGATGAAAGTAATGGTTTGTATTTATCTTGTGCAAGCCTATTAATAAGGTAAAAATGAAAAGATTAAGTCACATGATGTTAAAGTTTCATAATTTTATATTCAAGTAATTATACCCATTAATCCCCTTATATTAAAATTTCACATATGTTTGTAAAATTTAAGGTTGATTTGCAAAGCTTAAGGTAAAAAAAGATGAAGAGAAAAGTGTATATAACTAACTCCAATGTCTATCAAACATAAAAAAGGTAAAATATATATACATCACACTTGTAAAATATTTTTAAGGATTTATATAAATTTCACATATGTTAGTGATGTCAAATGATGTAAGTTTTTTTGGTTCAACTTCCAAATCCAGAGAAACATTCCTTTATAGGTAACTATAAGTACTTGTATAGACTCAAAGGATCCACCTTTAGGTGAAAATTTATTAAAAGTGTCTATTAAACTTATATAAGTCATATATATGTATATAAATCTTTTATAGGCCCTTAAAGTCTAAAAATTACATCATAACCTCCATTGGCTTTTTGGCAAATTAGTAAAGGAAAATTTCATATGCTTGGTATAGAAAGAGGAGAGAGAGTAATGGCCTAAGATTGTGGGAAGAGTAATGGGGTATAATTTAATTTAGTTTTATTTAATTGGTCATCATACTAGTTTTCCCATATTTATGAACAACCATTAATACCATCAAGTGGTTTTAAACTTCACACAAACCCCATAAGATCTAGTTTGCATAGTTTTCATGAAATTTGGAGCTTTTTGGATCATTTTAAGAATTTTCAAAGGTATATATGGATATTTAAAACCATTTAACATACTCCTCCATTAGGTTCACATGTTTTAACAACCAAGCATCAAGAAGAGCTTCCATGTGAGATAAGTTACAGGGCTTGCATTTGAAGTTTTGAAGTTTTTATAACTGGTTTAAGGTGTACAAGTGGTTTTTAGATATTAACCACAACATTATTATCCATAAATAATCTCAAATTACATTTAATGAGCATATTGATAACATTTTAGGCTCCAAATATCTCACAAGCTCATTAACTTCTTTTATTGTAGGCCTCCAAAAGTAGAGTTATAACTTCATGAGAAGTTTCTGAATAAGGGTGTTGATGAATACAATTTTTAACATAGTAAAAAATAATTCTATAAATATATTTGACATTTAAAAGACCAATATAAAGAGTCATGGGTATAAGTGATCATGAACAAGCCTTATGGAAGTCTTAGAGCAAGAAAATGTAGACCTATAGGTCTGTAGACCTACAGGTCTCATTTTCATTAGAAATGGGATGAACATGGAATTTTAATATGGTTTTAAAACACTCATATAGGATATAAGATACATTAATGAGATATATATTACATTGTGACCCTAAATGAGTTGTAACCCACTCAAAACGTCATTTCTAAGAGCTCACCATGTAATAAACTCAAACTGCCACCTACAAGTCAGTCTTTGCCTTTGTGAAGAAATTATAAACTCTATGGTACTTGATATATTCCTAAATTTTTGATAAAATGTCAGATAAGTAAAGTAATCATGTCAATATCGCTCCATGATATCAATGTACTATTAATAAGATACCTAGACTACATACCCATAGGCCTATTAGGATGATAATGAAATGTGAAATCATGAAGAGTGAATGACATGTGAATTCATTTGTAGTTAGGAATTTGAAATATATGGGAGGTTAGTATTATTTTAGTCTCATAAAATAAATTAAATAAACACACCAAAATCCTAACACCTATATCCTAGACACTAGGGAGATCTTAGGTAATAAAAACTAAATGAAAACACAAAACAACATAAAAGACATATCTCTTTTACCTTCCTTGGGAGATCCAAATGGCTTTCTTTAATGTATTGATTTTCTTGTGCATCAAGAAGTATTTGAAAATGGAGGTTGTTTGTCTCCTTATCTCCTTGGCACCTTGACTTGTAATGTTACTTGACTTAAGATTTGGGCATGGTAACCTTACCTACATAGAATTTAGGCATTACAACTCTACAATATCCAATCTTGTTAAAGATATTTGTGCATAATAAATTTATTCCAAAATATATTAAAAAATAATAAGCGTACCCTTATATTTATATCCTTAGTAATTAACTCTCACCCAAGGTGAGTCAAGGTTGATTTTAGGCTTGCAATGGGTTTAAACTAACCCTGGGTGAGTTAAATCTATCTTTAGTTAGGTTAATAGTTGTAAAGTAATTATGATTTTCAATTAATAGGCATGGATTTAAAATTATATATTTTAGGATATTTTCAAATATCTTGACAACTCATAAAGGTAATGATGAAAGGATTTGATATTTTGATTTTTGGAATTTTCATTTTTAGATATTCATTAATTATAAATGGATAATTTAACTAGGAATTTAATTTTATCTAGTTTTTAATTGATTTAGATTGGCTTTTTAGCTCTTTCAATATTTTATTTAAGTGTGCAAGTTCCCCACATTATAGGTCCATAGGCCAAATTGATAGTTTTTATGTCATAAGGTGATTATAGATGAATTCATGAGAGGTTATTATTATATATGATATAAGACCCTAATCAAGGATGTTTAAACATGATTTTGAGATTTTAAAAATGATTCAAAATTAAATTTAGGACATTCAATGATTTCTAGACTTAATTTTCAATGGTTGGTAGGAATCAGTGTGAAGTCTGATCAGAAGCTAATTGTGGCTAGTTTTAGTTTTCTATAGTTTGCCCCTAATTGGGAAGATGTTGAAAGTTATAAGAAAATTAATGTCTTATAAAATAATGAAACAAGTTGTTAAGAAGGAAAAAATATAATGATTAAAGAAAAATCTCCAAACAATGTTTAGGAAGCCTATAATAATGCCACCTCAAGGGAGTGGCTAACACATATGATTGATGTATGGTCCCTCACAAAGAAAAAGAAAAAAGAATGAAATTAACCCATGAGTTAGATTAATCCAATTTCGATAATGCTTACATGTATTGATTTAAAAAGTATTGATTTTCATAAAGTCAATTATAATTAATAACAAAGGTTGAGAAATTAATTTATGTAAAGGCAATTATAATCAATGTCTCATGCATATGCTTTAGTAGGGATGATAAGTCAAAATAATGATTTGACCATAGGTGGTTATAATCATTCAGATGACTTATATTTAATAAGTATTTTTTTGTTGATGCCTTTGTATGGTAGATTTGAAATCATAACTCTAGGATATAAAATAGCATACAAATTAAAAATGAGTAGGTGGAAACATAGATGTTGTGGTCTAATGAATGAAGAAGCTATGAAAAAATAGGGACACAAGGATGCACAAAATGATGAAATAAATGATTTTAAATTTAAATGTGGCTGAGATGACATGAGGTAAATCATGTATCCAAACATTGCCTACATAGTCTAAATAAACCTCAAGCCAATGTAGTTTACCTAGAAGTAGGAGAAAATGGAATGAGGAATAGAAAAATAAGAATTGATCAATGTTAATGATTTGGTTGTACCTACCAATGTGAATATTTTCATCCTTATTAACATTGATACAACTAGAATGGTCAAGTGATTGATTTGGTCAAGGAGGGTGGGAGGATTTTCTAAGGTTACCAAGGAGAATTTTCTAAGGCTCCATTACTTGTAATATTTTTGAGCTAATTTTTACTATAGCACATGATGATATGCACCATTACCATGATGACGTAGTTGAAATATCCATAAGGACTGACTCTTGATCTAATAAATAATTCAAAATAATACACCAATGATAAAAACCATGATGATAATGTTGAAATATGAATATGGATAGGCTCAAGAATAATGCACAAGGAATCACCTAATGAATGCATATATTCTGAGTCAAGGCACAAAAATAAAATAAAACAAACATGTAAACAAACAAACAAATAACTGAGTAAACAAATACACAAAAAAATTGAAAGTAAAATCAATAGAAAACATAATGTCATCAACCAATTCAATACCAATGCATCAAGGCTAAAAAATATGATAAAAAAGTGGTGGAATGGAATGGAAGAAATAATGGATTTCCCTAATAGGGAATATTGAGGATGATTGACTAGGTTTAAATAAGATACATGTTTTTAAATTTTTAGTCTCTATTTCTCTCAAGGATATTATGAGCCAATTTTGCAATTTTTAGGATTTTGAAATGTTGTGAATGTTTTTGGAATTTTGAGGTATCTTAAATCTTTAGAGATTGACAAGATACCACTCAAAAAATGATGAGACCATGGCTTATGTTACTAAAAAAATGGAGAGAGCATATTGAAAAGGGGGACATAGATAACTTCAATGTGAATATAACACAACCTACATATTCCCATTAGGACCTCAAATCACAGTGGTTACACTGACACTAAAGGCGAGGAGATCCAAATAGGTAATAATAAATTTGAAAATTAAAGAAAATGGCAAGGAAAATGAAAATAGTAATGTCAAGGTGATGTAGTAATGCATGGTAAATGTGTTACTAATTTTCCCATAGGCAATTATAATTATGAAACAATGACATAATTATGTGCTACTAATTTTCCCATAGGTGATTATAATTAGTAACACAAGGTGAGATACTAATTTTCCCAAAGGTATTTATACTCAATAGCATTCGTCAAGCGTAAATGAAATATAACTAGCTAGATCCATTATCATACTACTTTCATATACTACTAGTAAACATGAAATTATTGAAACTAGATCAGAATCTCCTTGTGGAAGGTGCCAAAATAACTAGTGGAACCAAGGTCAAAAAGGGGTAGGTAGAGTAGCTAAAAGCAAGATTTGGTCAATAGTGATGGTATGGTAGAATGGTATACTATATGTGATGGCTCCAAGAATGGGAGGTAATAATGAAAAAATTACATTGCAAGTAAATGATTTAACAAAATATAATAATGTATTCATTTAAGATTTATTACAAGACATGTGAAAAGCTTTATAGGCTTTTTATGGGTGGTTAAAGGTTAAGGGATACAACCAAATTTTCCCATGAACTAAAATTTATTTAAAACAAAGTAAAAACTAACTAAATATTAAAAATACTAACTTTGGATCATTAAAAATAATCCAAAAAACTCCCCCTTGATCTAAAGGGGTATAGAAAGACTGAAGCAAAAAATTATGAGTCATCTAAGTAGACTTTGATACAACTACAACTGGTACACTATGTATCCTAGACTGATCCACATTCTAATCATCCCCATATTATAATAGAACACAAACAAGTTCTATCCAACTACATCAATCCTCACATAAAATCTATCCAATAAGTGACTACCCCCTATACTATGTATGACACATCTCAAATTAATGCCCAACAATCATCAACATATCTTTTAAGCCTTTGCTTAACACTAAAAATGTTAGCAATACAATGTTGACTTCCTAAATCATCGACAACTAATTGAAAGCCAATATATAATATCTTCTCCCCATATCAGGTGAGAGGTGAGAAGCTATGCAACAAATAAAACAAGTACAAAACACTAAAATGCTCCACATCAAAGATCATCAAAACACTACATCTATGAAAGCAAAGTACATAAGCCAAAAAATGCTACTACATCAAATCCTAATCTTGATCCTATCAGCTCACACAAGATGGGTATATCACCATCTCAAAATATACTGTCATCAACTGTGGAGCTAGCAACTTCATAGTCATCTCATTCATTAGAAGAACATGCAGAAGAATAGTCAAAAGAGGAAATAAAAGAATGACCAGAGTGATTGGAGTGACCAGTAATGTTTGCTTCTACCTTCTTTCAATGTCAAGAGGACCTCTATCTAGAGGGGCATGATATATAGAGATTTCCTATGCCACCACAATTATAGAAAATTGTCTCACATCTATTGGAACTAGAAGAAGAATATCCACATGAATAAGAATTCATGTGCTTATGTTTGTGCTTCTGTTTATGTGAATGTTTGTGGTGATGCTCATACTTTGGTGAACTATAATGATGTCTATATTTAGGAGAGCCTGAATGATCCCTATGTCTATAATGATGATTATTCTTGGAAGTGTGCCTTTGAGAGTGTCTCTATTTCTCTTTGTGTCTTTTGTTGGGCTCATATAATAGATTTCTATTTTGGAATAGTGTGCCTCCTTAGTATATTTATTATTTACAAATTATCATTCATGTTGAGTGAGCAACTCATAAATGGAATCAAAATTAGATTTTTTAATCTTATCACTAAGATATAACATCTCAAAAAAATTCTTGTATCTAGGGATAAGACCATTAAAAATAATAGAAATGAGAATTTCATCATCAATTTTTCCACTAGTAGTGCCATATTCTTGTTTTAAATTCTTAATGCATGACACATATTCTGAAACATCTTGATTATCAAATAGTTTAGTGTTGAGTAACTACATAAGAAGGTCAATTTTATTATAATTAAGTTGTTTATCATACAAGTATTTTAAATCTTTGCATGCTTTCCAAGCTTCATATTTGATGAATTCTATGTGAATTACAACTTGATCAATACAAGTTGATTTCAATAAATCAAGGGCACGCTTGTCACATTTATGAAATTCTAAAAGTTTTAAGGCTTCAGTGGGTAATTTTGGTTGCTTTTTAATTACTTCCCATAAGTCATTGAAAATTAATGTGTTTTCCATGTTCATTAACCATTCCTTATAATTTTTAAGAGTTAGGCATCCAGTGTCAAAAATAAGGCTCATAATTTTAGCCATGATGTATAAAAAATGAAGAGTAAAGAATGATATCGAGGTTTTGCCTTTACCTTCAAAATAGCTTCCATTTTACAAATGAGCCTAGGACTTGTGATGGACTTGCATTTTAAAGGTGTCATTTTTGACCAAAAATGAACTGTGATACATCATTTAGAATAAATTTATTTCAAAATTCATATAATAAAGATCTAAAATATAAATTTGATCATTCTAATGTATCTAAAATGTAAAAAACCATGAAGATTGCTTGGTCACATGACCACCTTTGCAGACAAAAAGATGTACAACTAGTGTCACAAGAATTAGGAATTACACCTTTATGTCTTTGTATGAATCAAAAAAGACTCTTAGAAGATAATATTTACTCTAAAAATAAATATTTGAACCCTTGACCTCCCCATTTCAAACTAATTCACAAAATTAGGCTTTCTAAGTGCTCTATGAGCATTTACAAGTTTACAAAGCTAGAAATTGATATATAAACATGATCTTTTGCTCTATAATAATAAAAAATATTACTTGAATGAGTAATTTTTAATTTTTTATCATGAAAATCATTTCTCTAAGTAAATATTAGATCTTTGAAGCTTTAGGTGGGACCTAGTCAAACCCTAATACTTAACAAACTATATGAAAATTTTATAAAATCAATTTTTTTTTACTTTCCTCCATATTATAATGTGATATAGAAGCTTTCCAATGCCATGGCTGATATAAGGAATTTAAAAACATTCAACATCTCCTAGGCTGTACAAGGCCATACAAGTTTGAATCTTTCATTATTTGGTAATGTTTGAGACTGACATGAGAGGATTTGGTTGTATAAAACTAATTTTTGATGAAGGAGGATGTTATGGAGGTCGTAAAATAGTAATTTTAGGCTATAAAGCTCAATTTATCCTCTTGATTCTCCTCTGAAATGCATTTAGAATTGAAAAAAGGTCTTTAAGAACTTAAGAAAAAATCAATAGCTGAGCATATCAACTTTCATGAAGATGAAAACCATTTTATTCAAACATAGGAAATATATAAATTGAAAAGGCTGTACAAATGTAGATATGGGCCGTATAACTCAAATCTAGACTTTGAAAAACCTCAAAGATGCTTTTTGAATTGACAAATGATCCTTAGAGGCTTAGAAACATACCAAAAACTTAGCAAAATGATTGAATGAGGTAGATCCATTTTTCTCATTTCACATAGACTTATAGGTTTAAAAGGCTGTACAAATGGATTTTAGACAAATTTTAGGGTTTTAAAAACAAGTGTGGAACATTTGAAAGCTTTAAAATTTAATCTAGAATGCTTAAAAAAGAGTTTGGAAGCAATACCAAGGAACATGAAAAGCCTGTACAATTATATGGCCATATAATAGCAATACACAGACTTATTTCTTTCAAATTTACTATAAAACTATTTTAAAAATTAAATATTTTAATAATTTTTCAAATTTTTAACTTTAGAACAACCAAAGTTTATTTGACAGGCATACAAATTTTATAATTCTACATGAATTAATCTTTCACCCTACCTTCTTTTCACCCTAAATTCACCATGCTCCAAAAATCATGATTAGATACCATTGATGGCTCCAAGAATGGGAATTAATAATTAAAAAATTACATTACAAGTAAATAATTTAATGAAATATAATAATTTATGCATTCAAGATTTATTTACAAAACATGTGAAAAGCTTTATAATATTTTCACGGGTGGTTACAGGTGATGTGATAGAACCAAATTTTCCTTTGAACCAACAATTATTTAAAACAAAGTAAAAACTAACAAAATATTAACTATAATAACTTTGGATCATTAAAAATAATCCAATAATATGACATTTTTCAAGGATGGTGATGTTATGAAAATTGGATGTAATGGTAATAGGGTTGCCCTCGAGCGATAAGGTAAATGGTAGGGCATGAAATAATGACAAGAGGAATGGAAAATGATAACAAAAAGGTAAATGTAAAATGGTATGCAATGATAACAAGATGAATGGCAAAATGAAAAGGCAAGGTAAATGTTTCTATTGTTCTTGTTGATGTGGAGATGTTGATCAACATATGATACAAATAAAATAATCAATCATATAAATTGATATCTCACACCTTTTATGAATAGTTTATCTATCAAGAACCTAATACATATTTGGATACCAAAAATTTTATTATGATTCTTATTGGTCATTTATTCTATTTCCTTTAAATTTTGAGGCAAGATGTCATTTTATCCTTTATAAAGGAAAGTATAGATAGGGATGGTAGATAGGGATACATATTAGCTGATAGGTCTAATTTGGAAATGTAAAGGTTGATGATAATGGAATGTATAATGGTTATGAAATAAATTAAGATTGGAATTTTTAGGCACACACAATGTTGTTGATTCTAGATTTGACATAATTTTGGTTATGGTAGGGTCAAAGAATTCTAAATATACTATTAATATAACCACCATATTTTTCTATTATTTGGACTTAAGACTAGTTTCCATCTAATTATGTTGTAGATTTGAATTTGTATTGATGTTATCTATGATAATTTCTTCATCAAGTAGTGAAGAAATGTTATGCTTAGCTATTGGCACCTAGATGAGGTTTTTTTCCAATGAAGTTGTCTTGATGATCCCATATCACCTCTAAGAAAGTTTCACTAAGGAACTTTTACTTGTGACTTGGATTATATTCTAACACCTCAAACAAAGTTTCACTATAAGATGTTGAGTTTGGACTTTGATTATCCCCTAGTGCCTTTAAAAAGGTTTCACTAAGAGATTATTCTTCTTCTTCATGTATTTTTTACTGGTCCCCCTAATATTCTTCAATTGATATGTCACTATGGATACAATTTATTAGATGGTAGAGCCTGATCTTATTTTAATGCCTAGTTCTTGATATGGGATGTGGGGGGTAATGCCCCCCCCACTAGGGTCGTAGTATCCCCAAATCAAAATTTTGTTACAAATGCACTATAAAATATTGTAATTTTGTATTAAATATGGACTATTCACTATTAGGTTGTAGATCTAATGGTATAAGTCATGTTTGTGCATTTTTATGCTATATGTAACCTTGATTTTTATATGAGGGAATTTTAACTATGGTGGCATGATGTATGTTATTCAAGAGGATATTGCATTGGTTGTATTGTAGGTTTTTGCCTTCATTTTTTGGATGAATAATAAGAAGGACGGGCTATTTTTGTGTGGATGTAGCCCATATTGAGTGAACCACATTAAATATATGTCTCTATTATATTTTGTTTTATGCATTTTATTTCCATTTTTAATTAATTAATATTTCTCTATGTTTTTTATTACAAACACAATTTAACAAGGTATGATTCTATCGATCCCAATCGACACTTATGAGAGGTGGAATGTCAATATAATGGCTAGATTGGGTGTTGAGAAGGGCATGTGGAATGGAAATGGAATGGAAAGAGGTAGTATAATCCTTGTATAATATATTAGGATAACTTGTTCCAAATCTAAATTAATCATCCTCAAAAATCATAGAAGGGTCACAAATTATTCAAATTGATCTAAAAGGCATGATTAACCAATATTTTAACAACCATAAATGTATTTGGATTCTGAAGCCAATTCTAACCCAAGTGACTCTAAATCTAATGTTGAGACTAATGTTTATTATTTTCTTGATGCTAAATCTGATGTCGGTTCAAGAATAGAACCTAACTTCAATGTTCATTCTTCATCTGGTGTAGATGTTGCTATAATGATGTATTGTTGAATGTTTGGTATTGGATAAGTAATGAATTTCATGGGTTCCATAGAGATTGGTTTGTCAAAGTGAGACTCCCTAATGAGGGGTAAAAGGTCAAGAGATAACTCTAGAGATATTGGTTTCTCAAAGAGAGGCTCTTTAAAAATAGGACAATGGTCGAGATAATGATTTTCATAAAGGTGGTTATAATCATTAAGAAGTGACTCAATAAAGACAATTTGTTAGAGTGAGACTCCTTAACAATAGGGATAGTATAAAAAGGTGATTCATCATAGGTAGACTCATCACAAATGGTTAATTCAATAAAAACATCATTCATTGGTTGGTTCTCTAGGCCTTGGTTTACAAGTAGTTGTATAATACTAGTTTTGAACACATCATGGTCTTAAAATGATTAGCTCTATTGGATAGGGACTAATCATCTTGGTTATGGATCTATGATTAGTATGAATTTTATAAAGTGGGGGATGGTTGGAAATGGATTAACTGATTACTAGCCTAGATAGTAAATCTAACTCATCAAGTTCTAATTGCAAAACTTTGTTAAGATAATGAGCTATCATACTTGGAATGGCATGAAATGGTAATTTTAGGGTGTTTTGAATCTTGGTTTCTTGCACAAGCCAATGGTTATGGTCCTAGAATGGTAATGATAGGGCATTATGCATCTTGGTTTTTCACATAATCCAAATATTATGATCTTATAATGGTGATGGCAGGGAATTTCAAATCTTGGTTGTTATTGTGAGCCAAAGGACATGGTATTAGAATATAATGGTAGGGAATTGTGAAGCTTGGTTGTTATCACAAGCCAAAGTATGAGGTCCTACAATGGTAATGTTAGGGTGTTGTTAAGCTTGGTTTTTCATAAAAACCAAAGGAAGAGGGCCTATAATGGTATTGTAGGGAATTATGGAGTTTGGCTACTATCATAAGACAAAGTATGAGGTCCTAGAATGGTAATTATTAGACATTTTAGAGTGTGGTTTCTCACCTAATCCAAATGAGGGTTAATGGTATAAGTGGAAGATCGGGTACCATTAGGCATGAAAGGGAAAACCTAGTACATTTATCATCACAAAGAAGGAATCACCATATACTTCTCTTAAGGATCATGGATTCATTCTCTATCTTGAGTATTATAATGAGGATAAGGATCCATCTCACAAACCACCTCTTCACCATAGGGGTTTTGATCAATGTCAATTTGAGTGACCATGGTATCATAAATTGGATTGTAAATGGATCTATTACAAGTGTAATAATACATATACACATTAATTATGAACATTTCAAAAAATTCCTAGAGTTATACAAACTCTTAAAAATAAGGTCCAAAGGACAAATGGTCCAAACATAATCTAACTTCATCTAGTGGAGTTGTATCTCCAAAATAGGCCAGTGATAAAACTTGGTAAGAAGAGCCTAACATCGAATGTCCAACATCAAATGTATTAAACAAAAAGGTTAAGTGGATGAATAAAAACCAAAGTTTCAAGCTTAGGTGCAAAGTGTTTCAAAGAAGTCTAATTTAAATAA
Source organism: Torreya grandis (assembly GCA_037957365.1). Lineage (NCBI taxonomy): Eukaryota > Viridiplantae > Streptophyta > Pinopsida > Cupressales > Taxaceae > Torreya > Torreya grandis. The sequence goes on from JARHVA010000327.1 coordinate 2,769,005, forward strand.
AATAAAATAGGCTAGGTCTTTTAGAGAAGGCACAAAATCTAGGATCAAAACAGACATGTTTTGGGTCTTTTGGAAAAGGCAAAAAAGTTGTACTCTAAACAAAATAAGGTAAAATATTAAATCTAACAAATTTGAAACAATTTGGAATAAACTTGGCATTATAATTTAAATATGAACTTGGTCAATTGGTATAAGGCATGAAACTCTAGGCATATGGAGATAGGCTACTTCTCCAAATCTAAGGATAAAAAATAGGCATAAATAATTAACCTAAGTTGCACAACCAAAAATATAAAGATTGATGTCAATTGGTATAAGGCCAAAATTACATAAGGAGATAGGCTACTTCTCCAAATCTTTTAAGGATAAAAAATAGTTTTCAAATTTGAAACATTAAGGTTAATTAAAAACTTAATATAGATAATTAGGATTTTTAGAAACAAATAACAAGCTAGGCAAAAATATAAAGATTGATGTCTAGGCCAAAATTACACAAGGCATAGTTATAAATCAATAAATGTTTATATTTGAACATGGTAAGGTTAATTAAAAACTTAATATAGATAAAAGATTTTTAGAAACAAATAACAAGCTAGGCAAGAATGAATGACATAACAACACTAGGTATAGATCCAAAAGGCACACATAGATTTGATTTTGCAAATATAATTTGGACACAAGGAAAACAAGTCTTTAAAATAATTTTAATTAGTGTATTGACACTATCATGCTCTAAAGATATGATTAATGGCTTGTTTCAATACTCATAAGCATAAGATTTGAAATGAATTGTGCATGATAATGACACCCTTTTCAATCAAGTGATAGACATACACAAAGGTTGATAAAAGACTAAGGCACATGTATGATGTCAAATGGGTAGTGTAATGCCTCTTCAAATAAAGAAGTGATATATAAATAAGACCCATTTTGACATGGTAATATAAATAAATAGTTTAGACTCAAAACCATGTAAGAAAGGATAAAAATGACATAAACACCTAAGTGTCATGTCCTGAATCTTAAAACTGACAAGGTTACATAATGCTATCTAATTTCATCAATATAATCACTCTTGAGAGGATTTTAATTTTTAATCCAAAAAATAAAAAAACACATGAAAATTAAGGTCTTCAGGCCCCCTATTCTCTCAAGAGTTTGTACTATCATATGTAACTTTAGGTTACTCACCTTGTATCAATAGTATGTATGTGGCAAATGGGGTTGTTCTAAACTATCAATTTTCTTTCATTTATATATGGTCCCAAGTATGGATAACACAAGATATGCCTATGTCAATTGGATCTTTATCAACCAACTTGTTATGAAAAGGTCCATTCATTTTCATAACCACTACATCCATCCATTACTTAGTGTAGTGAAATGTTTGAGTTGATCATATGTTGTGAGGTAAATAGTCACTAACAAAGGTAGTTTAACCACTCAAATTACCATCCCAATGATTCACCAACTCAATATATATACCCCACCATGGAGTGGGGTTGAAACAATTTTAGGAGATGAATTCATGGGTTAATGCTTCCCTATAGAACCCATGAGGAGATGATGAACTCTAGCTCACAAGCCAAAATGCATGAAAATAGATACAAGTGAAAATACTTTATGGTCATTTTTGGGTCACCCAAATTGTATGGATTTAGGGAGGGCCTTAGTGACTTTGTTTTCATGTTTTTGGACTAAAGTTACAACAAAAAATAATTAGCATTTTTGGTCACCCGAGTACCATAAAAGGGATGGGGGGAGAACATACATGTGTCACTCCCTTTTCTGGAAACAAACAAATTTCAACAAATAAGCATAAAATTAAAAACTCTTAATAGTATGTAACTAAATGTGAAAGTTCATTTTAGTGCACCAAAATAAAGTATGTTGTGAAATTTGATCCCCTTGGCATTAGTTGTTTGAAAAATTTGCAAAAAAAACTTGAAAAACATCTAAGGCATGAAAATAACTAAGTCCATTTTAAGCACTAAAGACAAAGTGTGAAAGATTTAATCATGTTAAAACTTGGGTTTTTACACCTTAGGAACTCTAATTTGTTAGAGGTTTTGCATACTTATAATCCCAAAATCAAGTGAGAAAACAATATTTTAAAATGAACTCTCAAGTTTTTTTATTTTTTGTCTTGGAGAGATCGGCATCGATCCATGAAGGGATCAATGTTGGTCCATAGATGTTGACATCGATCGATCTAGATAGGGACCAATGTCAATAAATATACATAAATTTTGGTTGATCCACAGATATTGATGTCAGTTGAGAAGATCAGTGAATCAACATTGATCTCTATCAAATTTGAAATAAAATAGCATCGATTACCTATTTGTTAAAAACATAAAAATGTAAAAATGAAGTAAAAACTTGAATTTTTAAGATTTTTAAGAATCCATTAGCAAAACTAAAAGTATCATATCATCTTCCTTGGTCATATGGGATCATTGAGAATCCAACTAGGCATGTCAACATGTGAACTAGGAATTTGACATAGAGGAGAGGTTAGTTTTGTGTTAGTCTCATAAAACCAATGAAATGAACACGCTAAAGTCCTAACACCTCTAGTTACATAAGAGTGGTGAAATAAAGTTATGTGTGTATTTTAGACACTTGAATAGGCTATCATTGAAGGATCACTATTTTATACCTTCAATGGAGTAAATCCTTCAAGTAGTGGTAGGTTCTCAATGTTTCTCATTTTTGAATGGTTGTTCAGGATACAACCAAGTGTTAGTGAAAGAAAAGGACCAATATAAGATAGCATTCACTAAAAAATGGGGGACATATGCACAAAAAATAATTCCATTTGGGCTATCTAATGCAGGTGTAACATTAAAAAGGCCCATGGATATGGATTTCCAAGGTTTGATCAATGATATGGTACTAGTATACCTTGATGACATAACCATTTTATTTAAAGATGTTAGTGACCACTTGAATCATCTAAGGATAATATTTGAAAGGTGTAGGAAATATGGGGATTCACTCAACCCAAATACATGATTTTATTTTTTTTAATTAAGGTAAATTACTTGGTCATATTATTTCTAAATATGGTCTTGATATAGACCCTAATAGGGTGAGTGTTATACTAGCATTGCCATTGCCCAAGCATAATAAATATTTAGAAAGTTTTCTTGGTAAGATTAATTTTTTTATTAGTTTCATACCAATATTTTACACTCTTTGAAGGCCTATAATATCCATGTTAAATAATCATCAATCATTTATTTGGACCAAGGAAGGGAATAATAGTTTTGAGGCCACCAAACAAGTTATTGCTCAAGCACTTACACTAATTAACCATAATGTTTTTAAGGAATTTTTCTTATATTATTTTTACAACATTGACACCATCTATTATATGTTAATGAAATAAAATAATGAAGGAATTGAATAACTTATAGATTTTTTTAGTTAAGGACTATATGGTTATGAAGACAGATAAACATATGTTAAGAAATAAGTATTGGTAGTTATAATAAGTATCAATAAATTTATACATATGGTATCTAACAATGAAATACATGTTATGGTAACTCATCCAATCATTTAATACTTTCTCTTGAATAAATATTTGAATGAGAAAAGAGATGGATGGATAACTAAGGTGATGGAGTATGATGTAGAAAACAAGACCACTAAGCTAGTAAGAAGAAGAGTGATGTGTGAACACCTAGAATCAAACCTAAATGAAGAATAAGACATGGTTTTGGAATTTAAAGAGTGTCATAGTATATTTACAACTTCATCTTATCCAATATGGACACGAAATTGTGAGGTTCCTTCAAATAGGCGAGTGTCTTATGTGTCTAGATCAAGCAAGGAAGAGATACTTTAGATTGTAATAAATACCTTATGTCCTTATGGATGAGGTTATTTTTATGAAATACATAAATGTAATAATACTAACATGTGTGAAAATAGACCAAGTTGATAAAATTCTATAACATTTCCATGATGGACCAGATGGAGTTCATTTTGTACCTAAAACTATAGCTACACAAATAATGAGGGATTGTTACTATTAGCCCTGCCTGTTCAAGGATACATATTCTTAGGTTAGATTATGTCAAAAGTATGCACTTTTTGTAGGAAAAAAAGACTTTTAACCCTTCCTCTTCACCCTATTCAGGTTGAATAACCATTCATGCAGTGAGGACTTCATTTAATTGGGATGATCAATAATCTATTTAGTGTAGGTCATAAATGGGTCTTTACAACAACCAACTGTATCACAAGGTGGGTATAGGTAGTGGTCCTCAAATATGATAATGAAACTTTAGTTCTTGACTTATATGAGATATTAATGACAAGGTTTTGGGTGTCTAAAATAATAATTTATGATAATGCCATGACTTTCATTGATATAAGAATAATGGAATGTTATCTATAATATGTCATCTACTTGAGTACTTATTATAATTACTACCCCAAGGAAATGGACTAGGTGATACCACTAGTAATAATTTAACTGGAATTATAAATAGGATAATAAAATATAAATAAAGGACTTGTCACACTAGGTTAAAGACAACCCTATGGGATGATAGGATCACTCCAAATATTTCCATTGGTAAGTCACATTTACTCTCGTATCTGTAAGACAAGCTAAACTTCCCATTTCACTTGAGTTACCATATCTTGAGATGACACATCAGATCGAGAGGTTGGATAATGATTTTATGGAGATAAGATTGGTAGAACTAATGGCCTTGGAAGAAGTAAGAGATAATGCTATGTACACCATGGAATATCACCAAGCACAAGTGAAAATAAAATTTGACAAGAGATTTATCTCAAGAACATATCAAGAAGGACATCTTGTCTTAAAATGGGATGCTGATAGATTTAAACTTGGTAAGCACAAAAATTTTTATGTATTGTAGAGTGGACCTTATGTTATCATTGCTTTCAATTAACACAATGCATTTCATATTGAAAGACTCAATAGAGAATAATTGAGTATTCCAATCAATGGTATACACTTGAATCCATGCTATTGAGGTTAGTTTTACAACTTTTTACATATTATAGTATGTATTTATGTTCACTAAGTGATCCATGCCCAAGCATGTCTCTTGTTTACTTTGTTTTGTTACTTCCTCCAAATGTCTTAAAAAACATGTGTGGTGTGGTGTTTTGTTCTATGTTCATTCAGTTTAGTTGGTTTTAAGGTTATTGTCAAGTCTTATTTTTAGTCATGACTCCATAGCCTAATGAATATATTAAGCCACTAGTCTAGATACATAGTCAAGCATGTATTCCCAAGAGGTCACCAAAGATGTTAACCAAATTTTGGCTACCATAGACCAGGTTCATCAAAAAATTTAATTTTCATCTTTTCTAACCTTGTTCAGATCCCTTTCATTCCTTGTGAGGTCTCAAAATTTTATTTTTGAGGTCTTATTAGCAAAAGTTAAGGTTATTTTGATAAGATTAAAGTAATGGTTTGCATTTATCTTAAAGATGGAGTTGCATGATGTCAAAGGTTCATAGGTTTATATTCAAGTCATTATACCCCTTCATCACCTTATATGAATATTTCATATATGTTTTTAAAAATTTAAGGTTGATTTACAAAGCTTAAGATAAAAAAGTTGAAGAGAAAAGTTAATATAACTAATTCCAATGTTTGTCAAATCCAAAAAAGATAAAATATATATACATCACACTTTTTAAATATTTTTAATGAGTTATATAACTTGCACATATGTTATTAATGTCAGATGATGTTAGTTTTGTAGGATCAACATCTAAATTGAGAGAATCACTCCTTTACAAGTAGTTATAGGCACTTGTCTAGACTTGAATGATCCAATATTAGGTGAAAACATATTTAAAGTTTTTATTAAACTTATCTATGTCATATCCATGGATATATATCTTTTATAAGTCTTAAAAGTCTAAACATTGCATCGTAATATCTATCAACCTCTTGGTAGAGTAGAAAAGGACAATTTCATATAATTGGTATAGATAGAGGAGAGAGAGAGTCCTGACCTGAGTTTGTGGGTAGAGGAAGGGGGCATAATGGCCTTTAGTTTTCTATAAGAGGAAGGGGGCATAATGGCCTTTAGTTTTATATTTTTTTTTCTCATATTTATGCCATAGTATTTATGAACAATCATTAATACCATCAAGTGGTATAAAACCTCACATAAACCCCATATATAAAACCATTTCACACACTCCTCCATTAATTTCACATGTGTGAACAACCAAGCATCAAGAATAACTTCCATGTGAGGTAAGTTATAGGGTTTGAATTTGAAGTTTTGAAGTTTATATAACTGGTTCAAGGTGTCCAAGTAATTTTTAGATATTATTCATAACACCATCAACCATCCATCATATAAAATTACATTTAATGATAATATTGATAAATTTTAGGCTCCAAACCTCTCACAATCTTGTTAACTTATTTTATTAGAGGCCTCCAAAAGTAGGGTTGCAACTTCATGACACGTTTATGAATAAGGGTGTTGATGAATATAATTTTTAACATAATAAACAAGATTTATATCAATATATTTTACATTTAATATACAAATATGAATATTTAGGTGTAGAAATGATCATGAACAAGCCTTATGGAAGGCTTAGAGTAAGAAAATGTAGACTTACAAGTCTGTAGACTTATAGGTCTCATTTTCATGAGAAATGGGATGAATATGGATTTAAAACATTAATATAGGTTATAAGATACATAAATGAGATATATATTCGATTAGAATCCTAATGTAGTTGTAACCCACTCAAAACATCCTTTTTAAGATCTCATCATGTAATGAACTCCAACTTCTATCTACAGGTTAGTCTTAGCCTTTGTGACGAAATTGTAAACTTTGTGTTACTTGATATATTCCTAAGGGATTGAAAAAAGGTTAGAGAAGAAAATAAATCATGCCACATCACTCCATGATATCAAGGTGCTATTAAGAAGAGACTTAGACTGCATACCTATGGACAAGCTAGGATGATAATGACATGTGAAGTCATGAAGGAGTGAATGACATGTGAAATCATGTGTGAACTATGAATTTGACATAAAGGGAGGTTAGCATTATTTTAGTCTCATAAAATAAATGAAATTAACACACTAAAATCCTAACACCTCTATCCTAGACACCAAGGAGAGCTTAGGTAATAAAAATTAAATGAAAGCACAACAAAAACATAAAAGACATATCTCTTTTACCTTCCTTGGGAGCTCCAAATGGCTTTGTTGAATGACTTGATCAGATTGTGCATCATGAAGTTTTTTAAAATAGAGTTTGTTGGTCTCCTTCTATGTTAATCACCTTGGCTTGTGATGTTACTTGGCTTAATATTTGGGCATGGTAACCTTACTTACATGGCATTTAGGCGTTATAACTATAAAATATCTAATATTGTTGAAGATATTTGTGTATAATAAATTTGTAATAAAATATATTGAAACTAATAGGCATGGCCTTATATTTATAGCCTTAGTAATTAAATATCACCCAAGGTGAGTCAAGGTTGATTTTAGGCTTGGAATGGGTTCAAGCTAACCATGGGTGAGTTATATCTATCTCCAATTGAGTTAATAGTTGTAAAGGAACTATGATTTTTAATTACTAGGCTTAGATTTCAAATTAGATATTTTAGGAAATTTTCAAAGATCTTGACAACTCATAAAGGTAATGATGAAAGTCTTAGATATTTTGATTTTTGGAATTTTCATTTTTTGATATTAATTAATTACAAATGGATAATTAAAATAGGCATTTAATCTTTTTTAGTTTGTTAATTGATTAAATTATCCTTTTAGATCTTTAAAGATTTGATTTAAGTGTGTAAGTGCCCCACTTAATAGGTCCATAGGCCAAATTGATAGTTGTTATGCCACAAGGTGATTAAGAATGAATTTGTGAGAGGTTATTATTGTATATGATATAATACCAAAATTAATGATATCTCAACATGATTATAATATTTGACAAATGATGAACAAGAAAATTTGGGATGTTTAGTGATTCCCATGTTTAATTTATAATGGTTGGTAAGAATCAATGTGAAGTCTAGTCGAAAGCTAGTTGTGGCAAGTTTTAAGTTTCTATAGTTTTCCCCTATTTAGGAAGATGTTGAAGCTATAGGCACAATAATATATTCTCAAAAAATGAAACATTCCTTTAAGAAGGAAAGAAGATAATGATAAAAGAATAATCTCCAAACAATGTTTGGGAAGCATATAATGATGCCCCCTTGAGGGAGTGGCTGACACATATGATTGATGTATGGTCCCTCCAAAATAATTAATAAAAAGAATGAAATTAAACCATGAGTGATAATAATCCTATAAATATAATTCTTGAATGCATTGATTTAAAAAGTATTGATTTTCCCAAAGTTAGTTATAAACAATAAAAAAGGTTGAGAAACTAAGTTTCCCAAAAGCAATTATAATTAATGGCACATGCATATGCCATAGTAGGGATGATGAGTCAAAATAAAGATTTTCCCACATGAATTTATAATCATTAAGATGACCTAGATCTAATAAGGATTTTTTTATGATGCCCCAGTAGGGAAGATTTATAAGCATAAATCCATGACATAACCTATCATACAAATTAAATATAAGGGAGTGCAATCATAGATATGATGGTATAATGAATGAAGAAGCCACAAACAACAAAGAACACAAAGATACATAAAATGATGAAAGATATGATTAGAAGAGTAAAGGTGGCTGAGCTAACCTAGATAAATCATGTATCCAAGCACTACCTACATAGTCTAAATACACCTAAATCCAATGTAGTTCACCCAAAAATGGGAGAAAATTGAAAGAGGAATAGGATATTAAGAATTGATAAATTTTAATAATTTGGTTGTACCTACCAATGTAGAGATGCTTATCCTTATTAATGTTGATACAAATAGAATGATCAAGTGATTGATTTGATCAAAGATGGTGGGAGCATTTGCCAAGGTTACCAAGGAGAAGTTTCTATGGCTCCATTGATTTTAAGATTTCTCAAGATGATTTTTACTATAACATGTGATGGTATGAACCATGATGTAAAATACCATGATGATGTAGCCAAAATATGCATAAGGACTGACTCTCGATCCAACAAATAATTGAAAAAAATGAACCAATGATAAAAACCATGATGATAATGTTGACATATGAATATAGATAGACTCAATAATAATGTGCAAGGAATCACCCAATGAACACATATAGTCTAAGTCAAGTCAAAACAACAAAATCAAATAAATAGGAAAACAAACAAATAAATAACTAAGAAAACAAACACATAGAAAAATAGAAAGTAAAAGTAATGAAAAGTATCCTATCATCAACAAAGCCAATAATAATGCATCAAGGCTCAACAAAATGATAAATAAGTGGTGGAATAGAATTGAACCAATAATGGATTTTCTTCAGTAGGGCAGACTAAGGATGACTAACTAGGTTTAAATAAGACAAATGTTTTTATATTTTTAGGCTTTATATCTCTCAAGGATATTATGAATTGATTTTCTAATTTTTAGGATTTTGAAATGTTTTGAATGTTTTTGGAATTTTTAGGTATCTTAACTCATTAGATATTAACAAGATAACACTCATAAAATGATGAGATCATGACTTAAGTTACTTGAAAAATAGAGAGAGTATATATAAAAGGGGGACTAAGTTGACCTCAACATGAATAGACCATGAGCTACATGAGCTACATATTATGATTAAGACCTCAAGTCATAATAGTTATAATAACACCAAAGGTGGGGATATCCAACTAGGTAACAACAAATTCACAAACTGAGCCAAATGGCCAGGAAATTGAGAATAGTAATGACAAGATGATGCGATAATGCATGGTAAAGGTTTTGTTCCTAATTTTCCCATAAGTAGTTATAATTATGAAATAATGGCATAAGTCTATGATACTAATATTCCCATAGGCAATTATAATTAGTAAATAAGGTGAGATACTAATTTTCTCAAAGATAGTTATAATTAGTAGTACTAGTCAAACAAAAATGAAAGATAACTTGCTACATCCACTATCGTACTACTTTCAAATAATACTAATTAAATATGAAATTATGACACTATTAAAACTAGATTAGAATCTCCTTATGTAAGGTGTTATAAGAACCAATAGAACCAAGGTCAAAATGGGGTATGTAGGGTAGTTAAAATCAAGCTTTGGTTAATAGTGAAGATATGGTAGAATGGCATATGATATGACATTTTTCAAGGATGGTAATGCTATGATAATTGGATATATTGGTAATAGGGTTACCCTCAAGGGATAAGGTAAATGGAAATTTAGGAGATAATGGAAAGAGGAATGGAAAATGATAATTGAAAGGTAAAAGGAAAATGGTATGAAACAATGAAAAGAGGAATGGAAAAATGAAAAGGTAAGGAAAATGTTTCTATTATTCTTATTGGTGTGGAGATGCTCGTCTTGATCAACATATGATACAAGTAAAATAATATATCATGTAAATTACTAGCCCACACCTTTTATGAATAGTTTCTCTATCAAGAACTTGATTTCTATTTGGATGCCAATAATGTTATTGTGATTCTCATTGGTCCTTGATTTTATTTCCTTCAAACTTCATGACAAGATGCCTTTATAACCTCTATAAAGGAAAGTACATATAGGGATGGTAGATAGGGATACATATTGGCTAATAGGTCTAATTTTGAAATGTAAAATTGGATGATAATGGAATGTATAATGGTTAGGCAAAAAATGAAGATTGGGATTTTTAGGCACATAATGTTTCTAATTCTAGATTTGACATAATTTTGGTTATGGCAAGGCCAAAGAATTTTAAATATGTTCTCCATAAGACTACCATATTTTTTTATTTTTTGGGCTTGTGAGTATCTTTCATCTAATTGTATTATAGAATGGAAATTGTATTGATGTTATCTATGATAATGTCTTCATCAAGCAATGAATAACTATTATGCTTAGTTATTGGTACCTCGATGAGGTTTTCACCAATGAAGTTGTATTGAGTTTCCCATAGCACCTTTGATAAGGTTTCAATAAAGAATGTTAACTTGTGACTTTGATTGTCTTCTATCACCTCAAATAAAGTTTCAATAGAAGGTGTTGAGTTTGGACTTTGATTGTTCCCTAACACCTTCAAAAAGGTTTCACTAGGAGATTGTTCTTCTTCTCCATGGAGGTGGTCTTAGTTCCCCTAATATTTTTAAACTGATATGTCACCATGAATTTAGTTCAATAAGGTATGATTCTATCAATCCCTATCGATACTTATGACAGGTGAAATGTCAATGTAATGGTTATATTGGGTGTTGATGATGGGATGTGGAATGGTAATGGAATAGAAAGAGGAAGCATAATACTTGTAGGAGATATTAGATCTTATGTCAAATATAAATTAATCATCCTAAAAAATTTTAGAAGGATCACAAATTATTTAAATTGATCTGCAAGGCATGCCTAACCAATGTTGAAATAACCATGAATGTATTTGGATTTTGAAGTTAAATCTAACCCAAGGTACTTTAAATATGATGTTGAGACTGACATTGATTCTTTTCCTCATGCTAAATATAATTTTAGTTTAATAATAGAACCCAAATTCAATTTTGATTCTTCATATCATGTGGATGTTTCTAGAATAATGTATTATTGAATTTTTGGTATTAGATAAGTAACAACCAGTGATGGCATGATGGGCTCCATAATGACTAGTTTGTTAAAGTTAGACTCCTCAAGAAGGGAAAAATATCTAGAGATAACTCCATAGAGACTAGCTTCCCAAAGGGAAGTTCTTTAAAATAGGACAATGGTCAAGATACTAATTTTCCCAAAGGTGGTTATAATCATTAAGAAGTGTCTCAACAAAGACTGGTTTGTCATAATGAGACTCCTCAATAATAGGGATAATATAAAATGATGATTCATCATAGGTTAACTCATCACAAATGGGTGATTAAAAAAAATATCATGGGTTAGTTGGTTCTTTTGGCCTTGGTTTACAAGTAGATATAAAATACCAATTTCAAGCACATATTGGTCTTAGAATTAATAACTCTATTGGATAGGTACTGATTAGATTAGTTGCAGGTTGATGATAAATATTAGTTTTATAAAGTAGGGGATATGGTTAGAAATGGATTGATTGGTTTCCAACCTATGATAATAATTCTAACTCATCAAGTTGTGATTACAAATTTTTTTTGGGATAACGAGATACCATACTTAAAAGGGCATTGAATGGTAATGGTAGGGCATTGTGATCTTGGTTACTTTCACAAGCCAAAGGTTGTGGTCTTAGAATGGTAATGGTAGGGCATTGAAACTATTTTTAATGCTCACAAGTTAAAGGTTATGGTCATGGAATGGTGAATTACTTTAAAAATATATGTTGTTGTCATGAGTCAAAGGATGGAGTCCTAGAATGTAATGGTAGGGAATTGTGAAGCTTGGTTATTGTTGTGAACCAAAGGATGAGTTCATAGAATGGTAATGGTAGGGAATTTATAAGATTGGTTACTCACACAAACCAAAGGATTAGGGATTGAAATTATATGGTAGGGCATTGATGAGATTGGTTATTTTCATAAGCCAAAGGATGAGTTATTATAATGGTAATCTTTGGACATTTTAGAGTGTGGTTTCTCACATAATCTGAAGGAGGGTTAATGGTATAGGTGTGGGATCAAGTTCCATTAGGAATGAAATGGAAAACTTGATACATTAGTCATCTCAAAAAAGGTATCACCACATATTTCTCTTTAGGATCATGGCTTTGTTATCCATATTGAGTATTGTAAGGAGGATATGGATCCATCTCATAAACCATCTCTTCACCATAAGGGTCTTGATAAATATTAGCTTTGTGTGACCATGATATCATAACTTGGATTGTAAATAGATCAATTATGAGTGAAATGAAACATATACACATCAATTATGAATCTTTGAAAAAATTCCTAGAGTTATGCAAACTCTTAAAAACAAGGTTGAAAGGCCAAATGGTCTAAAAATAGTCTAACTTGGTCTATGGGAGTTCTATCTCCAAATTAGGCTAGTGATAAACCTTGGTAAAAATAGCCTAACATCAAATTTATAACATCAAATTTATTAAAAAAAAGGGTAAAGTGAATGAATAGAAACTAAAATTCCAAACTTAGGTGCAAAGTGCTTCAAATAAGTCTAAGCTAAAGAAACCAAAAGTTACTAGATTTTTTAGAGAAGGGACAAAAGATAAACTCAAACCAAGCATGTGTTAGGTCTTTTGGAAAAGGAAAAAAAGATAGAATTTAAATAAAATAAGGTAAGATATTTAATCTAACAAGTTTAAAATTCTTTGGAATAAACTAGGAATTTATATTTAAACATGAAATTTGTCAATTGGTATAAGGCATGAAACTCTAGGCATATGAAGATAGGCTACTTCTCCAAATCTAAGCACACATAATAGTTTTCAAATTTCATAAATAATTAACCTAAGTTTCACACCCCAAAAGAGAAATATTGATGTATAGGACAAAATTAGACAAGGCATAGGCATAAATATATCAATGTTTGGATTTGAACTTGGTAAGTTTAATTAAAAGCTTAATTTAGAAAACTAGGATTTTTAAAAACAAACAACAAGATAAGAAAGAATGAATGGCATAAAAAAACTAGGTACATATCTAAAATGCACACAGATTTGGTTTTAAAAATAGAATTTGGACACAAGGAAAACAAGTCTTTACAATTATTTTGAGCAGTGTAATGATGTTAATATTCTTTAAAGATATGATCAATGGTTTATTTCAAGACTTAAAGGTAAAAGATTTGAAATTAATTGAGAAACATATTGACACCCTTTTCAATAAAGTGATACACATACAAAAAGGTTGATAAAAATACTAAGGCACATGTATAATGTCAAATGAGTAGCATAAAACCTCCTCAAACAAAGGAGTGATGTATAAATAAGACTCATTTTGGTGTGGTAATATAAAAAATAGTTTAGATACAAAACATTGTAAGAAAGGATAAAAATTACATAAATACCTAAGTGTTACGTCCTAAATCCTAAAACCAACAAGGTTGCATAATGCTTTTGAATTCCATAAATATACTCAATATTGAGAGGATTTTTATTATTAATCCAAAAATGTAAAAGAAAATGAAAATTAGGGTTTTTATACCCCCTTTTCTCTCAAGAGTTTATACCATGACATGGGACTTCAGGCTACTCACCATGTATCAATTATATGTCTATGGCAAGTGGGGTTGTTCTAAAATATCAATTTTCATTCATTTTTATATGGTAGAAAGTGTGGCTAACACAATAGATGATCACATCAATTGGATCCACATCAACTAACTTATTATGAAAAGGTATTGTCCTTTTCACAACCACTACATCCATCAATTTCTTAGTGTAGTGAAATGTTTGAGTTGATCATAAATATTGAGGGTAAGAATAATCAATAGAGGTAGTTTAACTAATCAAACTACCATCCTAGTAATTCACTAGCTCAATTTATGTACCCTACATGGAGTGGGGTTATAATAATGTTGAGAAATGAATTCTTGGGTCAATGATTCCATATCTAACCCATGAGGAGATGATGAAATCCCACTCACTATCTAAATTATATTAAAATAAAGACAAATAAAAGAATTTATGGTCATTTTGGGGTCACCCAAACCATGTGGATTTGGAGAAGGCCTTAGCAAATTTATTTTCATGCTTTTGGAATAAGTTTATAATGACAAAGAATGAGTGTTTTTGGTTACTCAAGTTAACTAAATGGGAATGGGGGAGAGCATACATGCATCACTCCATATTCTAGAAACAAACAACTTTCAACAAATAAGCATAAAATGAACAACTCTTAGGTGTATGTAATTAAAGGTGAAAGTTAATTTTAGTATACTAAAATAAAGTATGATGTCAAATTTGAACCTGTTGGCACTAAGGCATAGCTATTTTAAGCACCAAAGACAAGGTGTGAAAAATTTGTACGTAAAAAAATTTCAAAAAAAACTAAGGCATGAAAAGAACTAAATTCATTTTAAGCACCAAAGACAAGGTGTGCAAGAATTTGATAATTTTCAAACTTGGATTTTTCCACCTTATGACGTAAACCTTTTTTTTTAAAGGTTTTGCATACTTATAAGCCCAAAATCAAGTGAGAAAATAATATTTTGAAATGAACTCTCCATGTTATTGATTTTGTTTTTTTTGTTTTTGTCTTGAGAGAGATAGATGTTGATCCATGCAAGGATCGATGTTAGTTCACAAAGGATTGACATCAGTCAATCCACTTTGTGTCTGAAATGATTTAGGAATACAAAGTGGAATTTGTGGACTCTCTTGCTTCTTCCATCATAGGAATACAACATAAGACATCCCTCTAAATGCCACAAAGATCAACATTGATTAATCCATAGAGATTGACATAAATTGATAATATCAATGAATTTACATTGGTCTCTATCAAATTTTAAATAAAATGGTGTACTTGGAGATTACCTCATGATTTGCTATAAAAAACATTAAAACATAAAAAGTGAAGTTAAAACTTGAATTTTCCAGAATATTTTAAAGTATCCATTAGCAAAAATACAAGTATCATATCATCTGTGATTTGCTCCTTCATTATATACAAGTATCATATCATCTTCCTTCATTATATGAGATCATTGAAAGTCGTAGTAGGTGTGTCAACATGTGACCTAGGAATTTGAGATAGAATGGAGGCTAGTTTTGTGTTAGTCTCATAAAACCAATGAAATAAACATACTAAAGTCCTAACACCTCTCTATTAGACACTAGGGAGAGATTAGGTAACAAAAACTAAATAAAATCACAATAATAATATAAAATACACAACTCTTTTACCTTCCTTAGAGCTTCAAAAGGTTTTATTAAATGGCTTACTTAGCTTGTGCATTAAGAAGTCTTCATCAATGGAGGTTTCTTGTCTCCTCTCATTGGCACCTTGGATTTTATGTTGCTTGCCTTAAGATTTTGGTATGGTAACCTTGATTTCATGGAATTTAGGCATTATAACTCTAAAATATCTAAACTTGTTGAAGATATTTGTGCATAATAACTTTCCACCAAAAATATCTTAAAAACCAATAGGAATGGCCTTGTATCTATAGCTTAGTAATTAACTCTCACCCAAGATGAGTCAAGGTTGACTTTAAGCTTGGAATGGGTTTAAACTAACCCAAGGTGAGTTAAATCTAACTGTAGTTGAGTTAATATTTGTCAAGTAATTATGATTTGCAATTACTAGGCATGTCTTTAAAATTAGGTATTTTAGGATATTTCCAAAGATATTGACAACTCATAAGGGTAATGATGAAAGGATTTGATATTTTTATTTTTATAATTTCCATTTTGAGATATTCATTAATTATAAATGGATAATTTAACTAGGAATTTAATATTGTTAGTTTGTTAATTTACTTAGGTTAGACTTTTATCTCTTTCAAGATTTGATTTAAGTGTGCAAGTGCCCCACTTAATAGGTCCATAGGCCAAATTAATAGTTGTTATGGTGCAAGGTGACTAGGGATGAATTTATTAAGAGGTTATTTTTAAATATAATATAATACCCTAATTAGGAATGTCTCAACATGATTATGAGCTTTGATGAATGATGCATAAGAAAATTTAGGATGTTCAATGATTCTTAATCTTAGTTTGAAATGGTTAGTAAGAATCAATGTGAAGTTCAATTGGAAGTCAGTTGTGGCCAATTTTAGGTGTCTTCGTCATGGATTCTAAAGAGTGGATAAAATATCTACATATAATTTGAACATGAAACATAAGTCTCATGTGATGTTCAAGATAAATGGGAGCATGTTCCTATTGGAGACTTAAGTTGCACCTTGGCTGACAATAGAAGTGTTCAAGTTCTGCTTCCAAACTTAGTCCAACATGGGAATGAACCTAGGATGTGGATTACCTATGTTTGGCTCAAGCCTATAGGGTTTTTAATGAGGCTATATCCTTATATATGATAATTAGGACATCTCTTTGTAATACATAAATAAGTTGGGGTGAAAAGAGTCAAGAGATTGCATAAAGTAAAACCTATTCTAACATGTAGTGATGTACTAAAGTTCAAAGATCCACTCTCAATATTGAACTCTTTATCACACTAATGAGATATAAATATAACTAATGCAATTTTTAATATATCTTCTAAGAAATAATAATTCACATAGAGGTTAATTTGACTAAGGCTAGGGGATAATAAAGACAAGGCTTGAATGATGACACTTATAACCAACAATCCACCCTATAGCTAAGACATCAAAGCTATGGCACACTACATGAACTATAGAGAAAATTTGTTAGTATTTAGGTTGAAATCAAACCTGAAAAGGGAATATTAGACCACTTTTTCATATTAAGCACACAAAAAATAAAAAACATAGATGAGTAACATTGCAATTGCCTTTCTCATTACTCCAAGAGGTGCATAATACAATTTATGGTAGAGTCTAATCATACCAGCTTGAGAGATATTTAATAATAGATCAAAGGCTATATTTATAAAAGAAATGGAAGTAAGAGATAGAGATTCTGGTGCTAAAAATGAATCAATGATCTCAACTCCATTTGAACCATAGTTACAACTAACTCTACATTTATGCTCATTCAAGCTTCTTGATTGATCTGAGTCACTTCACACCATTGCATAGTTACATTATTCCCTCATTAATGTTTATTTATGGTTGTAACAATAGGAAAAATTTGTTAAAATATGAGTTCTAGCATTGATGCATTTATAATAATTAGATCAATCTATGAGAGTTTTGTCTTAGTGCTAACTAGTCTTCACTAGTTCATCATGGCATGCAAGAGTGGAGAGAAGGGTCAATTTCATGTAGCTAGTTCTAGTGATGAATTCATTGAAGTCTACATGTCTTCCTTATTGGTATCCTTTATAATGTTATCTTTGATTCAAACTATACCATGCTTGAACTCATATCCATATACTTCCTTGTTTTGGTTGAAATCTACTCCTTAAACTTCCAATAGGAAAGATTCCTAGGTTCAAATTTTGCCATCAAATATTTTCTTAGACCAATCATATTGCTCTAAACTATCTTGTTCCTATTGGTCCCATATTCCCTACTATCAAATCTTGACTTTTGGTCCCATATATCCCTACTATCAAATCTTGACTTTTTGACCTTCCATACAACATTGGATCAATATGTATGAGTGAACATGTTACCATATATCTCATTGGTCTCATTTTCCTATTAGTAACTAAAAACCATTATATCTTTGGTACAATTGAATGCCAACCATTGATATTTGGATTATTTTATTCCAAATGACTATCTACCATAGCTTAAAATTGAGATATGTATGCCCATCATTTGACATCTATGTGACTATCATTGATGTCTATGTGACTATCAATATTTGAACACCAAATGGTTAATCACTATGCTTAAACTTGATGTTTTCTTGCACATCCCATTCTATAGGTTTAACTTTGAACATTTATAATTTGAGATAGATAACTCACTAAGGCATGAAATTTATAGGATATGATCTTGGTATGAAGGAATCATTTTTTTCATAACATCTTGATATTGGTATACTCATTTTTTCATGATGTCTTGGTGATAGTATAGCTCCTTAAACTTGCCAAATTCATCCTCCTTTAAACCGTTAGGGTTTTGATCAACTCTTAAGGTTTTATCCATCATTTTCATGCGTCTAAATGCTCATGAACATCATGAGGACCTACTTGGATCCCTCTATTTTCAATGTTGAGCCTAATTTTAAGTCATTTGAACTTTCTTCAATTGATACCTTGATAGGCTTCTCTCTAGGTTTAGGCAAAGCTTGGTATGTGGGCCAAAATAGCTAACATTTCTAGTAACTCAGTTGGCTGGGCCAGCTTGCTGGTCATGGAACCTAGTCATTAACCAAGCTTGCTCATGATGACTAAATGAATAGGGTATTACTTAAAAAAAGGATCTAATTGATTCTTTAAGTAGTTTTGGAGTGATGGAGGACTCACAAATAATAATAAAACAAAAAAATAGAACAAAAAATTAACTAAAAGATAAACAAAACAATGTGTAAGATCACTTGGAGGAAAAGACATACGTATCTACCTATGTACAAAGAGTATGAGATCAAACTAATAGAAGAACTTAAGATACCTCCCATTGAAATGGATGGGAAGAATCTCTCCATTCAATATATTAAGCTCAAAAGCATTTATTTTATTTTAACTTGTGAATACATAAGGTCCACTCCAAAGGCTATCAAACTTGGAGTGTTTTCTTGGTTTTGCATGGTCCTCATCCCATTTGAGGACTGTGTCACCTTATTGAAATGTCCTTGATGAAGATATTTTTTCAAAATTTTCCTTGACTTTATGTTGGTTAAAACACATGGTATTGATTTCATAATCTCTTATCTCCTCCAATTCTCTCAATTCATTCATCCTAACCTCCATTACATCACTTTTTAGAATCTCTAGCTAATGTGCAAGTTCCAAATCTAGGAGTTCTAATGAGATAGGTAGCCTTTCTTCTCTTTCATAAAATAAGAAATAATTTGAATGAACAAGGGACTTATTTTGGGTTATCTGACTATCCCATAAAGTAGTATTCAACTTTGTATGCTAAGATCTCTTATTATCTTTTATTATTCTTTTGATGTTTTGAATTAGGTTCTTGTTAGTAGACTCAACTAGTCCATTGCCCTATGGATAGTAATTTGATGAAGATGTCAGATAAATAACATGATTAAGATCCCATTCATATTTTTTTCCATTAATAAATTATAAATCATTATCTGATATTATAGTGGAAGCTAATCCAAAATGGGTGACTAGACTCTCATAGAACTCAAGCACAAAGTACTCATTTTCCTCCTTCAAAGGCACTGCTTCCACCCACCTAGTGATATAGTCTATAACTATCAAGACCCATTTATGAAAAAAATTATATAGAGGATGTATCATGTTAGTGAAGTCTAAACCCCATTACATGAAAGGTTACTCAACCTAAATAGGCTTCTTAAGTGGCATATTAACTAGTCTCTGCTTTCCTGAAAACATTGCACACTTTATACACTTCTTAACCCATGAATGTGCATACTTAAATAAATTAGGATAAAATTAACTAAATATAATGATTTTTTCATCTATTTTATTGGATTAAAAATTTATTCCATAAGGACTATCATGAAATTGCTTAAAAAGCTTGCCAAATTGATTAGTTTCAACACACCTTAAAAGCATACCTCTAATGTCCATTTTTAAAATCACTCCATCAATAAAAATTTATGGTATTGATTGAAGTATAAAATGTCTTCTCATTAATGTATATATTCCCATTGGAAATTCTCCTGTTTGAAGGAATCTAGCAATGTCTTGTGTCCATCTGGATGGAAAAGTAGTTTTAGCTTCCTATTGGGTATCTTGAAGTGTCAAAACCATCTCTTTTTATTTTTTCACATATTTTTCAAGATGTTCACACAATAATTTACCTCAGACCAGCTTTGTGACCTTCACTTCAATATCATATTCCATGCACTTAGTGACCCATAATTTTTTCTTTTCACTTAAGTCTCTATTGAGGATGAAATCCTTCACACTAGGATGAGCTACCATTAGTATAATATTTTTATTTCAAACCAAATGTTTGAATTTTTTCAAACCTATTATAAAAAAAATATATTTTAAACAAAATAATACCTTTTCTTATATTCTTCTAAATATTTATTTAAAAAATCAATGGGTTGCTCTAAACATTCACTATTATGTTGCATAAGCATGGCTAAAATTATACTAAATGTAGAAAAAACATACATAAAGAAATCCTTATTAAAATTTAGAATAAGTAAAGTAGGATATTGGATGATTTCTTCTTTAATGTATTCAAAAAATATCTTACCCTAATTACTCCAAGTTAATTCTTGATGTTTATTTAGCATTTGAGTGAGTGGCCTTACTAGTTTTGCAAGTCTAGGAATAAATCTTCTGATGAAATTGATCTTGCCTAAGAAGCTTTGAAATACTTTATTATGTTTTGGAAATGATAGATAATTATTTATTTTATTATCTCTAGATAAATATAAATACCATATTTAGACACTACATGCCCAAGAAATATCCCCTCATGCACTTAAAAGATACACTTTTTTGGATTCAATGAAACACCAAATTGTTTGCATCTATTAAAAAAATCTCAAGTGTGTTAGATGATCATTAGGATTCTTTGAAAATATGATAATATCATCAATATAAATTAATACCATTTGACCCAAAATAGTTTGAAAGGAAACATCCATTACCCTTTGTAAAGTGGCTATAGCATTAGAGAGCCCAAAAGGCATCTTTTGGTAGGCATAAGTACCCCATTTAGTTGTGAAAGCTATTTTATATCAATATTGCTCTTTCACCAATATCTAGTTTTAACTTAATTATCCATTCAACAAGTATAACCTTTCTAAAGCTTGATACTCTTTACAAGATTTGATCCATGGTAGGAAGAGGATAGTGGTTTTTTAATGTCCCTTTATTCAAATCTCTAAAATGCACTCATAGTATTATCTCCAAATTTTTATTTCTCACAATATAAGGTTTGCTACCAATGTTGAGTTCTTAATATAAAATATTATATTTGACTCAATCAAGTTGGTAAACTCCTTTCTCATGATAATTTCAACCTTGGGGTTGATGGACCTGTACTTTTGTCCCACTAGTTAGGCATCTTGCTCAAGATCAATAATATGTTGTACTAATTTTGGGTAAAAACATTTCAAATCATGGTATATCCCCAAGAAAATAAATTCATGTACTCATTACATAATGAAATTAAATCTAATCTCTCAAAATTGATGTTTACTTTACCCCACTTGAGTTACTTACCTTCAGCTATGTGAACTTGCTCATAATGTTCTTCCTTGGAAGAGATGCTTATCTATCATTTTTAAGTTGATCATCTTCATTGAAAATGATCTCCAAAGTTACTAAAACTTTAGGCATATTTTTTTTATCTTAATTTCATAATATGATAGTCATATTGGTGTTGCAATTAATTTTGATTCTTTGAATAAAAATTATACCTCATTCTATAGGAAATAAGCTATTTGTTTTTCACTATCAATGAATTTCTAACTTACCTTATTATTTGGAATTGAAGGCTTGTATACAAATTTGATTTGGGTCTGATCTTTATTGTCCTTGAGCTATTCCACTATATCACATTGTGATCCTATGGTAGTAAGTCTATCTACATGTTCATTGGTTCCTCTAAGAATGGAGTAGATATTAAATGCTAGGAAATATTTCATGAGGTCCCAAAATCTATGTTTATAGGACTTTATAAGGGGGTTATTTTTTTACTTAACCCTCTAGCTTGTTTCACTACTAACTCACTATCACCTTTCATCCATAAAAGCTTAATACCTCTCCTTATATATCACTAAAGGATATGAATAAGGGATTCATATTCTATAGTATTTGATGTAAAACTAAACTAAAATCTAATTGAAGAATAATACTTTTGATTTTGAGGTGAAACCAACATTACACTATCTTCAGTTCCATTTTTTGATCTAGATCCATCAAAGTATAGATTCCATTCTCCTTCTTGATTCTACTTTGAGTTGGTGAGACTAGGTAATGAGTCACTTTCTTCATGCATGTAATAGACACCAAAACTAGCTTCTTAAATACCTTTATATGGGTCATACCCATGGTTATCAACAACCCACTCATCCAGGAGTAGGTCCAGTATGTCTTCAAGTGGATTAGAAGATTATTGATCAATAGTATCCTCATCTTCTTTTAAAATACTAAAATTCAATGTAGACATATTTGGCATATATGGTTTAAGGTGAAATCTTGAAATAGGCTCTAATATTATAGTGACTTTGGTTCCATATCTAGTTATAAAAACCTTGTATGACCAATCTAAAGAAAGGTAGCCTCCTATTTTATTAGTGAAATCTCTAGATAGGCATGGTACAAAGTATGGAGGTAAATCAACAAAAACTATATCCTATAAAATGGTGAAATTTGGATAATCAACAACAAAAATCTTAATATCTTTGAGGATGCCCATATTCTTAGTAGGAGAACCATCTAATTATAACTCTCCTTTTTCATGAGGTTCATACTTGAGCCCTAATTTATCATCTATGGATTTAGTCATGACAGAAGTACTAGATCTAATATCAATCATACAATTATAGAAAAGATAATATCCTATGACAACTAAAAGATAAAATGGAGGAGGATTAGTCACCTTAGGATTTTGAGGCACAAAAATTGGATTAGAGTTGGTTATATCAACACTTAATCTTTCCTTTTTAGGTGGTCTATCATAGATATTGACCTTTGAAATATCCTCTTGAAGATATTATTTTTGTCCTAGGATTAGAAGTGCATCACACATTGAAATTGATACCAAAGTTTTCTTCATATGATCCACAATATTCAGTGAAGAAGAGGTTGTCCTTGAATGTAATTTAGGAGAATGAGGGGCTCCTATATGTTGTGTGAATTGAGGGATGTAAGACACTTTCACATTCTACCCCTTTGGATTTTAAATCTATTGATTTGATGTATTTTGAGTTAGCTTATGAGTGGTGGTCCTTTGTGGTGGCTTATAAGGAAAAAGGGATGCCTTTTTAAGAATTGAACAATCACCAATTTCCCTTTTTTTGGATCTAGTATGGACTATAACTAAATTATCAATATTAGGCATATTTTGATTTTGATTTTCTGCTATGTACTCAAAATAATCCTCACCTTCCTTGGAAGTTAACAAATGTTCTTTTAGTAGATGATTTACCACTACCTTCTTGTTGATTTGACACTTTTTCTTAAGTGAATGAAGGAATATATCCATGTGGTATAGAGGCTTCCTTATTTTAAGAAGGTGGATGGCTTTCATGTGAAGGAGGAATAGAAATCTTATGCATATAAGACTAATGTGAGCTCTCACTAGTTAGAGCCATTGCCATGTTATTTTTTTTATCCCACTAATTGTTCCATTTCCCTTCCTCAGTATAGTTTCTATGAGTTGACACAATAACTCTAGACTTAATTATATCATTAGGATTGTATTACCTTGATTAACAATTCTACCCTTATCCTTATTGATAAGACTGATAAGATGGCCTATTATACTGATAATTCTAATTAGTATTCTAGTATGGTTTGTATAGTGGTGATTTTTGTCTTTTCATTGAAACAAAATTGTTGTTATGAGTATTAAAAAGACTCTCTATCTTCCCTAGTCTATTAATGTTATCATCATATATTTGGTAGAAATTTGTTGAATTTGGAAAGTGAGCAATAGTTGGATATGGAATTTGGATCTATGGAAAGAGAGGCATTCATGGCCTTGAGGACAACTTGTCTGCTTGTATAAGTAAATTCTAAACCTTAATTGTTATTTCAAAAGCTTCAGGTAGAGTGTTCCCTCCCATAAATTGAATCATTAGAGATACATCTAAATTGAGAGCCTTCAGATAGTATAGAAAAACATAGTTGGGCGTAGGCTTGATCACTATAGGAATTATATCCCAAGTCTTTTGTAACGTGTAATTGAAATCCTCCATGAATTAATTATTCAATCTCTTGATTGTTGTAAGATAATCCGGCAATGAAATATGATCACTTTTGTCCTCAAAGTGCTTTGCACAAGTCCTCTCCAAATTCATCCTAGTTATTGAATGATGTGGGATCTAATCCTTTGTACCACTGAAGTGCTTTTCCTTTGAAAAAATTTTTTAACAACCTCATTACTACATTTTCCTAAGTTACATGATGCACTAAACAAAGGTTAGAAATATATATAATATGTTTTATAGGAGTAACTAGATTTTCCACTATAAAATAAGGAAGATCCTTTAGAGCAGAGGATAGAATATCATCCCATTAAGTAAGATTCAAAGGACTAAAACCATTGAATGGCATAAAGGATTATCTTCTAGGAACAACCATCTAAGGTATGGGATTTATAATATATGTTTGACTGAACAATATTGTCTTAAATAGGAAGATTTTGTGTAACAATAGGGGGAATAAGAGGTTTAATTGTAGGATTTGACTAAGAGGCTTTATTCTTCTTTTATGATTGAAAAGATATCTCAAAGTAAATATCTCTTTCCCTTTTATAGAGGATCTTGTGACAACTCTTAGGGGCATGAAAATTATGAAAAACTAAGAATGATTCACTTTGTGTGAATCATTGGTCCCATCAAGTATGCCTAACCTATTGGAGATTTAGGCTACACCTTTGATGAAAATATAAGTGTTTAAGTTCTTCTTCTAAACCTAGTCCAACATGGGAATGACCCTAGGCTATGGGTTACTTATGTTTGGGTCAGAATTTTAGGGTTTTTAATGAGGCTATCTCCTTAGATATGATAATTTGGACCTCTCTTTCTAATACATAAATCATTTGGGATGAAAAGAGTCAAGATATTGCATAAAGTAAAACCTATTCTAACATGTGGTGATGCACCAATGTTCAAATATCCACTCTCAAGATTGAACTCATTAACATGTTAATGGGCTAGGAATAGAACTAATGCAATGTTTAATATAACTTACAAGAAGTATTAATTCACATAGAGATCAATTTGACTAAGTATAAGGGTAATTAAGACAAGGTGTAATTGAAGGCACTTATAACTAGTAGTCCACCCTATACCTGACGACATCAAAGCTATGAGACACTAAATTACTTGAAAGGAAAATTTGTTAGTGTTTAGGTTGAACTCAAACCTTCAAAGGGAATATTAGACCACTTTTATACATCAAAAAAGCACAAAATACTAAAAATAGATGATGAACACTACAAATGCCTTTTTCATTACTCTAAGATGTGCAAAATACATTTTTTGGTAGAGTCTAGTCATACTAGCCTAAGTGATGTTCAACAATAACTCAAAGGCTATATTTATAGAATAAAGGGAAATAAGAGAGAGATATTTTGGTGTTAAAAAAGAATCAATGATCTCAAATCCATTTGAACTATAATTAAAACTACCTCTACATTTATGCTCATTCAAGCTTCTTAATTGATCTAAGTCACTTCAAACCATTACATAGTTACATTATTCCCTCATTGATGCTTACTTATAGTTACAATGGTGGGATCAAGTTTTTTTTTTTTTTAGTTCTAGTGTTGATGCAATTACAATAATCAGATCGATCTATTAGAGCTTTTTCCTAGTGCTAACTAATCTTCACTAGTGTATTAGGGTATACAAGAGTAGAGAGAAGGGTCACTTTCATACAACTAGTTTTGGCAATGAAGCTATTGAAGTCTACATGTCTACCTTATTGTCATCTTTTAAAATTTTAGCTCTGGTTTAAACTAGACCATGATTAAACTTAGCTCCATGATTTTGTTTATTTTGGTCAAAAATTTCTCCTTTAACTTCCAATAGGAAATCTTCCTAGGTTCAACTTTGGCTATCAAATATCAACTCAGACTAATTAGATTGATCCAAACTATCCTATTTCTATTGGTCCTATAGATCCCTACTATCAGATATTGAATTTTTCACCTCCTACATACCATTGGATCAAGATGTATGAGTGAATGCATATCATAAATCTTATTGGCCCCACTTTATTATTAGTAACTACACACCATTAGATCTTTGATATGATTGAATGCCAATCATTGATTTTTGGATTATTCAAATCCAAATGACTATCTACCATAAATTAAAATTTTCATCTACACACCTATCATTTGAAATTCACATGAATATCATTAATTTATACACTATTATCAATCTTTAAACACCAAATGGGTAATTTCTGATATTAAACTTGATGTTCACATGTACTTCCCATTTTGTAGGTTTAACTTTGAATTCTTATAACTTGATCTAGATAAATTATCAAGGCATGAAATTTGTAGGATGTGATCTTGGAATGAAGGAATCTATGGTGCTATAATCTTTTAGCTCATGAGGCTTCCTAAGAAAACTTTATAAAATGCATAAGTGAGCTAGTCTGCACATTTTTACATGACATCCTAGTGACAATCTAGCTCCTTACACTTGCCAAATTCATCCTCCTTTCAACCTTTAGGGTTGTGATGAACTTTTAATGTTTTTTCCATGATTTTGATGCTAATGAACATTATGAGGACCTACTTGGATCCCTCTATTTGTAATGTTGAGCCTGCTTCTAAGCCATTTGATCTTCCTTCAATTGGGAACCTACTAGGATTCTTTCTTGGTCTAGGCTAAGCTTGGTATGTGGGCCAAAATGGCCAATAGCTCCAAATATGGAGAGGTATATGTAAGCATATTATACCTAAACCTACACACATAGGCTTGTGTGTAAACTAATGAAGAAGTATGTTATTTGTGAATAAATATAAGCATAAAGGCTCTGAAAGGAGTTTGGGGACACTCCAATAGTTTTATAAAATATAAAAAAATGTCAAGATCTTTATTGAAGGGTTTTTATACCAAAAGAGAAATCAAGACACTCAATACACACCTATAACTAAGAATGTTTTAGTGTAAATAGTGAAAAGAGAAGATGCAATAATTATGTAGGAGTTTGGTTCAAGTGGATAAACAAGTGTATGAAATCATCAAAGACTAAGTAAGGTATTAAAGAGATCAGATAATGATATAAAGGAAACTTATCTTTAACTTGCAGTCACATGGTCTCATTCACCTATAGGTAGAGTGGTCAAATATAATCAACTTGAGGAATTTAAGGGGTATTGAGAGCATGTGATAATATCATAAGATGGTACTGGACATATTGGAAACTCCATTAAGGATAAAAATTCATTTGAAAGCTTTTAGGATTGTAATATCCACCCTTTAGGCTTAATAGGTCTAAATAAACACTCATAGACCTACACAAGGTTGTGTATAAGGATGACATAATTTTCATGTTGTGAATAAAATTTGAAGGTGGAAAGATTTAAGTAGATAAAAAATATGTTATAAGATGATTCCATGTCCTCTAATTCACTGTTCAAGATAGAAAATGTCCCAAACATATTCATTAGGGTTAATTACACTAGTATGCTCATAAACCCTATGCATGAGCTAAAGTAGGTTATAATAGCAATGTGGATAATAATAGGAAATGAAAACATTGTAAAAAATAAATATGGGTGTTACATACATTTTTAAGGTGTTTGGAATCCAAACCAAACTCCAAGATGCCATTTCCAAGTCACACTCTCTCTCAAGTTCACTAAATGAAGACTTTTTAGACTGAGAAGCACCTTATCAAGCTTAGAATAATATAGACAAGTTGTATGAGAGCCCAATATCATAGGGGATATTATGGGGCCTTATATACTTATTATTTGTGGTATTTTTTTTTTTGATTAAGGCCTTACTCTTTATGAAACATTGTTATGATGACAAGCATGTTTCAAGCTACCTAGAAGACTAGAAATGACCCAATAGAAATAATTATCTTTGCAAGTGTTTTAAATGAGTTGTATTGATCTGTAAACCACATATTATCATTTATAATTTCAATAATACTCTCACCATGACATTTTTTTATATTTACACCTATACAAATGCATTAAATGATATGTTTTTGTAAGGGTTTGGGTTTTAAACAATGCATTTAACCTCATGCATAGATGAACATTATTGGATAATATAGATCAATGATTTTCATATATCCATAAGTACAAAAATCCATATATATAATTTTTTAAGTGCTCAAACAAGTCTAATTCTTGAAGGTAGTATAAAAGAGCTTGTGAAAGATTAGGTTTTTGGCCATTTCTCAGTTCACACACCTATATAAGGTTTTAAAAGCCCAAATTTGGCATGGAACATGTTCATGGATCCTAAAAATGAATACAACACTTAATTTGAGTTTAAATCTTATGGGAGAAGTATAGATCCAAAATCTAATTTCTAGGCCTAAAGACCTAATTGAGGCCTAATTAGAGAAATAATCAAGGTAAATAAGTGTACTTTAGATCAATTTATGATTATTAAATTTGGTATAGATATGTAATGTAATATTTGTTACTCAAATCCATGCTTAATTTTTCAATATCATTCATACACTATCATACATAGGTAACTTTGTTTGTTTTGAGGGCTACAAGGAAATGAAGGCAAGTGAGAGGTTTGGGTATGAAATAGAGTGCTAGAAAGTATATGAGGAACTAATATTGGTTTATACAAGTTTAAAATGAAATTAGGAGTGTTTAATGAAGTTAATTTTTATTCATGAGTTTGAAAACCAATTTTAAAGCTTTTGATCCCCCAAAAGAGCTAGTAAAGATTGCATGCTAATGAGGAATGAATGAGAGGTTACAAGATTTGAAAGAGAGTGGAATGAAAAAATCTCAATCATGTAAAATTTAAATCAAACATATTTTAACTATAATTTTATGTGTATATGTGTAGCCTTAATATGGATGAGTTAGATTCAATAACTCAAAATTACATAAGTAACCTCCTACACTAATTTGAAGAAGGGCATCATTGAGCAAGTGTACACATGTTGATGAGAACCTTTAGGATTATTTTATTTCTCAAGTTTCTATATTTAAAATTCATCAATTATGGATGACACTTTTCCATGATATTTTATTCTATTTCTCTTTCTTTATTTATCACATTTTCTTATATATATAGCCTTATATGGCTTTGTAAAGGATCCTCACATTAGTTATGGTGAATCGATACCAAAATTAAGTCTTGTACTTTCCTATTATAATCAATTAAATTTGTATATTTTATCATCCTACTGTAAATAGTGATCTTGAGTGTGTTTTTTTAATGAATTCTTAATGATAGTGTATATGATTCCTTGCATTTTTCCTTCATGTTCATGCCTATATGTAAGTTTATTTACTCTCACAGGTCATATGAAGTGTTATACTTGGTTTTATTAGTTAGATAAATAATAAACCATTGGTGTTTATTTTTATCATCTCTTGTTTAATCATCTTAAGATCTTGAAATCTTCATAACCTTCATGTTGAATCACTAGTGTGATAGGGACTATTTTCAAGTAGCACAATCAGATTGTAACTTAGTATTTCATAGTACATTATTAACAATCTGAGGACTTCATGTTTGATGCATCACCTTTAAGTTTATTTGTTAGTTTTAGTTTTGATCTTTCCCTTTCCAAATTTAATAAAGTAGTATAGTTGTTAGTGTATGTGTTGTACATTGGATCTAGCCCAAAATCTAGAGGTTTTATCCCCTTGAAAGGTCACCCAAAACCTTAGATCAATCCCATTACATAGATTACGTTGAGAGGGCTTAAATCACCCTCTCAAGGGTTAAAATTTGATCTATAACACACTTTAAAAGGGTTATTATTGCATGCATTCTTATTATCATAATGTATATAAACAATTGTAATTTTTTTTAATACTCTCCACATTCTATTTGATCTCCTACACCTCATATTCAATGCAAATCCTACCTTTTCTACTCATCATTTGTGTATACACCTATAGGTGCCTATTATAGGCCTAACACCCATTTCACTTTAAATTTGATTTATACATACCAATTTTATGATCCTAAATGTTTTAATAAGTAATATAAATTTCATTTTAATTGTTTTAATACCTTTTCCACTAATAAAATACATATACTTGTTAGTAGTTTATCATATTTTCTTGTAAGCTCACATAGTCCCTTACTTGTGGGTGTATGAGTACATTTTATAGTGTCATATTGATCATAAATTATAATGAAGGGGTATGGATATTTTATTTAGGTTTATCATTGGTATAAAACTTTCAATTTTTTTTAAAACCATATCCATTAGTCATATGCTTGTAGCTTGTTCTTTCAACACATGAATCTTTTGCTTAAAACATTAGAATAATATCCCTAAGTCTATCACCTATAACTTTCCATAAAATATGGACTTGGATTATTTTAAAACTTATTTAATTCTTTAAAAAAATTATATACAACACCTTGTATGCCTCAAACTTTGTTTCAAAAGTGTTACCCTCCAAACCTTAGATTGACATAGCTATAGGATTGTATTTTCTCACTTTAGAACTACATGCTTGGGTCATCATCAAAAGATCACTTTATAGATGTATTTGGGATTGGATAATAATTCATAGGGGTGAAATGAGTTTAGAAAAGTGTATATAAAATGTTTTTTCTATTCATCATAAGCTCAAACCCATTAAACAATGTCAAACTGACCACATAACTTGCACCTTTAGATGCTACAAACATGTACATGAAAATTCCACTCTTTTATGTATATGAATATTTATTGAAAATGGTATAAGATGAATAATTGGACCCTTCAAGATATCACCCAAATATTCTCTTTCAAAAATGAGCAAGCAAGTGCCTTAGAAAATGATAAAACTGAGTGTGCAATTTTGAGAGGGTTTTAGAGAGGCTTACAATTTTAGTTATTGATAATAAATGATATGGGCTTGATCTAATAACTAATGACAAATTTTTAAAGTACATTAGTGTCCCTTGTTCCCCTCAAAATTTATGTTCTTATCATTCTCTCTCCTTCATGAACCATACATCATAAAATGACCTTTATACCTATGCAAGTGACCTGATGTAGAAATGGAAAGGATTTTGTCCTTTTTTGGTCCTTCAAATGTTTCATAAGCATGAGTTGAGACTGAGAAGGATTAGGGTAGTTTTTTTTTTCATCCATTTACCTTATAATAATGTAATATCTTGTAAAAAATCATTATTCTACTTCTATAGTTATGTAATATGCTTATAACTACCACCTTCATATTAAGACTAAAGTATCCTAACATTTTGACCAAGTGTACAATAGAAAAATTATGAAATGACCTTTATTAAGTGATAAATGGACTAAAATAACCTTCTTTACCTCTATAATATCTTGAGACATGTTGAACTTGACACTAGAAAAGTTTAGAAAAACATAAGACATATGGAATAATTACCTTAACTTCTCTAAAATTACCTTAAACAATACTAAAATCTTTATAAGAACTCATTTGAATATTTGTTAGAATTCAAATCAATGAAAAAGGTTAATTTTTGGATTATAGGGGTTGACATTCGGCTTGAGAGGCCAAATTTTCAACAACTACCTTTATTGAATACAAAAATGATGCAAAAACCTAAACTATTTTCAATAAATATGTTTTCTTATATGGAGTTTTATACTTCATAAGATGACATGGATTTAGAAACTTATGATCTAAGTATTTCAGAGGTAGTTCAGTAATGTAATTTAGAGTTTCAAGGCATGGTGTATAACTATGAACTTGATGTGGTTAAAGGGGACATCATAGGACTAAGAAGTGACCTAAATAGCTTGTGAGATCAATTGTAATAAATCACTAGGAAACTGGCCAATTTTTCATTCTATAAATTACAAAATAACCCTCCATCACTCCATTTTGGTCCTCCTCTAAAAAATCACAATTACAACCCTGGTATGAAGTCATTATTGCTAAAAGTGGACCTAAACAAGTTTTATGGTAATGATCCACTTACATGGATTACTCAAATTGAAAATTTATTTGATCTACATCAGAATCCCTATTTAAAAAATGTGTTCATGGCCTATATGTATCTATAACTTTAAAAATTTATTTGGTATTGCTAGCTATGTGCTCAAAATAAAAAGAAGGGTGTCTTAATTTTATGGTCAATATTTTTTGAGGGAGTTGTAGCTCCACTATCATAATAATGTCTCTGAAAAATACTTCAACTAACTAGCCAATTTGTACCAAACTGGGACTGTAAAAGATTACATTCATCAATTTTATAATCTTTCCTTATGTGTGGTAGCCATCACTAATAAATTTTTTAATGACCTTTAATTATTTGGCCACAAAGATAACATCTAATTAGAGGTTCATATGTTTCATCTGAGTAATGTATCTAAATCCATACTAAGGGTATGCGTAGCTAAGGGAAAAAAATTGATCAAAAGAAGACATTTCACTAATTTTTGTGAATGAACCTTCCCAACACCATTTTTGTAGCCTACTAGTTTAATACCTCAATAAATTGAATGAAATAATGCAAAAGGTTTGTGTTTTGACTGTAATAGCAAATGGAGAAAAGGACAATAAGGTGCTGAAAATAACTTGTTTTACATTAAAGGTGCAAATGATGAGGATTCAGGGGAATGTTTGGAAGAACTTGAGGATAAATCTGAATATTCTCAACCTACTATTTCCTATTATGCACTTTTAAGCATTAGTGACCAAACACATAAGGTGGTGGGTTTCTTGAAGAAATAAAAGGTGACTATGTTAATTGACAATGAGAGTACACATAACTTCATCTATTGTAATTTTGATACTCATTTGAACTATTTCATTTGCCTAGATCTGGAATATTAGGTCATTCTTATATATGGTGGTATTTTCAACTATTCTATAAAATTCCATAACATTAATCTTGCTATGGGAGACTACTTGTTAGATTCCCCTATCTTTTATATTGCCATGGGAGGATATAACATTATTTTGAGACTTTAGTGGACCACCACTTTCGGTACTATTGAGATGAATTTACAATAACTATTTATAAGGTTCCATCAGAAGGTAAGACCTTTTAACTACATATATTGTGGGCTAAATTTACATAGGTAGTCAGTTCCCATCAGATGATGAAGATTCTTAGAAAAGGTGTTAAGGGATTTGTGGCATGCTTATTTTACATAGATTTTCAACCAACCAAGGATTCTACACATCCTAATTTGAAAAGGGTGTTGGATGACCATTCTATTATTTTTGGTGACATGCCAAAAATACTTCCTCTAAGATGCACACATGATCATTCCATTAGGATCATTCTAGGAAATAAACTAGACAAAAATAAACCCTATAGGTATCCTTATGCCCAAATGAGAGAAATTAAAAATATGGTATAGGAGATTATGAAGGCAAGAATCATTTGACAGAGTCAAAGTGAATATTCCTCCCCTGTGGTGATGGTGTGGAAAAAATATGGCACTTGGAGGATGTTCCTATACTTTTAGAGAAATCAAAAAGTACACCATCAAAGATAAGTTTCTTATTCTAGTAATTGATTATTTACTAGATGAATTACATGGTGTTATTTATTTTAACAAGTTATAATTTCACTTTGGGTATCATGACATTCCAATATGCAATGAGAATATACCTAAAACAACTTTAAGATCTCATGAAGGCCATTATGAATTTATGTCCATGCCTTTTAGCCTCACAAATGCATCATATAAATTTTAGAGTTTGATGAATAATTTTTTAATGCTATTATTGATAAAGTTTATATTGGTGTTTTTTGATTATATCCTCATCTATAACAAAAATTGGGAACACAATTTGAAGTGTGTGAAACATGTACATTCATTTATGGAATAACATCAACTTTATTCCAAAATTTCCAAATGTGATTTTGGTTTACAATAGGTGGAATACTTGGGTCATATTATTTCACATGGAGTGGAATTTGATCCTAAAAAAAATACAAATGATGATGGATTGGTAGGTTCCCACGACCCTTAAGAACCTTTGAGGAATATTGGGTATAACTAGTTACTATCATAGGTTTGTCAAAAATTATGGTAGAATTATAGCCCCACTCACCTTATTGTTTAATAAAGACTCCTTCCAGTGTAATAATTCATCTAACAAGGAATTTAAATAGTTTAAAATGGATATGTACCCAACTCTAGTTTTGGCTACTCCTAATTTTTCAAAAACTTTTATTGTGGAGTATGATTCATTAGGATATGGCATGGGAATTGTATTGATGCAAAATAGTAGACCACTAGCATTTGAAATTTATAAATTAATGTAAAAAATAGGATCAAACCAATCTATGATAAATATATGATGGTTATTATTATGCATGTAGTCAAGAAATGTAGACATTATTTGATGGTTCATCACTTTTAGGTAAAGACTAATCATGATATCCTCAAATATTTTTTGAAATAATTATTTTCATATAAATAACAATAAAAATGGGTTACTAAAATTTTAGGCTATGATTTTTAAATAGTATATTATAAAGGAAAAGAGAATGTGGTGGCATATGAACCATCTCAAAGGGATTAATTAGTTGAGGTATTGTTATATTTAATGATTATTTGTTAGGTAGATTAGCTAGAGGAAGCAATATTAAAATGGGAGAATGATAGTGATAACTATGATTTGATTCAAAATCTTTAGTAGGTTTTGGGGGGAGATAAAAAAAAATTATGGAAGGGGAACACATTATGGTATAAATAAAAATTATACCTTTTTATTCACTTTCTTCTCAAACATAAAATCCTTTACGAACTTCATGCATCTCCACTGGGAGGTTACTACATATTTTTGAAAACATATCATAGAATCAAGATTTTTTTTGGGAAGGAATCAAGAGGGATGTATACAAATATGTGGTTGAATTCATAGTATGTTAATAGAAAAAATGTGAAACCATTAATACCCTAGGTATTTTTCAACCTTTATCCATCCCTAGCTAGTGTTGGGAGGAGGTTTCCATGTATTTCATTAAAGGGTTACCACAATAAGAGGGTAAAAATGTTATCATGGTAGTTTTGGATTGACTCAAAAATTATTATAATTTTTTTCCTTATCACAACCATTTTTGATTAGTACATTATCTTATGCTTTTCTCAATATTGTTCAAAAAATGAATGGTACTCCAAAGATCATTCTAAATGATTGAGATCTCATATTTACTAGTGTTTTTTGAATTGAATTATTTGCATGTTTGGGCACCCTATTAGCTCATATCTCATCCTATCATCTTTAATATGATGGAATAATATAGGTATTAAGTAAATGTATATAATATTATATTTTTTGTTTTATTTTTGACAAATAATATAGATGGGTTCATTTATTGCCACTTGTTGAATGGTGGTATAACACTTATTTTCACATTTCTTCAAAAATGTCTCCATTTATGGCATTGTATGGGTATCATCCCATCCATCACTTCCTCCTTGATGGTCAATTTAAGGTTGGATCTATTTATGAACATATTCACCATCAATAGGAGGTACTAGTTAGTTTATGAGGGAATTTAGCAATTGCACAAAATTTAATGAAGAAACAAACAAATCAAGATCATAGTGATTGACATTTTGACATAGGTGATTGGGTATTTATGAATTTGCATCCATATAATAAGATGTATCTAAATAAATATAAAAAGGATAACAAGCTAACACCTAAGTATTATGTCTCTTATCAGATCTTGTAAAAAATTAGTAGTGTGGATTAAAAATTGGAATTGCCCCAATATTCTAGCATACATCTAGTTTTCCATGTATCTTGCTTGAAGAATATAATTAGATACAAAGTTTACACTCAAACTAAGTTATGAGAATTAGATGAATAAGTCTAAGTTTTTATATATCCTAAATAGGTCCCTCACATATGCACTAAGAAACTAAAAAATAGAACTATTAAGGAGTATTTAATCAAATAAAAGAACCTGCATTTTAAAGATGTAATATGGGAAGATGAAGCATTCCTATAGAAACATCCTAGTTTGATTTAATATTGAGGACAAAATTATTATAAATGGTAAGGGAATACTATGACTTAACCTATAGTGCATATAGGTATATGTGTGGCTAACTTGTGGCTTACATACCTTCATATTATCTTATTGTGTTTCTTAATGTTCTTAGTATGGTCGGCCTATAGAATAACCATGGCTAAGTAGAGTATATAAAGGAGGTAGTGTTTATCATTGTATTATGAATTAAATTATTATTGAATTTTTTTTAGGTTTCCCTATAGAAGTGGATCTATCATAATATTAAAGCACTATACTCTTTCATTAATTACTGTTATAGATCTGCTTATTTTATTCTTAATTCTATGATAAATAATTATATTGTTGTAAATCATCTAAGTAATTTCATTACAGTCACCATCAGGTTATGAATATATTCATGTTCTATGATGGTGATGAGTCCCCTAGAATTTTATGTTTTTATTTAGATGTCTTAGAATAGTTGCTCTAATTGATCTACATGCCTCTATACCTAAATGCCTAAAAATTAGTTATGTAGAATCTCATTTTTACCATGTCTATAGTTTTTTCATGGCCCCATCCCTTGAATTAAGTAACTGCTTGAGTGTTTTTGTCAATGATATAAGAGCATCCATATGATCTTCCATCATAACTTTTTATTTATCCACCTTATCAAAGTATCATGTAGCTATATATATATATATATATATATATATATATATATATATATATATATATATATATATTGAATTGTTAAGCTTTCATTTCTAATTCAACATATCACATGATATTCATTTAAATTAGCGTACATTTATGCCTAAAACATGTTCATAATCCTCTAAAATCACACATATTACCTCTATTTATATTTTGATGTTTTTCCTTTGAGCTTTCAGTATTTGTAGCTTCTATGCAACCATCTAGTATTTCATTAGTTGCATCAATAGGGTTGATAATTTCTTTTCTTTAAACATAACATGGTCACCTAAGACATGGGTAACTAGGGTCAATGATCTGGCATGAATTGGTAACCAAATACTCAGATCTACATTGTCCTTTCATAGCTACAAGAATTTTTATTTCAAGGATGAAGCCTTTTGTGCTATTATTCCTTGAAAGAAGCTCCACTTTTAATTTATTTGGTTAGAAAGAGCTGAGAAACATCCAATAGGTTTGTTGTAAAGTCATCTCTATATCTATATATGTTTTTACAATAAATATAGGGTCCATCATGAACTATGCCAAATGAAGAGAAAAGAAAATACACCAGGTGGACAATGTGGGAAAATCCCATAGCCATTAGCTAGTTATTTGTAGTGTAGGTTAATAAGCCTCCTCCTACACACCTCCTTGCATTAAAATTTATAATTTCACTATGATATCTAATTACTCCTTATATTTTACCTCTATTTCTACTTTATATTTAGTTTTGACTTTAGCCTTAGCTTTATCTTTAGCCTTAACTTTAGTTTTGGGTTTCAATTTAGCCATAGCCTTGGATTTTACCTCAGCTTTAGATTTGTCTTCCACTTAAGCCTTAGCCTTAAATTATGCCATAGCTTTGGATTTATCTTTGGATTCCTTCTCTTTATATTCTTGGTTAGCCATTTCCCCCTCTTGAGCCTTTACAATTTCTATTACTTCTCTTTATTTTATTACATAGCATACACTTCTTATTATTTCTATACTGCATCTTTTTGTTCATTATTAGTTGCCTCTTCTTCTTTGGCTCTTTTATTTTGAGCCTTTTATTCTTTGTCTATCTTCTTGTTATCCTCTACCTCTTCAGCTCTTTTCTTTTAAGCCTCTACTTCTTCAAATTTATGCTTGCATTTTCCCTCTCACTTCCTTTTATATTTCTCTTCCTTCTCCTTATTTGTAACCTTATTTTTCCTTTTTGATGGATCTTCTTATTGCTACATAGCTTTATGTTATGGATTTGGTTGTGGCAAGCTAGTTTACTTAGTGTCTTCCATGGGGGTGGATGAATCTAGCACTATAACTAACTCTATATATTCTAAAGAGGATGATTCCAAAATAATAAAACTTCACATAACTATCTTATTTCTAGAAGTTAAAGGTGGAGTGAGGATTTTCTTTTGTCTCTTCACAACCTAGACTTGAGGCTATGGTTTTTCTTCATGTTTTTGCTACATGAAAATCTCTCCTATTTATTATATAAAATAAACCATTCTATCTTTTATTATTAGGGATGGCTTGGTTGTAGGATGGGTTCATAGTCTATGCATCAAAGGTGGTGGTGGATCTTCTTAGGCTGGGAGGTTTTCTTCTTGCATAATAAAGGATATTGTAACTAGATTTAATTGTAAAATTTCATCTTAAAATTATTATTGAGATAATTCTTGACCTACAGTATCGGTAATAATAGAATAAGGATGGTGGGTGATATCCACCCATATGTATTGTCTTACTTGATTCTACACCTAACAATCATGAACCACTTTAAAAAAAAATAACTATCTCTTTTTCTTGATCATAAACATTGTTTATGATGTATACAATCATGTACTATATAACTTCTTGTTCTCAAACTCCTAACTCAACCAATTCACATTCAACTTCTATCTTTGAAACATTTTGTTTTTGAGCTAGGACTTTGTGTGGAGTGTCATTTTTTAGGTGGTAGTCATGAAGCTCATCATGATGGTGACTTCCTCTTAAATTTTTTAATATGTAATGGATCTATTTTTAGTTACAATTTTACCTAAAGTTGAGCTTATGGTTGGTGTTAAGCTTATGTTTGAGGTTGCATAGGCTATTGAGAATATGGGGGCATGGAACATAAAGGTTACACTAATATAGTTTTTAGGTATTTATATCTCAAAAATATTCTCATGCATCTAACATGGTGATGAAAAATGGTAGTGGAGTTTTTATTTATTTACAAAACTCATGCACTTTTATTTGGATTCCATTATGCAATTTGGTCACTAACACATGTTGTCTTAGATACTACATCACATCTTAGGGTACCTTGCAGTGAAAATTAATCATGCTTAGATATATATCCAAAACACATTAAATATACCCAAATTCTCATAGTATTTACCTAATTTATTCCACACAAGGTTGGTGAACATAAAATCAAGACAAAAAAAATACATTAGGTTTGACTAGTCCTTTTGGTGATTTCCATTATGTAAAGTAGATTAGTATGACCAAAAATTGGTACTAGAATGCCTATAAAGTTCTATTAAGAATTTATAAATGTTCATTGTGATCTTAGAGGCCAAAAAATGGGCCAATTAAAATCCTCATGTAGGTGTATCATGTGATACATAATGTCCACCAATCATTTATTTGTCTGTTTCACCTACTTCATTAAATTCTATAACTTTTTGGTGATGTAATTAGCTATGATACACACAAAATCATCTTAAATAGTATAAATGGGAATTAATTTGCCTTCCCTTGTGTAATTTTTTATTCTATCTAATTAAATAAGTAAAACTATGTATTTTTAAGGTAGAAGACACATTCCTCATGCTAGAATCCTTGTTTCTCTTTTCATAGTTACAGGGTTGATGAATATGGTCACATCTTATGATAAATGAATGACACCTTCATTATATCAGTTGAGTAGAATAAGTATTACCTCAAATAACTACCTAAAATTTGGTAATATGATCAATGATTCAACATCGCATCCTCTCATCAAATGTTGAAGTGTCAATGATTTTAGTTATATTTCTTACTATGGGTGATGTGAAAAAGAGTAGATTCAACCACCTTGATGAAATAAAAGGGGTCTAGGTCATTATATTTTGTCTATCTGATTCCTATACCAATCCCCATTTCCTCCTTTTATACATATTTGAATGGGATCAATAGTTGTACCCTATCCATGGTTATTGTTTTGGACTATGTTGAACACTTTCTTCGCTTGGTTTGGCACTGGTGAGAAATTTGTGCACAAGAAGATATTTTGGATGTATATCACAAAGTTATTAGGGTTGAATATGTATGTAATGTCTTTTTTTCTCTACACCCTTTTTTATATAGTGTTTTCCACCCAAATCCATCAAGTCATTAAGTTTAAATTCATTGAGTTGGTTTTACATGAATGTATATCCAAAATTTATGTTAACTAATTATTGTT
This sequence comes from Torreya grandis, assembly GCA_037957365.1. NCBI lineage: Eukaryota > Viridiplantae > Streptophyta > Pinopsida > Cupressales > Taxaceae > Torreya > Torreya grandis. The sequence goes on from JARHVA010000327.1 coordinate 2,809,653, forward strand.
TGATATGATAGTTACTATTTTTAATATAGATTATTTGATCTATACATTATTTGGTAGATTTAGTGACTTGATGTCCTTTCATCTATCTAATTTATTTTATGGTCCATCTTGTCATTCTACTAGATGATCTACTTTCGGAATGATGCAATCTCTTAAGTGCAATGTCAATAATGGTTTTGAATGACCACTCACCATCCTCTCCCTATACCTATATTATTAGCACCCCATTATAATACATAATTGATGACCACCATGTTCTAACTACTAGTTATCTTTCCTTGAGGCTAACTCTACATATCGATTGCACTTTATGATGTTGAATGTCCAAACTTCATTCCAATGTGCTGCAACACAAAGATCACACTATAAAAACACACTAACCCTAAAAAACAAATAAAAAACATCATTAAATAAAAATCCTAACTACATAATGTTAATCAACACCCTCTCCCATTTAATAATAGATATTAATGATGATAAGGCTTAAGCCTACAATCATTGAGATGGCTTGGTAGAATGGTTCCCTACAAATATTTTAAAATAACTATACCCTATTGTGATACATCATGAATACTATAGGTATTTTAAACTTTTAGGACTTATAATATGTTGTTAATGGGATGAGTATAATAATAACCTAGAGTGAAAAATTAAAATAATTAATTTGACAAGCCTTTCCTAAAATAACAAAGATATAGAGGAAAAACACTTATCTAGAATAAAATAGGTATTTTTTTGGCTCGAGAGGATAAAACAAGATATAAATATAGACAAACACCTTTCCTCTTCTACGACTATAGCTAGAATATATCTTAGGACAATAGTGGCCTTATCTAGACAGTTATTCTATATGGTACCAGTGTCCAATTATGGCACTAGTGTCCCACTTAGAGGAACTATTTGGAACTTTCAAGGAAGATATGATAGGTTTTGGGGGAATTTTAGGTCATTTTGTGTCTTTTAGAAGCTTGCCTATGTCATTATTTTATTTGAATATCTTCCAAAACCCTAATTATTATCTGCACACATAAAATGACAACTAGATCAAATGTAAAAGGGAAAAATTGGGTTGAGGGATTTTGTAATCATGTGGAATAGAACCCCTATAATCATTTTTACTACCTATATTAACCTCAATTATAGGGTTATTAGATCACATGTAGTATTCACTTAGGGAACACACATAATTAACATGCATGGTATGCTAGAATGACTTTTGATTAGGCCCTTCTTTAATTAATCATGTAATGTCTAGATGTAATATTTGATTAGTATGTAGATTATTGAGTTATACTATTGATTGATTTTATGTAGTTATGTGCTAAATAATAAGTGTTATATTTAAAACACCTTGTGAGGCTCCTTATATAGAAAGAACTTTGATTTGAATGTAAGATCATTTTCATTGGCTGACAAGCTGTAAAAGAGAGATAAAAACATAAGAGAAGGCTCAAGGTAGGGTTATAAACCAAAACATGGGAGAAAATTATTATTAGACACTATATCCATAATTTGACACTAGTGCCACATGGCATTACTATATTGAAAATGGCACTAGTGTCTTGAGGCCGAAAAATAGATTTAAGACCAAGTAGGATAGGCTAGGGGCCCTTATGACTAGGAGGAGGTGACTTAGGACTATAGTGGGTATAAAAAATAGGGAAACTAAGAAATAAGAAAGATAAAAAGACTCAAAATGACCATGTGAATAGGGGATACATTAATCACTAAGACCTTCATGTGAAAGAGCAATAAAAGACATAATACTTTTGATTTATTGACCAAATTAGGGTGTATACACCCCCCCCCCACTTTATTCTAGTAATGAAATGAAATAAAAGTACTAGAGTAAAATAAAAAGAGGTAAATGTACCTAATATTAATTTTGTGAATGCATTTTGGACCTAGCTCACTTCTTGTCTAGAGAAAGTGGACAGGAGTTAGAGTGAAATATGTGAAGAGGGACTCCATAATATGGATGTCCTTTGTACTAAATATGAATAGTGAACTAAACCATTAGGAAAAAAATTCTATTTTACCCCCACCATAATATTTGGATTGAATTTGAATATGTAAACTAAATGTGTGGAGAAACAAGGCTTTCTTTCCCCCACTCTAATATATAGACTGAATCTAAGCATGTAAAATGAATATGTAGAGAAACAAGGCATGCTTACCCCCAATATGATGTGTGTACTGAATCTAAGTATGTAAAATAAATATGTGGAGAAATAAGGTATGATTTACCCCACTATGATGTGTGTAATAAATATGAGTATGTAAAATAGACATGTGGAGAACAAGGAATGCTTTCCCCCACTCTGATGTGTGTAATGAATCTAAGTATGTAAACTAGGTCTGGTTAAATTGTATGGATCAACCATTGTAGATGTTCATGTGACCAAAATTAGTGAAAAACTAATGGCATCTTAGTGACATCCTGATGATGATCTAAGTGTAAATTGGTAATCTAAAAATAGAGATCAAGGATGTGTGATTTGCATCATGCCCCTAATCTTGATATCTACGTATTTCTAGATATGTATATGAACATATGTATATTTAAGTGAACCTGTATATCTAATTATTTATGTATGATTAGAATTTTGTGTCTAAATATATATAAATATCTAAGTGAACCTATGGGTCTAAATATCTATATATATGTAGACTTATGCATCTAAATATCTTTATCTGATTAAACCTATGTGTCTAAATATCTGTATCTGAGTGAACCTATGGATTTTAATATATGTATCTAAGTAGAACTATGTGCTTGAATATATGTATTTGAGTGAACATATATGTCTAAATATATATATCTTAGTGAACCTATGTGTCTGAATATCTGTATCTAAGTAGACTTGTGTGTCTAAGTAATTATATTTAAGTGAACATATGTGTCTGAATATTTGTATCTAAGTGGACCTATGTGTTTGAATATGTGTATATATGAATAAATATATGTGTATTTTCACCCATTTTGGTGAGAGAGAAAATAATGAGGTCACAATGTTTATCCAAAAGTGTTAATGATAAGGTGTGCTAGTGTTAGATAGTGGGGGTGATGTTGTGTTAAGTTCAAATATTGTCTATTGTAATAGAGTTAATTGTTGAAATTGGTAATGAGATAGATGTTTGGTCTATATTAAATTTAATATAGAAATATCATTTTTTAAATTTTTTAGATTTAAATTTGATCAAGATATTGGTTTAAATAATATAGGGTGAGGCATATTGATGTCAAATCCATGTGCAAGAAATGGATTACAAATCAAAGTTACAATTATCTAGATATCATGCTAGAAAGAAGTTGGTATTATTTGATGAAATTGACATGAAAATTATACCTTAATAAGGTGGTATTTTATAAGTGTTATTTAATGAGTTTGAAAATTCATTTGAATCATTTGAGCTAATAGTTATTGTTTGTTCTAAGCTAGAAAATATGTTGAGGAGATGAGAAGCAACTTTGACATAGTATGAGGAGGTGGAGGCACTTATCTAGGATTAGGAGGGGATTACCCTAGTAAATATCCTATAATTTTTCATATTTTTAGTATATTTTTTACAATTTTAATAAAAAATATGGTAGTTTAAGGCCATTTTAAAATAAAAGTGGCATTTATGTCCTAATATTAACACTAATGTCTAAGACATGACACTAGTGTCCTGGATATGGTGATACTATCCAATGATATTATCCTATATGTAGTTTTAGTGTCTAATAAAGCTAGTTTTTGATGTTTGTTATTGTTAACTGGTGTTTTATGTTTGTTGTTATCTATTGATCTTATATTATGTGTTTCTAATGTCATATTTGGTTGTATTTTTGTAGGTTGATGTTGTATGAGAGAGTTATGAAGTGGCTAGATAATGGAGACCTTATAGGGTTTTCCCCTAATATACATAAAGATGGTAATATTATAGAGATCTATTCTGAGTCACATGGTATCCTTAGATTTAATGACCTAAGATAAACACATGATGACTACACTTTGTGAGATGTGGGATGTAGATACCTATACATTTTGGTTACCTGCTAGCAAGATGACTATTACCCTAGAGGATGTGTATAAGATCTTTTAATTATCTATTTATAGGCATAAATTCATATTACATGAGGATATAGGAGATCAATCTATACAACAGGAATCTAGGTATTTTTTAATTATGTCTATAGGGACTCATCTATTGGATGGTGGAGCTTGATCTTAATATAATGCCTAGTTCCAAATAGGGAGATGTGGGGGGGGGGGGGGGAACAACCCCACACTAAGGTCATCATGGGGGTCTAGAAGGAGGGGGAGAAAAACCTACTTTGGATCTCCCCCTAGTGGGGCTTCAGGGGTAATTCCCTTGAAGAATTTTTTTGTGAAAATACATTTCAAAATATTGTAATTTCATAGTAAATCTAGATCATTCACTATTAGGTCACAGATCTAATAGTAAGAATCATGTTGGTGCATTTTTGTCCTAATATATAATCCTTCTTTGTTATGAGGGAATCTTAATCATGATGGTACACTATGTGTGAGTGAAGAGGATATTGGAGTAGATGTATTATAGGATTTAGTGAAGCTAGTTAGTAGGCTTAGACCATTATCTATAGATTTATCCTTGACTTTATCAATGATCAAGATTTGGTGATTGACATACTAAATTTGGATGATGTATAAGCTACTGATGCCTATATATCCTAGTGGAAAGATCATATATGTACACCTCTATTTTTGAGAGGTGGCATTATTATAGAGGATGAATGGATGTGGAGCCCCTTAGGGATGTTGATGGTAAGTTGTTATTGTATGTTTGTGTATTATGTGTATTTGGTTACTTATTTAGTTGGTTAAGTATTTGATGCATTATGTGTAGGTTTAGGTGATGATGAGTATTAAGAGACTACCATCGAGTCTACACTCTACATATTAATGTAGAATATTCTTGATGGTACCATGGATAATGGATTAATGGAGAGGACCATAGATGTTTTTAGTGTTCATGCCCATTTTTTTGATCAAGCTTCCATACCTAATAAATTGTATAGATGAGTAGACTTGAATATTGATAAGGAATGTGTAGAGTTACATAGATAAAACATGCCCACACCTAATTATCTAGGTGGGGTAAGTATCTAGATAGTGGATGATTACATATGTATACAATGAGAACATATGGATGGTATGATCAATTTGGGTATGTATCATGTGAGAGAGATAGATTAGATTTACTATTTGAACAAGGTCACAAAATGATAGTGGGGCCTCTAGTTATAGTATGGATATGTCTTAGAGTGAGAGTGAGGGGGATGGTCCTAGTGGCCATGTCTATATTTTTTATTGATGTATAATATTTGTATTGAAACTATGTTCTAAGTTATATATATGGATGTATGTTGTTATATGGGCACTATGTATATTGGTATCTTGATCTAGTTATAATATGCATGCTTACAAGTGTTTAAGTGTTTTGATTGTGTTAAATGGTGATACTAGTTTATGGTATTTATCTAAGTATTGGTAATGAATTTTTTATCTGATTGTAAATGTTTAAGTAGACATGTGTAGTGGAGTAGGCATGTTATTTGTTGGTATATGTTTTACGATTTTTTCTTTAGATAGCTACATGTAGATCATGCAACTATGACATAAACTATCTGAACCTGTATGGCATGGTGAAAAAATGACTATATTGCTCATGCTATGTCAATGCATAAGTAAAATATAGAACTAAAATTACATTTCATACACTTCTAGTGGCTAGGTGTTTAGACTTTGTATCAAAGAGAATGATTGGTTGTCCTATTAAAACTATGGTATAAGATCTATGATCTCTAAAACATATCTTGATTGGCTATTGGATGATGTTTTGATGCCTATGATCTCTTCTAAATATCTTAATTGGTGGTCAAATTGAGACTGCACTCTGGTCTCTATGATTATTTCCAAATATATTGATTGGCATGCAAATTGAGACTATGTTATTATCTCTATTATTAATTTTGAATATCTTGATTGGTGTTTGAACTAAGATTGTAGTTTGATATTTGTGATTTTTTCCAAATATATTGATTTATGGTTGAATTGAGACTATGGTCTGATATTTGTGATTATTTATGAATATCTTGATTGGTGGTTGAAATGAGACAATGCTATGATATTTGTAAACTAGCTTCCATCTTTTCTAAATTTATGGTGTACAAGATTGCTCATAAATAGGTGTCCAAAAAAACATATGGCTCATATGATGATAAAACAATGACTCTTCAAAGGTAACATCCTAAGATAACTCTATCATAGAGGAGTGTGATATATGAGACTGAGATATCAATTCCCCTTATGTGAATAACTATAATACCTTGACTGGCATACTTGTCAATGTGGTCTCAAAGTGTATAATAATGATTTTCTAAATGTCCATTTATCTTATGAAAATTGTAATATGAATTATTCTTTACCCTATGCAAATGGTCTATTAGATGATGACTACTATAAGGAAGTGTGATCATATCAATATCTAATAATGTAATCAAGATTTCATGAGGCCTATCCTTATCTAAAAATTATATAACCCCTCTGTATGTGTCCTATGCCTTACTTGCTATAGGAGGTGATCTATGAAGTGGCTCTATTTCCTTCTTGATTATTTTTATTGGTTATTTCTAATCCACTAGTTTCTTAATTAGGATTGGAGTAGGTTATTGTACCAGGTTAGATGACTATGGCTATGAAAACTTACATCCAAATCTACCTATAAATGTGTGGAAACTAATCCTAATTTCATTTATAATGCTATAGCTATGTTACATAGAAGCAAGAATGAGTAAGAATTTTGATATAATAATTTCTCCTTAAGAGGAAAAATGAGGCCTCTAGAAAAGATGTATCATACCTCTAAATTTTTCAGTTGGTAAATCAACTGATACAATATGATTTTAATCTTAGAATGTATTTAGTTGTTGGTTTTATCTCACCCTAGTGTAATGAAGGTAACCTATCATGTGTGACTCAAGGTCCCTTATTCTATATGTAGTTCTTGAGAAAGACTACTACTAACTCATCACATGCATGTAGTGATCCACTAGGGACTATGTGATGGAACCAATTTAGTGCTTCCCCATCTAGGGATTTTGGAAATAATTGTATTAGAGTTAACATGCTGGTGACATTTTTTATGGACTTTTCATAAGCTTGAAGGTGTAAGTATGGGTCTCCACGCCCATCAAATGTAGGTAACATTAGTATCTAAAAGTTGCATGGCAACCTTGTAGTGAAGATTTTGCATAGAATAGGATTTCCATGGATAGAAATAGCAGCATCCCAAGATTAGTATGATTTATTCTCTAATGTGATATGGTTTACTTGTTTCAAATCACCCAAAACATGCATCAAGGAAATTACCACTTATGAAGGTATATTATCATCATCAAGGGGTTCATTTAACTCTTTAGTTTTGTTATTTATCTTATCTATTGGTATATTGCATTGGAACCTTTTTTGGTTAGGATTCATTTTCTATATATAACCTTTGAAGGTGTGATAGCTGGGACCTAGTTAGAGGGAAATGAGAAATCATTCTCATTTAGGTTAGGATGAGAAATAAGTTCTATTGTAGTAGTGGGCTTGGGGAGATTCATTGGTATCTCCTATTTTGTTAATTTTTAAAGAAATATAACATGTTAATAGATTATAAGGTAATTTATTATCATGTGAATGTAAGTTATGTAAACTATGAACATGATAATAAGTGTGTGTGTTTGTGTGTGTGTGTGTGTGTGTGTGTGTGTGTGTGTGTGTGTGTGTGTGTGTGTGTGTGTGTGTGTGTGTGTGTGTGTGTGTGTGTGTGTGTGTGTGTGTGTGTGTGTGTGTGTGTGTGTGTGTGTGTGTGTGTGTGTGTGTGTGTGTGTGTGTGTTAGTGTGTGTGTGTGTGTGTGTGTGTGTGTGTGTGTTTTACATGTGACCTATCATTTGTTTGAAAAAGATAAATAAGTGAAGTAGGAAGAAAACTAGAAGGTGTATACTCCATGTATTATTCACCATAATCATAGTAATCATCATTATCCCAAGGTTCATCAAAATCATAGTTTAATTAACTTGTAGAAGTAAGAGTATAATAAGTATTAATCATTTTTTCATTTTTCATATTATGACATGTAGGAGAAGAGTTAGAGACATTTTCATTATCAATATGTTGTAAATAATTATTTCATTGATCTTGGAATGGAAAAAGTGATAAAATAATTTCATCCACCTTAGTTTGTTTATTTGTAAAAGGTGTAATATCATTGGTATATTCTTTTTTGAATTTGAATGAGAAGGGTAAAGAAGATTTATTTATCTTGTATACTTCACTTGAATCATGCAAAAGTGGATTTCATGTATTACACCTATATTGATTTAATTTTAATAAGGAGGAATAAAAATTAGTTGAAAATCTAGGATCACATTGGAACAAATCAGTACCAACAATATAAGAGGTTCTTTTGGCATTATATTTTTGGTTTGATTTTGAGGTGTAAAAGAAGAGGGAGATGAAAGAGAAGAAGACGTATATCAAATCCTCATCAACATTTTCATTGTCATGCTCGTAGTAATTATCATATCCATAATTACAATAATAGTCATCATCATCATTATAAATGAAATCATTATCATGTTCTAATGAATGATATTGAATTTTTTTTCATTCATTATTATAATTATGAGAAAAATTAAAAAATTCATCAACTAGGTGAGGGGTAGGAGGCTTCTTAGATGCCATTTTAAACTTAAAAAAGAAGATAATGTAAATAATTAATAACAAGCACACAAGAGGTAGAATATAATCTAACATAGGTATATGCACAACTATGAAAAGTATTTTACATAATGTGTAGAAGAAATTATGCTTTTAATTAAAACCTTATTGCTAGTATTCAAATGTATAGGGACCTAGTATGTGGATATAGGGTTTGAATGAGGTTTGTTTTTAAAAAAATTCAAATTACATTAAATTAATGAAAAACTAATATAAGATTAATTTGAATGATTTAGGTTATGCAAAAAATTCAGGAAAAAATAAAAGTTTATAACCCTAATTTAGTGTACAAAATTAGAAGAAGGTAAACCCTATGTAAAATTAGGGTTTTAAGTAATATTCAAAGTAAGACAGGTTCACCAAATGTTTTAAAATTTTAGTCCTAAATCCTACATTGTTAAAGGGATGAGTATTATAATAACCTAGAGTGAAAACAAGAAATAATTGATTTGACAAGCCTTTCTAAAAATAACAAAGATATAGAGAAAAAACACTTATTTGGAATAAAATAGATATTTTTGTGTCTTATGAGGCTAAAATAGGCTAAAAAAATAGGAACACACCTTTCATTCTATGATTGTAGCTAAAATATGGCTTCAAATAATAGTGACCTTATGTGGACAGTGACACCATATGTCATTAGTGTCCAATTATGGTGTTAGTGTCCCTATTTGTGGAGCTATCTAGAACTTTTAGGGAAGCTATGTGAGGTTTTTGGGGGTCTTTTATGTGGTTTTTTGTCTTCCAAAATCTCATGTGTGTCACTAAATTCAATAAATATCTTCCAAAATCCTAATGAGTACCTACATGCATGAAACAAAAATTGGATCAAATGCAAAAGAAAGGAAAAAACTAGGTTGTGGGATATTATGATTACACAAAATAGAACCCATATTATCTTGGCCACTACTTACATTAAACCCAATGCTTGGGTCTTAGATCACATGTAGCTCTTACCTAGTTAATGTACATAATCAATGCATATAGTGTGCTATAATTAATTTCACTTAGACACTTCTTTGATTGAACATGCAATGTCTAGATGTAATAACTAAGTAATATGCATAGTATTGAGTTGTACTATTGATTAATTTCATGTAATTATGTGTGAAAATACTAAGTTCTATATTTACAATGCCTTTTGAGGCTATTTATATAGAAGTAAATTTTATTTTAATATAATACCTTATTCATTGGCTACCAAGTCATAAAAGAGGGATAAGAAAATTATAAGGCTCAAGGTAGGGTTAGGACCCAAAACAAAGGAGAAAATAATCATTAGACACTAGATCCATAATTAAACACTAGCACGACATGGTGCTACTATCCTAAAAAAGGTGCTAGTGTCTTGAGGCATAAAAACAAAGATAAGACCAAGAAAAATAGGCTAGGGGCCACTATGATTTGGAGGAGGTGACTTATGACTACTAGGAGTGCAAAAAATATGGAAAATAATACATAATAAATATCAAAAAACCTAAAATGACCATACAAACAAGGGTTATATTCATTAGTAAGACATTCATGTGAAAGAGAAATAAAATACATAGTACTTGTGGTTTCTTGACCAAATTAAGCTGTATACAATAGGGTCCATTCCATCTTATGTGTAAGTTTCCTAAAAATGCTTTAAATTTGCTATCATAGAGTAATACCACTCACTTGGGATAGAGTTTCTTAGATTGAAAGTTACAATCATCCCACACTTTTTAAATTAACTTGTTGATGTCCTTTGTCCACTATTCTCTTTTTCACTTTTCTTCCATCTTTACAAAATCCATGAATCTTTATTTTAAGGATCCCTAATCACCCAACCTCATAATCACTATAAAGCACAGATTATGAATAACGTATTTCATAGGCATAACTACCTCAAGACCATAAACCAACTGAAATAGAGTGAAGCCTGTTCCATGTTTATAATTTTTCCTATATGACCAAATAATCAAAATAATTTTATCCTCCCAACCATCCCTTTTAACATTACATATATTCATCAGCATTTTACCCAATAATTTGTTTGAAGCTTCTACTTGCCTATTTGGTTATGGATGATAAGTCATGCTCTTATGGTGAGATATCATAAAATCCTTAGGAAGAGTATTGATTTTATTATTAATGAGTTGAGTACGTATATCAGTAACCAATTTTATTGGACATCCAAACCTTTTTTTGAAATCATCATACAAAAATTTAGTGGCATCCTCAACACCACAAATTGGTGTTACAATAGATTCCACCCATTTCATGAAATAGTGAATTGCAATATGATATATCTCACATGAATGCATTTTATTGGGGGAGTTAAAGGCCCTAAAAATTCAATTCCCCATTATTTAAATGGTTTATATTATATAATTTGGACCAACGACATATTATCATATTGATTCAATTTTCCCATTCTTTGGCAAACATCACAATGTTTTGCCACCCTATGTACATCATAAAACAAATTCAACAAACAAATACTATTCTATAATACCTTCCTCATAGTGGTTTCTCATGTTAAATTACTTTCTATGACTCCTTGATGTGATTCCTAAAGAAGATATGATCATTCATGTTCTAAGGATACTCTTTGGAGCACATCATCCTCTCTGATTTTATACAAAAAAGATTAATGAGGCTATAAATAATGGTTTGTGTAACCATTTGATTTTTATCCCTTTAAACATAGTGTGTAACAAAATTTCCTTGTTATATGAAGTTTTTAATGTCCTCCATGTTGTCAGGGATCACAAAATATCTAAACAAGTTCACATCTTCAGATTCTTCATGCATTTATTCCTTTTCTTCTTCATTCTAGAGCCTACTCAAATGATCTAATCCCACATTATTATTATCTAAATTTGGTTTCACATTGATTATGAATTGGAATTATTGAAACAACATTATCCACTTGGAGATACATCAACCAAAAATTAGATTATTAACTAGGTATTATAATTCCTGGTGATCTATGAAAATCTCAAATAGTGTGGCCAAAAGATAATGTCGAAACTTATGTAAGTAAAACACCATAGCTAAGTCTTATATTTATTTATTAATATGGTTTTTATATGATGTTTATAGTTTCATAATATTGAAGTGTATAGGATGATCTAACCCACCATTCCTTGGCTATGTTAAGATAAATATTACTATGATATTAGAAACATCCACATGTACATAGAATGGCTTCTTTCAATTAGGAAAAACTAAGATAGGCACAATTACTAACCTATGTTTGAGATTAATAAATTTTTTTTGACATTATAATGATCATTCAAACTTTTTATCTTTGTGAAATATATTTTATAAGAGCGTAGATGTGGTTATGTATCGCTTGATGAATTTTATATAGTATCCTATATGACTTGGAAAGGTTCACACTTATGTGGAACTAGTTGGAGGTGGAATCCTCAATATTACTTAAATTTTATCTTGATACATTAGGATTATATCGCTGTATATAATGTGACTTATAATAACACTGAAAGGTGTGAAAATAAGCACTTCTTAAAATTCAATGTAATGTATAGGGCTTGATAACATTTTAGAATTGAACACAAATTCAATAGATGTTATTTATATAAAGATAATAAAACACAATAATGTAGATATAATTATAAAAAAGGATGACAAAAATATTTAAATGGAGTTACCACATCCCTAGAGAAAATTTCTAGAGCATTCTTAAGATTAAAGGGCATTACCTTATATGTGAATGACCCCCATTCCATTGCAAAGGTTGTTTTAGATTGGTATTATTATATGATAGGAATCTGATGGTATCCATTAAATTCATATATTAATGTGTATACCTCATGAACTATGACTAATTTAAGAACTTAATTTGTAAGTGGTATTAGAAATGGATCATTAATGCATGCATCATTTAGTGCATAGTAGTCACCACATATTTGAATCTCACTAGGATTTTTTGGCTATAAAACTAAAGGACTAAAATAATATGCCTTTTAAACTAGATAAATTATCCCTACTTCTTACATGTGACCCAAATCAGCCTTTAATTTCATCTTCATTTTGGGATTTAATCTATATGGGCACTTTTTAATGGGTCTAGTGCACTCTTTTAATTTAATGTGCAAATCCACCAATGATGGATATACACATTTCGCTTCTAAAAATTTGTTTTTAAGAACATATTGATAATCTCTTAGCATATGCAATGCCTCAAAAATCTCATTCTACACCCAATAGTCTCCCAAAATTTTAAGTTTAGGCACGAACTCTATTCCAATATTTTCTTCATTCTTCTTCAATGGTTCTTGACATACTTTATTGGATCCATAAGGTAGAGCATATCACAAAGTTTATTCCCCTTATTATTATGGAGTGTTTACATTACGTAATATTTCCTCTTCAACTTGTTCTACTCTTTGGACATTTTTTGGCTCAGCTTCTCACTCTGATTCAAATAAGCCTTATAAATCTAAATCTCCATCACTATCACTAGATCTTATTAGCTCACCTATAATTTATTAAAATGTTTAAGAATAATTTAATCTTGTTTACTATTATTGTAATTATAAATCACTAAATTAAAATATTGATCTATAACCTGATGTGATGATGAATCTTTCATAGCTCCAAAAAACTCTACTTAGTCGTAACATAGATGTTACATCCAATTATTTTCTATGGATATTTGAAACATTAATTAGTATATTGTGTGTTAATCATTAGTAGATATGATGTTTATTTTGAGATAGAATTTTTATGTTTTGTTTGGTTAACATATATATTACTTTTGATAATTGTTTCATTATGCTTATAATAATAATTTTTATAGAATTCTTACATTAAGTAGTTGTTATGGTTATATGTTGATTATTATCATTATACAAGATAACTACTAGTTTGTTTGATGAGTAAGATGTAGGATATTTATTCCCTCACTAATAGTGCAAAGGGAGAGTGTCATCAAAGAGTGGGGAAAATATATTTACAATGTGGATTGAGACAATCAATTTTTAGGATCCATGTACACACCACTATTGTTTATTTGGAATAAATGATGTTTGCATTGATTTTTATAAACCTTTCTTCCATTAATTTATTTATTAGTCATAATTCACATTTATGTTCTAATTTATGTTATGAGATGATACTCCTCACTCCATTATACCTAGTAAGATCACAATTGTGTCAATCTAGTTTAGTTGCTTATGCATTTTAATGTTTGATTGCATATTCATTTTGATATATAACTTATAAATTAAGTTAATGTGATTTGAATAACTAGAGGTCGAAGGGAGATTATATTAATTGATTTGTTTTAATATATTTATTTAAACATTTGAAAATACCATTGTTCAAGGAAAACTGTTAAGAGTCATTTAGGGGAAAGATACCCTCACCAAAGCAATTTATTCTAGTTATTATTTCAAAGCTCTAAACATAATAATATTTTACATATTTTAGTAGATAAAAATTAAGACATTAAATTGGAACCTTTATGGCCCTCTCATCATGGGGATCCATTTTACAAATAATAATGGGGAATATGCAAAGGGATTAGGTTTTTCATTATCATTATGTTTAGAGTTGACCTTGTAATGGAGGTTGGAAATGTCTTGAGCATCGAGCTCACATGCATAGAAAGGAGTTATGAGTTGAATAAGAGTGGGGGAGTGATGCATTTATATTTCATGAGGATAAATTGGTGAAACAAGAGGGGTACTATGGAAGTCATGCTGAGCATGCATGGTTTGGGAAAGAGAGTAAGAAGAATGATGGTGAGAGAAAAAAAAAGGAGATAACAAAAGGAAAAGAAGAGGAAATTCAATATAAAATAGAAGTTTTCTATAGACCTTATTTTAATATCCAAGTCAATTTTCTCTTGTATTTTTGAAGAACTCTATAATGAATGTTATGGGTTTTATTTTTAGAGGTTTATGTGTAATTTTTTATAAAACCCTATTCAAAAATGTTAAAATCCCAAGGTTATAGGCTTGAGGATGGAATTTTATTCCATCCACTATCCTATAAAATTAAAATCCAAACCTATAACTATTAAAAATACTGAGTTCTTTGTGTTGAGCTATGGAAACTAAAGATTCTATTAAAAATTTGGGTTCTTATTTTAAGATTTGTATGAACTCAGGATTTACCTAGTTTGAGACTTTCATATAAAAATATGGGCACTCACCCACCAACAAATAAAGATTTATCTCTTTCAAATCCTTGAAAATTATTAGTTGATAAAATATTATATCCTCATATATTCATTTGACAGTTAAAACTAGGCCCTATTGAAGCGTACCTAAAGTTATTTTACAAAATATGGGTGTTATATTCTAAGTTACATTAAACTCTAGCTAGTTTTTGTGGTACTATTTGATGAATTATATAGGATGAAAATGATTAAAGGGTTGGAAACCTATTTAGTTGTAGTTATGTGTTTACACACACACATGTATATATGTATGTATATGGAAGTAAATTTTAATACATTAAAACATGTAATATTATTGAATGAAGAATGATTAATTTTGGTTTTATGTGTAATCTTGGTGAAAATTGAGCTTGATAATATCTCTTGATAAAATCCTTTCAGGTATGGTTGAGAAAATGTCCTATGAAAAATATGGCATAATGGATAATTCTACCTAAATGCTAATTTTGATCTTGAATCTAAGTCTTTAATAACTAACTGTAGGTTTATTTTCAAGTTATTTACTAGATGAATACACATAGGTAGTGTTATCACCCAAATTTTCACCCTTGGAATATTATTCAATCCTTTCAAATTTTGGGTAACATGGAGACTAATCAAATCACTTGACAAGATCAAATAGTCATGTAGACAAAATAAATACAATTAGATGAGGTAAAACCATTAGTTTATCATTTATCAAAGTCATACAAATTGTTAGGGCTTTACCATACCCAAGTGGAGGATGAATACAAAGCCAAACAAGGTTGCATTTATAGAGAATGATATTGGAAGAGAGAGAGGCATATAAGAAAGAGAGATTGAAAAGTATTAAGAAATATTTAAAATAAAGAATGGAGTTATGAAATAGTCTCATAAGATCTCCAAGGAAATTTTTTGACTCATTGAAGATGCATCATCTTGGAAATGGCATATGATTTTCTCCCTTTTCTTGATACCTCTTTCTTCTTCTTCAAAATGCCCTCTTCTAGGCTTGGAAAGTGACAAGTGGCAATATTTGGTCATCAATTCATCTTGATTTAACTTATACCCTTGTTATTGACACCTTGAATCATCTTATTAATATTATATAATGGTCTTACAATGATTATCACACCTTTTTAGGTGTCTTGAAGCCCATTTAACTTCACTACACCTCTCATTGCTTAAAATTCTCAAATTTTTATTTTATATTTATGAATTACTATTTGTATGAAAGGCATATAATTTTTTTAAAAAAATTAGTTAACTCTTTTTTAAGTCTTAAATACTCTCTAATACATCATCTTGCACCCAAAGCTTACATTTACCTTTGATTCCTTGTAGCCCTAAAAACACACAAAACTCCTTATGTAAAAGAAAT
Source organism: Torreya grandis (assembly GCA_037957365.1). Classification (NCBI taxonomy): domain Eukaryota; kingdom Viridiplantae; phylum Streptophyta; class Pinopsida; order Cupressales; family Taxaceae; genus Torreya; species Torreya grandis. The sequence goes on from JARHVA010000327.1 coordinate 2,825,972, forward strand.
TACATATTATATTGGGTAAATAGGCATATTTTTAAGTACCCAATATTACATTATAGCTTTTTACCAAATTTAAGTACCATTAATTAAGTGTAAATACACTTATTCACCTTGTTTCTCTCTCTAATTATGCCTCAATTAAGTCTCTAGGCCTAAAAACCAAAATTTAGATCAAAAATTCTCCCACACAAGAGAAACCAAAAATAAGTGTTTTATTAACTTTTATAACCCCATAAAAATTCTCCATGTCAAATTTTTACTTCTAAAACCTTGTGTAGATAGGCAAACCAATAAATGACCAAAAAACCTAGTCTTTCACAAGCATTCTTCACACTGCCTTCAAAAATCAGAATTGTAGGAGAAATTAAAAGGTTATATGTATGTATTTTTGGACCTAATGAGATATAATACACCTCAATCCATCTTATCCAATAATCTCATCTGTCTAGGAGGTCAAACACCTTATTTTGAGCCCAAAATCTCATAAAAACATAACATTAAATGCATCTATACAGGTGTAGGTATAATAAAATTTCATGGTGAGAGTATTAATAGAGTTAGGAATTAGTTTTAATTAGTTTAAATGTTAATTAAATTCATTTTAGATAGTTAGGAAGTCTATCTCTCTCATCAGGTCATTTCTAGCCTTCTTAGTAGCTTGTGACATGCTTATAATCTTGATAATGATTCATAAAGCCCATGAACTTAATCAATGAAAAAATTAAAAAAATCACAATTATAAAAGTGTATATAACATTCCAAATAATATTTTTCTCCAATTAATCTTGTCCATACTATTCTGAGCTTAGAAAAGTGCCTCTTAAGATGATAAGCTTGTAACTGTGAGGTCAAGAGAGAAGGAAATGAGTAGAAAGGAATCAACAGTTCTTGGTTTTGAATTTGGATACCTCAGGGAGGTTTTTTTCACCTATTTTGACATGTAAAATTTTATTCCCTATCATTTATTTCCAAAAACCTACTATGACCACCACTAGCTTAGGTTTAAGGTTTATGAGCATATTAGTGAAAGTGACCCTAACTATCTATGTTAGACATTTTTATCACTATTGGGAGAGTACAAAACCTCATAAAATTTTCATTTAAGTTTAAATCACCTTATTTAGACCCCTCAATCCTCATATGCTCATAAAACATGTAGGCTTTTGTAATTCTTCATACATAAGCTTCAATAGTCTATGAGTGCTCATTCAAGCTTGTTAATCCTAAATGAGAGATCATGTAGATATAAATTATTTATAATGTATTTTTTAAAATTATGAAACCTATAATAGATATATGGATATCCCCATTATATTTTCACATGTTCTATATATTCCTTAATGCCTCAAGTTGCTTAACTTTGACCATCCTACCTGTAGGTGCAAGGATGAATGATCGTGTGCTTAAGATGAGGTTTTTATATCATTATTAATGTTATTAAATATATTATTAGGAATAAGTGATCCCATACATCTTTCTTACTCATATTAACCCAACTCCAATGCATATTTTCTCTCAATGATTTAAAGCAGGTTACATTCCCTAGTTGGCCTATATGTATACAATTTAGATTTCATAAGTATTATAATCTAAAACACACTTTATCAATTGAGTTTCACTTATCCAAGGGTATAGTATCTAAAAAAATCAAAAACAAGAAACATCAAAAGGATTGGTTCAAACCCCTTCATCTTAGTCTTGTATTCTAATGCAATATGCCCTTTATTAGTTCATTTTTTGAGTGAAAACATGTAATCATAAAATGTGTATCATGAGTGAATGTAGACTTGTAGTTTAGAACCCTCTTAAAATTTTAGGAGTTATATATGACTTCATATAGTGTTTAATAACTGTGGGAGGCACCCTGAAGCTTCCAATGACCTCTTTGTGAGTTATTCATTTGGTAAATGTTGACCTATAAGTTTGCAGACTTGTAGGTTAGCATTTGGTCATTTTTAACACTAATTTGAAAACTTGTTTCAAGGTAAAAATATAACCATCATATAAAATGTGGTTTTTAGAGTCAATTTATGTCAGTATAGATTCTCATGAGGTTATTATTGAAGTATAGTAATTGGATGAATAAGCCAAATGACTTTTCATCATGCCACAACACTGTCTTTACTTCTTTACACTCAATACTTGGTTGGAGGGGATTAAAGTGATAGTTATCAAGGTATTCCACCTATAAAATTACCTTAAATTAAACCTTTTAATCTCTATGGAGAATGGGGTACCTAATCAAGGATCTTCCCAATGAAAAACCTTCTAAACAAACCTTTCATAGTCCCTATAATCTCATAGAATTCACATGTAAAATGATCTTGATGTCACCACTTAGAAATTTTAATTATAATTATAAGAATATAAGAGGTTTATATTATATTATATATTATGTTAAAATATGATTTCAAACACCTTTATCTTCATGGAATTCACATGTCATGACCCTGCTCTTTAAAGACTACAATAATAGAAGATTATGAGCTTATGAAGGGTTTGAGAAATTTATAGCATTAATATGTTCATTAGTAACCATGTGATATTATTGAGGGGATATTAGGTATTGTTAATAACACTTTATTATCATTGGTATGCATTAAATGTGCTATATAAACTTCAAAACCTCAAGTATAAACCCTGCAACTTGTCTCACATGAAAGTTCCTCTTGATACCTAATTTATCACACATGTGAACCCAATGGAGAAAATTTTGATTTTGTTTTTAAGACCCTATATACCTAAAAAAATTTAACCCTATTCCAATGATCTCCAAAGTTTATAAAACTTGTGAAAAATTGATCCTATGGGGTTTTGCAAGGGTTTAAGACCACCCTACCTTATTAAGGATTGTTCATAAAGGAGGAACCACCAATATGATGAATATGGCCATGAATTTTAAGGTTATTAAGACTCTATCTTATGGTAAAAATATCATTTCCTAACTCTCACTTGATTGTACAAAATGAACACATGAAATTTGCCTTTGTGAGATTGTCAAGGGAGTGATGGAGTATTTTTTTTACAATATATAGACCTATACAATATTTTTATCCATTTATATTTCATGGATAAGGTTAAGAGACACATTTGAGACGTTTTCACCTAAATATTGACCCTCATATCTGTACAAGTGACTAAAAAATTCCTTCTTTAGAGCAAAGACTGACATATTCTAACATGCAGACTATTACTCTAACTTTTTACTAAAATTAGTACATTTTAAACTAATTTTTAATCTTTTAAAATTTAAAATTTATGAATTAATATCTTGACCATCTCTATAATGTATTTATAACCCTTAATAAGCATTTACAAGTGTAAATATGGCTAGTATGTATTGGATGATCTCATGGAGAGGACATATATATCTATAAGACCTTATAAGAATTCAAATGATGTATTTTTAGATGAATTGTATTTAAAAACTCATGAAATAAAGAATATTTTGGAAGACTCACATTGGCCACAATGAAAACCTTATCTATGTCAAAAGCCTTAAAATGTGCTAAATTACCTTACCTTATCCAAAGCAGGATATATGCCACTTTTAGGCCTCAAAAGACACCTAAAACCTTTCATCTAACCCAAGGACAACCTATGAAAACCTAATGCATCATCTCATGACTCATAACATACTAACACATGATTATTCCTCAAACAACCCTTATTACATACCATGAAACCTTAAACAATGCTAATAAGACTTAAAAAAACCATTTGAAGACATTATAAGGATAAGATAGCTATGAACAAGGTTAATAAGCATGAAAATACAATTTTATAACTATAGGGGTTGAGATTTTCACCTAGGGGGTTAAATATGGTCAACATGTAGGAATAAAAGTGAACCCTATATAGTAAGTCAGATTAGGAAATGTTAATCTAATAGTATGTGGCTATGTATTTAAAAAACTACAAAGAGAAAGATTGAGTTTAATTATAAATAGTTTTAAAAATTAGGTTATATTCAATACTTGCCTTATCAAAGGTATTTTAGGCCAAATGGATAGTATATCAGTTGCCTATTATGAGCTTTGAATAATGAGTATCTATATAGATAATAAACCATGTGTCTATTCAAACTCAACCTAATACTTATACCCAATTTTTTTTTTGAAATTTTTGTGTTTATAGTATGGTTGTATTCATATTAAAATTGAGATACATTTTTGAAGTAAACTCAAAGACTCAAATGTAATTTTATATAAGATAAAGTTATGTGTTTATGGATTGTCAAGATAAAATGGTTGGGGATAACTCCTTGAATTTCATAATATCTAAGATGGCTTGGTTAGATGGAATAAGGTAACATGAAATAATATAAATATTAAATATTTTATTGATATATGGGTTATTTATACATGCATTATGATTGATAATATTCTTTTGATAATTTTATGGACAGCCTAATAATTTCATGTTGGATATAGATTAGTATCTATTGTTCTTATTGAAATTATAACATAATGATATGTTTAGATTAAATCATAAAATAATTTTTTTTTTCTATTTGTCACGGAATTAGTTGATTTATGGTAATTGTATTCTTGACTTATAATTATTACATCATTTATTTATTGTATGATATTGTACTAGTCTACTCTTGAACATTTTTATTTAGAGTGTATGGGATCTAAGGTTGGATATATATTAGTATCATATTTACTTATTAAAATTATAATATATATATATACACACACACACACATATATATATATATATACATATATATATATACATATATATATATATACATATATACACACACATATATATATATATACATATATATATATATATATATATATATATATATATATATATATATATATATATATATATATATATATATATATATATATATATATATATAGATAAAAACATATAATGACTTGATTCTTGTTCTATCTTAATAAACATATCTACTATGGAATTAGTTGCATCTAGGATTTATGATTGTTTACATCTTTCACTATTGCATAGTATTAGTGATCCAATTTTGAATATTTAATTTTATGCTATGTATGGATAAAATAAGGTACATATACGAGTATTATAGTGGGTAACTCATAAACATACCCTTTTATATTATTATGTCTTGATTTAGTAGCAAAGAGTACTATGTGTGTAAAAATGACTCAACTTATTAAATTTGAATTCTATAATGAAAAATTTGGCAAAATTAATGTTATAGATAAGACATTATCATTTCAATTTGATTATATTTTACATGTGTTACTAATATAATTTAGATATATAAATGGATTCCATGGTCTATTTGATTTTTGCATGTAATAATGTTAGTACACACACATGTTTTGGTTGTCTCTTGATATCCACATTGTCTTTATCTACCCATATATGAAGGATACATCCACTATAAAAAGGGAGGTGTGTGGGATACCATTGGTATATGGTTTGATGTAAATCACTCAGATGATTATCTCTCTCTATCATCTGATTCAACTAGATGAAACTAGATTCAATGAGCTATTTTATGTAGCTCATTTTGTACTTATATACTTATTGATATGTATATTTGACATTGTACATTATTTTATTTTATTATAGATGTATATTCAACACAAAAATGGGTTCAAACATAATTAATTTTTATTTATGTATTAAATGAGTAGTGCATTATTTGTTTCATTGTTTTTGTACATGATGGACAATTTTTCAGTTTATAGACTAGTTTACTTCTTGAGTACTACATGAGTTATTTTAATAGTGGGATAATTGACTATAGTATATAATACTTGGGAGTTATTTATTTTCAAAGTTTTAAATTGTTGTCTAAAATTAATATAAATAAAAATATTATAATATTTTTTAGTTTATTTATTAGTTAGCCTAGTGGGGTTCAACAATAGAAAAGTTTTCAATTTTTACAAAGCATTATGCACCACTAGATTGCCATATTCCAACAAGAATATTTGAATAAAGTTTCATTGAAATTGTGCCTAATTTTTAGTATCGATTATTCAAACTTGATGCATATACCAGGAAGTTGGAAGTGATGCTAGTGTGTGATTGAAAATGTGCACCCAATATCTTGGATCATCTCCTTATGAAAACCATATATCTACACATTTATGAATGCGCATCTGAGGACATTGGCCTTATTAAAATAATGGACATTATGTTCTCATGGTGAGTAGTAACCAAAATTGAGATAGCATAAATTCACATTCTTTATTCCATTATAAATTTTATTCTATATGTAATGCCCAACAAGTCATAATAGTTACCTTTAACACATAGTTGAGTGTATTGACTCTTTGGTATACATCCAGTACATGATGCTCCAAAATCAATATAAATGGATTGAGATAATTTATTAAAAAATACTATGGTAAACACCATGCATAAATGCTATATCTCATGATCTCCCATAGCCTAATTCAATAAGTGGGTGTCTAAGTCACTAGTTATTGAAGATGTTATCTCCCAAGGTTAGACACCTTCTAGAGTAAGTTTTCTATAATCCATTATTGTTACACCTATATTATATAGGTAATATACCTATGACTTAGTTGGATATCACACAAACAAAGAGTTACATCATTAAATTTAAAACTAGGGAGTTGGAGATTTTGTTATTATTGGCCTATAAATTGGTTATTTTATTGTCTACATTTGTATGATTTGATGTAACTATCTCAAAAACTGACATTCCATAAGTCAAAAATCATTTTTTTTGTATATGTGATGAATTTTAACCAAATTTTATCACTATAGGCATAAGGTGACTCTAGTTCCTTTGGAATCATAGAGGGCTTTTGCTTTTATTTATTCAATTGTATAACAACTATATTATTTCCTTGATGAACCTTTAATTTATTTCACACTATATCGATATTAATTTTACCATAATAAGATAATTTATTACCAATATAGGTAGGATAATATGTCTTATCAATTTTTAATGTCAATGACCTCAAAATCTCCTCATAGACTGAGGTCAACAACTCTAATCTCCACATCTTTGAGGTGACCATTTGGTCCTACCCTCCCATAGTCTGAAAGACTGAGAGTGATATGATTGTATGTCAATTTTAACCTACCAATATCCTCCCAAGTATATCAAGGAATCATAGTAATATTAATTATAAAATCAAATACTACATTAAGAATTTCATATCCTACAAGCTCAATGTCCATTCACGAGTCCACATCCCATGGTTTCTTAGTTTTAACATACCAAACCACCTTGTTAGTATGTTATTTTCCTCATTGTGAATAATATATAATATTATGTAAGATATTTTTAATATTATGGGATATATATTCATTTCATATAGTGATGATTAGTTTTAACAAATCTGTTAGTGTAGTGATAACAACTTCCTACCTCATAACTTACATAATTTACCCATACATTTATGCGTCAATGGTTATGGCATCTCTTTATGATGAACTCTACAATTATATGTCTTGAAGGAAATATGTATATTTATAAATCAAGTTATTATTTATTATATTATTAGTATATTTTTTCATGTTATACCTTCTTGATTCCATGATTCTACAACATTTTTAATGGAGGTAGTTTTTACTCTACACATTATTGTCTAGTAAATTCCTACATAAATGCGTTTTATTTAGGCTATGCATTTATCATTTTCACATTATATATTGAATTTTGTTTTAATTAATTATATAATAATGGGTAATATTTAGTTTAATAATGTCCTTAAACTCTACAATACATGCAATATATTTATATTTGAGGATTAGTGGGCCAATTTCATGTAAGATTATTATAATCAACACATAAATAAAATTAAATGGAATTGTGAGATTGTTAGTTGCCATTGTTGTGACCTCCTTGATATCCACCTTGGTATCCTCCTCTATTTTATTTAAAGCCCCAATCATGTGACTATTTCCTAGTTAATCCTCCTTACTATGTTTTTTGCACATTGTATCCACCATACTAATGTTGAGGTGATGTTGGAGCCCAATTCGATAGATGTTATTTAGGAATCACATTTTTACTTGAGGATTAATAATAATATTATGGTGATGATGATGTCTATCCATCTATATCCTAAGGTTGATATTGATATTGAGGTGAGAAATGCATCCATTTGGGACTATCTTATGTTGCACTAGTTATTTTTACCTCTAAGCCTAGAATTAATTACCTCATAGTGGGTAACTATTGTATTGTAATTATGAAGACATTTTTGGTGATATATTCCTTTAGTTCCTATAAATATAGACAAATATTTTCATCATGATTGGTTTATTTAAAAAAATCATGATACAAATTATAATTTTTTTGAATGTACTATTTTAATATATTATATTTAAGGTTGTGTGCCCTAATACTCTGAACATTTTATAGAATTATGTGTTTATTTTAGGATAATAATTTATATAATTATCTTCTCAACCATAATGTATACACCATAAGACCATTTGGATCTATCATTTTCATGCATCTTATCCATCCTTTTGAGGAAAGCATCTATTTTTGCCTCCACTTTGGATCTAGCTATGGGAGCATCTCCATATTCCTTAATTTTATCCACTCACAAGGAAACTACTCAAACATTAGAATTAGTCAGTAATTAGGATTACATAATGGAAAATCTAATTATGGATCACAACCCTTCTATAAAATAGGTAGTTGTATCCTTTTCCTTCATGATGAAATTAATCTTATTCATCACATTTAAAAAATTGTGATCATAGTACCATAAGGATTCTCCACTCCACCAATAAATCTCCTTCATTTCTTGAATATTTTGACTTGAGAACTTTTTAATTTTAAATTCTATAACTAGCTATGTTTTAAGTTGTTTAAGATCTAGAACATTAACATATATTTTTCAAATGAATTCCAAATATCTAACTACTAAAGATCATATGAGATTAAACTTATTTACATCATCATAATTTATTCCATTACCCTACCATTTCATGTCATAGGTTAACAAATATTACTCAGAGTTTGTAAACCCATCATATTACATCAACATAATAAACATGCCTAGATTCAATGCCATAGTTGGTGCACTTGCAATAACTAATACCAAATTATGCGCAGTAGTAACTATGACTACATGTTATTCCACACTAGTCACTATGGCTACAAGATTCTACACATTAGTTTTTAATGGTGTCTTAAAACTAGTCTCAAAATCAAATATAAACTCTTCTAGCCTTTTATTATCTACTGAATTTTTAGTCTCTACACTAAGTTTTCCAAATTTATTTGTAAATAACTCAATCTAGTTTTTACCCATCACTTCATTTATACTTGGTGTTTTTACTATTGGTAAATTGGTCTAGGGGGATGTGTACTTAAGAAATGAATGATCTCTATACTTACTTTCTTTTAATTGTGATATTGAACCTATGATACTTCTATGTTTTTGCATAATATCTTCTTGTGAATATTCTTTCACTACTTCAAACAATATTTTTTCTCTAAATTTTGATTATTCCTATCTTTTAACTATTGTAATTTTATCCTACTTTTATCTTCCTCTTCACTTTGCTCCACATCCTTGATACTCTTGAATATTTCTTCTTTCTCCTTGGGCCCTTGTCTTTCCTTATCTACATACTCTCTACCTTCTCTACTTATAGAATCTTCCTGAGCCTCTCTTTAGGATCCCCTTTCTTCATAATTCTCTACGTGATTACTAATCCTATTCATAGTTATGTCTAGGTTATTCAATTTATTCCAACTTTTTTATTGTCATAGTTCTCTTTCTAATACTAGAATCTTCTTCTCATTCTATCTCTTTTCATTCTCCATATTATGGGTTTAAGTTCAAGTTTCTCTACTTATCTCTATATCATTCACTCCTTCATCAAATGCATCCCCATAACACCTAAAGTGACTAGTCCATGTTGGAAGGAGTAGTCACTATGGCCTTTTCCAAAACCAACATCTAAATCAGAGTAGGTAGTCAGTGAAGAAATTTTTTGTAGATTATTATGATAAATATGTCCTATGTAGATTCAAAACCCAAATAAACTTGTATAAAAAATTAGGTGATATATCCATCAATGGTAGTCTTGGTCCAATAGTCTACTACACATGATCAATTAGTATCTAGATTACATATGATTTCTATGTTTTCTTCCAACTAGGTTATGAATTTCATCATTCTTGGCTAAAAATAATAATACTCTGATATAGATAACCACATAGCTAATAGTTTAAGAAATTCACACCATAAAAGTTCACATATTTATTCATAAATATACCCTTGAATAATTTCCTTTGTAGTTTTCCTATTATTCTCACTTCCTTTTCTACAAAATTTTAAATTATTTCATCAATCCATATTTCTATATCTCTTTTCCTTGGAAAACATCTTAACATTTTTCACTAAAAGTTTCCACACTAATTGTACCATTGTTAGTAGAGGTTCATGTAAAACCCTTCACAACATGTTAATATAGGGATAACTTTCACATGAAGTAAAAAAGTAATTATGTGATAGGAATTTAAACTGAATACATTCATTAACAAATAAAATAGATAGATGCACAAATAAAAATAGAATTATTATAATCCAAAAAATTTGTATACTCTCGTATGATTAATATATTAAAACAAACAAAGTAATCACTGTGTATATAATAATGATAAAAGATACATAGGAAAATAATTTTAAAATAATATGTATTAATCTGAATCACTTCAAAACCATATCCAAATATAATTGAGCACTATTTATAGATTTTTACAAAGTGTTGTCTCTTCATATTCCATCTTTTCATTATTTCCAAAAGGAAGGACTCTTCGCATTCTAAAGTCTATTACTATGCTTACAAAGGTCGAATACATAGAAGAAGATTTTACAAAATAAAAAATAGTGTAATTCACACATGTGTCCATAAAATATACTCTATATTTTTATATTCCTATTTTACACTTGAAAATACTCATTTCTATAGTTTAAAATGGGTGGTTATACTACATAACCACTTTTTATGAAGTTAAACTACCTAAAAAAAGTACATTTGAAAAAAATCATAAATTAAAAGTTGAAAAGTGTGTAGATAAATTTACACAACTTGAAAGAGTGACTTAACAATTTTACACAACTTGAAACTTACAAAAAAGACTTAGCAAATTTGTATGACTTACAAAATGCAAAAATTCTATTATAAAAATATGCAATTTATAATTACATAAATGACTTTAAAATTTTATAGGTACTAGAGATAGCTAATTTTCACTATGATTTCTTCATTTTCACCATCATGCATAATATGGACCTTTTATTTTTCATTTTATGGAACATTTTTCATGTATTCATCTAATCTCTTCATGGTTTATTTGACTTTATCTTCATTAAGACCTATTTGAGTTAAATTAATTTATACATCATAATGTAGATCAATCATTTGGTGTGAAGTCTATTGGAGTCTCTTTAGAATTTTATCAAAATCATTAAGGATATTTTGAGATTTGATAGATTTATAGATTAACTCATAGTTTAATGATGATTTTGGAGTCATCTCTTTTTCCACCAATAGTTCAAACTCATCTATAATCATTTGTTCTAGATCAAATTTTTGTCATCATCCAAAAATAAACATGAAAGTTTCTCAAATTTTCCCTATATTTAAATTATTACATCAACTACCAATGACTAGTATTTTATGAATTTATTTACAAAATCTTCAATGATGCGGGTTTAAAATTTTGTAGCGCTTGAAAATTCTATGAGATCCATGATAGTTTCATGTTTTATAAATCCTTCTATGATGACATCATCAAGATCAGTATATGAGAATGCTTCCAATTTTGGTATAATATCCTTCCATTTGCCTTCTTCAATTTCATATGTGTCTTCAGTTTCTTTTGCAATATCATATTCAAACTAGATTTCAATATAAATAGTCATGGTTATGTTTATTGTTTCAGTCCCTTGTCAGATCAATTTATTAGACCATTATTTATTTATTTTTCCCATGTGTCCAATTTCTTTAAATACATTCAATTTCCTGTAATTTGAAATTTAATAAGTAATATAAGATGAATAAGATTGAATTGGCCTCACCAACTTTTTAAAAACTGATGTGAGTTGTTCAAATTTTTATTTCAGTTGTTATTTGGTGACTTTGTCTTGATTCATATTTTCAAAGACAATTCCAATCATAAACTACACATTTTACTTAACTCCTTATTTGTTAAATTTACCAAGATGAACTTTGGATATCTGATAGTCAATGGCACTGACACTATCTATCTTTTTTAGTAGGAGGAATTGATACCTCAATTTATCTTTCTCCTTTTTCATATATAATTATTATAGACACAATTTTAGTTTATTTACCATACAAGGTGTATGAATGGTTAGAGAACTAAAATAAATTTCATATAGGTGTACTATTTTATTTCAATTTTTCACCACCTCATTCAACTATTCAAAAACCTATGTACTAGGTGATTGTTATACAGATGCATGCTCTAGTTGATTTTGAGTATTTAGAGGAGGGGTGAAGTTACAAAATATTGAGGATTTGTGGGTAAAACATCACCTTGATATTTCTTAGGTGATTCAGTTGTAGCTTTAAGAGTTGAAAAAGAGACTAATTTAAACTCTTGAGAAAGAAGTGAAGGTAATGGAATATTCATTTAGGGAGGATTGGGTGCATGAGGTAATAGGGAAGTGTATGTAATAAAGAATTTTTGGGAAGTATTCAACACTAAACTTTGGGGATGAGAAATAGTAATAAAAGGAGTGTCAAGTGTAGTGGAAATGACAAGATTACTCAAAGACCATTCTCTTATTCTTTTGATTTTGAGCTTGAGTGGTTTCTTCACTGAGTAGTCTCTAGTAGTATTTTAAGTCTTCCTTCCTAAATTTATGTGATGTCTTCACCTACTTATTCTATAAAAGATGGGCTTGCCTATGATTATTGTTGATGAAAAATTCCCACCTCAATATCTTACATTGGTGGGGGAAACCCTACTTTTTCTACATTAATGCCTTTGTTCTTCAACCGTATAAGTGTTATTTCTAACATTTTTTGAGTCCATATTTTTAGATATTTAGATTCTTATTTGTTACAATCAAACCATGGAAGAAATTTTGATTCAATATATGATTATTAAAAGATGGGATCTAAAACATGCTCATCATCCTCAAAATTATTTGAGATTTTGGATTTTTTAAATTCAATAACTTGTTTTAGAGTGAAGTAGGAATAATCACAAATTTTAAATACAATATTATCATCACAATCTATCCAAAATTATTCAAAATAGGGTACATGTTATTATGTGTAACTAAGAACATTCTCAATCATACCTCTAGCATCAAAACATGTCTTATTGTTGAATTATTGGATGGTGACCCAGGTCATTTCAAAATCAATAGATTTTGCCTTAGGTAATAAAGCACATGTATATATTCCTATGTTATTAGAACATGTATTCTAATTTTTTGTTTAATATACATAAACTTATATGTCTTAGCAAATTTCCTTACCAATTCCATTAAATATCATATATCATCCACATACATTTGGAGCATATATAGATATCTTAGCTATAAATTTTGAGGTATGTGAAGGTTAGGAATTGGATAAACTAATATCCTTAAATATAAATTCTAGTTGATACATCAACTAATATTATAACATTATAGGGATTAGGATTGAACATCTGAATGAATTAAAAAATTGCATTATTTACCCTAAAAAATGATTCAAGTTATCCTTTAGCGTGATGTATGGGTATAATTCATAGATTTTGGAGGATGCCATATCACCCTCTATGTTCAAACAAGTGTAGATTATTCTTCAATAAATAGTGTATATGCGATATGAATTCATATAGAAATTTGATGTGGTGGTGACTTCTATTAGTTATTTATGTATTGAATCTCTAATCAACTAACCCCAATCAATATATTTTTGATTCTTATGAATGATTCACATGTACATGTACATCCAAGTTTAAAAATATTTGGTACCAAGGTTAAAAACAACTATATTCAAAAGTCTGATTATGTCATTAAATTCATTGATGAATTTAAATCTTGACATAGGTTTTGGTAATCATTTTTTTGAACTTTTAGGCATTAAAATCCACTATTTATTAGCCTAATTAAAATAATAACTAGTGTTAGCTTCCAAGAATTATTTAGTAGAAGCTAGGGTGAGATAAAAAAATCATTCATGATCATGTAACTTAAGCCTATGATCTATGTGTTGTGTTTGAAGATAAATTATATACTCCTTTTTAAATTCATAAATTTTCTTCTTTCTTGGTCATAGTATTTTTTAATAGTCAGAACTAACTATTGATATTGCATTGATGTTGGTAAAGATGAATTTTGAGCTAGGCCACTATCATGAGTATTTTGGCCCCAACCAATTTTATGTATTTCATTGATCCTTATCCATAATTATTCCATGTCTATTTGTCCCAAGTCTATATCAATTATTTTTTCTACATTGGACTAAAGTATTGAAGAAGGAAAAAACTCCTTGAAATTGGTATTTCACATCTATGTTCCTTTTATTCATTAGACTATCTGATGCATACATATGATAAGATGATCCTCTATAGAATGAGAATTGAGATTCACTAACTATGAAACAATAAGGTGGCACTTTTAACATGTTTGAATAAGGCTCAAATCCTAGTAGAGTGTTTGGTAGGACTCATAGATATATGGTATATTGTGAATGAGTCATATTTTTGACAAAATTTAAGAAGAGGTCATAAAATCAAAGAGTGTTTGACAATAACTGGACCTCCAAATCATCTTGATTAAGGGTGTGGGATCTAAAGAGTATTTGATTAGGTATTATTATTCACGTAGGTGTTCTACACAACTTAGGATCTTGAGATGTGTTCAATAATAGTCATAAATCCATAATGTGGTTTGCATAAGAAATACTAATGAAGATGCTCTAAGCTTCACCATTATGATGAGTGCCAAGAATTAAGAAATGAACTTATAAAAAATAAAATTCAATATAAAGATCCAAATAATCAAGTTAAATTTTAAGGTTTAAACAAACAAAGGAATAGAGGCCACCCAAATCCCCACAAAATTGATTAAAACACTTAGATAAATCCAAGAGAGAAACCCTAGCTCTTCCCTCAAGTATACCACAAACACATTGAATGGGTTACCTGAAAGAACAATTAAAATGGTGATAGGGGTAGAATATGGTATAACATGGAAGATGTGGATGAGATCAAAGTAAGAATAAATGGTTAAAATAAGTGGTTATAAGGAAGGCCAAATGTCTACACACGTGGATAACTACTTGTTTAATTATGGAATTTTGGAGATGTTTAGGCATGTATCAAGATCCACAAGTGTGTCTATCAAGTAGTCAATTTATGATGTGTGTGAATGTAGGGATTAGGTTATGTAATGTGTTGGAGCATAAATTAGGTTACATGAAGGTATCTTACAAGGTATTAAAACCTAAGGAGGTGATAGATAAGGGATTAGAATCTATAACATGCTGAATAGGATTCATAAGTCTATGATGTGATATAATGGTGTTGGGATTATGTAATGTTCTAAGAAGGGGTAAAAAAATTGAGGAATGCCTAACATACCTCATAAACCTAAGGGGTGCGTGAAAATAGCCAAACCCAAACAATGTTAAAAGAGACTTAGTTTTTTAATTTTTAATATTATTTGAACACTTAATAAAAAATTTAAAAGGCAGTTAAAATTGAACACATTTATAACAACTAATTATACTAAAATTGATTGATCATGATCAAATTGACCTAGGGGACCATAAATTCGCATGTGTTCAATTTTGAATATAATAAGTGGTTGGTGTGATTGTTGAAGATGTAGGAATATAAATGGACTTATTCATGATGTTTGAAGAATTTAGATATGAATAATGAAGTGTTAATAATATTAGATTAGTAGATGTCATAGAAATGATATAAGAGTGACTGTTATAATGTAAGGGAGGAAAATTTATCTATATAGATGTAAGAGTTATTTATGTATGATCAATATCTATGAAGTGAGATGGATAAGTATTTTAAATAGTTTGTAATGTGTAAATATCATTAGAAGTGGAATTTGGATGATGATTAATATATTATACTACATGCCTCATGTTATTAATGTTGACTACATTTTCATCATTGGTTAAAGAATTATGATCAACTGATGTTTCCAAAACATTATATGTAGGAAGTTGATTAGTATTATCTTGATGATTAGGAAGTGGATATTTAATGATATAAAGGTGAGAATTAACTTGATTAAGATATTCATGCTTGAATTTGGAATCATTAAATTTAACCACTTTTTCGTATTCATGTTAACAATCATGAATCATAGTTTCATGATGAAAATTGGGACCAAGGAGAAATTCGAGAGCAAAATTCCTAAGATATTTATAGGTTTCATGAGAATGTCCCAAAATTACATGATACCAACAAATTTGTGTCGATCATACCAATGTATGGTAAGATGATTAGGATCAATTTATCATGCTAAAGGTTTAGAACACATTTTTAGATTTATACCATGGAAATGGGTTGTTGAACATCCACACTATTCATGTAGGAAGATGTGGAAAAAGAAGGCTAAAAGGGAGTATTCATAAATGGTGGATCAAAAATTGCATCATTAGAGCACTTATAATAATAAAATGGATAGTATGGATATAATCATAGGTATATATAAGACCATCATTGGTAGCACACTTTTATTTATATCTCATAAGCATACTAGTCCCTTGTGAAGATTAGAAAGGCTCAAATTGTCTTATGTGGAAATCTTTATGTTTAGCTTAATCAAGGGCTTCTTACATAAATTTTGGAGAGAAATTCCTAACATGTTATAGGAGTTTAGTGTTAGTGCCCAAAATTGCACTGAAGTAATTGGGCCCATGTCAAATATCAATGTCTAAGTCATTAGCCCAACTTTTATTTCAATTTGTAATTTTGAAAAGGTCAAGTTCATGTTTAAGAGGCTAGGTGATTTAACTCAATATTTACTTAGTGTATTTCCTTTGGGTATTTCCTCGTGTTAATTTGGTATGTTTTTGGTGCAAAGTCCTTAGATTCTTTTGGAAAAGGTATTCATGAAAAAAGCCTAAAGGGCCATTTCCTTCGATAATTTTGTCTACACAAAAATCCCAATGGGCTATTTCCATTATTTCAAGTTATTTGTTTTGAAATTTTTGTTTGTCATAAATTTTTTGAAGGGAACTTACCCTTCGATCATTTTTCCCACACAAAAATCCCAAAATAAATCCTTTATTTCAAAAAAGATGTAAATTCTTATTTATTTCAAAAAATTTGTCCATGATAAAAATTATGTAGGGTACTTACCCTTTAGGTATTTTACCTACACAAAAAGGTCAAAAGATTTGAAAGGAATTATTTATTTCAGCCAAAGTTTCTACAAATAGTTTTAAGGGTCATTTTTCCTTTGTAAAATTTTTGAAGGGTCATTTCCTTTAGACATTTTTCCTTTTATAAAATTTTTTAAGGGTCATTTCCTTCAGGCATTTTTCCCTTGAAAAATTATCGAAGGACACTTATAGAAGGGTCATTTTGCCTTTGCAAAAATTTTGAATGATCATTTCCTTCAGGCATTTTGCCCTTGAAAAATTATTGAAGGACACTTACAAAAAGGTCATTTTTCCCTTAAAATAATCATGAAGGTGACTTTTAAAGGATCTAAAGGACACTTTCAGAATGTCCAAAAGGCACTTTGGAGAGATCTCAGGGCCATTCCAAAGGGCCAAATGGAAATTATGTAGGGCAAGTGCCCTTGACAAAACTTTAGAAGGGTATGTTTAAATGGTTGAAGGGTACTTTTGAAAAAAATTATGTAAATCATAAGTCCTATTTGTTTTAAGCATTTTTCCTAAGAAAAAATTCTAAAAGAATTTCATTTCTTCAGGAAAAGTACCAAGTTTAATTTTTATAGGGAAATGATTTTGGACAAAATGTCTAAAACAATTGTTGTGACAAAGACATAAGGAGATAAATCACAATTCTTGCAAGAAAAGTGTCAAGTGAAATCCTTTGGGAAAATTATCTCAGACATTTTATCCAAAAAAATTATCCTGATAGAATGCCTAAAATAATTATTATGCAATGCTTGTTCTGAAGAAAATCCCAAAGCAGAAAAGTTGAAGATAGAGAAGCTAAATACAAAGGCCCAAAAGGCAAACAAAAATACCAAAGATAAAGAGGTCATTGATTAAATTGATGTAGAATAAATTCCTTGAAGAATTTTTTTAATTACAAGTATGATGGCCTTGTGGACATCTTTTGACAGGTGCGTAGATGTCAACTTTAAGTTACACAAACTAGTTATTGGGATTCAAATGTTCTAGGATAGTTTTGCAAGCGTCAATTTTAGATCACGTGAATTAGAAATTATTTTCAAATGGAGGTATATCTAAGAGTTTGTGCTAAAAAAGAATAGGATGATTTGATAGTGTGTAATCAAATTTGAATAATCAAAGGATCCCAAAAATCCTACAGGGATTCCAAGTGGCATATCCTTGGGCCAAGTAAAAGGTAGTACCTAATAACACTCAACCCCTCAAATCATGATCCAATGGAGTGCATTTACTCACCTTAGCTAGATCTAATGGCATGTATCCAAGGTTGAAAATTTATGGATCCCATGGGAAAACACAAAAATGAGAAGTAACATAGCTTCATGCCACAAATTAGAACATGAGCATCTCATGTAAGATCTACAACTCATGTTTACTCAGGCAAGGAAGATCAAATGATGTAAGCCAAGATAGACTTTTAAAAGGGCCTAAATTGTATGAAAAAGTGATAAGTGTCTAAATTAGATCTGATTAATCAACTTAAGTCACTCTTAGAGCCCATAGATGCCTAGTTGGATTTGATGTGGTATGCCAAATGTTGGTATGTAGTAAGCTTTAGTCTAAAAGTTAAAATTGATAACTTTTTCTCGATCAAGAAATGAGTCAAAGAATATAAATAGGTCTATGATCCATTCCAAAGTGAATATATCCAATCATGATCATGGATCATTTTATAATTTATGTCACAACTAGGTCATTCCCAAACCATCATTACAGGAATCAGTTGTTTGGTGGTGTGCACAAAAAGGAAAGGGAAACTATCCAAGAAGTTTTTAGCTATCCAAGAAAATGATCAAGGGGATCTTTAGGTAGTTCCACATCAAGACAAAATCTATTTGGATTTTCAAATGAATATCCTCCTTTCATCTCATATGAAAGGATTTTTCATCCAAAAGATCAAATGATATGCTTTAAATATCCATCATTCATTATAGAAGTAGTTACAACAATGGTTCTTTCCTAGTAAGTGGATAAAGATCTCAAGTATGGCATGGAATATTTTCTAGCTAAGAGCATCTTGGCATGACTTAAAAGTTGGTTTTACAATTTTTCAACTTGGAACCTATAGGTCCAATTTTGAAATGGGTAAACAATGTATAAATAGAAGGCTTGTCTTCTATTCAAGAGGTTGGTTGGCCATTGTGTTGGTCATAGTGTTGGTCCAGGTCTTCCTTAGTATAGGCTCTTCCACATTTTGGGATCACTAATATGTGTTTTTTGTCTCTCTTACTAAGGTGGTTGCAGTTGTAAAACCATTAGCAAGATTTGAGAGCATCTCTATATGTCTCCCCTATCCAACATGGAGCAAATCCATAGTGCTTGTCCTGATGACAACATTTTAAAACATTGATGTATGTAATATTTTATTGAAAATATAATGAAAATGCATGTGGTATTTTTTTTATTTTCTATTAATGAAGTGTAATAGTATGTTTTATAAATGTTATTGATAGGACATCTCATTTCCTACTCATTACTGGTTGTCATCTTGGGCTTAGAGCTAGGTTATAAATCCCTTTCTCTAATATATTTGAAAATATGTTGTTGAATAACTTAATAGGGAACCCTAGGTTTATGGATTAAATTGGA
This sequence comes from Torreya grandis, assembly GCA_037957365.1. Lineage (NCBI taxonomy): Eukaryota > Viridiplantae > Streptophyta > Pinopsida > Cupressales > Taxaceae > Torreya > Torreya grandis. The sequence goes on from JARHVA010000327.1 coordinate 2,845,904, forward strand.
AAAGGCAAATCACTCTGGTAGTCCCGTTAGCTTGAATTTAATTTTTCTACATCTTTGTAGTAGGTGATGTCATAAACGTTTTAAGAATCCCTACTAATTAAAGACCTCCATCACACCACCCTCCCTTTTTTTATAAATATCAACCTATCCTACCCTATCCTACCCTATGTATAACACACCCTTTACATATCTTAAGTGTTAATTGAAAGTAGATGAATAAGAATTATATAGTTAACATGTGTTTGCATTTTTTTAAAAAATATTAGCATTGTAATATTTTATTGAGCCCATATGTTGTTGAAGGTTATCTCAAATGAAGGTTGTAATCACACTCATATCTATCTTTAGTAGCTTATATTTTGCCTAGAACATTCAATCATTCCATGTGATAACCCTTATCGAGTGGAGTGAGTGAGTTTGGTTATGTTCTAGTTAGATTTGTGTCTCTTTGTGCTAATAAACCCCATGGAGATTGAATTGTATAATCCCTCCATGTGAGAAAGCTACCCTGTAGGTCCTCTCACCTTGGTTCAAGAAGAGCCAAAAGTATCAAGGAGATAACCATACCCTCTATAGATGCCTCTTAGTCATTTTATCTAGTCTAGTCCATTCTTTATGCCAAACCCTTCCCCATATACAATGACATACTACGGGGTTTTCCTTTTATGCTTGTCATTTTATTCAAGTTTACAAGGCTATATTAGAGAGGTATACAAATGGGAACCAACACTCTTTTAGCATCAATTCTAGGGATTAAATTGAAGTCCACATTACTTGTGTTTTTTAGGACTCTTGTAGAGATTCATTATCATTTTGAAAGTTCTCCACCTATTAGCACTCATCTGATCATCTTTGGTGCATCAACATTGCCAACACTCTTTTATCATCATTGTTAGGGAAAAATTATTATCATCCATGTTTCTAGGGACTCTTACAAAGATCTATAACTATAAGTATTTCAAATTTTAAGGTTCTCTATTTGTATTTGATACAATCAAACTATCTTAGTCATCAATGTTATATAACTCCACTAGGGATGTGCCACAAAATTTTGAGGCTTGACAATTTGACTTCTGCTACATTTTTGCAAATAAATGAAAATATTACATGTTGTAAGGTATCTTTTACCTTTTGAACAATATTTTGAAAATTTTAGCATCTTTGATTTTTATCTGATTAAGTTTAGAAAAGTTTTTTTTTATCAGGTATCATAATAGTTTATTAACTATTATATTCTAGAATTTTGATTCTAATGGTGACTCTGACTTTATTTTCTAGTTTCAAGTAAGATAAGTGCCTATTTTGAATATCTTCATTTCAGATTTGAGTATTTTTTCTATTGCTTGTACAATTTGAATGATTTAGATCATCATTAAAAGGTGACTCATTAGAACCTTGTGTCACCACTACGTTTGCATCAAAGGTGAAGGAAACAAGTTTGGAGTCTAGAATGGAAGTGCCTGATTTATTAAATACCAAAGTAAATGCTATGGATTTTGATCTTAATATTGAATGGTGTGATAGTTTATTCCTCCCAAACCCCCATGTGATGCTACTAAACTACTTGATGAAGATTTAGATGAGCCTAAATATGAGATTTTATGTTCAATTGTCAAGGTTCCCTAGGTAAGTTTTCTACCTTCATGGAAATGATATTTACTACTAAAAATGATCATTTCTAGAGTGCAATCAAGAGAGTCCCAAAATATGAGTTTGTTTGTGATGATAGTATGACATATGTTTATGAGTTACCTAATCATGATGCAATTGAGGATCTAGAGTATGCTTTGAAAGAAGTACTAGACATGGGTATAGAATTGGGTGGCCCTATTGGGAGTATGAGCATTGTTGAATAGCCAATTGTTATTGATACTGGGTTTGATAATGATGATGTTATTTGGATAATGACATCCAATGAAGATGGGGTTATCTTCCATGCCCATAAGGATCAATTATTTTAGTTTTATTTCAAGTATTACTTTGAGTACACACATTCCATTACTGATCCTAATGCACTTTTGCTTGGTACTCACATGATTGAAACTAAAAAGCATGTTCATTTAAAAATATTAAAAGAGTAATAGAATATTTTATCATGGTCTTATCTAGATAAGAGATCATGAATAAAGGATTTACTTCAATGAGTCATCCTATTATAATCTAGTAGTACGGAATTCATGCAAGTGCAAAGATGGGTTTACTTCATCTTGGCCACTAAGATGCTAGAAGAGTTAAAGAGATTAAGGGATGGTAGAATTATAGATTTAAAAGATAATGGAAAATATTTGAAGCATTTCCTTAACTAAGTCTAAACTGTGTACCATATGGTATAGTGTTTTGTTGTTGTCCTTCTATTTTTTTATTGCACCTCTACTTTGGGCCTTATTTGCATAGTTTCCCTTCATGTTTTTTTGTTGTCTTCATTTCTAGATCCTTTTGACCTATTTTTTGTAAGTTTTCCATGTTTTGTTACACCTTCATGAGTGTTTTATAGAATTTACTAAGTATTGATTCTATATCCCTATGGATTGGTACCTAGTCTTGTGTTCTATAGTTATTTACACACTCGTAGGGGGTATGCATCCCCAGGTAAAAGCCAATGTTAGTACCCAAAATTGCACTAAATCAATTGGGCCCTTGTCAAATATCAATGTCTGAGTCATTAGCCTAACTTATGTTTCAAAGTGTTCTTTTGAAAAGGTCAAGTTCATGTTTTAGAGGCTAGGTATTTTAACTCAGTCTTTACTTAGTGTATTTCCTTCAATAACTTTGCATCAAGTATTTCCTTGTGTTAATTTGGTTTGTTTTTGGTGAAAAGTCCTTAGAGTGTTTTATAAAAGGTGTTCACACAAAAATCCTGAAGGGCTATTTCCTTCAAGCATTTTGTTAGCAAAAAAATCCCAAAGGGACATTTCTATCATTTTGGGTCATTTATTTTGGACTTTTTATTTTCCATAAAAAGTCTAAAGATCACTTGATCTTCGGGCATTTTACCCACACAAAAATCTTGAAATAAATCCTTTATATTGAAAAAAATGCAAAGTATTATTTATTTTAGGACTTTTGTCTATGGTAAAAAGTCTGAAGGGAACTTACTCTTCAGGCATTTTGCCCACACAAAAATCTTGAAAGAATTGAAAGGACTTATTTATTTCAGCCAAAGTGTCTCTAAATAGTCTAAAGGGTCATTTTACCTTTGCAAAATTTTTGAAGGGTCATTTCCTTCAAGCATTTTGCCCTTGAAAAATTCTTGAAGGACACTTATAAAAGGGTCATTTTACCTTTCCAAAATTTATGAAGGATCATTTCATTTTGGCATTTTTCCCTTGTAAAACTCCCAAAGAGCACTTTTAGAGGATTTAAAGGACACTATGGAAAAGTCTAAAAGGCACTTTCACGATATCTAAGGGCCATTCCAAATGGTCAAAGGGAAATTATGTAAGGTAAGTTCCCTTGATAAAAATTCCAAAGGGTATGTTCAAATGGAAAAAGGTTAATTTTGGCAAAGTTTCTATGAACTAGAAGTCCTATTTATTTTGAGCATTTTACCCAAGTAAAAATTATAAAATAATTTAATTTATTTGGGAAAAGTACCAATTTCAATTTTTATGGGGAAATTATTTCAAATAAAATGTTTTAAATAATTATCCCAATAAAGACACAAGGATATAAGTCTCAATTATTATGGGAAAAGTGTGAAGTCAAATCCTTCAGGTAAATTATCTCAGACATTTTGTCTAAAACAATTATCTTCATAGAATTATTAAAATAATTGTTGTGGGATGATTGTACTAAATAAAATCCCAAATAAAAAAAATCCAAAGATAGAGAAGCTAAGGACAAAGGCTTGAGAAGCAAACAATAATGCCAAAGACAAAGATCTCATTGATCAAATTTACATGGAACAATGTCCCCAAATAAATTTTCAAATTGTGGGTATGATGGCCTCATGAAAATCTTTGTCCAGGTATATACATGTTAACTTTAAGATGTAAGGACTAGCCATTGGGATTCAAACATTCTAGGAATTCATGTAAGCATCAATTTTAGACCTTGTGAAGTAGCCATTTGTTTTCAAATGGAGATAGATCCAATGGTGTGTGTTGATTTAGAATAGGATGATCTGATGATACACAATAAAAGATGAATAATCAAAGGATCCCAAGAAGATCATGACGTTTCCAAGTGGCATATCCTCGGGGCCAAGTAAAAGGTAGTATCCAATAATGTTCCACCCCTCATATCATGATCTGATGGAGAAAGTTTTCTTACCCTAGTTAAATTTGATGGTGCATAGCCAAGGTTGAAAAGTTAGGTATCCCATAGGAAAACACATAAATGATAAGTTTCATATCCATGTGAGATGAATTAGAACTAAATCATCTCATCTAAGATCTACATCTCACATTTACTTAGGTCAGGAAGATCCAATAGTATGATCCAGGAAAAACATTTTAAAGGGTTTGAATTGCATGAAGAAGTGATAAGTGTCTAGACTAGAGCTTATTAATTAAATTAAGTCACTCTTAGAGCCCATAGATGCCTAGTTGGATCTGATGTAGCATGCTAGATATTGGTATGTGGTAGTCTTTGGTCTAAAAGTTAAATTGGATGGATTTTTATCAAATGAGCAATGAGTCAAAACATAGAAGAAGGTTCATGAGCCATTCCAAAGAAAATATTTCCAATCATGATCATGGATCATTTTTTGTTTAATGTCAAAAATAGATCATTCCTGATCCATCATTAAAAGAATAGGTTGTTCCATGGTGTGTATAAAAAGGAGAGGGAAAATATCCAAGAAGTTTCTAGCTATCTAAGCAAATGATTAAGGGGATCTTTAGGTAGTTCCACGTCAAGACAAAATTTGTTTAGATCCTCAAACAAATATCCTCCTTCCAACTTGTGTGAAAGGATTTTTCATCCATAAGATCAAATGATATGCTCCAAATATCCATCATTCATTGTAGAGGTAGTTAGAGCAATGATTTTTTCTTGGTAAATAGATGAAGATAGTAGGCATGACATGGAATATTTTCTAGCTAAGAGCATGTTGGTAGGAATTGAAAGTTGGTTTTGAAAATTTTCAACTTGTAATCTATAAGTCTAGTTTTGAAATGGGTAAATAATGTATAAATAGAAGGCTTGTCTTCTATTCAAGAGGGTGGTTGGCTATTGTGTTGGTCATAGTGTCGGTCTAGGTCTTTCTTAGTATAAGCTCTTCCATATTTTGGGATCATTATTGTGTGTTTTTTATCTCTCTTGTTAAGGTGGTTGTAGTTTTACAACTATTAACAAGTTTTGAGAGCATCTCTATATGCCTCCCCTATCCAACATGGAGCAAATCCACCATGCTTGTCCCCATAATAGCATTTTGAAACATTGATGTATGTAATATTTTATTGAAAAGTTAATGAAAATACATGTGGTATTCTAATATTTTCTATTGATGAAGTGAAAAAATTATATTTTATAAATGTTATTAATAAGACATCTCATTCCTTGCTCATTATTGGTTGTCATCTTGGGCTTAGAGCCAGGTTATTGTAGTCATATAAAATGTATAAATTCATAGTTTGAGTGTGGATTGTGACACCATATCCATAACTCCTTTTTTCATGCTCTCATGACCCTCATATACACCTTTTTACTCATTACCACTCATCCATAGCCTTCCAAATGATCATCTAGCTCAGCCAAACTCTATTTCTTAGACTAATTCTATCCCCTAGGTCTCAAGCCTATAGGATCAGAGAGTCATACATGGAATATAGTGTTGAGCCCTAGGGTTTCCCATTTTAGAGCTCTTATCCAATCACACTTTGAGTTCAAATGATCATTTTCATCTGATTCCTATTCTTCATCATGTCAACCTAGTGTGAATACATCTAACCCATGACCAATAGTTCCCTATAAAAGCCCATTAAAAGTTAATTTAGAAGGGGAAGTGATAAATCTTACAATTCAATAAATAATACAAGAAAACTACTAAGGTAAACTTCCCTATTATCTACATGTAATCACCCACCATAGTTGTAAAAATATTCAAACTCTCATACTAGTCGCTAGCCACCTCAAGCACTATAAATTTGGTATTTTTGCATTCATATCACACTATTTCACAAAGCACATCAAGTGGGAGAACTACATATGGATTGATTCCTATTTTGAGTACTAGTATGTAGGTAGTATGCCCACACAAGGGGTGTGGATCACATGTTTACTGTATCTTACACATACTAAACCCCCTTCTTAAGTGATTCAAATCTTGTTTATTAATCATGATGGAGGGTTAGGGTTTGAAGATAAAAAAATATTTAAAGTGATCTCTATAAACATTCATCACTTGAAATTTTATAGGTAGGCTCACATAGGAACAACACAAAGAACCTAGAAAAATCAAGTCTCTGGAGTAGTTTTGACAATAGTGGTAGAAGAAGACAATAATGCTAGACCCCAAAGTGTCTTGTTTTTGGTAGTCCTATCCTTTCACAAAAAAAAATCCATATTTAGATTTGTAACACTATCCCAATCTGACACAACCAATTTTAAACCCTACAATAGCTATTTTAGCCTATTTTAAGCTAAGTTATATTTCTCCTAATTTATTAGTATTTTTAGAAAGGTAAAAAAGATAAATAAATTATATAAATTAAGACTATAATTATTGTAGTATTATTTACTAATTTATTAATCTAGACCCTTAACTAAAATAAGAATAAATCTCCAATATTCCTAGAATAGTTAAATCCTTTGGTGAACCTGACTTACTTCATTTGCACACAAAACCCTAAAAACCTTAGGGACAATTCCTTGCTAATTTTTCCATTATTCTTTTGTTTTTTCCTACACTTTTAAATCAAAATTTTACATTTTATTTTTAAAATTTACAATAGTAATTTTAAAATTTCTTTCTTTCAAAACCCTAGTTGCCTATACTAGGTCTTGGTATTTTTTTTGTATTTTTCTATTCTTTTCCTACATATTTAAATCAAAATTTCCCATTTCATTTTAAAAATTTACCATAGTAGTTTTAAAAATCATTTTCTTTCAAACCCTACTTGAATATACTAGATCCCATGATTTTGACGTATCACCTTACATCCAAATCAATTTCACATAAAAACAAAAAAAAGGATTTCACTCATTTTATAACATTTATTGCAAATAATAAGGAGTCCATACTTGGTCCAATCATGTACATGAATGATGAGGTTTACTATATGTTAATGCAAATCTTCATTCTTTTCATTTCATGCTTACTTTTTATAATATGTGATGATAGTAAGAAATTCATTGCTAAACATGTTAAGATACATCTTGCTTCACCTTCCTTAAAGCCTCTATCATGTGTTGAGTCATGTTGCATGGTCTATTTTACTCTTCCTTAGGTCAATTACCATTGCTAGAAAGCCTAGTTGACACCATTTATCCCTCCACCACCTTGACCTATCAATTCTATTTGCTCTCCTCCCATAACTACTACTAGTCCTATATGACTAGTAGATAATGTAGTTAGAGTTGTTACTCAAAGTGCCACCATGCCTCCCCCACATAGTTAATAGCCCCACTACCCTCCTAGTCCTTCATATCCTAGGCCCAACACACTCACACAAGCAATCTACATAGGGCATATGATATTGTTGATTAGTTGAAAAACACACCAGCTAAGATTTTCATGTTAGAACTGCTTCAAAAAGCCAATATGTTCAAGGACATTCTTTATCAAGCACTCACTCAGAATTTTATGCCCATTAATTTAGATATTTTTTATTTTGAATCAGTGGTCAACACATTAGAAACTATAAAAGATGCTATTTATTTTGATCATGAGGACATGCCTTCTCAAATAGATATTGATCAAAATTTACCACTATTCTTACAAACTCAAGTCAAAAATAGTGCATTTAAGAGAGTTCTAGTTGATAGTGGTTTTAGACTTAATATGTGTAATATTTCATTCTTACAGACCATGGGCATATATATGGCATTCATGAAAAAGTCATATAAGAACATTAAAGGGTTTGATGATATACCACAATAGACATTAGGCACCATTACTTTGGATATCATGGTAAGGCCCAAAACCATCTCTACAGAGTTCTAGGTCATGCCAAGTCCTCTTCATTATAAAATTTTACTTGGATGACCTTGGATACATGCTATGGGGGTATTTACTTCCACTCTTCATCCATGTGTTAAGTTTATCCATGAAGGATACCATACATATTCCTAGTAGGTAACCAACCATTTAGATATTATAGAATAAAAAAGTCATCTTTGACTATTTTTCTAGATAGTTCAGTCAGCACCTCATCACATTCCTATTGACCAAATACATATGTATGAGGTAAGAGAAACTAGCACATCTCACACTCCACTTATAGTTGTTTCAGTAGCTACAAATACTCAACTAGTCATAGCAGCTTTAGCCATTCTAGCTACTCCATCAATCATAGTTCCTACACTTATTACAATTATAGAATCATTGATATCATCTCTAATAGTACTAGTTGATTATATAGATATAGCTCCTCTTACAATCATATTTAATTCATTAGTTATAGATACTCTTGTAGTACCACCATCTTCTACCACTATAGTTGATGAAACTCTCATATCATAGTTACCTTTTATGGTAAATTCTAAGTTACCATATGTGCATGATGTTGATACATATTCTTAGGCTACTTCAAATGGTGATATGAAACTTACACTCATAGGTGACTATTTATGTGGATTGAGATTTACACCAATTTGGCATAGGAGAGTATTGATATGATTTTAGAACCCTCATCATGCATCTTGCATCACTCTTAACATTTTATACTACACTCTCAAGATATATTACACATTCATGGCCATAGACAAATCACTTGATACATATATTTCACATAGTTACCTCTATGGATATAGATCTAGTCATTCAGATTCAAGTAAGCAACACACATCATCAACCACAAATTATGCTATAGATGTTACTTGATCATGGACTAATCACACTACCTACAGTATGACATATATCTATTAGTAAGTTATCATGGTAAGATGTTCACCCATTTTGTCTCTTTCATAGAATCATATGCCATGATACAAAATCATGTATAGATTTACAATATTGATTAGATAAAATATAGGTTTAGGGTACTATTCATTTTACATCACCACCAACACTAGTTCCACCACTTCCACCAAAACCATCTACTAGCAAAGCTAAACATCCTAGAGGAGACTCAACATCTTTACCACTAGATAAATCTTTAGTTTACCTTAGATAGGATGACACCATTATGAGTGATAGATATCTGATTACATAAAAAGAATAGATCTTACTGACACCAGAGGAGATAGCCACCATGTGTATAGAATCTATGGCATATGATGATGATATTGAGGCATTTGATGATGTCCATAATCCCTTCCTCCATATCCATCCCTATTGGGCTCCATCTTTGAACCCTTCACCCCTCCATCCTAGTCTTTTACATCATTTGTGTACATACTACTTTATTCATATGCTTGTACATAGTTTTCTTTCATCTTACTTTTACATATTTTTTAAAAATTACTTGTATATAGCTTATTTTAAATTACTTTTACATAGTCTCCTTATGATTGATTACACATAGCTTATATAAAAATATAAAAAAAATCAAATAATTCAAAAACACCAAAAATCAATAAAAAATATCAAAATAAAAAAACATTCAAATAACTCAAAATACCAAAAAAAATTCAATTGTATGCATTATCCATGCTTTACATTTATACTACCATGCTAGACTTACATTTTGTTTTTTTATGATATTGTTTATTGATTTATTTACATTACCATGCTTCACTTGATCTTCTTTGAGTGTGTACAGTGACATCTAGATCCTTGATTGCTTCACTATACCCATTGAGGGGGCATCCTACTTCTACATCCGAAACATACATCAACATATCTACCCACTGAGGGCATCTTCTACATGACTACACCATCCAAGCTATGTCATTCCTACACCACACACTCTAGTTATCATGTTGATGTACATTACTTATTAGCTTACATATATTATTCTATTGACACTCACTAGTATATATCACTTGTGTATTTCTTAGCAGCCACCTAATATTGAACTACATGTTTTACATACTTTCACTTCTTACTTTGATTAGTTAGATGTGATTGTATTTCTAAAATTTACATTCCTTCCTTTATTTATTTGCATAGATAGATGTGATTGCATTTTTTAGTTCCTATTTTATCTCTTGTGTGTGCCATAGGACATTTACCAATGTCATTTGCTTGTAATCTTCTATGTGCTTGTGGCTCTTGTGCCAACCTTACTTGTTTTTAATTATATGTATATGTGCCATTTGAACATTCCTTGTATGCCTATTTTCCTAGTTTTAGTAATGTATGCCCATGTCCCTTGTTTACTTGGCCCCTTGGCCACTTTTGTGTGTTTCTTGTTTCTTTCCTTACGTGTTTGTTGCCTATTTACTTTTCATTGTTTACAATGCCATGATGGACATAATGTTCCATCCCTCCTTGAAAACTAACAAATATCATTTACAATTTTAGTTTAGTATAATGTACATGCTATTACATTATTACATCTATATAGGCATACTCTTGTTGATCTAGCAATCTCTAATACAGATTATGTTATATCTTGAGAGGTCTTTTCTATTATCATTGTTATATCATGTATTTCATATCATAACACACTTGTATAGCTATTTATTTTGAGGTAAATCATTTTAGGGTATTTATTTATACCCTTAGAAGAGGGGGTAATAATCAAGGGTTTTGTCATAGAGATCAGAGCCTTCTACTGGTCAAAAACTAGTTTTTTAGAATAATCAAAATAACAACCAGAACCCAAACCAAGTAGAACAAACCAGAAACATAGTGATGAATATATAAACATGATTAAAAAATAAATTAAAATGGCGCCATACTTGGATTATAAAACTAGACAATAAAATATCCTATTTTTAGTGTTTCTATCTAAATAACAAAACAACTAGATTTTCCAAAAATAGATAAAAAGGTAAGTACAATTATAGTTTTGTTAGCTATAGTACAATTTAAATTCAATAGTTTTAGTATATTTTTTATCAAATAATATAGAGATATAGGGAGCATCATGTGTAGCATAGTGGATTTCACTTCTAGTTTTAGATTGGGTAGTTGGTATAACTTCTAGATCAAAATCCATGCTATAAACACTAGTGATTGGGGGAAATGTGCATGACACATTTGTCTTCTTTTATTTTTGAGTTAAATACATTACCAATGTGTTCTCAATAGTTATGTTCCCTATTCCATCTATAGGTGGTTGGCATAATTTTGGAGTGGCTTTCATATAAGCCTAGTTCTTAATTTTAGAGTGGCTTTCATACAATCCTAATCTTCACCTTTCAGAGCGGCCAAGATTGGCCTAGTTTTCAACACACATTTGGCTATCCATGCCACATTTTTAGATTATAGATAATTCATGGGATTTAGGAACAATATCATAATACACACATTATACCAGTGTCAATTCATAGCTTTACTTAGTGGGCAATGATGGAGCCAAAGATCTAGCTAGCCTTTGCATTTTTAAGCCACCTACTTAGAGGTATTAGACACATAGTCTAAACATCAATTAACACATGCATGATCACATTACTTCACTAAGTGGGTGATTATGGAGCCAAAGAGCTAGCTTTTGTATTATTGATCCATCCTTAGGGAATTGAGCACTCAGCTCCATTTAGAATATTAATCTTGGTTAAACACATACCCAACATCACTCAAACATCACTCAAAATCACAATAGGTTTTGTATTGGTTTGTATGCCTAGTGAGGTGTATTTGTTCCTTTATCTTCTTCTCTCTTTTACCCAAATTTTGTACATTCTTATTTTAGACATAATATGTCTAGTAAGAACTGATATACTCTTTGTTTTCTCTTGTAAATTTACACCTCACAATGTGCTCCCTCTATACGCACTCAACATCACACAGCTTCATGGAATTCACCCTTATAGGTAAGTTCATGTACACTTTCTATTTTTCCTTTATCTTAGTATTTTGCTTTGTTGCATCACTAGAATTAAAGGGGGGGGGTAAATGTAGCCATATAAAATGTATAAATTGGTAGTTTGAGTGTATATTGTGACACCCTATCCACATATCCTTTTTGTATGCTCTCATAACCCTCCTAGACACCTTTTTACTCATCCATATCCTTCCAAATGATCATTCTATCTCAACTAGACTCTATTTCTTAGGCCAATTTTATCCCCTAGGTCTTGAGCCTATAGGATAGGAGTGTCATACCTAGACTATAGCACCAGACCCTAGGGTGTCCCATTTTTTGCATTTTTATCTAATCACACTTTGAGCCCAAACGGTCATTTTCATTTGATTCCTATTCTTCATCATGTCAGTCTAGGACAAATACATCTAACCCATGACCAATATCTCCTTATAAAATCCCATTCAAATTTTAGTTAGAAGGGGAGGTGACAAATCTTACAAAGTAAGAAATAATACAAGCAAACTACTGAGGTAAACTTCCCTATTCTTTATATATAGTCACCTGACATAGCTACAAACATATTCAAACTCTCATACTGGTCCTTAGCCACCTCAAGCACTCTCAATTTTACATTTTTGTATCCACATCACACTATTACATAAAGCACATCAAGTGGGAGAACTACATATGGCTTGATACCTCTTCAAAGTATTGGTATATAGGTAGTGTTACCATATAAAGGGTGTGGATCACACATTTACTACATCTTACACACACTAAACCCACCTTCTCAAGTGATTCAAATCCCATTTATCAAGCATGATTGAGGGTTAGGGTTTGAAGATTAAAACAACTCTACAATGAGGTCTATCGACACTCAACACTTAAAATTTCATAAGTAGGCTCAGATAGGAACAACATAAAGAACCTATAAAAATTAGGTATTTGTGAGTAATTTGAGAAACAATAGCAAAAGAGGACAATAATGTCAGACCCTAAAGTGTCCTATTTTTGGTGGTCTTATCCTTTCAAAAAATGAAAGCTAGATTTTGATTTGTGACACTATCCCAGTCTTGCACAGCCAATTTTAGACCTTGTAGCAACCATTTTAGCCTATTTTAAGATAAGTTATATTTCTCCTAATTTATTACTATTTTGAAAAAGGTAAAAAATATAGATAAATTATACAAATCAAGATTTTAATTATTGTAATATTATTTACTAATTTATTAATCTAGACCCTTAACTAAAATAGGAGTAAAACTCTAATATTCCCAAAATAGTTAAATTAGTTATAAATCCCTTTTTATGTTATATTTGGAAATATGTTACTGAATAACTTATTAGAGAACCCTATTTTTGTGAATTCAATGGGAAAAGGAAAATCACTCCTATTAGTTCTATTATCTTGCATTTATGTTTTTACATCTTTGCTTTAAGTGATGTTATGAATTTTGTAAGAATCTATACTGATTGAAGACCTCCATCACACCATCCTTCCATTTTTATAACTATCAACCTATCCTACCCTACATATAGCATGCCATTTACATATTTTAAGTGTTGTTTACATGTAGATGCATAAGCATTGTATATTTAACATGTGTCTGGATTTTGTGATTTGAAGCCCAACATTATAATCTTTTATTCAACCCCTATATTATTAAAGATTATCTCAAATAAAGGTTGCAATCAAACTCATATCTGTCTTTAGTAGCTTATATCTAGCCTAGAACATTTTATCATTCTATGTGATATCCCTTCCTAGGTGGAGTGAGTGAGTTTGGTTGTGTTTTAGTCAGATTTGTGTCTCTTTGTGATGATAATCCCCATCGAGATTGAATTACATAATCCCTCCATGTGAGAAAGCTACCCCATGGGTCCTCTCACCTTGGTTTAGATAGAGATAAAATTATCAGGGCACTGACCATACCCTTTTAGGTTCCTCTCAGTCATTTTCTCTAGTTTGGTCCATTCTTGATTCCAAACCCATCCCTGGCTACAATGACATACTAGTGTGTTTTCCATCTTTGTTTTCCATTTCATTCAAGTGTGTAAGGCCAGATTAGAGAGGTGTACAAATGGGAACCAACATTTGGGATTAATAACATTATTGAAAAAATGGAAGATATTATCTTATGACATGTTTTGTTCAAATTTTTTAGATACGGTTTTCCATCTTTTAATCAAAACTTGAGAAATTTTAGATTCTATCTATTTACAATTGATAAAATAAGCTAAGTTATTTTTAGGTAGATAAATGGTTTGAAATATTAAACCAATGAATTTGATAAGTATTAAAAACTATAAGTAGTGTTAGAATTGAGTTGATTATACCAATCTAGGGCATCATTTAAAAAGGTTTTAAATATAAGTTTGGTATGAGAAAAGGTATTTAGATTAATCCAATTTTTATAAAGGTTTCTAAAGGCTTTCAAATACAATAAATGATTGGTAGATCCATTTTAGGATATATAAAATTAATACCACCTTTATTTATATTATATTTTTAGGAATTAATGGTTCATTTTGAAGACATTTGATGAATTTTTTAAGGAGTAGTGGTTGAGGAATAAGATTACCTTGTGCATTTCTAAAGAAGGTAGGTATTGGAGGAAGGGGAACATTTAAAATTTTCAATCCCCATTGAGTAGGTTATAGATGAATTTGTAATTGAAAATTTTGATTTTTCATTTGCATCATTTTATTAACATTATTGGTTTGGAAGATATCCATTTAGTTCATGTCTTAAAATAATATTTAGTTATTGTTGAGGGCTTGAGATGCACTACTAGTAGTGGCTTGAAATGCACTAGTAGTTATATTAAGTTGAGTGTTAATGTGGAAAATTTGAGTAGGCCCATTAGAGGAAGGACCTACCATAGTAGTTGCTATATTAAGCATGGTGCAAGAAGAATGAAAAGAAGAAATTGTGTATTGAATTGCCCCAAATCTCATAGAAAAACTATGTGGTGGTGAAGAGGGACATCTTATGTGGGGTCCCATCATGAGGCTAAAAATTATCATGGGGTATTTACCCCTATGTTGAGGGTTTTTATTAATGAAAAGGATAATTTAATTAGTATATTAAATATCACTTTCATCATCTAAAATAGGCATGTGTGTGGGATAGTTAAATGGATCAAGGGTTTTATAAGGAGGTGACCCACAATTTTTAGTTCTAGTAGACAAATGGACATTGATTACATCTAAATTTTATATAGAAGTATAAAGAAGGTGAGAGTTGATATGTTTATGGGAATTATTCAAATCTATCATGTCATTTCATGTTCTTTTTTAGATTCAACAAAGATATATTGCATGATGGAGGGTATATAATATATTGACCAAGAAAGGGAAGAATAAAATGCACTATATCTATTGGTGTAAGATATTTATTATTCCATTTAATTATTCAATGGATAATCCCTACACATTTAGCTTCAACTTGATTATGTGTGATAATAGGTTAAGTGGGTGAGAGGGTGAGTTCCACCTAAATTTCAACTAATTAATGCTATGATTTATCATATGAGTTCCAAAGTGAGTTACACTCATTCCCATAGTGAGTTATCTTTTGATTTAACTCCCCCTACTCCTTTATATTACTCTTCACTAGGACATTTTAATAGAGAAAATAATTGGTAAGAAAGTAAATTTAATACATTAGGCACTTTTTTCTCAATTGGATGCATTATTGGATGTGTTCGATGTCCCATTCATGAGTGTGATTTAGGGGTTCATTGTAGTTTATTGTGAAATCTTGAACTTCCTTGTTGTCTTCTCTCAGTCATGATGACTCTATTTGAGAGACTCTAGAGGAGGCAAGTTGATTCTAAACTAGTGGTTCTTCTTAGAAATGCCAATTATGATTCATAGTGTTCTTACATAGAACACTTTCTCACACACAAGAATCATATTCCATTAATATATGAATAGATTCCTACACCCATTGATCCTATTCAATTTGATAAGTGGGATAATAATTGTGAGAAGGTTTTTTCCACCTTGTTACTACATGTTTCCATGGATCTTCATTTCTATGTGGAATATAATGAGTGTCCTTATACTATTTAGAGCATCCCATAGTCTCTTTTTGGAGATCCTACTATGACCTACATTATACCTCCTACTCTGATTCATATTATCTCTTTTGATATTGTTGTACTCTCTCTTCCTAATTTTATTTATTGTGATGATACATCCATGGTGGATATGGCTGTCATTTTTATTAAGCCCCCACTACATGACACAAATTTGCTAGATCTTAATTGTCTCATTATAGATTTTACATCTATTTCTATGCATATTATTGCTATTTTAGAGCCTTAAAGACTTGCATTTTGGAGGAGTTTTCTAATTTTAGTGAGAGTATACACATTGAGAATATTGACATCTCATACGTTCCTATAGATGTTCATCTTGCAAATCTGAGTGCTTCATTTATATACCAGTCTTTAATTTTGATGGTTATTAAACCTTTCTCTCCTCTTCCCATGGACATTCTTTTAGAGAATGTTCTATGTTTATCTTATTCTCTAGATTTTCTCTCCCCTTAATTTTATGCTTCTTCATTTCCATATTCTACAATTAGTCTTGTGATATTTGATCAGAATTTGGCACACTCAAGCATTAATAGGGAGACATTTAAGCATTTTCAAGATATCTACATCATGATTCCTATCTACATTCCACTTGATTGGTAATTCAATAGTTTGATAGCTTGTGGCTTCTTTATCTCAAAAGGAAGAGAAAACATTTTTTGAAATGGGACCTACTAAAGCATTCACCATGTGACATTCTACACATACCTTCTCTCTCTTCTTTGTGGAGGCACACATCCTTCATATTTTGTAGTATACTAGGATCATCACTATGTACTTGGGCACCTCATCAGTCTTCATTGTTAGGATCCAATTTTATATCAACCTAAGCTATTCTTAAGGGGAGTGTTGGAGTGGTATTTCTAGTCCTACCTTATTTTATTTATCTCTCTTTTTAGGGGGAGTTTTTTCCCATTGGGTTTTCTCCTTTTACTCCACATTTGAGAGTTGCATTATGTGTGGGTACCTCATCAAGCCTTATTCTAGGACCCATATTTTATTTTCCACCACCTAAGATACACTTAAGGGGGTGTGTTGGTCTAGGATATTTATTATTCCATTTACTTATTAAATGGATAATCCTTACACATTTAGCTTCAGATTAGTTAGGTGTGTTAATAGGCTAAGTGGGTGAGAGGGTGAGTTCCACCTAGAGTTATACTTAGATTTATACCTATATTTAAATTGAGTAACACAGTGAGTTCTCCTATGAATTCTATAGTGAGGTACACTTAGTCCCATAGTGAGTTCTCCTATGAGTTAACTCCCCATACTCATTTATATTCCTCTTCACTAGGCTATTTTAATAGAGTATATAATTAGTAAGGAGGGTATTTTAATACATTAGGAATTTATTCACATCCTCTTGCATATTTTTGAATACAAGTAGGGTCATTATTGTAGAATTATTTGTGTGCTCACTATACCAAAAGATCACCTACTAGCCTATTTTGACAATATCAATCATGGTTGATGTATTTATATAGTAATAAATGTGAAAGACAAAGTAAATCAAATCTAATAAATGTATTTGAATATGGGAAAAATTTAACAATATTAGGAACATAAAATGTATTATATTGAATGTGGTCAATCTAGTCAAGTCTATAAAATTTTAACATATATAGTAAATATGCTATATCAAGCATTGTTGATATAGTTACATAGATAAAAGGGTGAAAGAATATATTTCATCAATAATGTTTGATGTATTCTAATAAACAAATTAAAAAAGGAATTAAAATCAATAAACTATATCAAACTTGGTCAATGTAGTATATTCACACACAAAATTATATCGACATTGGTCGATGTAGTTGGAAAATACAACACAAAACTATATAGATGTTGGATGATACAATTAGTAATGTTAAATATAGTATAAATAAACAAATTAAAATTTTAATTATTTTTTATAACTATTTATCTAAAATGAATATTGGGTAGATGTGCTAAAAAGATGTGACTGATTTGTAGGATCTTAAAGATGCTTGTTTATTATATAGTGTTAGCTCAATATTTTAGATAACTAAATATAAATTAATTATTATTTCCATATCATATTAAACTTGGTTTAAATGGTAATTTAAGAGTAACTTCTTGATGCTAATGAATGTACAATAGAATAAAATAGATGGCTAGTTTCCTGGGCTTTATTAAAAAAGGGAATCCTAGGCATTTCCTAAATACCATGAGGTACATGTAAACTAAAATCTATTTATATATTTTTAATATCAATATAATTATTATGGAAATACCCTCATGCCATAATATTTATAAAAAATAGACAAGTATTTTAAACAGAGCACTGTGTATCCCTTCACAATAGTAGCTAAGTATTTCAAAAACTACCAAAAAATAGTTTATAGGGAAAACTAGACAAAGAGAAAATAAAAGGAAAAAATAAATTTGTGTATTTTATTGAATGTAAATAAATATTATATCAACTTGAGAGTAAATTTTTTATAAATTACTAAAAATGAAAATTAATTTCCTCGCTTATGTTAGAGATAAAAACACAAAACTATATCGACACATGCTAATGTAGTTTATTAAAATAGTACATATAGAGTAAATTGGATCAACAAGGGTCAATAAAATTTATTGAAAATAAATTCAAACATATAAATGTATCAACCAAGGTAGATACAATTCTATATGGAAGCAAATAAATTTATAACTATAATGGCCTAGGTTAATCAATTTTTTTTGAAGAATTAATTTTGAGAGAATGTAAATTTAAAAGTACAAATTTAAACTAATTTGATTAATGAAATTGACTATAAAAATGAAAAAATCTATATTAATCTAGGTTGATATAGTTAGTATAAAAATACCTAAAAAATAGAACTAGATTGTCTTGGGCTGACATAGGTGGATAACTAAAGAAATGTAGATATGATTACAAAGACTATATCATCTTGTGTCGTTATAGTTTCCTATGAAAACACACAAAAATTATACTAGATCAACCTTTATCGATGTATTTTTATGTGAAAACACATAATAATTAGACTAAACCAACCTACATTGATGTAGTTTCATGTTAAAACACATAACAATTACGTTGGATCAACCTAGGTTGTTATAGTTTGCAGGAAATATATAAAAATAAATAAGAGAGATAAAACTATATTAGGCATGGCCAATATAGTTGGTTAATGTAAAAAAATTTAAATTTAAATAGATCAACCTACATCAATGTATCTTGTTGAGAAATACATAGAAAATTTAAACATTATTGACCCATGCTGATGTAATTTTTTGACAAATAAAAAGAAGTTAGACTGGGTTAACTTGAATTGATGTGGTTTGGAAAAAAACACAAACATAAATTGTATCGACCCATACTTATATTTTTTTGAATGAGTAAAAACCAATGGATATCTCATTTTAGGTTCACCAGAATGTATGCAATGAATTAAGATAGACTTATAACTTATCGTACCTAATAGATTTGGACTCAAAGAAGGTATGTCAACTAAAACCCATTAGATACTTATTTATTCTAGGGAATGACCAATTATATATTCTAAAACTAAATAGAGGAGTACTTAACACACAACATCAATGGATAGGGTTCCAACACCTTGAAGAAATCAATATAATGTAGTAACCCTAACTAGGTCTCTTAACAATAATGAAATTGATCTATCTAGTTTTACAAAATATTGCAACATAAATAAGGAAAATATTTAGAATAACACTAAAAAGGATAAGGAACCATGTTAGTCAAAGGAAGGCCTATGTTACCTAGGGTGGAAGATTGAAAGTTTGGACAATCCTATAGCCACAATAAGTTTAAGTATATATCAGATTCAAATAAATAGTTATACATTCAAAATTATTGATTATGAAATATTTATCTACTAAATAAAAGAGCTAAGGTTATAAATAATTACAATGAATAGAACCTATTGAGCCTGAATCTTTCCTTTGGATAGTGGTTCTTTCAAGAGGTTATTTTGGTTGTAAGGATCATAATGGTTGAAACTAGATCTAGGATAAAATACTTCTATTTACATTCAACACTCTAAAAGATAAGCTATTTCCCTCCAAGAAAAGAACTAAACAATGACTTCTCATAAATGTATAATAAAGTAAAATTATGAGAAATAATAGCATATAATGAATGTTCCTCTCTATTAGATTAAAATGAGACTTGTATTTATAGTGGTGAGTTGACCGTAAACCCTTATATAATTTTATCTAATAATATATTTATAATCAATTAACCAATTATTATAATGGGCCCTAATAAACACTACTTATTATTTCCATGAGAAATCGAGAGTAATCATGTACATGATTTTTCAAAGTTTTTGTAATTTTGTATATGTGTAAAATGGTTGATGTTGGAATCAAAGTCTCATAAACTTAAAAATCCAAAAATTTTGTGGGTTGGTTTATGTTTTTGCATTTAGTGAAATGTGATTTTTTGTGTATTTTTTTGAGATTTTACAAATACAAACAAAAATAGCTAGTGATAAGCAAGGTGTTAAAAGTAGAAGTGAGGAATATTTTAACAATTTTCAACATGTGTAGAAGTGAAATAAGAATTATAAGTGATTTTATATCCTTGTATGAGCAATATGCCCACACTGTTTATGAGTTTTGACTTTGAGAAATATGTAGGAGATGATAAATGTTTGTAGATGACTGATTTTAAAATTATCATTTCATCACATGTACACTTTTTAGAGTATGTCACATGTATAAACAATATAAATTTGAAAAAAAAAATCATGGAAAAAGTGATTTACATACTAAAACTAGGTGAAATGCCTCTAAATTGGAAGTATTGAGGCTTTGTGTTTCAAATTATGAATTCTATTTCAAATTATGATTTTTTGGGTGAAAACATTTAGAGGATAGGATCAACCAACTTGGATAGTAGTTACATTCATTTTTATCATATATTGAATGACTATGTCCTTGATAGAAAAATGCAAACATGTCAGTGCATACAATGAAAACAAGGAGATAAATGGTCAAATATGGCTAAACTAGACAATATTTTAAACTATTCAGAAATAGAAGATCCAAAATGAAAATAATTTGATAAGAGATAAGGGATTAGAAGAATCATTCAATTGATAGCAGGTGAAATAAATTGAATAACATGATGTGATAATGAAGAAGTTATGTATAATGAAATTTTTACTTTTTTGAATTTAATTAAGAATAGTATTTGTGAAAGTACATGATGTTCATAGGGGTTTTGATAGGGTTCCCTTATTATGTAGCTAACTAATAAGATATTATACTCATGCATTATATAATCACAAACTGGACCAATAAATTAGGATTAAATTTTACCTTATTTTATTTATTTGCATCTACATTTTTATTTTTATGATTTTCCTTTAACACTAGATCTCTCACTTAAAATTATCTATCATGAATTTCTTTACCATATGATCTTTTGATGTAGTCTTGATCTTGAAGGTATTCAATATCCTAAATATACTTTCCATCAAGAGTTTCTAATTCATATAATTAATTTTATCAATATTTATTATATTTAATTATATGCTTCTTAAAAACTAGTAAAGATGGAATCTCTAGCAAAAGCAACAAGCCTACTTTTGTACCATAAAAATAGAATATGGAGTTAATTTTAATAGTGTAAACACACTTGTATGATATTATCAAAGTGTATAAATAATTTTATCATTCCAATTTGTTCCATGTTTTTATTTATTTTGCTCAAACTATTAACAAGAGTTTTATTTTTGGTTTGTACTTAGACATTACTTTTAGATAATATGGTATATAAAATGTGTGCTAGATTTTTTATTTTACACAATATTTCTTAACTAGTTTGTTTTTGAATGATGATCCATTATATATAACAATATATGATATAAGTCTAACCTTGGAAATGATATATGTCATTAAGAACTGATAAATATGCTCACTTGTATTATTTTGTAAAGGAATGAACTTAACCCATTTTATGAAGTATTATGTAGTAGTAATGATAAACTTATGACCATTTATTTATTCTAGATTAATTTTTCCAATTATATCAAAACCCCATAGAGAAAATATCCCTGGTGATATAAGGGGTTGCATTTTATGTGATGGAGCATGGTTAATATTGATATGTTTTCGACATTATGGACAATTTTTTTCATTATCATGACATTATTGTTTCATTGTAGTCCAATAATAAAATTATTTTAATAATTTTTGGGACATGGCTTTCTAATTAAAATGACCACCACATTCACTATCATGCACTTTAAGTATTTGTAATTTATCCTCTTCTTGAATTAAACATCAAATTAATTTCTTATAAATTTATCTTTTAAATAATGACCACCAATAAGAACATAATAATTAGATTCCCATTGTATTTTTTTATTTTCATTGCATGTATTAGTTTCTATTATTGTTACTTTGTATAATAAATTATATATATTACTGTATTAATTATGTTATGAGTTATTGATAAAATTTATAAAACTTATATCTATGTTATAGATATGGATGATTTTTTAGATATTGTATATTAAACATAACATGGTCATCATTAATATCAATAGGAATTAAAAATTTATACTAGCCATAACATCAGCACATTGATTGTATTTTCAATGAATGTTTTCTATGAGAAAGTATTCAAAATGTGCCATTAACCATTATACTAATTATTTATATGGATTTAAATTTTAATATTTTATTTGGTATATATCTAACATTTTATTAACCACTAATTGAGGATCTCCATATGATTTCAATGATTTTATCTATAATGTGCATGTTGTATATAATCCCAATATGAATGCCTCATACTCAATGATATTATTTATGAAAGCAAATCCTAAGTGATATGCAAATGGCATAGGTTTTAGATTGAGGTAAAAATAGGTTTTAAAGGGACTTGAAACCCTTTGACAGAAATAAAAGTATAGATCAATTAAAAGCACCAGGATAAACAATCCTTAGGCCTACTAGGAACTAGTAGCAAAATCAAAAGAAACAGGGCATCATCATTAACCATTTAGTATTCTGCCCCCTAAAATTCTAACTAAAGATTTTCTATCTATTTTTGAGGGGTAAAATCCAGAATAGTTGCCTGCCTGCCATCAGCAATATTCTGCTTACTTTCTAATTCTCTGTTTTTCTTTGCGGATCTTCTTCCCGGTCAGTCTGGAGAGCCAACATCCAGTTTCATTTTTAAGATCTGTACATCTCCTTTTCCAGATTTACCTAGTAGAAACTAGGTGTTTTGCCTTAATTTTCTAGTCTTTTTTGCTACTTCTTGTTTCAACCCCCTTTGTAATGGTCTTTTTTACTTTTAGCATCTTCAGAGGGTAAACATTCTTAGCCTGAATCACCCTGGTCTTAGAAGGAAGAGGATCACCCTCTTCTAATTTATTATCAGCTCCATCCAAGAATTTTCCTTCCTCCAGCTCATTTTTGTCTTGTACATCTCCCCAGCTGTCTTCTATCTTTTGATAGCCAACAATTTGTTTTGTTAAATATTGAGGTGTGATGAAAATAACACAAAAATTATCACCTTTGGTACATTTGAATCCATAAAAAACATCATTCCAGTACCATTATTAACATTTTAAAAAGTGAAATCATCTCTAAAATCATCACTAAATAGTATCATATTATGTTAATGGAGCTATAACTAATTGATTTACTATAACTCATCCTTTCAAATATTTTATGTGAAATAAAATTTAAGTCAATTTTTCTTTAAGTAATAATACCCATTTTTTAGTACATCCTAACAAATGTGATTTAGACATGAGAAATATTAGACAATCCACCTTTGTAATAACCTATGTTTTCTTGTTCAACATATACTTTCATTAATTTTGTGTTGCAATGACTAATGCCAATAATAAATTTTACATAATATTGTAATTATTTTCATAATAAACCAAGGTATGATTGGAATAATATACTACATGTTCCCTATGATCATCATCATATTATGCTAAAAGAGCCACTAAAACATGATCTATAGTAAATATATACAATAATAAGGGCATGTCCAGAATAGGTGGTTGTAATAAATATTATTTGATAGAATAAAACTCTTTTTAAAATTTTCATATAATTAAAAAAAATTCCCATTTTTTATTAATCATGTACAACATTACATTTTGTCTACAAGGTGAGCTACAAAATGTCAAATTTCCTAAATTTTTTGTTACAATGATCATAATTGATTTAAACCCTTTGGTGGAGGAATGTCTAATTTTTTTATTTTTTTGGGATCCTCTTAAATTCCTCTTTGAGATTTGATATATCCTAATAATTTTCTTGAAGTGATGACAAACACACTTTTATGGATTTAAGTGGACATTGTATTTACATAAAAGCTAAAAACATTTATTGTAAATGAATGGCATGAATTTGTTGTTCCCTATATTTAAAAAATAAATCATCTACATAATATTCCACTATATTATGTATGTAATTATAAAAAATATGTGTCATAATGCATTTATATGTAGATTCAACATTATTTAATATAAAAGGCATGACTATATAAAAAAAATGTTCCCCAAGGTGTAATGAATGAAGTTTTTTCTTAGACTTCGAGATCAATTTTGATTTGAATATATCCTGAAAATACATATATAAATGATAGAATCTCATATCCTAATATATAATATAAAATCATATCAATATTTAGTAAAGGATAGTCATTTTTGGACAAGCTCTTTTAGATCCCAATAATCTATACAACATATGGTGTCTCCATTAGGTTTTATAATAGGTATTATAATAGATACCTATGAATGATAGTCATTATATCTAATAAATATTTATTCAAAAAATGACTCAATTTATTTAGTTATTAATAACTCCACTTTAGGATGCATATTCTATATTTTTTGTTCAACAGGTTGTGAATATAGGTATAATATGACACTATACATTGCCACTATAGTATTTATTCTTCGTATGTCTGAATAAGCCCAAGTGAATATTTATGGATAATATTTTAATATATATCATAGATATATGCCTTTATTACTTTGTAATAAAAAATATAATAATATGGGTCATGGATATTTATCTATACTAAAACTAAACTTGATTATTTATTCATTAAGAAAAGTCAATCTATCTTCCACATAAGGTGTTATGGGAATAGTATTTAGACCATCAATTTTAAATTTCATGTCAAATTTATTGGTTTATACAAAATGTACATGAGAGACATGAGGAAACATATTATTATGATATAAGTAAGAGATATCCTCATATGCACCCACATACTCTAATAGGGATTCATCATTAAAAAAATCATCTAACATTGGAAGTTTTGGTGAAGTTGTTTCATCTATCATATTGTGATATACCAATTATACTATTTATGTAAAATTAATGTATTATATTGGTTTGGGTTGTGATTTGATAAAATGCGTATAAATATTAAATGGTGTTGATGTTTTCCTCTTTGATTACCCTGACTCTTCAAAATAACCTATTCCTTATTGTCTTTTTAATTGACTTACTTGAGTAAGATCAACAATACTTTGAGCATGTCTTCCTAACACTTATATTGTGTATCCTATTTATTATATATACATAAACCTAAATCCATATTTAATTTAGTTATTTTATGATATTATTAGATTAGAGATAATTTGTGATTCAAATGATTTATATTGGTGATCATGTAGGTGTATATGTGGAATGTAATGATCACTAGGTTGCATAATCTCACAATAGTTAAATGGTTATCTATCCACTAGGCATGTGTAAATGTACCATTTATAAATTAAATTTAAACATGCATTAAGATTATATGGCATGGCATATATTTTATGAATCCATGGTCTTCTAATAGTATATTTTAATTTAGATTATTTGGCATAACTTGGCAAATTGTATCCACTATTCTAAGACCCAATGTAATAGGCAATGCAATTTTTCCTAATAATTTACTTGGAATGTTTTCAAATCCCAAAAATTTCATATGAGGATGAATGAGATCATTTTATTTTATTCCCAATAGTTTGAATAAAGATATGTTACAAATATTTAATCTTGATCCATTATCCACCATAATTATTTCGTCTAACTTATTTTAAGTGTGTACTTGAATATACAATGGTAGGTGTTCATATATTATATGTTTTAGAGGTAAATATTATTTTGAAAAAATATATACTTTCTGCTATCCATATCAATGTATTCATAATTTAGGATATGTATGAGGGTTATACATCATTTGGTACCATGGTGTCTTTCAATGCTACATAAATAAGATCCTTATAGATAGGCATAATTAGAAGTAAATATAGTAAATAAATATTGGCATGGGTATTCTTTAATTAATCTAAAATATCACACCCTTTAGTTGTATTTTTAGGAAGTAGAGTGGGTTGAGGAGGGTTTGTTATAAATAAGGAATTAATCACCCTCTTCTTGTAATTAAAACCCTACATACATTTTGCATATTATAAAAAGATATAAAAATATCCATAAATTGTTATTTAAGAATTTGGAAATAAAAATTAAAAATCTAAGAAAAATAATATGAACAGTGAAATAAAAAATGCTAGAAACAAAAAAGGTGATTTTTTTGTGTATGGATATTAGTAAATTATTATAAAATCCAAGGTCAAAATAAGACACTTTTAGTGTTAGATATCATCCAAGATAAAAATAAAATTCTTTCAGTGTTAGCTATAATGTTTTAGGTTGAAAGTAAGTTATTTTAGTGTTAGATTTAGATCCAAGATCAAAAGGAAATTATTTTAGTGTCAGATTTAGATCCAATATTGAAAGGAAATTATTTTAGTGATAGATTTACATCTAATATTGAAAGGGTGTTAGATATTATAAAATATATCTAAACCCTAGGACATTTTTTAGAAACCCTATAGGGTTATAACCTTAGAGGACTTAGGGTTTTACACTATTCAAATAAAAAATAGGTTATATATGATTTATCTAAAATGAAATTAAAAGGTGAATCAACCCTAAATAAGATACATTGAATAGAATATAATAGAGTGTTGTACATAACATTTCAATAAGTAGAATGAAGGTGAATAACTAAATTTGAGAAAATATAAATGACTAAAAACAAGGCTAACTATGAAAATAAAATACACAATTCTTTGTTATTTTATGATGGTTGACTATATTGAGTTAAGAAGAGTAGAAAAATGATAACAATGGCTATATTTACAAATTTCTTGAAGCTAGATTTGAGACTGTTGGAGGAAAATAAGGATAAAGAGGGAAAATATCAACTCGTACTACAATTATAGTTGGTTGATATTATCTTTTTATAATTATAATAAATTTAAGTCAGTCATGTGTGAAAACTTGAGTTGGCTAAATATATGTCAATTTTAATTTTAAAAGTGTGTAGAAGACCTATTTATAACTTCACAAGGTTGAAACACTACTAGGGCATGAAATTATTAAAATAATAAAAAAATAAAAAATGTGGAGAGTAGTTGGGTTGAGTTGACCCATATCACCCCCATAATGACTAAACATTTCCTACATATTCAATACTACAAAGATGCAAATCAATCCCAATGTAGTTTTCCCACTTAGAGGGCTTTGTGTAATTTTAATTATTTTATGTATAAATGCATCTATAAATGGATATAATACTTGACTGTAATCATAAAAATGTAAAAATTGGTAACTTAAGTGTGGCTAATGACACCCAACCCTTAGTTCCCTCTTCCTTACTCCCATGACCCTCATAGACATCTTTTCATTGATTCTTAATCATCTATAGCTTTCTATGCTTGATCCCAATTGAGCTAAACCCCTCTTTCCATGATAGATCCATCCCCCCAAGTCCCATCTACCTAAGAAAATAACACCACATTAGGACTATAGCACCCTTGCCAATCTTATCTACTTTTGGTGCTCTTGTCCATGTCCATTTTTGGCCCCAATAGTGAATTTATTTTGATTCCCCATCATTCTCTTTATCGACCTAATGTGAGCACATTCAAACCATGACCAATAGATCCTTATAAAATCCCATTAAAAGATCATTTGGAAAGGGTTGAAAATTATCACTAAGAAATCAAGAGTATAAGCAAGACTACTCAAGTAATCTTCCCTATTCTCTGCATACATCTAACTAATATACTTAAAAGCTTATTCAAATCCTTACACCCATCCCTAGCCACCTCAAGAACATATAGTTTGGCATTCTACATCTTGATACACACAATTGCACAAAGCATCAAGTGGGAGAACTACATATGGTTTGATCCCTCTTCAGAGTATTGGAATGTGAGTAGCATGACCACACAAGGGGTGTGGATCTACGTCTAATGAATATTACACACACTAACCCCCCTATTTCTCAAAATTGGTTAAATCATAATGGAACGTAGGGTTTGAAGAGAAAATATACTCTATAGGTAGCTCTATAGACTTACAACTAATAAAACTTCATAGATAGGGTTACATAGACCTTAAGAACAAAACCTATAAAACTCATAGCCTTAGGATAATAGTGGAAGTGGTGGACTAAAACACTGGTACCACTCCTATCTAGTTTCAATGCTATAATATAATCACAAAATGAAGTTTAGATATTAGTTTGTGATAGTATCTTAGTCCTACATAGTAAATTCTAGCCTGTCTTAGTCAAAACAATCAATTTCTAGCCAAGTCTTGTTTTCTTCTCCTTATTACTATTTTTAGAAAATTTTGTATTGCAATCAAATTTCAAAAATTAGTAGATTAATAATTACATATTTATTTATTGATTTTTCTACTCATACCCTTTAACTAAGTTAGGAATAAGACTCTAATATTCCCAAAATTGTTAAATCATTTGGTGAACCTTACTTTGTTTGCACATAAAAACCCTAGGGTAATTTTCTTACTAATTTTTCTTATAATTTTTTGATTTTTAACCTAAATAATAAAATAAAAAATTAGAATTAAATTTTAAAATTTCATATTAATTTTAAAATAAATTTTCTTTCAAAACCCTAGTTGTCCATACTTAGTCCTGGTATTTTCCTAATAAATTCCTAATTTTTTATTAGCATATTAAAATAAAAAATTCACTTTAACTTTCAAAATTTCATAGTAATTTTCAAAAAAATAATTTTCTCAAAACCCTAGTTGCACATACTAGGTCCTATTCAATCAAGCATTTCCAATAGTTTTCTAAATTTTTAGCTGCATATTTCACTCAGACATACACTTGAAATTTTAAAATTCAATAGTAATTGTAAAAAAACATTTATTTTTCAAAACCCTGGTTGCATACAATAGGTCCTATTAAATCACAAATTTTCCAATAAATTCATGATTTTTTACTTGAATATATAAGTTAAAAAATCACTTTCAATTTCAAAATTTCATAGTAAATTTTCAAAATAATTATCTATCAAACCCTAGTTACATACACTAGGTCCTATTGCTTTTGAGATATCTTCATACCTTCTAAAATAAAATTTCAAAAATGGATCTCACTTATTTACAATATTTTCTTAAATTTATTGCAAATAATAAGGAGACCATACTTGGTCTTATTATGTACATGAATGATGAAGTTTACCATATGCTATTACAAAGCTTCATTCTTTGCATTTCATGCTTACTTTTCATAATATGGGATGATGTTAAGAAATTCATTATTAAACATATTAAGATAACTTTTGATTCACCTCCCTTGGGGCCTCTATCCTATGTCGAGTCATACTTCATGGTCCATTTTATTCTTTCCTAGGTCACTACCCATCACCATAGAGCCCAGTTGACACCCTTTATCCCTCCAACTCCTCGATCTATCGATTATCTTCACTCTCCTCCCATAGCTACTAATAGTATTATATGTTAAGAAAGTCATTATTAAACATGTTAAGATACATTTTTCTTCACCTCCCTTGGATCATTTATCCTATGTTGAGTCATGCTACATGGTCTATTTTACTCTTCCCCAGGTCACTACCCATCACCATAGAGCCTAGTTAACACCCTTTATCCCTCCACCACCTCGATCTATCAATTATCTTCAATCTCCTCCTATAGCTAATAATAGTCCTATATGTATAGTAGATAATGTGATTGAGTTGTTACTTGACATGTCACCATGCCTCTTCCACCTAGTTAGGAACCCTAACACCCTCTCATTCCTTCCTATCTCAGGCCCAACCCACCCACATAGGAAGATCTACACAAGACATATGATATTGTTGATCACTTGAAAAACACACTAGCTAAGATTTTCATGTTAGAACTACTTTATAAAGCCAATGTATTTAAGGACATTCTCTATCAGGCACTCACTCAAACTTCCATGCCCATTGATTCAGGGCCTTCTTATTTTGCATCAATGGTCAACATGCTACAAACTATAGAAGATGTTATTACTTTTGATCATGATGACGTGCTATCTTAGATAGTTATTGATCAAAATTTACCTCTATTCATACAAGCTTAATTCAAAACTAGCATAGTTAAAGAGAGTTCTAGTTTATAGTGGTTCTAAACTTAATATATGTAATATTACATTTATATAGACTATGGGTGTGGATATGGCATCCATGAAAAAATTATATAATAAAATTAGAGGGTTTGATGATATACCATGACAAGCATTGGGTTCCATTTCTTTGGATATCATGGTAGGACCCAAAACCCTCTCTACACAATTCCAGGTCATGTTAGGTCCTCTTCATTATAATATTTTACTTGGATGACCCTAGATACATGCTATGGGGGAAATTCTTTCTACTCTTCATTGATGTATTAAATTTCTCCATGAAGGATACTTATACACATGTCCAATAGATAACCAACCATTTAGATATTGTCAAACTATAGAGTCATCTTTGACTATTTTTCCAAATGTGACACCTCATATCATAGTTTAACCACCATATCACTACATTTCTCTTGATCAGATACATACATATTAGGTTGGAGATAGTATAACTTCTTGCAGTCCACTTAAATTTGTGTTCTTAGCTCTAGATATTTATCCAATCACAACAACTTCAACCATTCCAAATACTCCATCAGTCATGATTCCTACACATGTTATAATTATACATTCACTAATAGTTGTTCTAGCTATACCAGTTGATTTTATAGATATAGTTACTCCATCAGTTACAAATATTATCAAAGCACTATTGTCTTCTACTAATATAGTTGATGAGACTCCCATATCATAGTTACCCCTTGTGGTAAATTTTGAGCTACTTTATGTACATGATGTTGATATAGATTCCCAGGCTTCTTTAGATGATGATATGACATCCACACTCATAGATGAATATTTATGTGGATTGAGATTTACACTAGTAGGCTTAAGAGAGTATTGATATGACTATATATCTCTCATTACACATCCTACATCACTATTATAATCTTTTAATACACTCTTATTATATACTCCACTTTCACATCCACTGACAAATTGCTTGGTACATACAGTTCACATGGTTACCTTTATAGATGTAGAGTTAGTCATTTAGATTCCAGTAGGTAGCACACAACATCAACCATGTATTATGTTAGAGATGTTACTTTACCATGGATTAATCACATTACCTAAAATGTCATATAGATCTATTAGTAGATTATCATAATAAGATGGCCACCCGTTTTGTCTTTTTCATAGGATCATAGGCCATGATACAAACTCATGTACATATTTATAGTAGAGATTTGATAAAATATAGGTTTAGGTTATTATTAATATTAAAACACCACTATCACTAACTTATCCACTTTCATCAAAGTAATCTACTACCAAAGTGAAATATCTCAAAGGGGAATCAACATCTTTACCACCAAAGCAACCTTCAGTTTGCCTTCGATAGAATGACACCATGTAAATAGCTTCTATACCATATGATGATAATTATGATGATGATCTTGAGGAATTTGATGATGGTCATGATCCCTTCCTCCATCTCCATACCTAGAAATATCCATCCTTAGACCCTTTACCCCATCCAACCTAGTCTTTATGTCATTGTGTACATATTTCTTTATTCATATGCTTGTATATAGCCTTTTTTTCCAATGTTTGTACATAGCTTTCTTATATTTACTTGTACATAGTTTCTCAGCTTGCCTTGTACATAATCTTCTTGTGATTAATTATATATAACTTATTTTTAAATTCTTATACATAGTCTTCATGTGATTAATTATACGTAGCTCATAACATTTAAAAATACAAAAACATTCAAATAGTTTAAAATATAAAAAACATGCAAATAATTCAAAACTCCAAAAATGTTCAATTTGTAAACATCATCGTACTTTACATTTATAATATCATGTTAGACTTACATCTGCTATTTTATGCTATTGTTTATCAATTTATCTATATTACCATGCTTCACTTGATCTTTTTTGAGTGTGTGCAATGGCATCCAACTCTTTGATTACTTCACTCTACCCATTAAGGGGGAATCCTACTTCTACATCGAGACATACATCAATATATATACCCACTTTGGGAATCTTCTACATGACTAGACCATCTAGGTTATGTCATTCCTATACCCCACACTCTAGTTATCATGTTGATGTACATTAATTACTAGCTTACATAGATTACTCTATCAACACTCACTAGTATATAAAACTTATGTTTGTCTTAGCATATACTTAGTCTTGTACTAACATGTCTTGCATATTTTCACTTCTTACCTTGATTAGCTAGGTGTGATTATATTTCTAGTTATTACATGCCTTCCTTTCTTGCTTTACATAGCTAGATATGACTGCATTTCTTAGTTCCTATTTGTCTCTTATATGTGCCTTAGGACATTTGTTAATTTACTTTTCTTTTATTCATGTGTGTGCCGTAGGACATTTTCCAATGTCATTTTCCTATACTCTTCTATGTAATTACGGCTTCCACACTAGATTTGTTTGTTTCAATTATATATGTATGTGGCATTTGAATATGCCTTGTATGCTAACCTTCTAATATGAGTAACATGTGCCCATGTCCCTTGTTTGTGTGGCCCTTTGGCCCTTATATGTTTATTTCTTCTTTCCTTGTGTTCTTTTTTATTATTTTATTCTCATTGTTTGCAATGTCATGATCTACATCATGCATTATCTTTCTTTCTTAGATGTCATGATGGATATCATACTCCATCCTTATAACTAACAACTAAAAACTAACTAGACTTTCATTTCTAGTTCAATAACTTGCACATGTTATTAAACTATTATATCCATCTAGGCATACCCCTATTGATATAACAATCTCTCAATACAAATCATGTTATATATTGAGATATCTTATCCATTATCACTATTATATCATGTATATTTCTAGCATAACACAGTTGTAGGGCTCTTTCTTCTAAAGGTAGTCATTACAGGGTCTTTATTCCTATACTTAGAAGAGGGGGAAGAAAACAAGGGTTTTTTCATAGAGATTAGAGCTCCTAATGGTTGAAAAAGTAGCATTCAACACACCTAGACCAACAACTAGACATCAAAATAGTTAGAATAGACCAAAAAAATAATGAGAATATCAAAATAGTTACTAGATTTTGCCTAGACTAATAACACCTAACTTAGAATACAATTTTAGTGCCACTAGTGTCCACTTTCAACAATCCTATCCAAACAATAAAAAAACTAGACTTTCTAAAAGTAGGTTTAACTATAGTTTTGCATAGCCAGACCAATTTAGAATTAATAGTTTTTAGTACACTTTTTCTCCAAGAATATAGATATAGGGGGCATCATGCATGGCATGATGGCTCTCACTTTTAGTTTTAGACATGGTAGTTAATATAATTTCTAGATCAAAATCTATGTTATAGACACCAGTGATTAGGGGAAATGTACATGGTACATTTATTTTCTTTTCATTTTTGAGTTTAATATTACCTAGGCATTATTAGTAGTTGTGTTCCTTATTCCACCTATAGGTGGCTGGAATCATTTTAGAATGGATTTCATACAAGCTTAACTTCCACATTCTTGAGTTCTTGAGTACTCGAGTAACTTTCATATAATCCTAGTGCACTAGATTTGGAGTGGCATTCAAGTCTAATTTCCATCTTTTAGAATGGCCAAGAGTGGCCTAGTTTCCAAAATACATTTATATATCCATGCCAACATTTTTAGATCATAGTGCATTCATGGGCTTTAGGATCCATCTCATACAACACACATTTCATATTGGTATCAGTTCATAGCTTCACTTTATGAGGTAATGATGGAGCTAAAAGACTATCTAGCTTTTGTATTCTTGAGACATATATTTAGAGGGATTGGACACAGTCCAAACATTAATCAAAACATGCATGATCACCTAGCTTCACTTAGTGGGTGATGATGGAGCCAAAGGTCTAGCCTTAACATTCTTGAGTCACTCTTAGGGAATTGAGTACTCAGCTCCATTCATGATATTATTCTTGGTACATCATCATCCAAAATTACTCAACATCACTCAAGATCACAATATATATTGTATTGGTTCATATACTTAGTGAGGTGTATTCATTCCTTTCTCTTCCTCTCTCCCTTACCTAGCCTTATATGTTCTTATTTTAGATATAACATATCTAGTAAAAACTAATCTACTCTTTGTTCTTATTATAGATTTGTACTTTATAGCATGTTATCTTAATGTACACCCACCATCATACAACTTCATGAGCTTCACCATTATAGGTAAGTCTAGGTATGCTTTCTATTTTTCCTTTATCCTAGTATTTCACTTTGTTGCATTACAAGAATAAAAGAGGGTCAAATGTAGTCATATAAAATGTGAAAATTGGTAACTTGAGCATGGATAATGACACATAACCCTTAGGTTCCTATTTCTTGCTCTCATGACCCTCATAAGCATCTTTTCACTGATTCTCAATCATCCACAACCTTCCAAACTTGATCCCAACTTACTTAAACCCCCCATTTCCATGAAAAATCCATCCTCTTAGGTCCCATATACTTAGAAAAATAGTACCACACTAAGACTATAGCACTAGTTCCACTCCTATCCACTTTAGATGCTCTTGTCCAAGTCCATTTCTAGCCCCAATGGTCAATTTCCTCTGATTCTCCATCCTTCTCCTTGTTTGGCCTAATGAGAGCACATTAACCCATGACCAATAGATCCCTATAAAATCCCATTCAAATATCATTTAGAAAGGGTTGGTAATTATCACTAAGTAATTAAGAATACAAGCAAGACTACTCAAGCAATCTTCACTATTCTCTACATACAACTAGCCAACACACTTACAAGCTTATTCAAATCCTTACACCAATCCCTAGTTACCTCAAGCATATCCAGTTTAGCATTCTACATCTTCATACACACAATTTCACAAATCACATCAGGTGGGAGAACTACATATGGCTTTATCCCTCTTTAAAGTATTGGTCTGTAGGCAACATGCCCACACAAGGGATATGGATCCTTGTCTAGTGAAACTTATACACACTAACCCCACCTCTTTCCTAAAATTGGTTAAAGCATAATGGAACATAGGGTTTGAAGAGAAAATTTGATCTACAGGGAGATATACAGACTTTTAGCTACTATAACTTCATGGACAAGGTCACACAGACTTGGGAAAAAACCCAAAAAGCTCAAATCTTCTAGACAATAGCGGTAATGGTGGACTATATAACCAATACCACTCCTGTCTAGTTTTGACACTCCTATCCAATCACAAAAATTAAGTTCATATCTTAATTTGTGATAGTATCCCAATCCTACATAGTGAATTACAACCTCTATCTTAGTTGGATCAATCAGTTTCTAGCTAAGTCTTGTTTTCTTCCCCTTATTACTATTTTTAGAAAAGTTTGAATTGTAATCAAATTTCACAAATTAGTATCTTAATAATTACATATTTATTTATTGATTTTGCTACTCAGACCCTTTAACTAAATTATTAATAAGACTCCAATATTCCCAAAAATTTTAAATCATTAACCTTTCTTTGATTATGACTAGATAAAAAAGTTTTGGACTTGGCTGAGGACTACTTTTAGTGATCAAAATTAGAATTGGGATGAATATTGAACTTTTTCTCAATGCACATTTGTGTAAATATTCATTTGTATTAACATTTATAAATGGAATAATAAGTGACTTGAGTGTGCTTTTATATAAATTCAAAATGGGAAACCACATGCCAAACATCCTAAAAACATGAAAGACAAGCTAAGGAAAGGTCTAATTTTCAAATGGAATAATAAGTGACTATTTTACTTATTTGATATTGTTATCCCCTAGGGAAAAGTGTTGGGTTTTGGATATGGATTAAGACATAGATGAATAAAGGTATTTTTATTAATTAGAACATTTATATAAGTGACATATAATGGTTTGGCATAAAAATAGGTCTTGACTAGTGCTTAAGATAGGGTGAAATGGAAAAATATGTAGTAAATAAGTGCCTAATTTAATTAAAGTGAAAAAGGCTCAACATTGACATAATCAAGTATTTTTGACTAGATTTAGATTATTAAAATATATCTATATATGTGTGTGTGTGTGTGTGTGTGTGTGTGTGTGTGTGTGTGTGTGTGTGTGTGTGTGTGTGTGTGTGTGTGTGTGTGTGTGTGTGTGTGTGTGTGTGTGTGTGTGTGTGTGTGTGTGTGTGTGTTTGTTTGTGTGTGTGTGTTTATACATGCACACACACATTTAAAAATCATGGAAAAAATAAATTAAATAAAATAAATCATGCAGTCATGGAAAAAAATACATTTTTTCTATTGCAAAAAATGGAAACCCAAATTTTATAAAACAATATAACATTATATTAGATTTTTAAAATCCTCTTTTAAAATATTTATAATGGAAAAGGTAAGAACTCTCTCTCTCTCTCTCTCTATATATATATATATATAAATATATATTACTAGAAAAAATATTTTATTCAAACGAGAAAGGTCTTTTTCATTTATTCTTAAGTGTTTGGTTCAATGTTGTGCACAAATAAGGCCAATTGAGGTTGCAATATAAATTGGATTGAAACATAATATGGATTAGGATTTCATTAGACATTTTTTAGCATAACATTGAACCAATAAAACCCTAATTAGTTCAATGTGGATTAGGGTTTTATTGACCCTATTTTTACATAGCATTAATTAAATGGTTCGGTGTGGTGGGAAAAAAGTCCAATTGAGCCTTAATCCACTAAATATAGCAATACTATGTGGATTAAGTCTTGATTATCCCTATTTGCACACCAAATTGAACCAGTCAATTCAATGTGCTATGCGAATGAGGCTAACTAACCCCTAATATACCAAATTCATAAACTCAATTAAATCTATCTAATTCATATTAGTTGTATATAATATAAACTTAATTTTCATTTCATTAAACAATCTCCATTAAATATATCTATTCCAAATTAGTTGAAAATAATATCAAATATTTTTATTATTTGGATATTAATTTAAATGAGATGGAAAATAGTTAGATATAATCTATTTTACTATATCCAACTTATGTATAAAACATAACCAAAATATTTAGTAGTAGGTTAGATTCAGAAAAAGTGCTAAGGAACCATAAGTATGCATTCCATAAGAACCAAAACATAGAAAAGGGAACAAAGGTGGAAGCATGTAATAAATTTATTTTATTTATTTACATCCTATTGTATTGGTTGCAAAAGGAAGTGTTGTTGAAGGTGTAAAATCAATGCTCTTAATCTTAAAACTATTAATTAATCCCTTAGTATAGTTTATTCCTATATGATAAATGTTAATAGAAAACCTCCATAAAATGGATAGCAATATTATGATATGCGACATGAATAAATAATCCTTTTAATGTTTATAATTAGATAAATACACATTTGTTATAATCATCATTGTACCCTTTGAATTTATTGTTGGTCCCTATAGCACACAAATATCACCCTCCTATGACATGTTAGCTTCAAATGTATAATATTCACTTCAAATACTATTTATAAAATATCAATTAACTTCATCATTTGGTTGTATTTCATCACCATGTAGCCTATTATAGGTTTTCAACCTGGTGATTTATTAGATTGCCATTTATGATTTTAAGTGTAATGGGAACTTTTATTTATTATTTTCATTATTCTATTTTTTCTAAATATACAAGAAAAAAATCACATCCAAAGTGTGTCATAATTTTAAATCCTATGAAATTGTACTCTAATAGCACAATGGTACTTACATGAATTATATGGACCATTAGCCAAAATGATTTGAAAGCAGTACTATAGAATTATGTGTTAAAACTAATATATCAATTATTCTATAGAAGTCTCATAAAATAATATGAAAGTGGTTTCTATATAAATATAAGCCCAGGTTCAAATTTAAAATATTTACTACCAAACATATAAGGAAATGTGTCATCAATGGATGTTGATATTACCAACACTATAGCTAGAAACTCATCATCATCAACCATGCCAAGTATAGGTCAACCATGGGTGGTATGAAACATATAAAACCTGAATTGAATCTATAGATAAATATTATTATCAAAATAAGAATTAAAAACATGAAAATTATCCTCTATTAAATATATGTCATTGGTCCCACAATGATAATAAAAAAGACAAAAATTGGAGGATGATACACATGCACACAATGTCTTTTCCCAAAACATTATATCATTGGTCACACAATGATGCTTAAAATAAAAACACGATATAGTATATATATTTATCAATGACATTTATTTATTTATTTTTCAATAGATATCTCCTCACAAATTTCATTTTCAAACTAACTACTTTCTAGCAGTGCACGAAGGTTTTTATGACTAGATTGTTTTACTATTAGTAATTTGTTTACCATAAACATGATTTTTAAATAAGAACCTATCTAATGATTCCAAAAAAAAAATATTTTTTTCTTTGTAAAGTGAATATAAAAATACATGGTGGTGCATGTATGTATGGGATAGGATAAACTAAAACTATCCACATTCATTCAATAGACTAAGACTTGAATAAGGTTAATCAAATAGAGCCTAGATATATTTGGATGGGAGGATAATGACCTATGATATCTATATATCTAGTATAGGGTAACATAAAAATAAAATTCTTAGAGGAAGTGGTAAAAATACTAGCCTATGATATAAAGATGTAACTCTCACTAGACCTTAACAAAGGTAAATTATTGTAATTGTGGTTATAAAGATGAAATTAAAGTAAATGATTTTTAAAGGGTACAAGTAAATAAAAGTATGATAAGTGATTGTAATTAAGTTAAGGTGTAATGATTAACCCAATGGGGTTATATGAAACCTAAGGTGATAATTGGAAACCCTAAAACCCTATTTATATACTAGCTTCCTTGGTATAGGGAAAATCATAATAAAGGAGACACACTTATATCCATAAAGTAATAAACATTATATAATAGACTAAGTAAAGGAAATAGTCTATAAATAGAAATACTTACCATAGGGTAGACCTATCAACACTTCAATCTCCCCTTTGGACCAAGTAGAGATTTGAAATGGATGTTTTAGATTGAATTCTTCAAATTCTTGAAAGAATACCTAGATATCCTTAGTTAGGGACTACCAATAACTTATCCTATTAAGCTTCAATGACACCACATGAAAAGACCTCTAAGATAAATTTTTAAACCATTAACTCTCCCAAATACTTTAGTAGGGTAGAAATATAAGTGAAATTAGAGTGTATGAATGTGATATATCTTATTAGAAATTAAGTATCACACACACACACACACACACACACACACACACACACACACACACACACACACACACACACACACACACACACACACACACACACACACACACACACACACACACACAAACACACACACACTCACACACACACACACACACACACACACACACACACACACACACACACACACACACACACACATATATATAGTTACAATACTTAAATCCATCCCTAAACCCTCATTTGATAGTATTGACTAGGTTGATATAATTAGGATATGTCAGCTAGAATAATATGGTATCATCTAGGATGATCCAATATAAATATCAAAAGACATGCTCAGTTATATATCAATCTAGTTGATATAGTACAATGGAGGAAAAATCATTAATAAATGATATTAGACATGATGATACTATATGATATAGGGAAACTAATAAATCTGGATGGGAAGTAGAAGAGGAAATATGGATATAGACTTAGATGTGTTCAGAATGATAATATTGATGGTGTGATAAAATGATATGTAAATATATCTCAAAAAGTACCATGAGATAATCCCAACCCATTTTTGGTGCACCATTTAAGGTGCATACACTTAGGGAGATTGATGTATTGAAAATACACTACAAGAGAATGTATTAATAAAGTGAAAATGTTGGATAATTAACCTTATTTGGGTCCTTCCTATAGTTTTTAGGCCTATCCTAAGTCTTAAGGTGTGTGTGTAATTTTTATTTTTTTAAATTAAAAATTCACATAAATCTATATTTCATGAGGTTTCACTTACCTCTTTTTTCCCATTTAGGATTTGGGAGTTACTTTCACAAGTATCTCTTTCCCCTAGTTGGCACACATTTCCCTCCACTATCTAATGGAATAGGCCACAAGTGGTACACACTTCCCTCCACTATCTAATGAAATAGGCCACAAGTGGCACCCACAAAAGAGGATTATAAGGTAATCATGAGATTATTTGTAACTCCCATTTATTTCTTATTGATCTATAAGAGAACCTTTCTCTCCTCATTTCCTCAATAAAAACTTGAATCTCTCTCTCTTCTTCTTGAATTAATTTTTCTTCTAAATTTATAATTGTGGAAATTTCTAGTGACAATCCTTCTTATAGATCATGTGGGTTTTTATCTAATACGTTTAGTTTCCCAATTGAAAATATTGTCTCAAATTTTGGTTTTCACGTTGAGATATAATATTATTTCTTGATTTTATTAATTTTTACAATTTTAATGTCATTAATAAGTTATTTTGTCATAATTCCTTTAGAAAATAATAGGTGTATACACATGCCTCATTTGAGGCTCATCATGTGTCATAATAGTTTAATATGGGATGGTGTTTTGGGATAGATACATAGAAACACAAAAGAGTATAACAAAAAAAAAATGCTGAAGGAAATAAAAATAGATAAAATGCAAATATGCACCTTCACTTACCTTAATGATTATAGATAATGATTCATGTTTCATAGGTGATATAAAAAACCCATCAAGAAGATTTAAAATAAGAATTGAAAAATAAGATGTGTGTGTGTGTGGGTGGGTGGGTCGGTGGGTGCATGTGTGTGTGTGTGTGTGTGTGTGTGTGTGTGTGTGTGTGTGTGTGTGTGTGTGTGTGTGTGTGTGTGTGTGTGTGTGTGTGTGTGTGTGTGTGTGTGTGTGTGTGTGTGTGTGTGTGTGTGTGTGTGTGTGTGTGTGTGTGTGTGTGTGTGTGTGTGTGTGTGCACGCGCACACGTGTGCGTGCATGTGTGTGTTTAAAATTTACTATTAACACCTAAAAATTATCTATCTCACTATAATTTTAAGTCTTTTTTAATTTTGTGAAAAATACCTATGGAAAAAAGATGTGGGTGAAAAACATGATCTCTTGGTAAATAAATAGAAGTTTCAAAATTTTAAATGTTTAATATAAATAGGTGTAAACTATTCATTTTTTCATTTGTTATTTTTAAAAATCTATATCTTTGTTTATCCAAATTTAGTGTTATTAGATGCTATGGCTTGTAAATGAGGAGGAAGATGTGCTAGAGGATGTATTAAAGATGTGATCAAATCCCTATTGGTAGATGGTGAATGTATTATCCATTTGGTATTTTTAATTACCTTAGGAAATATAAGTTCTTGGGAAAATTTGTTTATTTAAATTTACCCTAACAATGTCAAATGAAGCTAGATTTAGGGTAGGTAATGGGTAATTAAAAAAAATCAAAACTAGGGCTAAATATATTTATTAGGGATAGGGAAAGAAGTTTCCACACTCAAACAACTGTATCATCTAGGTTGATATAAATTTTTAGGGGGAAAATTAACTCTTAGTTGATACAATTATGTAAAGTGTTGGTTGATACCATAAAGTATGGTTGATATATTATAAAATTGATCAAATTGATGATACCATGCCATATGGTTAGTAGCATTACATATGTAAGCATGACTAGTACAATTTAATGTTTGGTTGATGTATTAGAGAGATTAAAATGGATGATATCATAGGGTATAAATGAAGAAAATGAGATATATGTTAGTTGATATTGTAGGGTATGGCCAATGTAATAATTTTTTTACCTTGGTCATTATCA
Source organism: Torreya grandis (assembly GCA_037957365.1). Lineage (NCBI taxonomy): Eukaryota > Viridiplantae > Streptophyta > Pinopsida > Cupressales > Taxaceae > Torreya > Torreya grandis. The sequence continues at coordinate 2,888,284 of JARHVA010000327.1, forward strand.
TAGGGTATAGTTGGTATAGTAGAAATATATCCTTATCTAGTACCATAGGGTATGGTTGATGAAGTATAAAATTTAAGCATGGTAAGTGTATTTGTATGTTTGACTGATGCATTTAGATGTTTGGCTGGTGTAGTATAATTTTTTTATTTTATTTACAATTTTATTTTAATTCTTTAACTTTTATTTTAAATTTATTGATCAAAATATGATTTTGGTTTATTATTTAATATTTTGTAGAGATAATAAAGGTTATGATAAAAGATAGATGCTATTCAGTATCCATACTTGTTAGAGAGACTATCATTAGTAAGTAGAGCTCATCTTGTGATGCTAGGATTTAGAGGTATTATTGAGATGTATCGCATGTCTCTCAACTAAAATTTGGTCACTATGTTCTTAGGGAAATTTGAAAGGATGATTGATAGATTCAAGTGGTTGGTGAATATGGATATGATTTTTGTGGCCATTACATTGGAGGACATCCATGCCATTTTGGGGTTTCCTATTACAAACATTTTTTAATGTGACACACCATAGACCATTAATGAAATGGGAGATATAAATTAGTGGGATACATCTTCAAATTGATACAATGAGTGCAAGCTCATCATATGAATTTTATAGGTCTAACTCAAGTGTTATATATATTTGAAAAGACATCATAAAACTTATGACCATGCATGTTCTATTTCATAAGTCTGATGGAGACGTAGCTATGTAAATATAAACAAGTGATAATATGATATGGGATTTTATATATGGGTGAAGGTGGTGTACAATTTTTATGATGTTTTGAACTAGGACCAAAAGACTATGGGCCTCATTATTATTTTTTCTAGTTGGATATATGAGAGGTTAATTATGTACATACTTATGGGTTATTGTTATGTGGTTTATGATTGTCTCTCATCAGTGAGGAGATGGGCACATGACCACATCATAATTGTGATCCCCCATATATTGGAATTGGATATGATTAATAGGGATAAAATAGTATGGGTGTCACATAAGATTATAATTGATGCTTGGCCATTATGGCCAACCAAGGTGCAAGTAAAGGGTTAGAGTTGGATTAATGGTCATTAGATATGGTAATTTAATCCACATCCATGTGAATATGTCCTTGGGTAGTTTAGACTAGTACACCTAATGATACCTCAGGTTATACTAGTTTATTAGATGAGACATGCGAGGGAACCATAAGAATTAGGGGATGGGGTTTTCCAACTATAGTCCTAGTGGTGAGACCTTGTCATCTGATTGTGGATAGATGTTGACAAAGGTAACAATGGGTAATACAGGGAGAGGGAAAGGTCAGTAGGTGGTTGACATGGCATAGAGATAGTGATATCCCTAAGTGACCCTAGTGAAGATATGAACCATACAAAGGTAGGTGTGGAGATCAACTCGACATGTTATAATGGTCCCATGTGGTAGATGAATAATATTCACCCCTGTATGTAGCCATGAAAATGGATGTGACTTAGGAGATAGATGTGATAGCCTCATCATGATACCCCAAGGATGCCTTATCCCATAACACATTTGTCCAAAGGATATGCTAGTTAGTTTGGATTGATCATAGAGGTTTTTAAAGAGCTTGAGTCCATGAGTAGGTTACAACTCAGATGGTAATACCAATAGGAGTAGGAGGATATGTAATAATGGTATGCCTAGAATTATTTATGAAGAGTTATGCACACATGTTATAAGAGGATGAGAAGTAGGCATGTAGGTTCAAAGGGTCCATCTAGAGGGATAGGTATAGTGCATACAATCATATAATTTACAATAATGAGTGAGCTTATAGGATACTCAATCTAAGAATTCTATGGTGAGCATGGTAAATTTACCTTATGAGGGTGAAGGCAATCCATAGGTCTAGGGACTAAATTTTATACTCTAATGTATATTTTTGATTTATCATGTTGTATTAAGTTGTATCAATGTATAAAACTGAGATATGTAGATAGATAGATGATTTTTGATTATTGTGTTATGTACATGTGTATATATGACATATGATTTATTTTATTTTTACAACATGTTTATGGTTAGATATCATTCTATGAGAAACATGATGTATTGTGATATATGCTTCACTAATTTTCTATAAAATTTTAAAAAATTCATGGTCAAAAATAATAAATACTAAGTGATAATTACAAAATATGATATCTTAAGTAATTAGATGGAAAAATCAATAAATAAAAGATGAAAAAAAGATAAAATGATTTTAAAACATACCCAATTTCAAGACAAAAATAAGATATGTAAAACATTGTAAATAAAAAGATAATATCACATCAAAATTTAAGACAAATCAAATCATTAGATTCAAAAAATAACTATTAAAATAAAATATCCCATGTAATAAAATTCCAAATATTATCAAATGATGATATGCTAAAAAATGTATAAAATATGTTGTATAATGTAAGACAAATAAATTCAACTTAAATTGAACATAAGGAAAAAAATGATTATACAATACACTTAATGTAAGATATGTAATAGCAACTTAAATCAAACATGGATATGATGAAAATAATAAATATATCTCAATTATTGAAAACTCAAAATAAGTATTTGTACTAAAATATCATGTAGGAAAACCACTAAATATGGAAAAGTAGTTCCATAAAAAAACTTTAATATGTAGTTCTATAACTACCGAATATATACTTGGTAGTGATTTTGATTTTGGACTTTTTAATGTGGGTGTGTTGATAAATTACATACAATGTTGTGTGATTGATTTGATAAACTTATGGGAATAATTTATTGATATGTATTTTATTTTTATTCATGACCTAATTTAACAAAAATTATCATAAGAAGAAAACATAAAGTGTAAGGTTACCTAATTGGGAAATCCACATATAAGAGTTATAACTACATAGTATGGACATTTGGAATAAAAGTTAATGAAACTCTTTTGTGCATATGAATTTAATTTTGAGTGAAATATTTTAATCCTCTCCCTTGGTTCAATTTGAATACATGAACATTTACTTATCATTATTTTTGTACAAATATAACTAAACATTATTGATAAGTCCTTGTATAAATATATGATAGTGTGATGTGCCTAGTCTTGATTCATCTTGACATGTTTTTCTCCTTATTATTAAAATTATTATATGAATTTTGTATATATAATCTTCCCAAATTATAATTAGAGACATATTGCACACAAGCTGACCCAATAAAAAGAAAATAACTAACATACATTGATCCAAACACTGAGAGGACATAAATAAGAGTAGTAGGGCCCACAAAAAGATTAAGTATGGATTCAATGATCTATCAAATGTACACATGGCACATTTAATAGTTAAAAATTAACCAATAAATCCAAAATAGGAGTCATAAATGTGGGAGACAAAAAAAGAAACAAATAAATAGGTTTGTAGAAAAAAAGATAAAATAGAAGAAACAAATACCACTTCACACAAAGAAAAAAGGGTAGAATATAAACATATATGATAGTGCCAATAAGACCCTAATTTTAAATATTTGGACATATGCACAAAAAAATCACTAAAATTATTTCAATAATATGTATTTTACTAAAATTAGGTGTCTATAAATTGAAGGTAACACATATAATTAAAATTAATGTAGGGTGATGATGAGATGCCTAAAGACAAATAAATTGGGTAAAGGTAGGGATAATACTATGCACAGATAAATTAACCAATGATGAAATAGAGGGATATATTATATAATATATAATGGAGGATATCATAAAGTAACATGTTTTAGGTGTGAAATTTTCCACTATCAACAATATTTTCTTAATTTTTTTACTTGTGCATATTATAAATGATAACTTAGAACTAAGGATTGTGAAAAATTATGCCAGATGTTTTTGTAAAAGTTTTAATACTAAAAAGGTTTATATATTTTAAGGATATAATATCAAGATAAGAATTGATACTAAAATAAGGTGGAAGTAAGGGAAGGTAAAAGTACTATGGTAAAAAATACATTGGGAGTGGGTTGAAAACAAAGGAAGGAGGAATATCCAATCCAAATGAGAAAAAAGAAATGATAGAATTTAGGCAAGTAGTGTAAAAAATTTAATATTGTTCTAATATAAAATATGATCCTTATTTTATCAGGAGAGATGATACATAACTTACAAGGATAAGCTCAAAGTACATGTAAATGAGAGAAAAATTGAAAGAATCATGAGGAAGGGTCCTAAACCAAAGGAAATGGTAGAGATTTTAGATATTTTATCATTATTAAGAACATAAGGAGTCATGAATTTCCTCAAGACTTGGATTAAGAAAAGTATGGGGGAGGTGTAGGAGTTGGTACATTAGAGACCAAAAATGTACATGACAAGGAATACACCTTATGATTATGAGTTAATCATTAATATTAACTTAAATTATTATGAGATGAATAATATATGAATTAATATATGTGTAAAGGTTAATAAATTGATGAATTATGCATGGAATAATATGGTGAAACCATTGTTATAACCTTCAACCAATGTGTTATTCTTGGTGAACTATAACAATTCAAGACTAGTTGGTGTTTTAGGCAGTACAAAACTAGAAATTATGGGATTTGCATTCAAAACACATTTTAAATTTATTGATATAACTAATTAATAAAATATACAAAATTAATTAGTATGCCATTATATTATGAAAATAATTTAGACATACTCTTTGAGAAATTATACATGAGTTTTTATAATATGGAGCAAAGCATGGTGATTTACCTTTATAATGACCATTGGCTTGTGTATGTGGAAGGCATAGAATTAGAGCAGGAGGATAAAGATATATTAAATTTTAATATATAAATGAAAAAGGACTTGAATCAAATAAATTATGTTTATTTATATATAAGAGTGATGAGTGGATGTCAAATACCTTTAACCAAACATGTAATTGATGCGTTCAGGAAACATACAAAGTTACACAAATAAAGTGTACAAAGGTGGAAATTAAATGTCCAAATATTGATAGTTGTGGACTTATAAGACATACCACAATAAAAATATAAGAATGACACAAAATATGACTAAAATATGGGTTTCATGTCTGACAAAGAAGCTAATAAATATACCTTAGTTAAGTAAAGATGAAACATTAAATTAGCCAGAAGGGAAGGTTGATGAGGTAAAAAAGGTATATAGACAAAATGTGGAAATAAACAAGAAGTATGATAAAAAAACATAGGTTAATGAACTAAATAATGTTAATGTATAAGTACATATAGTACATAATAATGTTTTTTTACAGATACATTAAAAAATAAAATGAAAATTATACCAAAAAAATATTAAAATAAGGAAACTTCAATGGTGAATGTAGAATGAGTAAATAATATCAAAAACATGGAGAAGTTTAGTGAATGTAATATAAATAATGTTGCCTTGGTGGGTATATGAAGAATGCAAAATAAACATATATGATACTCAAGAGAATTATTCAAAAGAAATTTAAAGGGGATATGCTCAAAATATTTTAGATAATTCAAGAAAGGGATCCAAAACTAATGCTTATGCTAAGAGAAAAAGAATATATGGAAATATATATTTATTATATAATTTATTTCCTTAACATGTTCTTTTTTTACATTAATAAACACTAGAAATCCTATAAATACATTCATGAAAGTTGAATGTGGGATATACCAAGAACTTCTTCATATATGTCTAAGTATCTCTGGGAGGGATTATGCTATCAAATTTTGGAAATAATGGAGATTTTCTTGAATTATATAATTTATCATCATATAAATAATATATACGAATTAATGTGTGTGTGTGTGTGTGTGTGTGTATATATATAAATTAAATGGATAATGGCATTAAATAAGCTAAAGGATGGAGACATGCATAAGAGGATTTAGTAAATATTTGTGTTAGGAGAAGTAGAAATACTTGAGAAGAACAAAGTTAAAAGTTTATATTGAAAGTAGTGTAAAAATGGTAGATTTGATGAATAAATTCAAAAAATTGGCTGTAATAGTAAAAATTCTTAGAGAATATGGAGTGTGTCTGATGATGCGCATGAAAAATAAAAAATAGTAATGAGATATGTATGATGTTAATCAATAAAGTGAGTGGGTGACATTATGAACATGAGGAATGGATTATCACAAATAATAAATACTTGGTCTACTCCACACATTTGATCATGAGGACCATTTAACTTATAATAATAATAATTATTGTAATGTTCTCACATGGAAAACTACAAGAAGCACCGAGAAAGAACTTAGGTTTAGAAATAAAATAAATGCAACCTTCCTTCTCTTGATAACCATGAAAATTATTATTAATACCACTAACCACAATTTAATGGGAGGATAATTAAACAAAATAGATCCCATTTTTGTTGAAAACCTCAAACATGATATCGAGGTGTGGAAAATTTTCAAAACTAGAGACCTAATGAATTTCATCACAAACATTGATGGCTACGATAAGAACATGCCCAAGAAATTTGTATAAAATTAGAATGATATAATTATGTAAATTAATAATGTCACTATTTAAATCACAAAATGACTCATTGCCTTGGTCACCAATCTTAAAGTGGAAGATGTCAAATTCATTAAATTCAACAGAAGCTACAAGGAAGAAAAAGCTAAATTTTTGAAAGATAATGAATAAATACCAAAGTGAATTGGAGGTTTCCTTAATAATGATCTCCCCAAGCCATTTAATAGATTCATCTAAAAAATTATTAGGTACACCATAATTTATGTGAAATACATGTTGGATCATCATTTTTTTTACCCTTCTTGAATTAATTATGCCATGTTATTCCTATTAGTTTTCTTTTTTATATTCTCCACTCCCTTGAAAAATGTATTTTTGAAGTCAAAATAGGTAAAGAGAAATAATACCTACACCATGTTGTCATTTTAATCATATATAAATTCTTAAATTCTTTAAACCTAAACCCTATCAACCCCACTCATTATAAAAAGGAGAAGAAAAAAGATCTGCAAGCCCTACCTCCCTCAAAAAAACTTTGAGAAGCTTTACAAAACTTAAGTATAATAATCCTAATGACTAGACCCTAATCTTAATTGACTCTAATAACAATTATAAGGACCCATAATTTCACCCTTTTACCAAGAACAACCCCAATAAGAGTAAAAATCCTCCCAAAAAATAAGCCATGTAAAAATTTATACGTCTAAGCAATAATCCTAAAAAGGAGGATGCCAAGACAAATATAAGAAATAATCTCAGGGAAGAGGCTAAAAATATTAACTTGGAAGAGGTATCTAAGAGCCTCTATATGCTAAAGGAAAAATCCAATGAAATAGAAAACTATGAGAAAATTACTGGGGAAGGGAGACTTGAGAAAGCTACAGAGGATGATAAAGGTATATTAAATTTTCAAAAACAATACATCACCATCCCAAAGGAATTTAAAGATTCAATGGAGGAGATTAAATACCAAAACAAAGTCATAAAATTCAAGGATGAAGTGGGAATTTAAAAATCCATTCTTCATTGATTCATGAAAGATCACAAGAGATACAAAAAATAGGTCAACAAATTAAACCAAAATGATGGAATTTACTACACTAAGTCACATCTCCTAGAGATAATCATAAAATTTTATAATATAAAAGATAGAGTGTATAATTTGGAAAAATATAATGAACTAAATGAAAATATCAACACCTTGGTAGAGTACAACAAGATCACCATGATTAAAATCCTACAAAGCATTGAGACTCTTAATCTACTATCAAAGAGAAGGTATATTGAATCTGAGATACTAATAACTAAAAATAAAATAAAGTGCCATAGTTGTGGGATATGATGTTTCCTAATCTAAATTTTTCAAATAGCTCAAGGAGATAACTTACAAAATAAAAACTAATAATTAATTTTGTCTCTATATTTTTTGTCATTGTCTTGAGTTTTTAGGACTTTTTGTTGCTTTTCTACTATTTTTTTGTTTCTTACAAGTTTCTATTGTTGTTTTGATTTCCAATGATAGGCTACTTATTATATCAATTTTATATATCTAGTCTACTTAGTATTTTATAGGGTCGGGTCCCTTCTTAAAACCAATTTTTACCAACATTAAAACATGGCATGGGGTAAAGTTGTAAAAATAAGGTGTGCATGACCCATGAACACATTAAATATAAGTGGATAAAGAGAATGAGGATGCCATGATGATTTAATGATGTACATATGCAAGTGAATAGGGGTAGGTGAGAATTTTTAGTGCACATAACCTTATAAGTAGAAAGGAGGTGCATTTTCAAAGATCATTTCAAGATAAATGTTTGGAGGAGCCAAAATGAGATAGAGATCTGAGTAAGTGAAATAATTAATTGATTGAATAGATAGGGTATATATATCTATATAAATATAAGGCACAAAGATGATAAAAAATTATACTTTGGGTTTCAAGATACACAACATTAAAGATCTATGAAAAAATGATTGAAGGATGAAATAATGGGCACATATTGTTGGTAATAAGGTTATGACTATTAGAGTATGGAAATGTTTTAAGGGAGCCAAAGGAATAAGGCATGGATAACTAAAATTATGAAGATGAGGCATGATGAGGAGGATTAAGCTTCCAATAAAGAGTAAGAAACCAATTTGATAACACAAGAAGGGATTGGTGAATAAATGACCATTGAAAAAGAAGAGGATGAGCCAACACAATTAAAATAATAGAGACCCATAATAACCCCACCACCAAATAAAAATAACAAGATAGATAAATATTCATTTATAATAAATCTCATGTCATTTATATAAAGGGTTATGGAGGGGAATCATCTAATTACATATTCTATAACTTATGCAGTTGAATATTTTAACCATAGTAATAATAAATACATGACAATGTTGAAGAAAGACTTGGAAAAAAAGAAAAAAATGTAACCATGTATGATTTCTTAAAAGACATAAGAGTGCTAGATATATATGAACTACCATATTTTGTAAAATTAGAGGAGCTAGTTAAGTAATTGATTATGCACACACATTAGTAAACTTTAATATTATGAGGAGAATGAAAATTTCACCCACGTGAATTAGGATAATTACATGCCTTACAAATAAAGCATTCAATATGTGTATAATGATGAAGAATAACATATAAGTAGGAAAGGTATTTCATTTGATGATTATAAATAAAGGGAGCATAATAATGGTGATAAATTAGATCCCCATGAAGTTGATACACACTAAACCACTAGGTGTATTTAGATATGTGTGGTTGAATTTTGTCTAGAATAACATTTTAATTAGTCATATGACAATTTATAAATTTTCATATTGGTAATAGTGTCAGCCTATAGAGTATCCATAGTCTAACTAGGGTGTATATATGAGGTAATAGTTAGAAATAGAATATTATATTATGAATTATGTTCTTATTAAAAGTTATAGAGATTATCCCTTCAAAGTGGCTCATGTTAAAGGTACAATCACTAAGGAGGGGGTGGTGAATAAATGATGCAAGATAATCCAATTTAATTTCCAATTCTTTAAACATTCATCATACATCAACTTGATTAAACAATAGAAACAAGAAAGCACATACATCCAAAGCATACATAAGAGCATACATCACACGAACACATCATATATGTGGGAAACCCTCTTGGGAGATAAAACCCAATGAACCCTATAAGATGGACTACAATCCTATAATAACAACCTATAAAATTTATACCAACACCAAATAATCAAGGAACACCCATCCCTTAGTTTAGTGAGACACCAATTCCATAAGGAGAAATTAACCATGTCTAGCTGAGCACCTGCAACAACTAGACCTTTAGTAAGCTTTCCCTTGCAAGGAGGAACCAAACCATTATAAAACCAAGAAACCACTTATATACCTTGAATAGATCATCTTGAGCATAATTTTCTACTCTTAAACTAATGATATTCACCTTTTTCTACACTCTTTACCTCAAATCTCTCTCAAGTTATCTCTAGGGTTAACTTGCTTAAACTACCTCTTCTAAGATCATTATATCCAATTACCTATTTTTCTTCCTGCATCAACTCAATCAAATAAACATGTTTTGATGGTCCTAACTGACTTGCATCTTCTCTTTCAAAGGTTATATTCTTTTCTTAAATCCAAGCTTGCATAATTAGCACAATTAGTCCAATTATGCATTGTATTTATACCACTCTCTTCCTTTAACCCATCTTGGTTGGCCAAGATTCTTTCCTTAACTCTTAAGACATATATAATTCTAACACAAAGCTTAATACCATCCTCAAAGGTTAGCCAGAGCATTTATGGGTCACACTTAAGAAACAACACCTTTCAATTAGGCCTTAGTAGCCCTTATAGGTCTCATGGAGACCTGTTCACCCATTTAGGACTTAATTAAGCAAATAAAGATCAAAATATTATTTTAAAATACATGGGTCCACTTCATATGATCTCTAAGACATATTGAGGTGATTGATCTTACCAAAATACCCTTCTGCTAAGACATAAATTGCTCAAACATTATTCTATACATACAACCACCATGAACAAATAAACAATCAACTTATAAGCCTTTATTTACACTAAATATGGATTGGTTAAACCTCAAAAATCAACATAGATAGTCTTCATGGAATCTAAAACACTCTCCAATAGTTGGATCATCTTGAAACATCAAGACACTATTAAGAACAACTCAATTATCCTTCTCAGATCACTTGTCAAACATGATCAAACACACAATCAACTTTGATGCTCAATATCTTTGTCTCTACAAACATTCATACCTTATTACTAGACTCACTAGATGTGAATTGAAGTCATCTACAACTTTTCTTTTTAATACATCCATAAATTCATCTTAGATCAAAATTTATAGCTCAAAAACTTTGCATTGGTTTTCCCTCATGAATTTGAATATTCAAATACCAACGGTCATAGTTCAAATGTTAAACATCGAGCACCTTAACCTCATCTTGTGCCCCCTAAAATCTATGGAAAAATATACACCATCAATCTTCTTTGAGTATATCATTATTTATCTTGAAATTTTCACCATTGATCCTAGATCATATATCATATGATTGTGTTATTTGGTAGCTCTATATGCCTTTTGCACATTTGAATTTTGAATCAACCCACACCATTGATCTTTGTTAGTATGAACCCCCATGAACCATTGATCTTATGTCAACTCAGTGAGATAGTGACACTTATCACCAATGCATTCAATATTAGACACTTTGACATTTTGAATAAATGTGCACCATTGTATCAAGATCTAGATGATGAATGCTTACTGCTAGATCAACTAAATAGTGAACTTAGACTTAAACAATGTTAAAATTGATGGTCTATGGCCCATCATAGTCTGTAATAAAATTTTTGAAGGTTTATAAATTGAGCTATAAAACACTTCAAGAGTCCAAATTTTTAGGGTACCTTCTTGGCACTATATACAACATCTCCATGAAATACTTTGACCTTAGTTGAATTTTTGAGTGTCTAAATTAAATGCACAAACTTGTTGGTTCATTCATATTTACATGACATGTAGTGATGACCTAGCTTTTTTTAAGCTATAAGATGTATGTTTCTCATTCTAAATGATCAAGTGGCATACCATAACTTCACTAAGACATCTATAGATGTCGTACAACTTCTTCTTTGTCTTTATAGACCTATATATGTGCCATATCTCTCCAAACCATCAATATGATCACTTTGTCATTAATGCATTAGTATCTCATGCTCTCTTTAACATCAATGATAATCTAACATCAATGATCATGCTCAACAATATCCCCCTTTGTCATTGATGGAAAAACACACTCAGAATGACAACCATGAATCTGAACAACTCTTTCATTCTAATATTTCTCCCCCTTTGAAATTAATGGTAAAGGGTCTCTTACTCAACATTTAAACAATCATTCTTCAACATTATGTATTCATTTAATTATTATTAACATTTTTATAATACTTACAAACTTTAAAGAATATAAATCAATTACTCCCCATTTGATACGTATCAATCTAAACTTGGACTTATCTGATCCTTGGACTTGACAAACTAGTCATAAAGCTTTAAAATCTACCCCTAACATCAAGCTCCATCTCATGTCATCTATTCTTTGATATACACCAATCTAAACTTGGTATTTTTTTATACCACTAGTTATATAACTCACAAGCTCCCTTTGCTCATGCATGAAGATTCAATACCTTGTCAAAATACATGACTTGGTTTGATCAAGTCATCATATCAATATTCTTGAGGAGACATAGTGAATATCCACCATGACTAGAACATCTTCACTTATGTTCATCTTACCTTATGCACATCATCTATGTCTTGATTGATAAACCTTTTGAACTAGAACCCTCAACACACCTTGAGCATAATTGAACAAGATCAACATAACTTTATATGTAATAGAATATCTTGATAACTCACCATCCTTGATTAGAAACCTAGAAACTTCCATTCTTTTCCTTTAGACCTTTAGAACAACTTCATTATTCACCATTTTACCAACTAGACCATCCTTCAAATTCAATCAAAACTTTGAATTTAGGATCACTATTTCTAAAAATATTTTATCTTGTCCTTCCACAATAGACAAACACATCTTCTTATGATCTTTATTTTCCCAAAAAATCAACCAAAGCTCAACTAGAATCCACCATGCTTCTTGTTGTTGTCAAGTGTATCCTTAAACTTTAGAGAGAGACACCCCTTTGACATAGTTAGACTAAAAGTCCCAAAACTTAAGAGACTCCCATATATCCATACTCTCATTTGAATTGTAATTTTACCTCATCACCAAATTAACTTTGAGTGGATCCATGAATTAATTATTTACTTCAGACTTGTCAAATAATGTAGACAACAAATTTTTTTGGCTTTCTTTCATGCCTATCATGGAAAACAAACCATATTTTGTCATCTAATAGTTCTTATTCTTATTTTTAGGCTTAATATAAGAAACATTCTCATCCAATAAAATATTATCCTTTTATTATAACAAAGATTCATGACATACTTTTTCAAATAAAGAAAGAGCCTCATCACTAGGCATTGACAACTGACGTTCTTCACATGAAACTTGCTCAACAATAATAAGATGTTCTCTTGGATCTATACATACCTCAAAACTAGTTTCAACTGCCACTTTGGTCTTTTCCTTGAGCTTGAATTAAATTGACTTTTAATTATCCTTTTCTATCTAGACAAATGACCAATTCTCTTGGCATTCCTAAACCTTCTTCAGATCTAATTCCTCTTTTTCTTTAGAAAATAGTCCACCTTGATATTTTATCTCAATTTAATTAGTTTTTTTAGTCTTTACTTCCTTAGGATTCCATACCAAATACTAAACTTTCTTGAGCATACTAGAATGTCTGTGATCCTTATGATTTAAGAGCTTGTTTGTATAAAAACTTGTAATATGAATAATTTGATGACAAGTGAAACAAATAAATTCATTCATACCTTCTACTTAATGAATATTATGAATCTTAAAAAACATACCATCTTCTCTCTTAAGTTCATTATGCTCAAGCTTAATTGTCTTTGGTCTCCATACTTGGGTTAATATTTTCACATGCTTTCTAGGGTATAATCTAGCAATATGTCCCATGTCATGACAATTATAGTAGACTACATTATCCATACCTCTAGCTAACCAGATTTTCTTCCTTCTATATTTTCTTACCTTATAACCAAACCTATGACAAAAAAAATAATTACCATTAAAATATATTTCATACCTCATGGAACTTGGTTGCTTGATGGATATTTTATCACCTATCTTGGTGTTTACATCCTTCTTGTCTTGAACTAACCTCTCTTGCTCTTTCTCAAGTTTATTTACCTTGATAATAAATTTCTCATGCTCATCCTTCAATGACTCTAGCTTGGTTTTCAATTGAATCTCTCATCCTCCTTATCTTGTTCTAATTTATTTTATTTTTATTCAAGCTTACCTATCTTGATTATGACTTTTTCATGCTCATCCTTCAAAGAAAAAATAGGAGTCTTTAATTTATCTCATTCATCTTCCTTAGCTCTCATGTTTGAACTTGCAACCTTTAACTAAATTTCGAGATATTAGATGTTATCATTATCCTCATTAGCCATTTTGGCCATGTCATCTTTCAATTTACATGTTTTCTCCTATATAGACTTGATTAGTTCTTCATTCTCCTTTTCTTCTCTCATGGATTTGCCTAAAAAACTCCCCTTAAGAGATCTAACTTGTGCTTCAAGACCTTTGATCAAATGTCTCATTTTATAATTCCTCTTCTTTTTCTCTTTTAGTTCACCAAGTTCACTCATAAGCTTAGCTTCTAGATCAACTTATTCCTTTTTTGAACTTAGATTTATCTTTGTAACCCTTAATTGATCCTCAAGAATATTGATCTTCTCTTTATCATCTTTTGATCTTGAGCTTGTGTTCAAGGATTCTAGCTTCTTTTTGAGCTCGATCCACTCATCCATAATAGCCTTAAAATTTGATGCCATGATCTTATTATGATCTTCTTATTGATCATACTCTCTTATCTTACCTCTATACTTTTGAAAAAGTACCTTGAGATGATTGAAATTTTATTCACTTGAATTTAGATAAGAATAAGTAACCTCCACTTGAGCCTTCAATTCTTAATTCTCTTTCTTAAATTTCTTATCCATATTATACCTTGGATCACCTTCAAGTGGTTAAACTTGCAAATAAGGTCTTGCTCTGATACCAATTATTAGAGATACAATCACTAAGAGGGTGGGTGAATCAATGTTGTAATATAATCTAATTTAATTCCCAAATATTTAAGAATTCAACATAAATAAACTTGATCAAGTGGTATAAACATGAAATCACATACATCTAAAGCATACATAAGAGCATATATAACATAAACATATCATCTATGTGGGAAACCCTCTTGTGGGATAAAACCCATTGAACCCTCCAAGATGGAATACAGTCTTATAATAACAAGATACAACATTTATACCAACACCATCTTATCAAGGAACACCCATTCCTTAGTTTCATGATACACTAATCCCATAAGGAGCAACTACCCATGTCTAGCTAAGCATCCACAACAAATAGACCTTTTGCAACTTTTATCTTTCAAGGAGGAACCAAACCCCTAGGAAACTAAGCACCCACTCATCTACCTTGAAAAAATAATCTTTAACACCTATTTCTACTCTTTAACTAATGATGATCACCTTTGTCTATAATTTTCACCTCCAATCACTCTCAAACTACCTTTAGGTCTAACTTGCTCAAACTACCTCTTCTATGTTCATTAGATCCAATGACATGTGTGTCCTTTTATATCATATTGATTAGATAAAAATGTCTAATATATTTTTCACTCTGATGGTCCTAACTTACCTATACCTCCTCTTTCAAAGGTTATCTTCTTTGCTTAAATCCACATTTGCACAACTAGCATTATTAGTCCAATTATGTATTGTATTTATACCACTCTCTTCCTTTAACCCATCTTGGTCTACCAAGATGCTTATCTTAACTCTTAATAAATATATCATTCTAACACAAAGATCAATACCATCCTCATAGGTCAACCATATCATCTATGGATCACACTTAAGTAGCTACACCTTTCAATTAGGCATTAGAAGCCCTTATAAGTCTCATGAAGACCTATTCACCCATTTAGCACTTCATCAAGAAAATAAAGAACACCACATCATTTTAAAATACATGGTTCCACTCCATATGATCTGTAAGACATATTCAAGTTATTCCTCCCACCAAAACACCCGTTTTCTAAGGCACAAATTAATAAAACATTATTCTATACATACATCCACCATGAAAAAATAAATAGTCAACTTATAAGACTTTGTTCACACTGAATATTAAATGGTAAAACCTAAAAAAACCACATATGTAGTCTTCATGGAGTCTAAAATACTCTACAATAGTTGGATCATCTTGAAACATCAAGACACTATCAAGAATAGCTCAATTATCCTTCTTAGGTTACTTTTAAAACATGATAAAAAACATAGTCAATTTTGGAGATCAATATATTTTACTATATAAATATTAATACCTTTTAAATAGATTTAATGAATGCACCTTGAATTCCTCTACAACTTTTATTTTTATTTCAAAATAAATTCATCCTAGATCAAAATTTATAGCTCAAAAATTGTGCATTGGTTTTCCCTCATGAATTTAAATATTCAAATTCAAATGGTCACTGAGAAAATGTTAAACATCAAGCACCCTGATCTCATCTCATGCTCCTTGGTAACTTTGGGAAAATACTAATATTAATATTCTATAAGTATCTCGATCTTTATCTTTTGATGGTCATCATTGATCTTATATCAGATCTCTCGTGATTGTGCCACTTCACATCTCAATGTGGCTTCTACACATTTGACTTTTGACTTGATCCACACCATCCATATTTATCAATACAACCCCCCATGAATTTTTGTTTTTATATCAACTTGATGAGAGAGTAAAACTTGTCACTAGTGCATGCAATCTTATACTATCTAACATTTTAACTAAATATGCAACACTCGATCAAGATCTAGATGATGAATGCTCACCATTAGATCAACTAACCAGTGACCACAGACTTTAATGAAGTTAAACTTGATGGTCTCTATCCCATCACAGTCTATAAGAGTAACTTTTAAGGTTTATAACTTGAGATAGAACACACTTCAAGAGTCTAAATTTTTAGGGTACCTTATTATCAGTATAGATAACATCTCCATGAAATCTATTGACCATAATTGACTTTCTAAGTGCTTGAATTAATTGCACAAACTTGTTGGTTCGTTCATATCTACATGATGTGCAATGATGGTCTAGATTATTTTAAGGTATAAGACACATGTTTCTCATTCCAAATGATCAAGTGACATACCAAAACTTCACCAAGACATCTATATATGCCTTACAACTTCATTTTTGTCCTTACAAGCCTACATATGTGTTATATCTCCTCAAACCATCAATCTAATCAATTTGTCATTAATGCATCAGTATATCATGCTCTATTTGACATTAATGACAACATACCATTAATGACTATGCTCAACAACTCAACCATATATTTCTAGTATTTTATTCTACTATAATCCATTTGTGTGGATTTAATCTATTCTGATATTACTATTGTAAGTTATTTTCCCCTATGATCTTGATATTTATATTTCCCTTCACTGTTATGATTGTGATTTATTATCTAAGTAAATTAATTATAAGTGGTATCATAACTTTGATTTTCACAAGGTTATATAATGTAGTTTATTAATGTTTGGTCTATTAGTAGGATAAAAAGCATAACCTTTGATTAATAAATAATTTAAGGTTATCATTTACGATTGATGATTTTTTTACAAAAAAATTGTCCTAAAGTTTTTTTACCCTTGCATAATATGGTAGTCATTGTATTTGTCTTAGATATATGATCATAATGGTATAAACCTATTATAGTCCTAATTTACTTATTTATAATTTTTTCTTAAATAGATCACATAATGAGACAACATGATTACAATATGCACAACATATAGTCTAAAATGGATAATAAAGGAGATTTGGACAAAATTAGTCAATAATTAGAGGATCTCACAATAAATTCAATCAACTTATGGCTTTGAAATAAACTCAAAAAAACTAGTCTTAGCTCACCAACACATAACCCAATTGTTGTCACTTAGATTCACACCCTTTGAGGAGATGCAAATTAATCCTCATCCAAATGGCATAGTGGAATCACCTTTAGGCTTATGGGCAGCCTAAGGAATGAAGTGAGTCTCTAGATAGGGATAGATACTTTGAAGTACCACTTAGGATTTCGACTACTAATAACTTTGGGGGGTGAAAAGGGACAAGGATAACTAAAAGAAAACTAATCTAAGGGAGGTGATAAACCAAATTGATTTATGAATTCCAACCATATGTATGCTATACTTGAGACCAACAAACTAACCAAAACATACACTTTTCTAATCTAATTATTTTTGCATCAATGTACATTATGAGGTTATGGAAGAATGTCTTCAGCTAGGAATATACAAGAGGCCTTGAATGGCACTAATGAATATAATAACTCACTTAAACTTTGACATTTCCTAGAACACATCACATGCCGTATAAGAAAAAGTTGTAAATAGGTGAGAGAATGTGACAACTTGCTAAGGAATCCATAGTATTCACTAATAAAATTCAACATTCAAGTAAAGCATACTATAAATAGTCATAGAAGAGGTAAAAATTAGTAATTTTATTGATCAAAATGTATATAAATTAGTATGGATTCACCATACTTAGTTGGAACATCCAATACAATGATAAAATGGCTAGTTCTTATACAAATTATGAGAGAGAGAAAAAGAGAGAAGTCCAAGGGTCATAAAGACACTTGTCAAGATAAGAAAATTAGTTATACACACATGAAAAGAAGGTATGGGTCAAACCATGCAATATTATGAGATCTAAGTGTCAATCCAAGTCACAAACCTCATGAAAAGTCGTAAGAAAACTCCTCATTTTTCATATAAAAACTACCTTCATGATTGGATTTGTTTGAACATCCTATAACTAATGAGGATTATTCAAAATAATTGGAATGGAAGGGGAGGATCTCAACTCTTCTTAAGCAAGTTTATATTTTACCTTTTCTTTATCAAGACTACCCCTTAATGTAGGTCAATACAGGGGTTTGAGAGGTTTGTCAAAGGTTAGATCCATCATGATTGTATATTATGAGGTGATAAAAGTCTTCAATAAGGTGGTCACATGATAATTTAATAAGTTCAACATCCACCTAGCCTTCAAATTACATCTTTAGTAACATTTAAACCTTTTAGAAGCTAACTGAGACAACCCTTATTTGACCTTGATGTAGGTGTTGGTGTATTGTATTAGGAATTGGGATGTGTTTAGATATGTTTTTATCACCTTATAAACTCCTTATTTCACCTACATTACTATTTATCCTCACACCTTAGGTTTTGAAATTCTCCCAAGGCTAGTTACACTTAGCTAGTTATGAACTCTACCTACTAGGGTTATATAGGTATCCTTCGTCTGCTTTAGGCTTTGGAGATAAGAGTAAAACATTACCTAAGATGTTTTATGGTTATATATATATAATCATAACTCATTAATTATATACTTGGGTTAAGCCATCACTTAGAACTTCAAACTTTTTCACAACCTGCTTACTTAGTTGTAGTTGAGTGTACAAGGTTGTGTATAGACTGATGGATGTGGATAAGAGATCAAACAATACTAGATCACTTTTCTCTAATGATCCTTAAGCTCACAAAAGTATTTTAACACATTTGAAACCATTGACCATGGAATCCATGTCTAAATTGGATCTTTTAGAGCTAAAATCCATTTTTAACTCTTTCCTATAAACTTCACTATCTATTCACGGTCGTTCAAAAGGCATCTTTGGGCTCCTCAACAACTACCTTACTTTAATCCCTTTGACTCCATTTTTTGTAAAATACCTCTCCATGATATAGGAAAAAAAAATCACTCAAATATATTCTTTAAGACCTTGTAAAACATGTTATATGACCTTGCCAAAAAAGTGTTAGGAGATCTATTTTGGATTTTTGGGGACAATGGTCCTGAAATTAGTCTCATCATATTTTGAAGGCTTTCCCACCTTAAGTTGCCAACTTGACCCTTCAAATGAATATGTTATACCTTTATTAACACCTCAAGTTTCCAAAAAGGGGTTATTCATGTTTCAATCTCTCATATTTCATCTTTGCCTCCTGTCAAGGGCCACTTACAGGTTACATTTCAGTGTATAAAGGTAGTGGATGTGTCACTTGGGCAATATGCATTGCTTTTCTCATCAATGAATTCTAGGTTCATTCCCATGCCTTAAAATGTTGACACGCATACCTTAAAATAATTTGAAACAAATATAAACACACCTTATTTAACATGAATTCCTTTCTAAGCACCTAAAAATGCATTACTAATGGTAGACTGAGCTTAAGTAGTGATCATGGAGTGGAGGAAGTGCATGTTTTGACCTCATGAGCATACTTAGACTTTGAAAAATATGAAAAATTGGTATCTATCACCATAATTATCTTGAAACCAAATTTTAAAACATCTTTTTAATGTGATATTCCCTTCTTCAAACACCTAATACAAAGTAGATAAAGATAACAAGTGATTATGGCATGACACATGACTTACAAACTATGGAAATTGTTTTGAAGGATTAAGTTTAAAGGTATATGGGAGTCAAGAGGACATTGAAAACATATAAAATACATTAATAAAACTCCCTATAACTATTGATAAAGCATGAAACTTTGAAAATGGTGCAAGACTGCCCATAACTCAAACAATTGTATCTTCCTACAAATTGAGATGATTAGCTTATTAAAACCTCATTAAACATGAAAAAAAGTGTGTGTATCATTTAATAATTAAGTAAACATGATTTTAAATCAATCTTATTAGTTAGATTATATGGACTTTCCTAAACAAGACCAAAACTTGGAAGGTGTACAGATTGATAGGCAGATTTGAACAATCAACTTCAAACCCATGATTCATAAAGCATAGTTGATAATTATTAAATATACTTATACTTAAATTAAGATATTGGGGTGTACAAAAAAATCCAAAAAAAATTCATCCGAAAACCCTTTATGTTGACTGTAACATGTTAAAATCTTCAAGTCAATTTTTCTTGACAAGAAGGTTAAAGATGGAGCAGAATGGTTTTGGGAAAAAGTGGCACTGTATAGATAAATTAAAATGTGGAGATGAATGTGGGGAATCTAAAGTCATATTTCAGCATTTTCCAAGTGGCACACTTCCCAACGAGGCTATACAAGTGCTAATCTCTCCTTTTTCCTTAAGAAAATTGACTTTTCTCTAAACCTACCTTATTTTTAATTATGTCAGTTATATAAGACTTATAATGACATATGGGACATGGCATAATATTTTTAAACTTGCATATTTCCTAAAAAACCTATACAAAGCATTAGATGCACCTTTTTGACTCCTCAAATTATCTAAAAATGATATAAGGACATAAAAAATTATTGACCAAAGCTAATATAAAATTATTTGACATCAAATGACCTATGAAACACCTCATAAAATGATATTATACCTCATTATAGACCTAAAAATCCAATTTTTTTATTATGGGTACCTAAATTTGACTCAAAAGTCAAATTTGGTTAACAAATTGGTGACTCATAGGGGTAGTATGCCTACTATACTAACTAGACCAGTAGCCTTATTAATCCACTGGGCTTAGAAATCATCTAAGGATTGAGACAAATAATAAAATTTTTACCATTGACCACAAAGCTTTGATCAAGATAAGACACTAGTGACTACCTCTACAACACAAAGCAAAAGACACACACCAAAGCAAAATAATAATAAGACACACACACATGTGCTCTAAGCAGTTAGAAAAAGTAGATACCAAACTATTATGTAAAACTAAAAATGATAATACCTCCTTCCTAGATCAAAGGGAAAGTTTGAAGAATTAACTTCTTCATGATATGGAATATGGTGCAAAATATGATCCTCCTTCGATTGGATGTTTTGTGGATCAAACTTGTTCTTTGGTCCTTCGATTGTCATTCTCTCAAGTAGACCATCTTAAAACAATTTTTTAATTTATAATTATTCTTATTTAATCTATACACCTTCAGCCTTGTCATATAAATCCTCAATTACAACCTCAATTGATGATTGAGCAAGACATACCTTCTTGTCTTCCATGGTCCTCTTAACAAGATTAGTTTTCTCCTTAGCTATAAGCTCTTATAGTTCATCAAGGATATTTGAAAAATATATCCAATATTGATCATTTTATTCCATTGAAACTTATTCCTTCACCTTGTCATACACTTGGTCCTCAACATGGCAAATCTCTTCAAGATCTTGAAGTAACTCCATTTGTAGCTGTCAATCTTCCTTGTCCTATTTATCATCTAGAACCAATGACTCTTCCATATTCCCTTCTTTATGTATGATATAATCAAGATGGTGTTCTTCAATCTCCATTACATCATCAAGTGGCTTCATGATAGTTGGTTCTTGACTAGTAGAAAGAGCTCCATCCTTATGTTTGATTACACACTTAGGCTCATATTCATTAGACTCATAAACAATATTGGGTTTATCATTAGCTATGAAATTTTTTAGATAAGAAGAAACTTCAACTAAATCATCAAATTCTTTGCATATGGCATTGAAATTTTACCATATATATTATTCTTCATGATCATCTTTGAGAGATACTTCTTCTACCTTGGTCTCATAAAACTCATCTAGGACTACCACTTATTAAGAGATGACTTGAAAGTGTTTTCCATCTTTGATAGTTTCCACTTCATGTTTGAGATGATAATATATAACCTTTTGATCAGATATAAAGTATCCATCAAGGGATTCAATATATTCCATCTCTTCTCCTTCATGGTGATGCTAAGACTAGGCATCTTAAAATCATGTGATCTATCCCAATGAGGCTTCCAAGGAGGTAGGCTTTCTTCAAGTAAGAGCTCTCTTTATTTTTCAACAAACTATTCCTCCTTAGGTTCCCATACCACATGTTCATCAAGAAAAAGAGTGGTAGAGTGAGTACAATATGAGATAGTTGGTGGAGGTGTTACATAGAACTCAAAATCAGATTGAGGTTGAAGTATAGTGGCTTTTCCATGGACACACATCCATTCAAACATAGATACATTAGCTATTGGATTTTCCTTTTATTCACCAAAGGAGTCCATATGGTTATTTTATTCATTAAAATAACTCATGAGATTCTCTTGATCAGCCATGAATTGAATTTTTTCTTCTTTACTTGCTTCTCTCAAGATAGGTTCCTCTTTGAGAAGAAATTAAGTGAAAGGTTTATGAACACACTCATGGATTTGGGGTGAATTAGCTAGATTATGAAATGTAGTGGGACGTAAAGGAATTGGAGATGGAGTATGGGATGATGGACAAGGCTTATGAATGGGTTTTGAAAAGAGGAAAACACTAGTGATTTTTAATGGAAGTGAATTCTTGGGTTCATTAGGAGGAGAAGTATCAACATGATCAGGAGTTGTATTTTGCCATTGATATCTTTGTGTACACTCCATGGGAACCCATTATTTCATATGACAAGGCTGATGGGAATATTATTTATATTGATAGGCATCATGGAATGAATGGTGTGGCTCATATTGAGGCTGCTAGAAGGGTGTTTTTTTGTAACCATTCTCATAAAATTGTTCAACAACATGGTCTCCATATGGAGAGGGAAATGAAGGGCTATATGGTTTCCATGGTTCATAGGATTGATATAAATATTGATAGGGATGACAAGTATCATATTATAACTAATGAAGTTCATATTAAGGTTGGTAAGGATCATGACAAGTTTGAATAAGGACTTGTTCATATTGATGGGGAATGACACAAGCTTGCAATGTCTCACCAACTTGTAGAGAACAAAACTCAAATCCAAGGTCAGCCATGAAAATTCATTGGGAAGTAGGAACATAATAAAATGTTATCAAGAAATAATAAAATGTAATACCTGGGCTACTTGACCAACTGATGTATCTTTAGAGTTTCCATTGATGCTTTGATAGATGCTTCTAAAGGCTAATTGTTAAGAGACAACACCAAAAATCTCCCAATCTCTTAGAACAAGGGTCCTCCTAGGCATGCCAAAAACTATTTTCACTTGATTTTCATCCTTTGAGGATATTAAAATCTCTCCTCATCTAATTGGAACAATTTAATCACCTCTAAGATTGTGGGTAGCCTAAGGAATGAGGTGAGTCTCTAGATAGGGCTAGATCCCTTGATATACCACTTAGGATTGAAACTACTACTAACTTTGTGGGTGAAAATGAAGAAGGATAATTGAAAGAAAAATAATCTAATGGAGTTGATAAAACAAATTTATTGATGACTTCCAACCATGTGTATGCTATACTTAAGACCAAGAAACTAACCAAAACATACACTTTCCAATCTAAGTCTTCTTGCATTAATGTTACATTATGAGGTTATGAAAGAATGTATTAGGATAGGAGGACTGTACAATAGGTTTTAAATGTAAATAATGAATATAATAACTCAATTAAACATTGAAATTTCCTAAACACATTAGGTGCCCTATAAGAAAAAGCTGCAAATAGTTGAGAGAATGTGACAACTTGCTAAGGAATCTAGTCTTCACTAAGAAAATTCAACATTCAAGTAAATAATACTATGAATAGTCATAAAATAGTTAAAAATTAGTAATTTTACTGATAAAAATGTATATAAATGAGTATGGTTTTGCCATACTTAGGTCGAACATCCAATATAATGCCAAAATGGCTAGTTCTTATAGAACTTATGAGAGAGAGAGAGAATAAGAGAGAAGTCCAAGGGTCATAAAGACACTTGTAAATATGATAAAATAAGTTATACATTCATGATAATAAGTTATGGGTATAACCATGTAAGATCAAGATCTCTAATTGTCAATCCAAGTCACAAACCTCATGAAAAGTGGCAAGAAAACTCCTCATTTTGCATAGAAAAATTACCTTCATGATTGGAGTTATTTTAACATCTTATAACTAATTATGAGTAGTATAAATTATTTTAATTTAATGGGATGCTCTCAAAAATGACTCTCCATGCATTGGTTTCATGCCTGGTCCTCTAAAAACCTTTGAAAATGAGCCATCATCATCTGTTGTCCAGAAAACTACCCTTCTATGCACCCTGCACACTTGGCCTCAAAATTGGATTTAGTTTCTCAAAAAAATCCATGGGATGGAGTGGATAACAAGTTTAAATACCCTCCATTTCCTTTAAATCATCAAGAAATCTTTAAAATGAGTTCAAGTGAAGCTTTTCAATCCTCTCACTAGCTTGTGTAATATACTAGTTTTGATTGGCTATGTTAAAGAACCTAGTTGAGACACTTAAGAATATTTTAAAGGAATTAAATTTAAATGGGGATTTATATTAATAAAAAATATTCCCTCCCATGTTATTATCATGTATTGAAACCTCCTAAAACCTACAAAACACAAAATATTGAGAAAAGCATGTTTTTGCCCCCATTCGTATAATTACATACAATTAACCTTGGTATGAAGTATCTTGAGGGAGTCCTCTACAACCTATTTTAATAATTTTGTTCAAAATATCCTGTTTTATCAGCTATCTAACTCCATTTACCAAAACTGGTCCTTAGCAAGGGTTTTCAAAGGTTTTAGACCTATTTTTGGTCTTAAGTATTGTTCATAAAGTTCAGACATCCAAGTTGCCAATAAATTCCCAAAAAGTGATCTTAGGGTACATTATTAACATATAAAAATTCATTTTACTCCCATGAAAAACCTCTAAAGATAAATTAGCACTCAAATTTACCTATTCGAGCTTGTTCTTACCAATTATACATACTTAAGTTGGTTTTTGAGCTAAAAATGGGTTTCATTGATTTTACATACAATATGAAATCCCTAAAACATCTGTAGTGACCCTATAAACATGATAAAATCCATTTTTTTCCCTAATCTTTGTTAGAATTAAAGATGGTTCCCTATTTGGGCATTAGGCTTAATCAAGTGCACTAAGCCTATTTCAAGCCTAAACCTAAAATGGCTCTTTTTATGTATTAAATACATAATTTAAAATTAAATATATCTATTATAATTACAAAAACATATTTAAATAGGTGAGAAGGCATATCCAAGACTATAAATGAAGATGGCTTCAAGATTTGGCATTAAGCCTCACCAAACTTCCTAGTCTTGACTACAATCTTGGGACCTTAGGACATTATGATGATATTATTACCTATGTGGTTGATTTAAATGTTTATAATATGTGTTTAAAATATTCAAAAAACCCCTTTTCAATGTCTAAACATCATTTGGTCTACTTCACTCTTTTTTCAAAACTACCGAACTATTCACAAAGGGAAGTACCCCCTATCTGAGATAAAATATGGGTAATTTCCCTATTCTCTCAAAAAAAATATCCATTATATGAGCTTACCCCACTAATAAACATACTCTTTACAAGATATGAATTATTGATGACATCATTGACCCTTCATTTCCTCAAAAATCTACGACTAAATGTGTAGAATGCACTGTATGCAGGGTTCATTGAGATGGATTGTGAAATGTATGTTTAGAGCCACTTTTTTTTATAAATATTAGAAATCATTTATGTAATTTAAATTATTATGAGTTTTCCTTAACTCTTTTCCTAACCTAAACTCTTCCTAAGCAAGTTTATCTTTCACCTTTGCTTTATCAAGACTACCCCCTGACGCAGCTCAATAAAAGGGTTTGAGAGGTCTATGGAAGGTTAGCTCCATCATGTTTGTAGCTTATGAAGTGAAAAAATTATTAAATAAGGTGGTCACATGATAATATACTAATTTAAACATCCACCTAGACTTCAACTTACACCTTTGGTCACATTTAAACCTTCTAGAAGTTGACTGAGACAACCCCTGTTTGACCTTATTGTAAGTGTTGGTGTATTGGATTAGGAATTGGGATGATGTTTAGATATATTTTTATCACCTTATAAAATAATTTTTTCACCTACACTCCTATTTATCCTCACTCCTTGGGTTTTGAAATGCTCCCAAGGCTAGTTACACTTAGCTAATTATGAACTCTACCTGTCAGGGTGTAATAGGTATCCTTCATCTACTTTAGGCTTTGGAGATAAGAGTAAAACCTTCCCTAAGATGTTTTATGATTGTATATCTATAATATTAACTCATTAATTATATAATTTGGTTAATCCATCACTTATAACTTCAAACATGATCACAACCTACTTACTCAATTGTAAGTGAGTGTACAGACTAATGGATGTGGATAAGAGGTCAAACAACAATAGATCACTTTTATCTAATAATCCTTAGGATCACAAAAGTATTTTCACTTATTTTAAACCATTAACCATGGAATAAAGTTCTAAATTATAAATTATTTGAGCTAAAATCCATTTAAAACTCTTTCTTATAGGCTTCATTATCTATTTACCATGGTTTAAAAGGCATCTTTGGGATCCTCAACAACTGCCTTACATCAATCCCTTTAGCTCTATTTTTTGTAAAAGCCCTCTCCATGCTATAGGAAATAAAAATAATTCAAATATATTCTTCAATACCCTATCAAACATGTTATATGCCCTTGAAAAAAAGTGTTAGGACCTTTATTTTAGCTTTTTGGGGACAATGGTCCTGAAATCAATCTCATCATATTTTGAAGGCTTTCCCACCTTAAGTTACCACCCTAACCCTTAAAATAAATATGTTATACCTTTCTTAATACCTTAGGGTTCCAAAATAGGTTCCTCATGTTTCAATCTCTCATATGTCATCTTTGTCTCCTATCAAGGGCCACCTGTAGGTTGCATTTTAGTGTATACAGGTAGTGGATGTGTCACTTGGGGTAATATGCATTGCTTTTCTCATAAATGAATTATAGGTTAATTTAAATACCTCCAAATGATGATCCTCATACCTCAAATTTTTTTAAACAAATATAAACACACCTTGTTTAATTAGAATTCCTTTCCAAGCACCTAAAAATGCATTACTAATGGCAGACTAAGCTTAGGTAGTCATCATAGAGTAGAGGAAGTGCATGTTTTGACCTCATGAGAATAATTAAAATTTTAAAAATATTCCAAGAAATTATATATCACCATAAGGATCTTGAAAATATCTTTAAAAACCTCTGTTGAATGTGATATTCCCTTCTTCAAACACCTGATACAAGGTAGATAAGGATAATAAGTGATTGTGGCATGGCACATGGATTGCAAACTATGGAAATTGTTTTGGAGGATGATTTTTTAGGGTGGATGGGAGTCAATAGTAAATTTAAAACATATAAAATACATTAATAAAACTCCCTATAACTACTAACAAAGCATGAAACTCTGAAAATAGTGCAAGAATGCTCATAACTCAAAAAATTATTTCTTAAAAATTGAGATAATTAGCATATTAAAACCTCATGAAACATGAAACCAAGTGTGTGTATCATTTAAGAAGGAATTAAACATGATATGGAATTAATTTTAGTATTTATATTATACAAAATTTTCCAAACAAGACCAAAACTTGAAAGGTGCACAGATTGATAGGTAGATTTAAATAGTCAACTTCAAACTGATGATTCATAATCCATATTTGATCATTATTCAAGATAATATTATTTAAATTAATTTATTGGGGTTTAAAATAAACTCCAAAAATAATTCTTCCTAAAACCCCTTGTGTTTATCATACCAAGCAAAAACCTACAAGTCACTTTTGCTAGCCAAGAAAGACAAAGATGGAGCAGAATGGTTTTGGGCAGAAAGTGGCACTTCCAAATAAATTCAAATGTGGAGATGAATTTATGGATCTTTAAGATTCATATTTAAATATTTTACAAGTGGCACAATTCCTAAGGAGTATGTACAAGTGCTAATCTCTCCTTTTTCCTTAAGAAAAATAACTTTTCTTTGAACAACCTACCATATTTTTAGTTATCTCAATTATTTAATACTTATAATGACACATGGTACATGACATAATATTTTTAATCTTTTAAATTTCCAAATAAACTTGTACAATGCATTAAATGCAATTTTTTTACCCCTTAAATGACACAAAAATGATATGAGGACATAAAAACTAATTGACCAAAGCTAATATAACATTATTTGACATCAAACTACAAATGAAACACCTCTTGAAATGATATTATACCACCTTATAGACCTAACAATCCATGTTTTTACTAGGGGTACCCCAATTTGACTTAAAAGCCAAATTTGGTCAACACCAATGATGTTAGATCTTCTAGCTAGATATATTCAAATCTAAATACAATGAAACCTCGACCTTAAAATAGTTATAATTCTTGGTATTATAAAAATGCTTCTAAAAATGGAAATGTAGAAGTATGATTGAAATGATTTGTTCATTTGGGTTAGCCAACTTGATAATGTCTTTGATATAAATTGAATCTTATGTGGACAAAAGGTCAAAATGGCATCCTTATATTGAAACCTAAGAAATTCATTTGGTATCAATGGATGTGTGTTCAAAATAAGAATATGAATCTTAAAATTAGTTGGCTAGTTTTTTTGAGGAACTATAGATACACTATAACAATAATGTGATGAATAATTATTTTAGCTAGTTATAAAAAAAGAAACAAACATGATCGATTAAAGATTATATTCCACAATTCCAAAATATATCCTTGTGAGTGGAGATGATCAAATATAAGAACTAAAATGATATATTTATTAGGGAATTAAGGATCACATCCAAATGAAGTACACATGTTTAATATACTTACTGATGAGGCCAAGAAATGACACTCATATCGCACATTGTTGTCATATACACCCTTATGATTTGGCCATTGTCATAGCCTTACCCATGCCTTTTTCCATATTTCCATCCATGTTGTATATGTTTAGTGTTGTGGTATAATGTAATAATTTCTATGAAATAGTATAGTCTAATGGTTTATATGCACACACACACACACACACACATATATATACACACACACACATATATATATATATATATATATATATATATATATATATATATATGTATATGTATATATGTATATATATATATATATATATATATATATATATATATATATATATATATATATATATATATATATATATATATATATATATATATATATATATATATACATATATATATATATATATATATATTGTATATATATATGTATATATATGTATATATATATATATATGTATATATATATATATGTATGTATATATATATATATATATATATATATATATATATATATATATATATATATACTAATAATAATGTCTAAATCACCTTTATCCATAGAAAGAAAAGGATCTATGAATTTTATAATGGCCTATAACCATTGACTATATATTATCTACAACCATTCTAGTAAATGAATTCACAACTATGAATTGCATGGGTATTGAAGAGGCATACCACCTACACTAATTGGTAAGTACCTTTAGCCACTATTTGGGAATCACCTATGGCTATCTCTATAGATCATGTATAATAAATACCTAGAAAATCATCCATAATAATTGGATATATAAACATATTTCTATATTCTAATAGTTGGTATAAATCTTTAGCTAGAAATACTCCATGATTTAAGGAATTGACTTTTTTCCATGAACCTATGGATGAAAAAATTTAATATTCCTTCTCCATTTTGGTTTTATTATTTTTGTAATGAAATATTTAGCTGTTTGTGTTGTTGCAACTAATAATGTATTTTTTGACAGCCATCAATCCTCAATTATATCCACTATATCTTATGAATATTTGAATGATTAAACATATTCCCTATATAAAAATTAGAACACATGTTTTAAGATAGTTAAAATTAATAGAAAATAGGAAATAAAAGAGTTCAAAGAATAGTTAGAGTTGAAATTATTTATTTGTACTATTATAATTCTATTGTAGAAAAAACATTATGAAATAAAAATAGTTTGAAGAAGTAACACACTTGTAGTAAAAGAGGGAAGTTAAGATCTATTTTAAACAATGTTGGGCCCACTCACATATATCTGGTAGATTGATTTATCATAAATTAATATTAGTTTTATTTATGCATGCATTCTTTATTTATTGTTGAGTATGTTTTGTGTATGATTTCAAATGTGTATAGGCATTATTCCATTATATACATTAAATTTATCTAGTGCAGGAAGCTTCCAAAAAAATTCTCTTTTCCATTTCATGAAATTTCCATTTTATGCAATTTCCCTTTCATAAAAGTGTGATTTAAATTCCCATCATTTCCCTTTTATGAGTGTGTTTCAATTACACAATGATTAGGACCTCAAAATACAAGATATAATAGTTCCACCCATACAATTATAACATCTTACCAAAGTATATGGACCCTAGATTGCCAATTTAATGAACACAAAAATATCAATAAACTAAGTGGCTAGCTCTATAGAGCACATTCTATCATGTTATACACAATGATTGGACCGTGAGAAGTTTAATTGGGGAGTTGAGTTTACTCATCAATTACTATATTTGATTCTATTATCATGGTATGCATGGCATAAGAAATAACTATCTAATGTAATTTAGGCTTTGAAAATCATAAAAGATTGGAGCATTCTAATGTCATATTTCCCTCAACTATTAGATTGTCTCAATAAATTGAAGACTAAGGGAAAAATGAAATGTTTTAAATATTATAAAAAAATGTAATTAAGGACATAAATGTTATTAAAATAGGTTTTTTTACATTGAAGGCACCAATGAAGAAGAATAGGATGAAGTATAATTAGAGGTCATTGATGATCCATATGAGGAGTCAATAGATACCTAACCAACTATTTATTTAAATAAAATTTAAATAATTAGCACCCCAAAATTCTCAATGTAGTGGGTTTTATAATAGTAAAAGGTTTCCAACATTGATTGACTTAGGAATTTCCCATAACTTCATAAACAATAAATTGGCTACTCACTTGAACTATTTTGTTTATCTTGATCCATAATTTTAGGTCATGATTGTCGATTGTGGTATAGTAGTTATATAGGGAAATTACATAGTATTAAATTCACCATGAGATAATAACTTACATATTTCCTTATTCTCTCCACTCCCATGGGTAGACCAAACATTATTTTAAATTTATAGGAGATGGATCGATTGAGTGAATTTATAAGAGATGTTCATTCATTTTTATTTAGAGAGAAGTATATCTTAAATATGTGGGCCACATGAAATCCCCCATAGTTGGTTATCTCTCATCAAATGAAAAATATTTATAAAATAACATCAAAGGTGTTTGTGGTGATTTTTTTGTTAGAAACACAACCAACAAAATGCCAACACTAATATATCTATAAGAAATTGTTGAGGGGAACTCATTATTTTTAGAGATATTTTAAAAGAAATACCACCCAAAAAGGATCATGATCTTTCCATTCAGCTATTAAAATAGGTCCAATCATCCAAAATTAGTCCTTATAGGTACACATATGTATATAAGAGATATTATGAATATGGTACAAGAGATGCTTGAGGCAAGAATTATTTGTCATAACCAGAGTGCATATTCTGCTCCATTAGTGATGATGCATATAAAGAATGATACCTAGTTATTATTCCATAAATTTCCCTCATTTGAGTCTTATATATCCAAAATAACCCTCATTATTTTACCACTTCATGAACCCACCTTTCCATTTATCCATATTTTTCCATTCTAGCACATGATATATATACATTATCTATGTTTTATTGTTATGATTTAAACATAATGATTTATATATAAAATAGTATAATAAAATGGTTTTGTCATTCATTATTACTAATGGTGAATGAAGAATATATAATTTATTTTTTGTAATATGTTTCATACCCACAACTATAAAAGAGAATAAATCCATTGAGTTCACTGCTAGCCTATGGATTTCTAACTATGCTGACCTATAGCCACTAGCTATAACTCCCATAACAATGGTTGTAGCGTCCCATTTCATAGCTACAATAATTTAAGATAACTTACATAGGATACAAATTAAATTATCTAATAATAACCATAATGGTCCATTACTATTTATTATTTGAGGATAAAATCTTATATTCCAACTAGAATTTGTTATAGTTCCTATTGCATCATTTCCATTTCATTTTTCTGTGGTTTGTTTAATCTAATATTACACACGGTTATAATTATTCTTTGCCACCATACTCTTAATTTTTTAGTCATGTATTCTAAAATTTATAATTGTTTATTGTTGTAACCATTAGGATTTTAGTTATCTAATAAAATCTCTATCTTCTTTATTTAAGAGAGAATCTTTAAGTTACAAGTAGTTAGAGGGAGTAACAAAATGTGCATAAAAAATGTATTATTATGAATTTGATTATAATTAGATTATTTTAATAAGACATGTAGAAATTACTTCATTTCTATAGTTAAGTTAATAATAATCTAATTAAAGTAATATTATTGTAAGTGTATAAGGGATTCAAGATTTTTTCTAATTGATGTAGGGCCTACTCATGATAATAAAGTGGTGAAGACTACCATCCATTAAATAGTTGATATTTATTGTGAGTATTTATTTATTAGATATATTGATGATTTTTTAGTTACATATTAAATTTCATTTGGAATAATTTAATTTTAGTTGTGTATATTTTAATTACATGTGTACATCTTTCAATTCCATGGTGTGGGAAGCTTCAAGATGGATTAACATTTCAATTACAGTAATTTACTTTCATAAAGAGTGTTTCCCTTTAAGTATTTTAAGTCACCAAAAGTGTGCTTCAATATACACAACATTAAATAGCCCAATCCATAAATAAATATAATACTAAACACAATTATTACTCCTTTATAATATATATGTCTTGGTTTAAAATTTAAATGTATTCACCATCATTTTTGGTGATTTTATTAGGGATATGAATCATGCATTAGGATTCTTGAAAATGTGAGTTAGGATTACATTGTAATAAAGTAAACATGTAAATCTCACATTTTTGTCTTTGAATTATGCTTTATGATTTACAGGTAGTTTAATTTATATTTTATAACATATATTATCATTCCCCCCCACCAAATAATATAACCTTGTGTAGGGGAAGCAATGTATGAGAAAGGTAATTTTAATGTAGATCTAATTTTATAGCCACACACACACACATGCACCCCCCCCCCCCCCCCCCCACAACACACACACACAATTATAAACCCTCAAAATTTGTATCAAGGAGATATAGGAAATAAAAAATAGGTTTCATGCCACAACTAAAGATATATATTAGGATGCAGGACACACTAATGAGGAAATCCATGCACATGTGACTAAAAAAATGCCTACACCTATTGGTGAAAAATAAAATGTATATTTTTTTTCTATAACAAATCATGTACCCATTAATTAAGAAAGGATACTTATAATAATTAATCATATAAAAAATAATATAAAAAATAACAATGTATCCTATAACAACTTCTACAACTATTGAGAAGGAGTAAAAAAGTGTATAACCTTCTCTTACAAAAATACATATATTCATTTGTAACAAAGGGAAACCTATAGTAATTTATACTATAAATGAATACTCCAAAAATGAAATGGACAGAGAAGATCATTAAAAAAAGGTATAAATGCCAAGTTTTAAGGTATTTTATAAAATAATAATTCATAAATAAAAGTTATTTTTTTATAGAGATTTAATAGGCCACCCCAAAAATCTTACTTAAAACTCTAGAGACAAATAAAAAGTGGTAGGGAAAGATATAACAAGTAAAATTTATTAGAGGTGTTAGTTGCAAAACCTATAAAAAACATGTTAAGGTTTTTTTTATCCAAAGTTAATTATAGATTTAAAAATCTAGACATGGATATGGAAAGTTCATTCTTTCATTCTATTCATACTTTATGAATATTCAGTGAAAATAAGTATATATCACAAAGAAAATTAAATATTATTGTATTCATAGGCATATTCAAATGAAATAGAGGATAAATACAGATATAAAAATTAAAAAACACATTCAAAATAACCATCAACATAAATTTATATTGATCTCTCATAATTTGAATCTCTTTTCATTTTTAAATGAGTAGTATTTATAGAGCCTACAAAGACTTTACTTATTCACATTCCTAGCCTTTCATTTATATTCAAAGAGGTCTTATCATATTCTTAAATAATTTTGATGTACAATCATGTGTTGAATAAATATATAATGATGTAAAGTGTGCAAAAATATTTCACATCACACACTTTTGATTCATACATAATCTGATATTTTATACTTCAAAGTCTAATAATGACACTTTCTTAGATTAAAAAGTTGTCTCATCTTGAGACAAAGTTGGAGTAAGTGTGCCAAAGTATAGAGATGGATGATTTTCTTGCATTGCATTGGGGGGTTGATCCAAAATAAATTATTGTAGTTATTTTTTGAAGTTCCATTTACCAATTCTCACCTCTTGCACACTACTTGGCTTCCCTTTAGTTTTAAACTAAGTTGTGTACTAATCTACAACATTTAAATGTTTTTTAGTAGTTTGGTGTAACTAGGAGGCCACCCTTTATGTATTTACAACCTTCCTGGATGGAATTCAAAATCTTATGGCCTTACCTACTTATAAAATCTTCAAAAATAAAAAATTAAAAAATCAAAATACCTAAAAAAATGGAAGAGGCATTTACTACATAGTTGGAGTTATTTCGATTGTGAATATGGTGGTGTTAATAGAGTCATTATGAAAGATGGTGCTACTAAATCTATTATTGATGATGATGTAATCATAGAGTCAGCTCCTAGAGGGTTTTATTATAGTTGAAGTGCTTGCTACATTATTTTTAACATATTTCTAGTTTGTATTATACTTAGGATTTTAAATAGGAAATAATAAGTAGATTAGTCTCTTGTTAGTCCAAATGAGAAAACATAAATAAAAATAATTCATTAATACTAAACCCTCTTGCCTAAAAACTAGGGGGAGAATAACATAATAATGAAGATCACAAAATAGAGATGAAGATAATACGATTTTATTACCTCCCTTGTCACATATAATACTTGTTGGCATAATAATGTTTGTGCTCAGCTTATGATGATTTAGTGTTTTAGTAATGTTAATCCATGGTGGTAGCATCTATTTAATAGTCACTCGTGGATTGGTGTGAATCTTGGATTAATTTTGTCATAATAACACTACTCTCAAAGGGATTCAATAAATTATTCCAACATAATACCCTTACACACAAAAGCTTGATTATCAATGGTGTGGGAAATTGTATTTATATCTCAAAGAACTAACTCTAACCATGGGTAAGGATAAATTCTAACTTGGGTTGAGTCAAAATTAACCTAGGTTGAGTCAGTCTAACTTTGGATGGGGTTAAGGCACTGATAAAATATTGACACCTTAGTTTTTAATATATGTGAGTCATGACAACTCACTTTGGATATTTTTGAGGTGAGAGTAACATTTTTTAATATTCATGAGATAATAAATCACTTTATTAGCTCATTTGAATCTTTGACTTCATTCTGGGTGAAAATTCCTTTCTTAACAAATGAAATTCATTATTTTGATTTGGAATTTTTATTTAGGAAAGTTAATTAAAATTTTAAATATAATTAGCTTTGCCTAGTGAATATTAAATTTTTAGAATTATTTTACATGTTATTAACTAATATCTTGACATGCCAAAATTATCAAATTATTAGGTCCTAATTTGACTAGGGTTAGAACCAAACCAAGTTAGTGATGCATACATAGTAATACACCAAATAAGATAGCCTCATCACATTTTTGGGAAATTAAATCCCTTAAGTAAATGAATTTGGGAAATTTAGGTGATTTTAAGCCTTAAAATATGTCATTTTCTAGAAATTGAACTAAATGTTAGTTTAAGCATAAAAGTGGCCAAAATTAAATTCCTACATGTATCTCTTATGTGATTTGGATTGAAATAATGAATTAGGGTTCATCAATGATAACTATAGTGAAACTATCCAAATATTAAAATTCTATATTGAACCACCTCTAATCCACTAGGACATCCAGTATGATACTAATTAATGTGCACAAAGGATCTTGGCTCTATATAATAGTCTAGATATATTCATCCTCTAAATTAATAATAATGGACCTATGATAAGAGACCATATGTTGAATGTATTACACATATCCTCCATCCTATCTACATACCATTGTGTCTACATGCCAATGAATGTGTTGTGAATAATCTAGTTTTATCATGTATGCATCTTCTCCATGACATTATATATTTGGGTAAGTGACTCATTTAGTGTAGTTTCCATCTAATTTGGTGTGGATGTTTGATACTCCATATCTATTTTGAGTTTGTATGCCTTAGATAAATTTGGATTCACTTCATTCTAAGTGTACTTTAGATGCTATTTCCAATCAACCATGCTATGATAAATTTGTGTGGATTGTTGAAAAAAAGTGTCAAGAACTTGGTCATATTATTCGAGTATTTTGAAAATTATTTTTGGTTCAATTTTAAAGTGTTTACCTAACACTTAGTTATTTTAGTTTCTCTGCAACCATCTAGTACTTTATGAGTCAATAAAGTAGATATTTGTTTTTACTCAAACATCACCTGGTCACCCAAAACTTGAACCACCAGTGACATATAAATATAATTAATGATAATGCAAGCATTTGTGAGGTGTTCATGAAAATATACATTTTATTCCCTTAGAGGTTATCCTACTTCATATATTTTACCTTATGCATAATCTATTCTTAAAATATGATATCTCCCTCAATCTATTTAGCCAATGTGAGTTGGGTCACATCTAGTGATGCCTCTTGAATTGTTGTGGCCAATGCTAAGAATGTCATATTACCTATTATCAATGTAGGCTAATGTCAAATATGAGAATCTAGGAGAGTGAATTTCATCCATCATAGAGGTGGAGCTTGAAAATGCCACAAGCAATAACTAGTGATCCATGGTATATCCTAGGATGCCTCTTATTATACCCCACTCTAGCTTGATCCTAATCCTTGAGATGTGTCATAATACTGTTGGACTTCAAGAATCAATTACTTATTTGCCTCCTCCATCTATTATACAAATTACTATTTATTTTTCAAGTTTATGATCTTCTATTATGAATTATTATCTATTATTAGTTTATAGTTCTTCTTATGATTTTTTAGTTATATTTTTCACCTATTTTTCTTCTTTATTTATTCCACTTGTTTGTATTATTCTGCAACATATTCCACTAGTTTCTCTTCTTAGGCCTTCTTTTCTAACTTCTCCTAAAATTTATTTTCTCCTTAGATTCCTTGGATTTTAAATCAGCCTTATATTTATTTTAATACTCTTATTTTAGTCAAATAACCTATTTCTATTTTTTCTCATTGTCCTTGACTACCAACTTAGCCTCAACCTTATTTTTCTATGCATCTTGAGCCAACTTTTATGATTTTGATTTCTTTTTCTATGTAGCTTCCTCCTTTTTTTTTTTTAACTTCTTATTCTTTATGGCCTTATTGAGATAAAAATTTTACTTTATTTACTGCATTCCCACGATTTCTTCTATATTCATAGTTTCCTACACTTATTATTGCATGCAGTTCCCACTTGGGGTTGAACCTCCTATGGATGATGTTGTGCTGTAGTTTTTTGTTGCAAAACTTCTTCCATATACTCATGAATTTGGGGAATATGAGGTGGAGTGGGGGAGTATGGGGAAAATTATGGATATGGGGGTGGATAAGGAAGTGGGGAGAAATAAGGGGAAGGATAAGGTGAATAAAAAACCACTCTATGTTTCCTTACTAATATCTTCACACAAATAAGTGGGACCAAAGTTTTCTTATAGTGCTTAGATGCATAGGTTTATAAAATCAGTTTTTCTCTACTCCTGTTTATTCTTAAGACTTCTCCTCCATACAATATCACACCATTAAAATGGTGCTCATGTATTATATGAAATTAAGAGATATCATTATAGTTTAATGAGTGTGTGGTTTGTGTGTTAGTGGCTATTGGGGACTTCCTTTATATGATGTTACTCTAATCCAATTTTTTTTAGCCAACTACACTAGTGCTTTTTTATAGTTGATGATTTTAAACTCATTGTGCTTCCTTTAAAAATTTGTCATATTATATTTTATTTCTTCCTCTTCTGAGACTATGTCCACAATGATGGAATCAAGAGGTGTGGGTATTTATACCTCTAGTACTAATGGAAAATTATTATTTAATTTATAGGTTTGCAATAAATTCTTGAAGAATAATTTATTATATTAATATTCCTAATATACATAACTTTAAATGTCTGTGAGTTTACACTATGAGTCTTCTTATTTAGTGGTAGTGATGCTATGAGAGATAGATATTTATTATTTATAATTAATAGCTATGATAATGATGTATATAGTTTAATTTGTGCCTTTACCTTGTTGTTATGGTAATGGCTACTTTATATCATGAGGCATAAATCTTAGTGTTGGCATTGATTATGAAACCATAACTCTTTTCCTTAAGACCTTCAACTATGTATTCAACATGTCAATGAAAAATAGTAGCGATGTGACCATTATATTGGTAATCTTATGGATCTTGATTTGAATCCCATCATGAAGCTTAGTGACCATGGAAAACAATCCCAAGTACTATAAAATGTTTGTAGGCACTCAAGGGCATGATGTAATGAGTCTTTGTATTTAAACCCACCATTAGTTGAAACAACCAAGTTACATATAGTATTATGCCATTTTGGTCCATGTGAGATTGGTGAAAGTGGTAACAAGCCAATAACCTACCTCAGGTGTGATGGGTATATTGAGAGATATATGCTATGTAAAAAACAAAAAAAAAATACTAAATTGGAAGGTATAAAATACATTGGCAAGAACCTTATCTATGTTATTGATCAACTTAGTGACTAGGAACTCTGGCCATTCAAAGTCCTCATCAATCCAAATCATGTGATGTGTTGTGTTAATTTCCCCCTTGGTTGCTTGTGTAGCAATTTTTATTATTTTATAGTATCTCTTAGTCATGCATAATATTAAGACTCACATTATGACATTATCCACTAAACCAATTAGGATTCCTATGGAGGTTATTCATATTTATCCTTGATGTCTAAATTTATGGGAGGGCT
Source organism: Torreya grandis (assembly GCA_037957365.1). Lineage (NCBI taxonomy): Eukaryota > Viridiplantae > Streptophyta > Pinopsida > Cupressales > Taxaceae > Torreya > Torreya grandis. The sequence continues at coordinate 2,928,044 of JARHVA010000327.1, forward strand.
CTTATTTTTATACTATTCCAAAGAATTATCTCTTTTTAGAAGCCTAGTTTCTTGCACCATTTTATTTTTATTCATATGAATCATAAAATACCTCAAAAAATATATTGCACCTTTGTTGTACCAACTCAAGAGACTCATCATCACTTCATTTAACTAGATAAAGGTAGGAATCTTGATAATGTGTTTTGTGTCTAACCATCAATGCCTATATAGTATGGCTAAGGATCTTAGTTATGGGTCCATATCTTATACTTGAGAAAATAATGTGGTTTCAGATATATCAATGAAATGAAAGGGTTTAGGTGGTAATATCTTATCTAGTAGAATTTGAATCTAATCCTGGTCTTTTCCCTCTAAAAGTTATAAAATAACACTAAAATTTATGATCAATACATTTTATCTATTTTTGGGTGGTAAAATGGACAAATCTATGCTTAGGTATAAATCTAAAGCTTAGTTAATAAAAGGATCTTATTCTTTATGTATTTAAAATGCATTTTTATATGTATTTCCTTCTTTATATAAATATTCATTTCCCCATTCATATGACACTTCACATTGAAAATTTTGACCTATTTTCATGCCATTATGATTATTTGTTTGAATGCTATCAATTAATATGATTTAACCTTGACATTTCTATGGATATGTTCATTATTTTATTTGAAAACATTTGGTGATGTGATGTGTTACATTTTCACTTGTAAAGCATTTAATTTATTATGAATTTATTGATGCAATACATCCATATATTTTTGGAATGATGTAATATTTGGAGTGATTTTTCATTAACTACCTTGGTAGTTACCATTCTATAAATACCCTATGCACCTTTTATCAACACTACATTGCCAGGCTTATTTCATTGAGTTACAAGTTGATCAATCTATATTTTTCCATCACTCTATGACTTTGAATTTTATAATATTTTATTAAATGTCTACAATATAGAGATCCCATTATACAAAACTAATTAAAAACCTACAAACATAAAAGAAAAATTTTAAAATAAAAAAAATTCGTAACTACCTAGTGCTACTCATCACCCAATCTATTTTTAGCATGAGATTCATAGAGATTAGTGGAGATAGGGATTAATCGTAAAACCATTCACTCACCCCAAAAGGATTATTCCTTTAAGGTCCATGATCACTATAGTTTGTTGTGATAATTTTTGGATAACATATGGTATTTTCCATTGAATGATAACTTCCTTATGTGCACTTAAAATCTACTATAATATATCAAAATTATTTTTAGGTGAAACTATATATATCATATGTTGATATCATATCATGCATTTTGTCTCCTTTTATTTATTTATTGCATATAATTTGCTCTTGGCCTAGTTTACTCCATGTGATTTAAATCCAATAATGTTTCACTGATATCCTAAATACATTATTAATGCAATTCACATATTAGGAATTATGTATTACATTAGTATCACTACTTTCATTCAATAAACTAAATAAAAATGAGTAAATCCTATTGCATGTTTATAGTTGGTCATATATGCCCATAGGATTAAAGGAATGCAATCCTCACTATCATCTCTTTGCATATTACATATTTTCATAAGTATATGCTCAATAACTTTGTGTGATGGTTTTGCCTACCCATTGGCTTTAGGATTACCTGTCATGCTCTTGTTGTGTATGATATCATGAATTCCTTAATTAGAGTCTTGATGATATTATTCAAGAAGTGACTATCACTATATCTTAATAGCTTCATAGTAAATCCAAACCTTGGTATGATGTTCTTGTCCAAAAAATTGGCTATATATTTGATACTATAACTTGGTTTTATAAAAAATTATACCCATTTTTTGAAATAATCCATCATAGTGATTATATATCTTGCATGACTATGCTTTCCAGGTATATTAATAGGTCTTAAAAATTGAATCCCCATTATTTAGATGGTTACATTGCTAACATTGGGTTGAGAGGTTTTTCATCACTTTGGTTTGGATTTCCTACTCGTTGACAAATGTCTTAGTGTTTTTTGATGTTATGCACATCCTTAAATATTTTAGGCCACAAAAAATCATTTTGTAGTATCATTAAAAGTATATTATCCTAAAAAATGTCCTCACATGACTCCCTAATGTGCTTCTTATAGAAACTATGGTCTCTCATAATATAAGGTTACTTTTCCATCACATCATCCTTACCCATTTTGTAAATAATCCAATTTATAATAATGAATGTAAATGCTCTTGAAATCAACTATTTTTAATATTTATCCATATAATGTGTAATAAAAACCCCTTTTTATATAAATTTATCTATATCCTCCATATTCTTTGGGATCAAAGAGACTTTGAAAAAGTGAACATCTAGTGACTCATCTTAAAATTATTATGTTCTTCAACATTCCTTATGTGATTGAGATGATTTACCCCTCATTTTATCATCATGGCTTGAAATTTATTTTAAATAAGAATTATAAAAATAAAATTAACTACCTAGATATCCATTCTTCCAGTATGGGCTTGTTTACCCAATATCATAGAGCTTAATTATCTATAAAAAAATTCAAATGGTGTGTCCAAAAGATAATTCATAAATTTATATAGCATTAAAAACATATCCAAAGCTTCTCATTATGTACTATAGTTTTTATCATCTAGTAATAAATTCCTACTTGTGAAGTGAATGGGGTGATCGAAAATCCCATCTCTATGTTGGGTCAAGAAAACTCTTATCATAGTTCTTAAAGTTTTATGCAAAAAAATAAGCATAATGGAAACAAGATAAAAATAGGCCAATTATTTTTTAGAATGTATAATGCACATCCTACATCATTACATTGCCTAAGTGATAAGGAGGTAATGCACAAGTAGATGCAAAATCACTATATAACCATGTATGTCCCACTTTTGCTAATGAGCTTACATGCTCTCACATAAATATAAAACTCTCTAAGTGGTCCTAGTGGGTCCCACAACCCTATAAAATGGGATGCACTATTAAACAAAGGTAGTTTTGAGTAAAAACTTGATCTAATGAGATTTCCTCACTTATAATGGAGTTCAAAGAGGAGTTTTAAAAAAATTAAACAAATAATAGGGCTCAGTCTACACATAACTCACAAAATAAGTCTAATTTTGTGTTGAATTGGTTTAGAGGAAATTCATAAAATAAGTATTAATTAATCCCCTTAGGACTTACAAAGGTAACTAAAATATCTTTTTTACGCTTTATGATATTAGAGCAACCTATTTCCACTATCAAATAAAATTGACCTTGACCATCAGATATAGTCAATGTAAAATGGGTCTAAAATATCCTCATGGAGGCCATAAGGTCTCCAAATTATTCATTGAGTTTAAAACTCAAATTTTTGAAAGAGGGAGGTGTTGGAGGATGAATATTCCATAGTCATCTCTCATCTCCTTCCTCAACCCTAGATGACTACTATTAATGGACTCTATGAGATTTAAAAACCAATTATATCACTTTAAAATTATAACATGATATAAATATGCAAGGTATTGTTTTTTAGATACCCAATCAGATTAATTTTTTTTAAGAGGTCACAATCTCCCATGGTTATAAATAGGTTTTGAGAGATTCAAGCTCCAACACAACCATTAATGGTCATCATCAAGCTTTAAGGTAAAAATTAAGAAAAAAATTAGTTTCACAATTTAAAATTTTGTATAGTATTGAAGGATACAAAAATAATAGTGGTCTTCTTTTGGGTCAACCCATTTTGGGGCTTCTAGGATCCCATGATAGCTAACAAGGACTAAAAGGCCTCCTTAAGATAAAATAAACACAATATGAGAATTATGAGGTTTAATATTCTAAAAGAAATTCTAAGTGGAAGGGGGGAAATTGAGCAGGGGGCAGGGGGGGGGGGGGGAATCTTTGGGTTTCCTTACCTCCAAGCCACTAGGTCTCTACAATCGTAATTACAAAATAGGTCTACTAGGTTAGAAAAGAGATGTAAGGCATATCTAAGGAGAAAATGTTCATAAATGTAAATTTATATTATATTAGGTATCAAAAAATCTTATCATATATAAGATAATAAAAAATGGAAGGAATTCCATTTTGAAGCTATCCCACCTTTGGGCTACCAATTATTCATATTCAAATGAATAAAACCATGTATATAAGTTTGGTAAGGTTATAGTTTTTTTTTTTTTTTTTTAGGTTTATACTTTATTAAGAAAATTGATGTAAATAGTATTAAAATTATTCTTAATTTAAATTATATATCCTAATAGTTAGTTACACTAACCACCATGACCATGTAAATAGTTGGTAGTGTATTAGCCTCTAGGAAACATGGGTGGTTAGCCTAAATGTGCATCTTAATATGATAAAAAACACATTCAACCCACCACACAAGAGATGAATATCAGAGTGTGTGGTCTAATGGGGGACCACTACTATAAATTTTGTAGTTTTTCTATAGAAAGGGTACAATGCCCTCCTAGAGGATTTGTATAATTTAAAAATTACCCTTTAGATAGTTTAATTTCAAAAAATCATATCTAGCTACATGTAAGATGAAAAATTATGAAATGAGTGGATATAGGATCATATTTTCCAAAAATTTTATTAAAATTTATTATTAACTTCCCAATGCATCTTTTTATATTTGAAATAATTATATGAAATGAGGGCAAACTATAGAGGAGGTATAAAGATTTTTAGTGGCAATTTTTTTAAAAACATATCAATTCACCCATAAATCCAAAAATTATGCCATAAATTAAATTAATACCCTAATTTAAACTAATTTAAAATACAAAAAATATTGGGAAAAATTTAAATTATTTAAAGTGCATAAAAATTATATGAATGCATCTAGCCTTCCTTGGCTTCACACAAATCAAATAATTTAGTAATTTTAGGAAAGAGAAAACATTTATGTACAATAAAATATAAAATTATATAGATATACGTATCTAATATAAAATATTATTTTTCACATAAAATAATGTTATCATTAATTTTAATTTATGAATACACTCATTATGAAGAGTATACAAGTGATAAGAAACACCATGCTATTTCCAATGGTTATTACAAATTTTATTCAAATATATACATATTTTCAATTGATATAATAACTATAACATGGATCTCAAATATATAATATAATATATTTAAAATATGAACAAATTTTTGAAAAATTTGGTCTTCACATGGACTCCATACACAACTACAAGGCCGACTGAAAGAAGTCTCACTTCCCATCCTTTTATCATCAATAGATGACTAAATTAGGTACCCACAAGCTTAAGAATAATATCTTAGGCATAATAACATCATGGTTTAAGGTGGACAAGTTAATGAAATAGGGTTTATATGGTAACAAGTCTAGATAAGGAATTCTCACTAGGAAATACATCTAGGAGGATATAAGTTTAACTACACAAAATAGATGCCATACTCAAAAACCAACATACAAGGAAAGATAAATAAAATATAAAAAAATGATAATAATAATACATAACATGTTTAAAACTCTAAAAAAATACCATCGAATGAGAATAAGAACATGGTGATATCTCACCTTTGTCCTACTATCTCTTGGCCATAGGATATCATACACACAATTGACCATGCCAAACACCACATACAAAGGCATACCAATTTCCATTCCATAGTATCCAGTACCAATACATAATGGATAAACATGTATAAGGTAATAATAAATTATTTCCATAGAAGTTACTATCACTAAATAAGGGATAACCATGTAGTTAGGCATAGAAACCCAGTTCCATAGTTACTACTATTACTATGTATGCATAACAACAAGCATACAATTTCAAAAAAATATTGGAAACATAAATTTTCCATTTTAAGTAAATAAAATTACATTAAAAATCCAAAAACTAGGAGGGATATTGCATCTCCAAGCCTAAATGGGCATTTAAAAACCACATGGTGCCCATTGGCACAACCATGTAACACAAGTAAAGAAATAAGGTAAGCCAAATGACCTTACACCTCTTGATATAAGTGAAAATACATCAATATAATCATTGAAACCCACCTTATTAACTTATTATATCCACTCAATAACATCTATTACAAGCTTTAGGAAATGGCTATCATCCTCCTCTAAGATCCTCTTCCTCTTTCTCCTTCTCTTATCCACTACACTTTTCCAAATTTCTAAAAAGTGAAAAAATGATCTCAAAGAAGACTTTCCTTACTCATATAAACTAAAATCATTTATCTACAAGCCAATGGTAATTTGGCATGTGTCCCTTCCCATCCATTATCTTAAGGTCAAATAGTCTTGGACTTCTCCATAACTCTAGTTACAAGCCCACATGGGCAAGCAATCAATTTCATACCTCATAACTGAACCTAGTATCCCATGCCATAAATTTCACATGGGATACCTTAAAATTCCTATTTGGATCACATAAATTTTCTCTTATTTAAATTCATTTTAGTCCAAAGACATAAACATAAACATAATATATCTAAAAAGTACTTAATGTTACCCTCTAAAGTTAACTATATCATTCCATCTAAGTTTTGATTTAAGGGGGGAAAATTAAGTGGATTAAAAAAAACTTTATGAATTAAATAAAATTTAAAATAGAAATCCTAAGGTTTATAAGTAAATGTGTGAATAGTATTCTAGGTGGGAATAGTGTTAAACAAGTTAAAGATGTCTACACTTTTGACTAGGTCCACAAATGATACAAGGAATGGTTTGGATAAAGGAAGAGTAAATTAAAATTTTCACCACTCTACCAATGATTTTTTCATTCTTGAAGTATTCATAGTTCCCTTGTTGGACTCCCCTATCACCTACACAACATTGAGAACATAAAATTCCCTACCTTAGATAGTTGAAGCTATAGATTATAAATAATACAAGTGATCTCAATACACACAAAATGCACATGACATATCCAAGGCATCATATATAAATGGTAATAAACTAACACCAATAAAAATAAGGGTCTCACATCCCATTTCCAATATGAAAAATTACTCTTGGAAGCCACTAAGGGTCATAAGTTTAGTTTAAAGTATGTTATAATAATCACTAGGAATATTAATGACTCAGCTCAATGGTCTCCCTAGGTTAATGACCATAGGAATCTACTAATAGGTCATAGAGTGTTCTATGATACAACAAAATATCCAAAATCACAACATACACCATCCCAATCATTCATAGAGTTAAAAATAAACATATTATAATATTTAACATGATAAACAATGATAAGGATCACATCATCATTAAAAAAATTAAAGAAGAAACAAATAAGATGATGTCTCTCCACTTGATCAACAATTTATGTAACAAGTTAAAAGATGATCTATCTACTAAATATAACAAGATACTTTTCTCCTACTACTCCCATACTCACTGAAGGTAAAATGTACACAAAAGGATCATTAAAATAATGCATTTAAACAAGTTGAGAATATACCAATCTAATTAAGGATCAAAACCAAATTAGCTAAGCAACCCAATTCAATCCACAAGGAGAATAAATGAAAAGGTTAACCGACCTAATATAATCCAAATAATAATAAGGATGAAAATGGCTAGACAAGCAAATCCCATCCAATACTAAATATAATAAATAAAAATAAGAGCTCTAACATTAAATAATTTTTTGAAATAATAAATTGATAAACAACCTCAAAATACATATCAAGGAAAATAGTAAAAATATATTTCTAATCTAAATATAAATTTATCCATATCACATGGTAAAATTTCAAAATTTAAAATACAATAATATTGATTATTACAGTTCAAGAAAGCCACAAGTAGAGATTAGAGATATAAAGTATCAATAAATAAAAACACAAATTCTTTAATACCCTTTTGTAGTTTGAGGAATGCATCACAAATCCAAGTTTTCAAAATCACCACACACTTACCAACCTATAAGTGATAAATATCACAAAATTTTTTCCATAACAAGAGTCAAATTATTAAACCACATGGAGGCATAAATATGCTCCATCTATTCAACTTATCTAGCTAACACAAAGCAAAATATACCATTCTATGAAGGCCAATGAATGTAGTCAAAATAAAAATAAATAAACAAGTCCTTAATCAAAAGGAACACTTACATAACATCATATAATATATAATACACTCAGTGGAATTATAATTATGTCAATTGATGGTGAGAGAGTGCCAACTTATCTCAATGTGAGTTAAGTCATAAACAACACCTCTTCCTAAACTAAGGGAACTTATGGAATACCAATCCATGAACAAAATCATAACACATAATAAGTCACTATCAAAAAGAATTACACTACACTACTATGAGGAGGATGCCCACCACTCAAGGGTGGTGCCAATCCTAAAGGGGTCTTCGAATATCCCCTCCCTTAGAATTAACATGAACAAGGCACATAACTCCATCTATAGGTTCACACTTACTTATGTTAGAACCATCAAATACTTAAACAACACCCACTATAGAAGGCAAAAGTGGCACTTAATGAATTTACTAACCAATAAAAAGGTATGACCATTTCCAAGGATACTTGATCTAAGGTTATCAAGAAGGTTCTAGGAACCTTTGTTCATCAACTCATGAACTATGTTAGGTACTCATCTACCTGGCAAGGTATTTAATAAACACTCTCAAGTCACTCAGTCAAACTAGCCATTGAATAACTATAAGAAGATATGTAGCTCCCTTAATGACACACACTCATTATAACATAAAGCCCTATCTCAAAAGGGTCCTCAAAGTAACATCTTAACTTGTAAGACTTATGCATCATATCTATTATGGTGTCGTGGAACTTAGCTCTTCTAGGTAGACTTTGAAACACACTCACAAGATCATTCTAATAAAATTGAAAAATAATCAGTGACAACCTTTCAAATAAGGGAAAAATAACATTATATAAGGAACTAATGAAAAAATGACACTCCTAGATGATTACTAAAATGAAACCACTATAGAATTCATCCTCTTAAGCAAAAAATTCCTAAGATTAAAAGATGTACAACCCTACACTACTAATCAATACATACTCAAGGATGTCCCAAATTAAAAATCCCAACAAGAGCATGGTAAGGTTATGAAAATGAGGCACTAAAAGCATCAACATAAACACTGAATATGGTACCACATTGCCCTAGATTATGCATGCATTTTTACAACATGTGTTATAAAAAGGATGCAATGGACAATAAGGAAATATAAGGGTCACCTTAGACGGTTGATACTTTTAAAATTTTGGATATCATAATCAATGATAAACTATATGTTATAGTTAACTAGTATATAAGCTACCAAATCAAAGGTATACTCTTAACATGAGCATGTTTAATAATGAGAAGGTACACCCACTCAAAGTCACCACTACTTATATCTATAAAAGAGATGTATCTTAATTCAATGCAATCAACACTAATAATAAATGCACCCTACTATGTGACACCATCATAATATAAAAACTTTTATATGGGGAATTTACCTCCTTATCATTATGGAACTTAAACTATCAAGGATACATCAATCCATTCAAGATACTCCACAAGTAGGAAAGTACACTCTAACCTTTATATCAATAAGGAAAAAATCACATTACTCCTGATGATCCTTTTCAACAAGGTCACCTCTAAATAATTATTGGTTCAATTCTAAGGTGTTCTCTCAGCATATACTCAAGGAAACAAGGTCATAACCTCAAATGTGTTGTTTGACCACAACATTAAGATATCAACCTCCAAATTAGATCTGTATTCCTTGAATATCATGTAAACATACACACGATATAATAATACTATTCTAACATATTCATCACTTTAACTAAGTCAATGATTGTAACTATTTACTATGAATATACCTCAAAGGCTTGAATTTTCTCTCTAACAAACACTAATGTTGAACACCAATGGATAGTTTATATAATGTGTGACTAAAATAAGGCATATATACCTGTCAAAATAAGATAAAGGACATTTACCATAAGGATGAAAATGAAGTGACCCATGTGAGACTCCCTATCAAGGCCATGTAAATGCTATCACTAGTCCATCACACCAAATAAGGACTAAATATAACAATAATCACATGTATGGGGATAAGTTTTAAGTGGAAAACTATGTGAAACACCATGATGATATTATTCCATTAAATTTACCAAGTATTCCCATAAGTCTCTATAATCCCTGAGGTCTATAAATACAAGGCTTCCAACATAAAGAGAGACTATGCATAAACTCTTCTTAGAACTAATAAAAAAGAAACAATCAACAACTAAGGGAAAAAAGGATTTATTCACTAAAAACATCTAGATCCATTATAATCTCATCACTCAAGGTGAGAGAGACATCAATAAATCTTATAAAACACTACACTTGAGTGGTAAGGAAATGTTTGCTTGAAAATAGGTCACTAAACATAGAAAGGCTCCTCTAGACCCTAAGCATAAAAGACACTCTATTGTCTAGATGAGATCAATCTCCATGGAATTGAGAAAAAATATCATATTATCAATGAAATCATTTAAAAATTTATACAAGGAAATATTAATATGAAAATGGTCATGGAAAAGTCCCATCTACATATCAAAATAGAGTTCATTCATAATCTAATAGTAATTTGGCCCTGATGGCCATGTAACTTCCTAACACCTAGTTGTAAAATTGTTCCAAGCTTTTATCAAACCTCATATATTCGACTAGATAGGTGGATATACAAAAAATCATAACATGGGTATCTCAAGTGCAGATATCAAAACAAGAATCCAACATGGGAGGGAGACATATGCAAAAGCTAAGCTTTTGAAGAAGCTGAGGAACAAATTGTCAAAAAGAATTGTGGACCTGACCTTTCTAAAGAGATGTATAGATAATAAGGTATTTCTTGAATTTAAGAATGACCTATATAATAAGAATAAAAAATATATTTTTTAAAAATAAATCCTTTATTTATTATGTGTCACCATCCGTAGGACACCAGCTCATTTAGATAATATCTCTATCACTTTGTTTAAACTTCACCTAGAAATATGTAAGGTTTTGCATATAGATTTATGGTGCTAGTTTGATTGTTTATCCTTTGATATCTCAATGGGAATGAGACTTAGAGTAGAGAAGATTAAAAAAGTAAGTTTAGATCTCTTTGGTGGAAGAATTTTAATCATTAGGATTAGGATCATTTGTAGAGACATACTTCCCAATCATCCTATTAGTCTTCTATTATTATTAACTTAGAAATTTTGGTATATCATAGGGATAGCTATCCTCTCTCCAACCTTTGGGGGAGAATTCTAAACTCACATCTCCCCATCTCACACCACTCAACTACACCTATAAGAAGCTCATACATGGCAAGTGTAATGAATGAAGCTTTATAGAATACGAAGCATCCTACTTGTATCAAGGCACTTAGAGAAGTGAATGCAACTCTAATGCAAGTATATTCTATGAATCCCATTAAATATTATAAATTAGATCTTTTGGAACTTAGGTAGGTGGCATGTTCAGACAAGTCCATCATTTCCTCTCTCATTGATGATGGTTGGAAAAATATCTTGATTGACACCAACCATTGTAGTCTTGTCTCTTCCATCATGCCATAGGATGGCTTGGTTATACCTACACAACATATCATTCACTTGGAGAAACAAATAGGTGGGATGCCCCAGGAAATGGTGGAGTCATGGTCAAATATCTAGTTGATATGACTAGTGTCCAAAGTAGATTTTGAGGAGCATCTACATGAAATAATAACATTTTAACCATTGGAAAGCTTTAAACCCCATCGATAATGTAGTAGCTTTCTCAGATATTATGTTTATATTTCTCATTTTAATCTCTCAAGTATTGAACTGAGTGATGTATCCATAATTAAGGAGTAGAAGGCTACTAACCTGAATGCTAATACTAACTCTCTTGTTACTAATACTAATAACCATGTTTGCACTAAGATTGATTTAGATGTCAACCACATTAAATATCACTACACTATCAAGAATAATAATAAAAATAATCTCATGGTCAACAATAATCTTAAGATTATGTTTCCCAACATTAACTCAACAAATTGGGAAGACAAGCTTGTAGTGAATTTAACATATGTCCATATTAACCACCTTGATTTTAATGTGATAAAAAAAGGTTTAAGTGTTGAAATTTTCCCATGTTCTATCCCATAAGAAGACTTTATTATTAGAATCAAGAAAGTGTTGAAATCCCTTCTATTGGACATCAGAGGAGGTGAGGCAAGATTGTGCAGTCTCATTAAGCATGCTCGACCTCCAGTAAGGAATATAACCAAAGAGGAATGGAGGGCTCTAAAATCTTTAAATGATAACCAAAACATTGTCATTATAAAATTATATAAACATAATGCAATGGTATTTATGTATATAATAGAGTATGATGCAAAAATGGAAGATCACCTTCTCAATAGGAGTTACCATAAACTCACTTGCAACCTAGTTTCAAAAATTACCAGATTTGTGATAAAACCATTAAGGAATCTTCCTTAGATGAGGTGAATAAGAGGAGAATTATTCCTAACAAAGAGGTTAACCCTATAATTTATGGGGCCCCAAAAATACACAAAATGAACATACCTCTTAGACCAATTGTGGACACCTCTAACTCTACTACCTATGAGTTTGAAACTTTTTTAGCTTCAAAATTAAAACACTTAGTAAGGATAACTTTTTGCTTTATTTTTGAGTCTATAGACTTTGTAAACTTCATTAAAAATAAAAAAGTTGAGGATGATGAATTAATGGTTAGCTTTGATGTAGTTTCCCTTTACACAAAAGATTCAATTGGGGATGCCATTGATATAGTGTAGGCTTGCATTGATGAAGAAACAACTAGGTTAGTAGATCTTTGTATTAGATCCACATTATTTTCCTTTAAATGGAACCTTTTTGAAAAAACAAAAGGGATGGTGATGGGATCCCATCTCTCTCTAATTGTAACAAACATATATATGGAAAAATTTGAAGAGAGATCTCTCCACACCTTTCACCTGAAACCTAAATGGTGGAAAAGATATGTTGATGATACCAACGTATGATGGTAACATGGTAGAGATTCCTTAGAATATTTCCACACTCACCTCAAAAATTTGGTTCCTAGCATTCAACTTACCAAAGAGGTCGAACATGAAGGCAGCTTACCTTTCTTGGATATACTCATATATCACAAGGAAGATGGTTCCATTCCACACAAAGTTTATTTTAAAAGTAAACACATAGACCTTTATATTCATGATACTTCTCATCATCACCCTACCCAAAAGGTAGGGATGTTGATAACTCTTACTACCAGGGCCTTAACATTTTGTGATGATGACAACTTGGAACAAGAATTAGACCATCTTGTAGACATTTTAAATAAAAATGGATACAAAGGGAAGCAAATTTTGAGAGATTTCAAATAAGCCAAATAAGGGCACACTAGAAAACACAAAGTTATCACCTATAAATAAAAATAAATAGCCTTTATTCCATACATTGAAGGGACTTCTAATGAGATTACTCACATCTTAAAATGACAAAACATCTCCACCATATTTGTACCTATGAACAACCTTAGGCAATCATTAAAAGTAGTAAAAGACAAGATTGAACCATTGTCAAGAGGTGAAGCTTACAAAATAGAGTGCTCTTGTGGCATTCCCTATATTGGTCAAATAGGTAGATCCATACAAATGAGGATAAAATAGAATGCAATAGACATCAAAATAGATAAGTTGGGAAAATTGGCTCTAGCAGAATATTCCCACAAAACCAAACATTTTATTTGTATCGATAAAACAAAAGTTCTTATGGTAGAAAACTATTATAACAAATGAAAGTTAAGAGATTTAATAGAGATTGGAATTCACCCTCAAAATTTAAATTGAGATGATGGGATAGATCTTAACCCAACTTGGAGACCATTCATTAGCAAGTTAAAAAATGTTATCACTTAATATTGGATGGTCCTCCCCATGTTTTGTATCTCTATTAATATTTTTTGATCTTTAAAATTGTGTATACCTTTTAATCATCTTACCTCTCTCATCTTTTAGCTTTGAACAAAAAACATTTTCACTTGAAATTTATAGCATAGACTTTGTCTAGTCCACTCTCCCCCTTCATAGATCATAATTATGTCATTTATTGTCACTTTTAGACCATTTCTCTTGGCAATGTTCATATGAATTTAATTATTTTCTTCCTATTCAAGAGTTTAGTGGATCTTGGAAATATTCAAAATGAAGTTGGGTTTGTAGTTCTAATTATTTTTTTGTGTATTTTCCTAAGGATTAATCATGGAGAGTGATTCAAAACACATCGATAAAAAACTATGCACATAGTTATACCTAGAAATCATCTTGCTCATTTATATGGATGGTGAAAACATCAAAAATATTACAAGAATCTAGGTCTATGTTACTTGGATGAAGACTTTATAGTCCAATCAAATCTTCACATGTATTGTCCTTGTTAGTGCCCAAAATTGTACTGAAGCAATTAATCACTTGTTAAGCATAGATGCCTAATTTTTTTATCCCACTTCATGTTTTAAAGTGTTCATCAGAGGTTAAGTTGAATTCATGTATGATATATTTAAGGTCTTTTGTCCCAATTTCCCTAGCTTAGACCCTTTGATTTAAAATCAAATTTGGTAGGAACAATTTTAAGAAGGAACATTTTTAATATGCTATGGTCTTATTTTAAATTTTATACTAAGGTTTGGTCATGTTTATTAACATGACCAAACCTTAGTTTAAAAATTAATGTTTGCTACATTTTTATTTACCATGGCCCTTGGTCCCTTTTTATCTATTAGCATGGTATAAGTAATGCCAAGTGCCTTTATTGTAAACTGAGCTCAAAGTCTTTAATTCTGCATCATATTTATTAATGTCCTATAACTTTAGGCTAAGTGTTTTTATACTAAGTGCTTATAAATTTGAACAAGAAGTGTGATGGTAATGTAGACATCAAATGATGGTTGTGTCGATGTCAAAATTAAACTCAATAATTATCCATTGGGGCTTAAATTTTATGGTTTTATATACCTCAAAGATGTTCACATAGATGTTAAATGATGGGCATGCAGACATCAATTTAAGCCACGACAATTATCCATTGAGGTTTAAATTTGATGATCATACAAACGTCAAATACATTAACATGGATGTCAAATTAAGGGTACGTAGATGTGAAATTTAATCTATAGTAATTATCCATTAGGGTTTACATTTGATGATCATGTGAACATCTTTGATGATCACATAGATGTCAAATGATGGGCACACAGACTTTAGTTTTAATCCATAGTAGATATACAATGGTGTTTGATACTTCAGATTTAGATCAATGGTCAACATTATATCATACTTCAAAATTGAGAGTGTGAGTGAGAGATGACTTGTCAAAGGACTCAAGATAAATGATGATCCACCATGTGGTAGAAGGGTGCTATCCTGGTAGAGATTAACTATGTAGAGTACAAAAAGCTCATGGATTCTCCAAGTGGCATGATCTCAGGGGTATTAATGGAGATGTAATGTATTATAATAAAATATAATGATAAATGTATGGTAGGATCCCACATAGCTGCTAAGTGACATCCTCACATTCATCATGTAGATAAAGATCTAGTAGTGCTAGTATTAGGTAGACTATTCAAATATCTAGACCTAATGACATGTTGACATGTGTCCTAAGGGAAATGATCACATTTTAGGTTCATGAATAGAGTGACATGGACATGACACATATGCATACACATCATATTCAAGTATCTTGTGTAATGTAATTAGCATATATTTCACCATGAACAACAGGTTGACTAGGGAAAATTGCAAATGAGGTATGATAACTCCATAGGAAATTTGAGGATTAAAAAAACTTAAAACCTATTGGAATTAATAATATGTTTTTGACATGCCAATGTGAAGGGTTTTATGTTCATTTAATTGATGATTTTTTGTACATCTTAGATAAAGCCTACATAAGAGAGGAAATTTTTTAAGATGGAAAATTTAATGCTCAATGCATTACAATTTAGTATGGATTTATTAACCCCTTATGTGATCAATACAATATTTCCCTAAGGGAATTTCTTAGGGGAATTAAAAGTGCCAATTACAATTTGGAAATTTACAAATTGTAAATTTACAAGAGGAGCTAGGATTTTCTCAAATAGGTCAAAGGTTGAAAATAATGCATTTATGCTTTAAAAAGGAGATAATGTGAAGGAAACCCTAAAAGGAAAATATGTGAAAATTTCAAAGTTTTCAAGTGGAAAAGGTGTAAAATTCAAAATTTAAAAGGTAAGTTGGAGCTAAAAGGGTAAAGGGGTCAAGTAAACCTGGGTATTTCATTTTCTCATGTTTTACTTGTCCAAACTCCTCTAATGGGATATATATTATAGGTTTTGAAAATAAAGGTGGGCCACAACAAGGAAGATAATTTAAGTGGTCATGGATCTAGAATATTTTCAATCCATCATTACAAGAGTAGGTTTTTATATGGTATGCATAAGGAGAAGGGTATCTATTTAGAACTTTCCAATTATCCAACCAAGTGATCAAGTAGATACTCAGGTAGTTACACATAAAGACAAAGTTTATTTGTCCTCCATCATGAATATACTCCTTCCAACTCATGTGAAAATAATTTATTGCTAATAAATAAAAATATTTATTTCAAATACTTCATTATTTCTTGTAGAGGTAGTTGTAATAATGATTTTCCTTACAGTTGCATGAATATTCCAAGTGTGGAAAAGGATTTATTCTAGCTAGGATCATCTTGGTAGGACTTTGGAAATTTCATGTTATAACCCTCACACTCAAATTTTAAATGGGTAAAAAAATGTATATATAGAGGGCTTATCCTATATTCAAGGATTGGTCATTGTTGGTTGTTCATTTTTTCTAAGTCTAGGTTATGCAAAAATAATTGGGATCAATTATTATGTGTAGATCTTGTCTCTCTTGCTAAGGTGGTTACAATTGTACAACCATTATCAATCTTTGAGAGCATGTTTATGTCTCCCTTTTCAAAAGAGTAAACTCACCATGCTTGTCCCCTTTGAAACATTTTGTAAAATTGATGTATGTAGTATCTCTTTTCAAGTTAATGAAAATACTTATGATTCTTTATTATTTCCTATTGATGATGTATAGTGATGTGTTTTGTAAATGTTATTGGTTATAAGTCTTGTTTTATGCTCATTACTAGTTGTCATCTTGGGCTTAGATATAGATTATAAATCCCTTTCTAAATTATTTTAGAATATGTTGCCATTAGCTTGCATTTGAGTTTTTTATACATCTTTGCAAAGGATAATGTCATGAATATTGAAAGATACCCTACTATTTGAAAAAATCTCCAGCACTTCACCATGCCCTTCCTCTTTATAATCAACAAACTATCCTACCCTACAAATGATATAATCCTTGTTGCGTATCATAAGTATTATTTGCCTACAAATGCATGAGATCTTTGTTTATATAACATGTATTTTCATATTGTGTCTTAAAAAATAGCATTGGAATCTTTCATTCAGTCCTAAAATTGATAATTATTTAAGATGAAGGTTGTAAGAAATTTTATATCTATCTTCAGTAGCTTGTATCTATCCTAGGTCATTTTCTCATTTTGTTTGACAACCATTCCTAATTGGAGTGAATGAGTTTGGTTATGCCCTAGTCAGATTTGTGTTCCCTTATGTCAATAATCCCCATGAAGGCCGAATTATAAAATCTCTCCATGTGAGAAAATCACCCCATATGCCCTCTCACCTTGGTTCAGGTAGAGCTAAAAGTAGCAGGGAGCTGACTATACCCTTTGTAGGTGCCTTCTAATCATTTTATATGTCTGGTCCACTCTTGATGCTAAAACCTACCACAAATATAATGAAATACTAGTGGATTTTTCATCCTTATTTTCCATTTTCTTCAAGTGTGAAAAACCAAGTGATAGAGGTGTAAAATTGGGAACCAACTTGCTTTTGACACCATTTTTAGGGATTAAATTGATGACCTGGTCACTTGTGTTATCAGGGAATCGTGTAGAAAGTTTTAATTATTTCAACTTTGAAAGTTATCTATTTGTTATTTTATACATTCAGCCTATCTCAGTCATCAACATCGTAGAAAACCACTAAGGACATGTGAGGATTTGAGATATCTGATAATTTGACATTTACTAAGTTTATTGTAATGAGCTATTGAAGTTGCATATTTGAAGGTGTTTTTTTCCCATTTTGAACATTATTCTAAAAAATTTAATATCTTTGATTTTTATCTCATTAATAAATTTAGAAAATATGTTTTTATCATGTATCATAATTAATGTGTAATTGTTATATTCTATAATTTTGATTTTAGTGATGACTTTGATTTTATCATTTGGTTTCAAGGAAGATCAGTGCCTAGTTTGAATAGCTTTATTAACCTTTATCTTTGAGTATTTTCTTATTTGCAAAGATGGAAGGATTGAGATGATCCTTTAAAGGTGACTCATCCAAATAACTTGTCCCACCCCTAAGTTTTCATCAAAGACAAAGGAGACAAGTTTGGAGGCCCATTAAAGAGCATATTGCAGCTACAAAAGATTGTTTGGATTGTCAAAATTTAGATAGTATTAAACTTTTTGTTGAGATCCCCATCATTAAGGACTATCATATCTCTCATAAAAACTCTAAAACTTATAGTCTAATTTATTATCCAGTTCCTTCTCAACCACCTGAATCCCCTCCTAGGTGTGAACCACAAAATCCACCTCATTCACCCCCTCATATCCCTTTTCCATTAGTTCTTGAACCTCACATTGAACCAATCATGAGGCATAGTGACCCAGATGAGAATGAATGTCCTAAATTCTATGTTTTTAGATTTAGGCCTATAAATTTTGATGATATGGAAGGTTATCCTAATGACATCCTAAATTAATTAAGGAAATGTCTTTCAAAATTTCATATGAATAATGTAGTAAGTGGTGATCAACACCTGACAGCTTTTCACAATATCATTGAAGATTATGAGGTTGAGAATGATGATGTGTGCATTAAAATGTTTGTGCATGTGCTGGAATAATATGCTAATGAGTGGTTCAAATCTCTTCCTCATGGGTGTATTGATTCATGGGAAGAAATGAACAATGTTTTTAGAATTCAATATGGTGATATAATTAATCCAAGATTCCATTTGGATAAATTTGAGAATATTAATAAGAACCCTAATGAGTGTGTTTATGAATTTAATACATGGTCCGACAAAACTATGATGAGATTTCCCAAAAACATCAATCCCAATGATACAACATGCTTGATAAAGTATTATTATTCTTTTAACAAGAATGTTGTATACTATTTGAGGAACAAGGCTCCCATAAACCTAAGGTTGGCATTCAATATGTCTAGCCAAATTGAAAATAACATAATGTCTATGGGAAAGCCCATGAACAAGTGGGTTGATGTGAAATTGGTCAATCCAAAAAAGACATATTCCTCATAGATAGCCAACCTTGAGGATACTATTAAAACTTTGGCCTCTATTATCAAAGAAATGTTGGATAAGTTGGCTAGAGATGAAAAGAGGATAACTCATGTGTCTACCAGTCAAGAGAGGGATCTAAATTTGAATCAAGAATAAATAAGGCTTGATTTCCACCATCAAGATAATGATAGAGGGAAGAGACTTACATGAGATGAAAAAATAGAAAGAAATCAGAATAGAGGGGATAAGAAATAAGTGATTAATTTATTAAATTACAAAGTGAATGTGATAGGTTGTGACATTGATATTAATTGGTGTGACAAGTTCTTCCCTCCACATCCTCCATGTGATACAACTAAACTAATTTACAAATATGAGGATATAGATGAGTCTATGTCATCAATGATGAGATTATGATGTTTAATTATTAGAGTCCCTAAATTAATATGTTTGCCTCCATGGAATTATTGAGTGTTACCACTATTGATTAGTTTTGGAGTGTGGTACAAAAGGTATGTATCCCAACTTAAAAATTTTATTTTGAAGTTGATATGGCATAAGCATGTGAATTACCCATTAATTATTTTGATTTTTTAAGATCAATGATAATTAAAAGGTATGATGGGGGAATTCTATCAGTTGAGGATAGGTAGTTACTGATTAATGCAATGGTTTCCAAAGATAAATAATATTGCTTTAGAAGAAAATATCAAACTATTATTGCTCAAGACATTACCCCTAAAAACCTGAAGGTAGGAGATGAAATTAAGGAAGTTTAGAAAACTATAATAGTCCCAAATGCTTCTAAAATACCACCCATTTCCTAAGCTAGTAGACCTAGAGGTCCTCCTACTAAGAATAAAGTACCTTTGATATCCACTATTCCTAAGGGTGGAAATGATGTTAAACAAAATATAATTTTGAAGGTTGTTAAAAATGTAAATTCATTTTAGTTAACTCAAATTCATACCTTAAGTGATTTTATCCTAGCTAAAGGTGTTATTACCCTTCCACCAAATACTCTTCTTCTTTAGTATAGTATATGTGATATGGCCCAAGTGTTGATCTAATTGAAAATCACCATGCCACTTGTTGAATTATTAAGAATACCTAAACATAGGAAGAAGGAATTTGAATACTTGGAATTTGGTGAAAATTTGGCTATAAATTAGATTGATTTACCCCAAACACCCCCAAAATGAAGATGAATAATAAAAATAAGCTGTTGAACCAGCTCTATAAGTGTATTTAGAGTCTACCAATAAAGTCAACTAAACGTGGACCCATTTTATATGACTCTCTTGATCAATGGTCTTATTTTCCAAAACTGTATGTTTGATTGTAGTGCTTCTTACAATGTTATACCTGTGGGTGTCCTAAATGATCTTAGGATGAAGATTGCATTAGCCTTTGGCAAGTGTTATGTCATGAACTCACAAGAAGTTCCAATTATTAGACAAGTCATGGGGTTGGTAGTACAGTTTATAGTGCATCTAAGTAAGTATCTAAATATAAACATGGTAGTTATAGACTACCCACCTAAGTGGGGAATGCTAATGTCATGAAAATGGGTTGTTAGCATGGGTGGAAGTGTATAGATGGACTTATCTGGTGTCACCATTCCATTGGAGGGTAATATGGTCAAAATTTATAGAGAGCCAAAGATGATACATGTAATATAATATCATAAACATGATTTAAATGAAGTATTGTACATAGATGTTGACTTTGGATTTTTTTTTGGGAATGTTGACACTAGTGAATAACTTATTGATCTTGATGTTGAACATGATAATGAAGGTGTAGTTTAGAAGATGTGTTTTGATGGGGCTTGCTCCAATATTGGAAATGGAGTTGGGGTTGTCTTATATGACCCTAATGGTAAATGTTTCATGTTTTATTTTTAGCTATCCTTTGATTTCACTAATAATACTACTGAGTATGAGGCACTCTTACTTGATTTATGGATTACTTGTAAACATGGAATTAAAAGCTTGATTTCCAAGGGTGATTTTTAGCTAGTGGTTAAGCAAGTCCATAATACTTATGCCACCAAAAATAAAAGGTTGAAAAAATATTATAATGTTGTTTAGGATTTTTTTGAATTACTTAATGCATTCAACATTTTTTATCATGATATAATTTTAGGTGCTCGATTTGATATTGTAAATATGATCCCTCATTGTTAGTATAAGGTGGAGGTGCTTTTTAGGCCTTCAATCCTAGATAATTTTCATCATTGGTAAGTGTTTGATGGTGATGATCAGATCATAAGGTTTTTCAATTGTGAAGCTAAGTTTTATGATAAGTTCATAGACTTGGAATCCATGGTTCAGGTTTGTGATGGAAAGAAAACCTTGTTTGGGAAGGACATTATTCAGCTAAAGATACACATGATCCCTAGAGGATTGGTAGCTTTAGAATAATCTTTTGATGGAATAAATAAATAAAGACTTGAGACTCATTTATTTTAAAGGACATAACTGAGTGTGATTTGGGTTATCATGAGAATCCAAGAAAATTTTGGCTATGTACTCACCTAAGTGTAGCTGAGAAGCAAGATTTCATGAAGCTACTAAAGAGGTATCAGGACTATTTATCATGGTCTTATTCTAAACTAAGAGCATATAGGGAAGAATTTTTCCAACATGTCATCCCATTATAGCCTGATAGAAAGATTTTTAGTTAGACACAGAGACCTATTATCCCCATCTTGGCCATTAAGATGTAGGATGAGTTAAAGAAGCTAAGGGAAAATGGTATCATTCAACCCATTGGGCATTCATCATGGGTTGAAAATTTAGTACCTATTAGAAAGAAAAATGGTGACATCCACTTGGTTGTGGATTTCCAAAATTTGAATAAAGCCTTTTTAAAAGATAATTATACCCTACACAATATGGATAACCTATTGTAAAGTGTTATAGGATCAAAGATTTTATCCACATTAGATGTTTTCTTAAGACATAACTAGGTTATGGTGAAGGAATATATGAAACCTAAGACCACATTTGCCATGCCTTGGAACACATAAGTATACATGAGTATGCCTTTTGGATTAATAAATGATAGTGTAACATTTTATTGGGCTATGGATGGTGCATTTATAGGGATGATTAATAATTTTATAGTTGTGTATCAAGATGATATTATTATGTACTCCAAGACTACATAAGAACTTTTTGAGCATATAGAGAAAGTATTGATCAAATACAAGGAGTTTGACATTTCACTTAATCCTAAGAAATGTTAATTTGGAGTAAAAAAGGCCAAGTTGTTTGGACATATATTATACAAGGATGGTGTCATGATTGACCCTAAAAGGATAGAATCCATTGACAAAGTGCCTATCCCCCTAGCCAAGAAGGGAGCTTAGTCCTTCTTTAGATTAATTAACTTTGTAAGGAGGTTTATATATAATTTTTTAGAGATTAATTTGCCTATTAATTTCATGTTGAATAAATACTAGACCATCAAGTGGGAAGAGAAGGCCATGTAATAATTTAATGACATCAAAATATCTTTAATTTTTTTTGCTATTTTGGCCAGCCTTGATTACACTAAGCTATTTTAGATATTCTATTTTGTATCATGCAATACTATTTTTGCTATCATGTTGAAAAAGAATGAAGATGATCATAATAAGCCAATAACTTTATTTATAAAATCTATGAAAGGTGTTGACTTGAATTACACCATCATGGAAAAATAAGCCTTCACCCTCTTTAAGGTTGCCAAGATGTTTAGGCCTTATATTATGAGTTTAAATATTGTTGTTTATGTCTTGCACACCATGGTGAAGGACATCTTGACTCAGACTAAGGTATCCAACAAGAGATGTAGGTGGGTCAACAATTTGAAAGAGTATGATATAGATATTTATACCATGAAGTCAGTACAAGGGATGGGACTAGCCAAGCTCATGGCTGAGACCAATTTATAAGCCATTGAGGTAAACATTGATGTTTTCAATGTTGATTATTCCTTGAATCAATTTCACATGTCTTCATGGTATAAAGATATTTCATATTACTTGAAAATTTTGAATTATCCCCCTAACTTGGATAAGAATCAAAGTTGGAATCTTAAGTTTGTTTCCCTAAAATGCCTCTTGACTAAAACCAAACTTGCATGTAAGAATCTAGATGGGGTTCTCCTAAGATGCATGGTAGAGGAACAAATTACTAACTTGATTGAAGACTTGCATAGTGGAGTATGTGGTGGAAAATTTTCACCTAAAGTTGTAGATCATAAAATTCTAAGATCTAGTTATTGGTGGACATCACTATTCAAATATGTTGCTCAGAAAATTAGAAAATGCAAAAAATGCCAATGCTTTACTAGGAGGATGAAAGCTTTAGGTTCACTTCCCTTCTAGCCTATGATGATTAAAGGCCCATTTAGATAATAGGGAATGGATTTCATTAGATAAATTTTTTATTCTAAAAGCACTGGACATAGATGGCTACTAATTGCAATTGATTGCTTCACCAAATGGGTTGAAGTAGTCCCTACAAAGTAGGCTACAGACTAGGTGGTTATGGATTCTTTACTAAATCAGATTATTTATAGATTTGGTGTGCTTATAACATTTATTGTTGATAATTCCATGATTTTCAAAGCTAAACCATTAGTGGTATTATACAAAGAATATGGG
The DNA here is from genome assembly GCA_037957365.1 of Torreya grandis. Lineage (NCBI taxonomy): Eukaryota > Viridiplantae > Streptophyta > Pinopsida > Cupressales > Taxaceae > Torreya > Torreya grandis. Next base: position 2,952,163 of record JARHVA010000327.1, read on the forward strand.
ATTGAATTGACCTATGCTTCAAATTATAATCCTCAAGGGAATAGGCAACCAAATCCAGAAACAAGAACTTACTCAAAACCATTAGATGAACATTATAAGAAAATAAGAAGAAGTAGGGTGAACTATTAAATTTTTATTTATGGGTTGAGAGGATCACACATAAGAGATCTATAACAAAATCCCTTTTGAGATTATCTATGGATCTCAAATAGTTTTACCTATGAATTTATAGTTACCAACCTATCATCTCATGCATAAACTAGAAGATGATGATAAAATCAACCACTATGAGATCAAGATGAACCAGATTGTTAAGCTTAATTAAATTTGAAGATAAGATCATGAAAGACACCTCAAGTTCAAGGAAAAGTTTAAAAATATATTTGATAGGAAGGTTACTCCAAGAACCTTCCAAGCAGTTGATATGGTTCTACTTTGGGACAAGAGGCATGAGGAGAAAGGTAAGCATGACAAATTTGATGCCTTGTGGATGGGTCCCTATTCCATTGACTGCTAGATTGGGAAACACAATTTATTCCTAAAAGACATGGATGGTGAAACATTAGAGTTTCTAGTCAATGACAAGCATCTAAAGCACTTCCTAGATTAAGTCTACAACTACATACATAATTGTATAGTGTATAGTCTTGTTGTTTTATTATATCTATTTCCCCTTTTCTTTGGGCCTTATTTGTATAGTTCCTTTCATGTGTTTGTTTTCATACCATCCTAATCTATTTTTTTTAGTTTTTCATGTGCTAATTTATTAAGCCTTCATGTTTTTTTAGTTTTTCATGTTGAATATGTGACCCAATAGATTGGCACCTAGTCTTATGATCTAATATTCTTTACACACCCACAGGGGGTGTACATCCCTTAGAAAGAGCCAATGTTAGTTCCCAAATTTTCATTGAATCAATTTATCCCTTGTTAAGCAGAGATGCCTAATTTTTTTTATCACGCTTCATGTTTTCAAGTGTTCATCAAAGGTTAAGTTGAATTCATGTTTGAGCACTTTAATGTCTTTTCTCCTAATTTTGCTACCTTAGACCCTCTGATTTAAAATTATATTTAATGGGAACAATTGTAAGTTGGAATAGTTTTAATATGATATGGACTTATTTTAAATTTTATACTAAGGTTTGGTTGTGTTTATTAACATGACATAACCTTAGTCTAAAAATTCATGTTTGGTCCCTTTTTATCTATTAGCATGGTCTAAGTAATGTCAAGTCCATTTGTTCTAAATTGAGCTTAAAGTCCTAAAGTTTGCATCATATTTATTAATATCCCAAAACTTTAGGCTAAGTATTTTTATACTAAGTTCATTTAAATTTAAAAAATAAGTATGATGATCATGTGGATGTCAAATGATGGTTGAGCAGATGTCAAAATTAAGCTAAAAAATTATCTATTGGGGCTTAAATTTGATGATCACATGGATGCCAAAGATGTTCATGTGGACATAAAATAGTGGGAACATAGATGTCCAATTAAATCCAAGATAATTATTCATTGGAGATTAAATTTTATGGTTGCATAAATGTTAAATATGTTTGCATAGACATTAAATAATAGGTGTGCTAATGTCAAATTTAGGCCATGATAATTATCCATTAGGGCTTAAATTTTATGGTCATGTGAATGTCATTGACAGTTATATAGACATAAAATGATAGAAATAGATGTAAAATTTAAGATCATAGATAACCAATGGCATTCAATCCTTTAGATCTTGATCAATGGTCAACATTCCATCATACTTAAATATTGATGGCATGACTGAGAGATGACTTGTCAAAGGACTCAAGCTAAATGAGGAACCACCACATGGTAAAAGGTTACTAGCCTAATAGAGATTGACTATGTAGAGTGAATAAAGCCCATATTTTATCTGAGGGGCATGATATTAGGGGTATTAATGGATATCTAATAGCTTGTAATAAAATCTAATGCTAAATGGATATCATGAGCCTATAGAAATACCAATTGTCACACTCACATTCATCATGTAGACACGGACCAAAAAATACTAATCTTAGGTGGAATATTTAAAGATCTAGACCTAATGACATTTTGACACATGTCCTAGGGGAAATGGTTGCATTTCAAGTTAATGAATAGAGTGACATGGTGATGCCACATAGGCATACACATCATATTCAAGGATCTTGTAAAAGGTAGTTTATTAGAGCTTACCTAATGACATGTTGACACATGTCCTAGGGGAAATGGTCACATTTCAAGTTAATGAATAGAGTGACATGGTGATGCCACATAGGCATGCACATCATATTCAAGGATCTTGTACAAGGTTGACTAGGCAAAATTACAAATGAGGAATGATATATCAATAAGAAATATGAGGATTTAAAATAAATTGAAACCTATTGGAATTACTACTATGTTTTTTACATGCCACTATGGAGGGGTTTATTTTCATGTAATTGATGGTTTTGTGTAAATCTCAGATAATGCCTACATAAGAGAGGAATTTTTTAAAGATGGAAAAGTTAATGCTCAATGCATTACAATCTAGAATGGATTTATTAACCCTTTATGTGTTCATTAAAATATTTCCCTAAGGGAACTTCCTAGGGGAATTAAAAGTGCTAATAGAAACCTATAAATTTGCAAATTACAAATTTGTGAGAGGGGCCAAGATTTGCTCAAATAGGTCAAAGGCTGAAAATAATGCATTTATGCATTAAAAATGAAATAATGTGAAGGAAACCCTAAAAACGTAGATATGTGAAAATTTCAAAGTTTTCAAGGGGAAAAGGTGCAAAATGAAAAAATTGAAAAGGGAATTTTTAGCCAAAAGGGTAAAGGGGTCAAGTAAACCTAGGTATTGCATTTTATCATGTTTTTCTCATCCATGCTCCTCCAATGGGAGAGATATTGTAGGTTTATAAGATCAAGGTAGGCCACTCTAAGGAAGATAATTTAAGTGGCCATAAATCCAAAATATTCACAATACATTATTACAAAAGTAGGTTATTATATGGCATGAATAAGGGGAGGGTAGTTGTCTAGAATTTTCTAATTGTCCAAGTAAGTGATCAAGGGGTCTTTAGGTAGTTACATATAAACAAAAAGTTTTTTTGGATTCCATCATGAATATCCTACTTCTAGATCATGTTAAAGAAATTTTTGGCTAATAAATAAAAATATTTTCTTCAAAGTCTTCATCATTTCTTGTAGAGATAGTTGTAATAATGATTTTCCTTACAGTTACATGAAAATTCGAGGCATGGTAAAGGATTTGTTCCAGCTAAGAGCATCTTAGTGGGACTTTGGAAATTATAGGTTGTAACCCTTACTCTTGGATTTGAAATGGGTGAAAAAAATGTATAAATAGATGGCTTCTCCTCTATTCAAGGGTTGGACATTAGGTTGTTTGTTAGTTATTGTTCATTTTCTCTAAGTTTAGGTTCTTTAAAAAAATTTGGGATCAACTATTTTGTGTAGATCTTATCTCTCTTGCTAAGGTGGTTGTATTTATAAAACCATTAACAATATTTGAGAGCATTTTTATGTCTTCCTTGTCAAAAAATCAAACTCACCATGTTGTCCCCTTGGAATAATTTTGAAAAAATAATGTATGTAGTATCTCTTTTCAAGTTAATGAAAATGCTTATGATTCTCTATTGTTTCCTATCGATGAAGTGCAATGATATGTTTTTAAAATACTTTTTATTATATTTATTATTCTATTCTCATTACTAGTTATCATATTATACTTATATCTAGATTATAAATCCATTTCTACATTATTTTAGAATATGTTTCTATTAGCTTGCATTTGAGTCTTTTCTAAATCTTTGCAAAGGATAATATCATGAATTTTACAAGATAACCTACTATTTAAAAAAATCTCTAGAGCATCACCATAACCTTCCTCTTTATAATTAACAAAATATCCTACCCTACAAATGATATAATCCTTATCACATATCATAAGTGTTATTTTCCTGCAAATTCGTAAGATCTTGCTTATATAACATGTATTTGCATCTTGTGTCTTAAATATTAACATTTTAATATTTCATTAAACCTTGATATTGATAATTATTTAGGAGGAATATTGAAAGAAAATTTATATTTGTCTTTAGTAGATTGTATCTGGCCTAGATCATGTGCTCATTTTATGTGACAACCCTTCTCAAGTGGAGTGATAGAGTTTGGTTGTGCCCTAGTCAGATTTGTGTTCCCTTGTGCGAATAATCCCCATGGAGGTTGAATTTGAAAATTTCTCCATATGAGAACACTACCCCATAGGTCATTTCACCTTGGTTCAAATAGATCCAAAATTAGTAGGGAGCTAACCATACCCTTTATAGGTGTCTCCCAGTAATTTTCTACATCTGATCCATTCTTGATGCCAAACCCTACCCTATCTATAATGACATACTAGTGGGTTTTTCATCCTTGTTTTTCATTTTATTTAAGTGTGTAAAATTGAGTGATAGAGGTGTAGAACTAGGAACCAACAGTCTTTACCTCCTTAATGAGGCATAACACAATATAACTAAACACATCAATTAATTAGGGGAGAAGTGGTACCAAAAAATAATCCCCATAACTCTTAACATTTTAACCATGATATTATATGAAGCACTAACATGGACATGAAAGGGGGTGCTCTTGTTTAGAAATACCAGTATAGGGATTTTTAATAATCTCTACTTTAAATCAATGAAATTTTATTAACATTCATTGGTGCATTCAAACCTTGTATCCTTATACAATAGTCTCTCAAATAGAGTGAATATAGTTGCATACCATTTGGTGTATTTGAAATAATATCTAGTGTTCCCTAGTAATTATTACACTTCAAAAAAACTTATATGAGGTGGAAATCCCATAATTATTATGATTTTGATCTAGTCAACCATAATATCATCATTACATACTACATGTCCTAATCAAACACCAAAATGTGGAAAAAATAAGAAATCATTCAAATTCATAGCTATGCATAGATCTCAACATATTTATAACATAAATTTCAACTTAGAAATGTGATAGTTTAATAAGGAAAACATAACCCAATAATCTAGATAAACATCCAAAAATTCACGTATGAAGTCCTTGAATGTAGTGACTACAACTATAGAAAAAGCAACATGGAATTTTTTAGACCAAAAGGCATTACCTTATATTCAGAAAACCCAACTCTATTGAAAAATTGTTCTTTGTTTGGTCTTTTATTTTGATTAGAATCTAATGATAGCCACTAAAGTCATCTATGAAATAATATACTTCATGTCCTCTGACTGGCTCAAGAAGTTTATCTTTGTAAGTAATAAAAAATAGGTCATTAATGAAAACATTATTTAATGCCTTGTATTCACCACAAACTCTGATATCTTCTTAATTCTTGGGTTGAACCACCATCTAACTTACCCAATATACTTTTTCTAGTGGGTAGATGATCCCTATTTCATGTATCCAATTAATTTCAGCATTGATTTTTATATTTATATTAGGATTTATTATGTAGAGGCACTTATTTATAGGCCTTGTACACTTCTTGAGTTCTATGTGTTTCTCCACAAATGAGGGGTCTACACCCTTCACTTATAAAAATTCATGGGTAATACATCCTAGTAATCTTACAATAATTGGACCCCTTCTAAATTTTGTTATTGAGTCTAGTAATCACCTATGGTTGATAGCTTTGGTACCAAGTCTATACCAATGTTTTCTACTAATTTTCACATTAGGTCTTGATATTTATTATTTGTCCCTTTGGAAGAGATTATCTGAGTGTCATTTCAAATTATTTCTCTTGAATATTTAAATTTCATGGCTAAAAATCATATGTTTACACTTTGATATTGAATTTAGGTTAGTTTACTTATTATTTCTCTTAATTTTTACTCATTTCTTAATTTTGGAAGAAGATAAGAAACTAGTATTAAGGGTGTGGTATAAATACCTAGTTGGTGATGTGCACATAATCCAGATGAATGTTGAGAACTCCTCTTTGGATTGGAAGGAAATAGGCCATGGATGTGGATCTAATTAGAACATAGGTGCAAGGTGGTGGTTAGGATGGATAGGTAGTGGTATCACTAACATCTATATAGGCTTAGATTATAGGTTTATAGGTATAGGTGGTCACATTTCAAGGCCAAATTATCATTTTATAGGGTTAGGTTGTCATTATTATAATGGAGAGAGATCAGGCCAAGACCTCCCTAGGTTGGTGACCTAAGAGAGGGATACACTGAGGTAGAGGGTAGGAAAAGTAGTAGTACTAGTAGGATGGATACTAATTATGGTCACTATGACATGATACTTAGCCATAAATGAGGAATTGGGTTATTATGAGACCATAGTGTTATCACATTATCTAGAGTAGCTAATATGGGGAGGGTACAGGGCCATTTTAGCAGGTCAACTACTTGTGGTGACTCTAGGGTAATGGGATTTTATAGTGAGTGGACATATAGGCATCCTAATAGGATCGACATTATATGGTAGTGCAAGTGTAAGAGTAAGATATATGATATGTTATGTAGGTGTAGATGCGCATGATTTTGATATTGACCTATGTGCCAATGATGTGAGATCTACATGATAGAGAGAGGAATTTATAAATTATTACATGTATTATTAATTTGATGGACATGATGTATATGATGATTTTATTATGCTCATGATGATATATAAAATGTATGTTCATGGTTTATGGTTTTAATTTTTAGATGATTTATGTTTATGAGATGTGGAATTAGTAGCTTTAGGCATGTAATGATTTATGGATTATGTTTTAATTTTGTTCATGGATATGATGAGGAATGGTTAGATTATGTTTATTGATGTGGTTTATGACATGATGTTATATGATGTTTGATAGTAGATGGATAGGATGATACTTATGATATGATGTTACATAATGTGATTCATGATAGATATATGTTGTGGCTCATGGATATGGTTCATAATGTTGTGTTCATCATTGATGTTTTTTGTTTATGATCATGGAGATGTAATGTGATTATGGTTAAGGATGTAATGAAAATACATAAAGTAAGTTAAATAACAAACTAAATGTAGGAAAAATAAAATGAGAATCATGAGACGTATATCTACATGAACTAATGATAGGAGGGTAAGGAAAAAACATGATGCCTCTTCACTGGTAAGGATATAAAAAAACCTAAATTTGATTGGTTTAAGAAACATATGCCTTTCAAATACTTCACATTAGCATGATTTGGTTGATAAAATGGTGTCTTGATCACATTGTGTCAAGTAAGCTCATAATCCCTTAATTTTGAAAGACTGTATAAAGGGGAGACATGTTATAGGTGAAAGGTAAATGGATTGATAGCTAAGGTAACCTTATGTGGGTTAGTTTTCCCCTTCTATAAGTGACCTAAGAACAAATTACACAAGTCCATGTCTTATGCTAAGGTGTAGACTGATTGATGTAGGAAGTCTACTAATGCTAGCTATGAAAGATGATTATATCTTTCTTAGGATACCTTCTTCTATTTTCATATAGGGTTTTTTTTATTGATTTTTGTTTTTCATAGGTTTGTGAAGTTGATCGACGCATGAAGCTTCAAATTATTACGTTTTATCCATATGACTTAGCCATACTTCAATGGAGTGGTCTAATTTTGAGTTTGTTTGTTTTGGTAGATATCCTTTAAGAGAGTAGTATATATTTTAAGCAATTTTAGTTTTGTGCAACTGTCCTTCAAGGGAGCAATCTGCTATGTTAGATATATGTGATCCAAGTGGTATTTTGTTATCCCAAATTTTTTTTATGTAAGGTTTTATACATAGATGAGTCTAATTAGGCTTAGAGGTTTACCCTTATTAGGGGAAAAGTTTTATCACAAATAATGTGAATAATAGGTGAAAGGGTTGGTTTTGAGGGACAAAATATCATGGGATCTCATCTTGTTAGAGATGAAAAGTATCCATGAGAACCATGCCATGGGTAGAGACATGATACCCATATTTAGGATTAGGCTATGACTATGATGGTTCATCATATATTTATATATTGTAATTGGTTGTCCCTAAAAGGAGAGGGATAGGTAGGTGTGAGTGTGAAAATCTCATAAATCATGGGATGAGCTTAAGTTAGACAAGGTGAGTTTGATCCTTTTTAACAAAATAAAGGATGTTGATGTAAAGAATTTAGAGGGTTGGGTTTTGGTTGGCCTTTAAGAGAGGATAAATGATAAGTTCCTGATCCATACTTATGGGTTATGATGTAGGGTTTAAGCCAATTAAAAGGAAACTTGACTCTTTTACTTTTCTCAATATTGGTCACATGTTAGTTTTCCTTTAGGACGAGGTATCTAATATTGAATTCTCATTATTTTAGGTGTTTTTTATTAGTACACTTGATTCATTCTTGGTAGACATGAAGATGGTTAAGTTATATAAGGTAATGTTCATCAAGTAGCTCAAATCATGCTAGACATTTTTGATGATAGTTTCTCTCATAAATGATCTCTTACAAAGATATGCAAAGAGAAGGAATACAGACTTTGAGAGGTAAGATTGCCTCTACTTTAAAGACTAGAGAGAATATGGTAACACCCATAGAGGTTCTAATTCTAGTGTGATAAGCACATAAAGTGAAGGGGATGTGCAAATGCCAATCCCAACTTAAAGTAGTAACTACTTTGGTCAACATTTTGTTAAGGGTTTTGTTAGAGGATTCCAACTGTCCATTTGTTTATGGATGGCAAGGTGAGGAAAAGATTAAATTAATTCCAAATGCATCACAAAGGCCTTGGACTTGATTTTTCTTAAAATATTTACCATTATTAGTGATGATCTTATGGGGAATATTAAAACAATAGATGATATGGTGATTAATGAAGTCTACAATATTGTCATATTTGGCTGAGATGACAGAATAGCCTCCACCAATTTGGTGAAATACTTGGTGGTGGTAATGATGGATTGGTGCCATTGTGAGGAATGAGGGTTGATTTCCCCAATGAGATCGAGTCCCCATTATAAGAAGGTCCAATAGTATTTGGATACTTGTAGGCTATGGGTAGGTGCATAATATAAATTGGCATATTGTTGACATTTATCATATTTATTTACATAATCATAGTAGTCTTGGTTGAGGGTAGGACAATAGTATCCAAGGTTAAGGATATGTTTAGAAACAACTAAACCACTAAAGTTTCCCCCACATATTCCATCATGCATTTCCATGATAACATGGGAAGCTTCATGACTATGTAAACAATGTATAAGGAGGCCATCAAAGTTTTTTATGTAAAAGATTCCCCCTAGTATGGTGTAATGAGAGGTACTGCAAACAAAGGTTCTTTAAACATTCATATATATTTTGAGATGAATGATGCTGAGGTTCAGGTAGTTTAAGGTTTGCTCATACCATATGTCAAATGAAGATTGCTCTACACAAAAAATGGTAAGAAGGTTGGAATGGATATAAGAAGGTGTGATAAAATGGTGGATGGTAACAAAGAGTTTAGACTCAACAAGTTGATATGGGATTTGGGAAGCAAGGGAATCCATTGTATCTATGAACTTATTGGTAGATCAAAGGTAATGATCAAATGATGATAAGAGTACATCTATGAGTTGTTTTTACTTTTGAAAGACATCATTATTAAATTGGTAGGATTCATTAACCTAGTTGACCAAAAGTTGGGAATCACCAAAGACACTAATGGTTTTAATTCCCAAGGCTAGAGTGGTTTGGAGATTTATGATGAAGGCTTCATACTTAGCCACATTATTGGTGCATTCAAAGTCAAGTTTAAAGGAAAGAGGAAGAGGTTCACTATCAAGGGTAATTAAAATAACTCCATCACCCTCACCACATTGGCATTTATATCCATCAAATAACATGGTCATTTGGTAGGTGGGGTCCTCTTGAAAAAAAGTTGTGATGGACTCATATAAAAATGGAAGAGGAAGTGGTTGGTTATTTGGTAGATGAGCTTTGGCCAATTGGTTAGTGATGACTTACCCTTTAATTAATTTTTTTAAAGGAACTCAAGATTAAATTCAAATAAAATCGTGATCCACTTAGTCATATATTAGTTTTGGCATGGTTTAGAGTACATGTACTTGAGTGGGTTAGTGTTAGAGATGACATAGGTTTTATGATTAAGAAGTTAATGATAAAGTTTGGAAGACACAAAGACTAAGGTCAGGAAACGTTTCTCAAAATGGGTATATCGAGTCTCATAATCTATAACTATTTAACTTATGTAATAAACAACTTGCTCTTTTTTTATTCATCATGGTGAGTGAGCATTTCCCCTAAAAAATAGTTAGTGGTAGAGATGTAAATGTAGAAGGGTTGGCCCTCTTTATATGGGGTAATAATAGGTGGAAAAAGAAGGTATTATTTGAGTGAATCAAAGGTTTTTTTTTATTATTTGGTCCACATAAAAGATGGGTCTTTCTTGAGGAGAAGGTGAAATGATTAACATCTATCAGATAATTGAGAGATGAAGTGATATATGGATTAGAGCTTCCCCTAAAAGCTATGGAGTTGCTTAAGGTGGGTTGGAGGAAACATCTATAAAATTTCCCTAACTTTGGTAGGGTCCACATTAATTCCTCAAAGAGAGATGATAAATCCAAGAAGTTTTCTAGAAAATACCCCAAAAATACATTTATTGGGGTTGAGTCTGATGTGGAAATGGATTAGGCATTCAAATTGATGGTAAGAATGGCTAGGTGATCCTTACGATGTTTATATCTTCCAAGGAGATCATTCACATATTCTTCTATGATTTTATGGATTATATCATGGAATATGTAGGTTATTACATGTTGGTTAGTTTCTCTAGTGTTCTTTAGACCAAATGGCATGACTGTGTAATAAAAGGTCCCCTATGGGATGATGAAAGAAGTTTTATGCTGATCCTTGGGGGAAATAAATATTTTATTATATCTTGAGAAACCATCCATGAGAGATAACATCTTGTGGCCATCTATAATATCAACAAGTTGGTCAATGCTAGGAGAAGGAAAATCATCCTTTGGGCAAGCAAGGTTGAGGCCACAAAATTCAATACAAAGGCAAAGTACCCTTGTGGGTTTGGTAATGGAAATGATGTTAAAAACCCATTGAGGATAATCGATGGGTTAGATGAATTTGACATACAAGAGGTGTTAAATCTCTTCTTTGACTAGAAGGGCAATGCGAGGGTGTATCTTATGAAGCTTTTACCAAATAGGCTTGGCATCAGGATGGATGACAATGTTATGGAGGGATATGTAAGGGTTTATCTTGGGAGTATATTGATAGGACCAAGAAAATGCTATGCTATGTTCATGAAGGAAAGAAGGATAAACTTGTTGTTCTATGGAATCTAAAGATTGTCTAATCTTGACCATGTGAGGATTATCTTGAGTACCCAAGTTGACATTGATGTTTGATTTATTCAACATGGTTTGGTTCTAAAGAGGAAGGGATTTATGGATAGAATAATCCAATACACCAAGGTAAGTGAGAATGGAATCATCATCTTGATGTTGGGTGGTGTTGATGGTAGGAGAATCATTTTCTACCATTTCAGGATGAATGAGAGGAAGGGTTTTAGTTTGGCCATCCTTTTGATAAGTCAAGGGGCCAAAAATAATGATATTGATAAAAAAAATTATATAGAATGATATATAAATCATTAGACTTCAAAGTATATGGGGTTGGTTGGGATGGTATATCCTCATCAATGGTGGTGATGGGTTTAGGTGAGGTGGATTCTTCTAGTGGTACGAACCCAAGGCCAAATAGCTCATGAGGTTTTTGGGTTTTGATGGTAGGTAAATCATGAGTTCCATGATCATAATTACCTAATCCAAATATATTTTAGGCATACTTATAGAGTTATAATTTGGTAAATACCAATTTGTCAAGATAGGAGAAGTCAGAAGTGGATGATCAAGTCCCCCATAGATTAAGTTGGTTTGATGGTTGGGAGGCCCAAAATGGATGATGATTCCAATTTTGGGGTCATAACTATGATCATGGGTGAGGTTCTCATACTCTTGAGGAGTAGGTAAAACATCCAAGGTTAAAAGATGATACTCCACCATCAAGAGACATTGGAACATGAGTTCTAAGGGGTCCTCTACAAGGATCTAGGAAGAAAGGATAGATGAATTAGTTGAAGTTTCATTGATGGTATGGGTGGAGGTGTTGTTGGTTTTGGTTTATGAGGTGGAATTATTGTTAGTTGGTGGTGAGGTTGATGAAGGAGGAAGAATAATTTCATTGGGTTGATATGTCATATTGCATGAGGTAAAAGGACTAGGGTTAGTTATTATGGTAATAACTTTACCTTCATGTTCAAATTTGACACATTGATGTAAGGTATAAGGGATAAAAATCATAGCATGAATCCAAAGGAATTCAAGTAAAATGTTGTATTGGAACTTTCCCTCTATAACTTAAAAGATTTTGAGAATGGTGTGAGGTCCCAAGTAGATGTAGAGCAAAACTATCACCAAGATAGTAGCCATAGTATCATTGAAAGAGTGGAGGACCACTACAATTTTAGACATGATGTTCTTAGGCAATTGAAGTTGGTCATAGGCTTGAGAGGAGATAATTATGATGCTAGATACTCTATCAATCATCACCCTTTTGATGTAGGTTCTATTGATGTATGCAGTAATGAAGAAGGGAGGATCAAGATCTTTGGAATAGATATAAGTTATTTATGATTTCTATAAGGTGAAAAATGTAGAAAGTTGGAGGGATTTGATAAAGGATGTAAGAGGTTGAGGATATTTTAGTTGAACCTCTATTAATTAAAAGGCCTCTATCAATGTTTGGTGATTATGGGGTGAGATGTTAATTAGTTTATCAAGTTTCATATTCATTTATGTTTAGTGAAGTTGTTTTAACACTACTCATTGGATGGTTTCAAAATGGTTGGAAGGAGAGGCACCCAAAATGGATATTTTGGGTTTTGGAGAAGGTGAAGGTAAAGGTGAGGGTGCTTGGTTTTTGTTGAAAGGTCGAGGGGTAAATGGGTATGTCCATAGTATCAACACTTTTGCTTTTCCCTTATCCTTTTGTTGGGCCCAAGATTAGATAACCATATGGATAGTATGGATTAAGGGAGGTGTTGGGCTAGATGGTTACTTTGGTTCCTCCTCACTTTCCACTGAGATTGAAGGAGTGGATAAATGTTGGATGGGTTGAGTTGGTGTTTGGGTTGGTAATGGGCTCAATGGATATTCATCTAATAACAGTTCATCCACATCCCATTAGCTATGAACAGGTGTTTGGAAAGCTTTACAATTCTCTGTATCATGTCTAGGAGTCCTATGGTATGAGAAAATCAATTTATCATTGAACCATGATGGTTTAAGATGTGAAGGGTCAAAATGTTTGATGGGTGGTAAGTTTAAAGAAGAGGTTCACAACAACATGTATAGAATGGTAAAATAAGATTTGATTAAAGGCATTAAGGGTGTTGGGATTTTGGTTTTGGGAGTGGGAGCCTTTTTAAGATTAGGCTTCACCACATAAATTATAGGTGGTGAAATGGTCTTGGTAGGTGGTTTCAGTCAAGATTTTTTGGTTATGGTTGGTTTGGATGTGGAAGATTTAAAGGTGTAGGGTGAAGGTTTCGTGATAGTTGGGAAGGTAAAGGTAGATAGGGTAGATAAGAATGATGGATATTTTGATGATTTGTTAGTAGGTGTGGGTAAAGTAAAAGGAGAATATTTACTAGATGAGGAATAGATAATAAGGATAGTAGAGGTATGGGGCCTTAAGATGGAAGGTAGGTGAGAAAAAGGTGGTATGGGTCTAGTTTTAGGTGGGACTTTAGGTGGTCCCACCTTCTTAGTTGGTATAGTTGGGGTTTTATTTGTTGGTTTAGAAGGGTTTATGTCCAATTTCAAAGATGGGTGAGCAAGGCTAGGTGTAGGAAGAGGTAGTCAAGGGAATGGTTTCCTCAATGATAGGTTCATTAATAATTACATTAACCATATGCACTTCATGAGCATGAGATGATTTTAGTTTATTATCATCATAGTTGGTGAAAGGGGCATGGTTAGGAAAAGGTTTATGAAAGATGTCAAGGGACTAATTTGGTGGTGCATTGGGATTATAAAATAAAAGTTCTCTCTTATCAATCATGTTTTGGATAATAGTCTTACATGTATTTCACCTACTAACATCATGTCCAATGATGTGGTAGAAAGATCAAAGATCATTCTCATTTTACCAACCAAGTGTAGGGCAGGAGGCATCAAATTATTAGGGAGATTTTATTGGAGGAAGTTGTATGATTTTTTCTTTGAGTAGTTTATCAAAAACTCAAGCATAATACTTCCCTATTAGATTATATTATTTTGGGTTAACTTGGTTTTGGTTTTGGTTTTTTTGGTTAGAAGAGTTAGAGGAATTGGTAGGGTTGGTTTACATATAGTGGTGGAGTAGTTTTAAGGACAACCGAGTTAGTGGATGCCTTTGGTTTGGTATTGGGATGGTTTGATTGATTGGTGGTTTTTGTGGAGGAAGGTTCATTAGATTTAAATCTAGAATTTTTATTCCACGGTTTCAATTTTCCCTCATCAATGGCTCAAATTTCTAATTTTCATGTCATGGTGAAAGCTTCATCAAAATTCTTGAAAGGTTTGAACTTAAAAAGTGGAATAAATGTGTTTGGCATAACCACAAGATAAAATATCAATCAATTTGGGTTGGGGTAAGGATAAATAAAGTTATTTGATGAGACCTCTCCATATATATATGAAATTGACAATTGATTCATCATCAAATTGCCTAATGGAGTAGAGGTTGGTAATAGAGACCTTTTTAGATATATTGAATAAAAAGTGATCTAAAAAGACTTGGGAAAGTTGATAAAAGGAAAATATTGATTGCTTGGTGAGATAATAATACCAATCCAAAGGATGTTCCTAATAAAGACATGGGGAAGGTACAAAGGAGAAGATCATCATCATACACTATCAAATAGCAAGAATGGCAAAATGCTGTCAATTGTTCTTAGGGGTCCTCCTTACTTTGGAACTTAGAAAACTTGTGTAGTTCCCATTAAGGATGATAATATTAGATAGGAATGGATGGATGGATAGGTTCATTGCATATTTGATCATAATATAAAAGGTTATGATCCCTATAAATAGATGATTCATGATTAGACATTTTATCCATCAAAATATTAACTAAATATATTTGAGGTTGGGAAGATAAATAATTGGATGGTAAGTTTGGTTCAATTTTGGTGGCTATGATGTTTAGATAAGAGGTATAAAGCTAATATCATGCCACATATTGGTATGTGGCCATGAAGATTGGGATGGTGCCACATAAGGGTTGATGGGCAAAAAAGGTTGGGTAGAAGGTGATATGTATCCTTATGGATTAGGAAGATATTGGTAATATGTCATGGGTATTTTTTGTGGGATGGAGATGGGTTGATTTGGAGGTATGGATGGTTTGGTATATGGTTGGGTTTGAGCAACAACTCTCGTGCTAATAGGTGGAAGGGTAGGTGGTATGGAAAGTACCAAATTTTGGAGAGGGGTAGAAATTGGTGGGTTGGTGGTGATGAGAGGAATGGTATAAATAGGGATAGAATATACCCCCATAGTGTATGGAGTATATGTAATAAGGGATAAGGTTTCCCCTAAATTGGAGGTGTTGATTAGTGTAGGGGGTGTTGGGTTATTGGTTGGAATGTTGGATTAGGTTTCGGTGGTGGTAGTGGATGGCATATTACTAGAAGAAAATGCTTGGGTGATCAAAGTTTGGGTAGAGGTAACACCATCCATAAGAGGGAGAGGCATACCATAAGGTGGATATGTGGGAAGAACCAAAACAATCAGGGTATGGTAAGCTAAGGTGTTAATGTTAGAGGGCCACAGGGTTGTTATCAAGGAAGGTATAGAAATCCACATCACCCTTAATAAAAATCTAAGGCATGGTAGGAGGAGTAAAAAGATGAGGATAAATTTTAACATCATAAGTATAATCCATGGAAGAATAGGAAGAGGAAGATGGTGGTTCTTGGTTGGTTTGATTCCTTAAATGCTATCTAGTAAATACAATGAGAGGAATAGAAAATAAATGATGAAAGTTCATACCTTAAACAAAAAGAAAGTAAAAGGAAAATAATCTCAAGATAATCCAAACATACACTATAATTGTATTTAAAACTTAGGATTATTTTTAGATCACTTTTGGCTTATTCCTTAGAAACCGTGAAGAATAAATTTGGCTTGTAGATTAGGTAGTAAAGAGGAAATCTAAGGTTGGTTTCAAGATGTGTTTAGGTTCTCAAATATGATGAAATCTATATTGAACTTCAGTACATGGCTTGATATTGGGACCTACCCCCTCAATTCACACACCAAAATGATAAGGGTGTCAAGTGCTTAGCCAAGATATACTAAATTTTAGAGTTTATACTCAACTAGAGAGCTGAGTTGGTTCTCCCCTTAGTAACGACCTCCAAGTAAGATTGTCGAGAAAGGGTAAGGTTTACCACTAGGTGATGAAATCCTAGTCAAGCCTTATCTCAAGTTTGTTTTCATTGGTTGATTGATTATGTGGTTTGGTAAAGTGTGTGATAATAAGAGTGAAAACTATGATTGATCACTTTTGCCTTTAAGTTAATAGATGGATTAAAACAAGAAAGCAATCAATGCATGAAAGGTATTTATTTTAATCCCAAAATAATTTTTATATTTTTTTTTATGAGTAAATAATAAAGGAAGAAAAAATGGGCACCTAGATGATGCTAGGATCCCACCAGGTGTGCCAACATGTTTCTCTTAATTTTTATTCATTTCTTAATTTTGGAAGAAGATAAAAACTAATAATAAGGGTGTGGTAGAAATACCTAGTTGGTGATGCATGCATAATCCAAATGAATGTCGAGAACTCATCTCTAGCTTGGAAGGAATAACCTCTAGATAAGAAATCACTAACAAAGGGGTTGTTAGCAAGATAGTTGGGTGGACTTTCTAGTGTGAGCTAGATCCAAGAAGCATAAGCTTGTTAGGATGTTGTGAATCCACTCTTAATAAAAAATAATTTTAATTAGATAAAATTAAGGTACTTACATTAATATAATGAAATTCAATACAAGAAGAAAGTAGAATGCTTGTTAAATAAAATGACTAAATATAGCAAAAGCAAGTCAATACTCATGCTAAAGTGGGTAAAGTCAGGTTCAAAAAATTATAAAAGGGTTTGTGAATAGGTAAAAACACAAAAATTTAGGTTTGGTTAGGGTTAAGGGGCTAGAAATAACTTTTTATTTTCTACCATAGTGACCTTCAATAGTTGGGTGAACCATCGATAGTTAAGATGACCATCGATGGTTGGGTAATCATCGATGGTTGGGGTTGACTATTGGTAGTTATATTAACCATCGATGGTTACCTTTATATTTATAAAGGTACTTAGAAAATATTTGTAGAATGGGTGAAGGGTTTTATATTAGTTCTTTAAGGATTTGGAAGTTGGGAAACAAGGTGAAAATAGGTTTGATAAAGTTATGGTGGTTAGAAATTCAATGGAACAAAGAACAAGTAGAATATAATTGTATCTTACTAGATCAATGATATTTGATGGCTGGAGTAATTTTTACAAATTAACATTACTTTGGCCTCAAAAGTGAATTCAACAAAGGTTTTGGTCTCTTTTGTTGTTGTTGAGTTGTTGAAGGAAGACTAGATGCTAGAAATCTTGTATACCTATGTGCAAGAGTGCTTGTGATGATGGATCCATTTCACCTCTTACTCCCCTCCTTTTATAGGAAAAGAGATATGGAGGATAGAAGGTTCCCTAGTAGGTTGGTGTGCTAATTTTAATTCTTGGGTGTTCATTATCATTAGATAAGGAAAACATATTTAATTGTGCCTTATTATCTTGCACATATCTAGTGATGGGTTTAGAGAGGTGAAGACCTAACTATCGATGGTCAAGATAACCATCGATGATTAAGATGACCATATATGGTTAAGTTTCTAAAGTTTATTTGGTTAAGGTGGGTTAAAAGAGGTGGGTTAAAAAAGTTGGTTAAGGGTTCAGTTAGTAGGTTGGTGAATTTAGTTAACTAGGTGGTCAACTAGACTCAAGTCTGATAGGTTGGTTAGTGGGTTGAGAAGGGTTAGGTGATCCCTAAAGATTCCTAAGGCATTTAATTTTCTATTATCTACATTTATCATTCAAGATAAAATAATAATCCTAGATCTAAATCCTCCTCATTCTAATTTGATTCTACCTAATCTACATTTTTAATATCATATTTCATGATTTCAAAAACAAATCTTATTTATGTTTATTTTCCTATAATTTTGGATATCTTTATTCAAGTTTCTATCTTATTTATCTTATGACATTTGATCTTGAATAGTTCTTATTGATTCATGCTACCCATGACATAAAAAAACTTCAATTTTTGTAGGCATTTCTATGCCATGAGATCATCATCCTAAAATATAATGGTTTATATAAAATCATGTTGGACTTGTTACCAATTATAGGTCTCATGCCTACATTCCTAATACATATACCATGATCATGGAAAATGTGTTGGAATATGTTAAAACACATGCACTCACTATATTATTTCCACACCTTGAGAATATAATATATCAACACACCTATGAATGTGAAATTATTGACACTACCCTTATTATAAATATCAAGTGCTACTTGGAACTAAGCTTGCATCAGTTTTATGGATTATTCCTAGTATAATTACTTAAAATGGTGAACTATCCACCATTTAAAAATAACACCTTTGAGAGAAAAGTTTATTTTACTAAAACAAAGATATACATTATGAACATGGTTTTATAATATAGAAATGAATTAAACTATATATTCTCTTTCAAAGTATTGGGTCACTTATCATTTGGTAATAAAAATCATTCTCATTAGTCTTACCTCAAGGTCTCCTCATGCCTAGTTAAAAAAATATGAATTTGAATCACCATTAACCCAATACATAGCTTCCCATGGCATAATAACCTCATGAGTGAGTTAAATTTAGTCCATATCTATTGGATTCATTGGGTATAATATTTCCACTTTTGATCTCATGAGGGATCACATGGATGGAATCTTACATTCTTCCATGTGGAACTACAAAAATTGATTCATGGTTTTGATATGTTAGTATGAGAATTACTTTGGATGTTTCAATTATGGATCCCAATATGTTTATTGTGAAAAATTAGTAAACCCTCTCATATATAGAGATTATGATTCTAGTTATGTTCCTACTTTAAACCAACTATCTTCTCTATAAGTATATGGTGATACAAATTCCTTAGGAACAATGTACTATTTTATTTCATCCTTGTTCAAGGGTATGATGATAATCATGTCCCCTTAATTACAATCAAATTGATTTGATAATATATTAATGGTAATCTAAACATCATACACCCACTTTTTCCAAATTATCTCAAGATAGTGCATTTCATTTGTCTTCATATCAATGAATTCAAAATCACATCCTAGAATTAGTTCAAAAAAATTATATTTACATATTCCAACCTCCTAATGGGCTCTACCTACCATAATATGCAATATTAAGTATAAATGGTATGTAAATAAGATTAATTCATCCAGTGTCCTCTTATGTAGACTGAAGAATCATGTTAACTATGCTCCCAAAATTGAAGACAAAATTTGGGACTTCATATTCCATAATTTCAATATCGATTCAATAATAAAAATCCCATGGATTATTAGTTTTCACATACCAAACTACCATTTCCATTCTATGCTAACCTATTTTTGTGTAGTTTAATATATTATGTAATAGGTTAGAGATATTTTACTATATATCCATGTTTCACAAAGTAATCACTAGTTTTAGAACATCCATCAAATTTGTAACTACTTCATCTTGTCACATTATGAAAAAAATATTACCATTCATTTTTAAATCTATAAATATATCATTTCATTCAAAATCAATATGATTTTATATATTCTAGAGTAACTATGCTACTTTAGATATTATAACCTTCTCCTTTACAAGGTGTAGATACTTGTCCAACTAAACCTTTATGATTAGAGGCTCCTACAACATCTCCAAAGGTGTAAATCCTTCCTACATGTCCTAGTTTCAAGTGATATATTATAAATATTTAGGGTATTTATGTTGCACATCTACCATATTCACATTGTGAATTAGTTTCACCATTATTTCTTTAAGACTAGACAACCCTATGTATGGTGTTATCATGATACTCTACAATAAATACATTAGGTCTATCTTTGTGGGTTGCAAGGAAAATTTCATGTGATATTATTATATTCACTAAAAATGTAAATAATAATAAGTTTTCCACCCTATATATTATCTTGTATGTGATTTTGGTTTCCTCTTTAACATCCTCATATATAGCCTCCTTGGAACCCTCCCTATCTTTGTGGATAAACCCATTGATATTATTGTTAATATTCATATCCCCAATATTGTCTTTTGGGGAAGGTGGAGCCCATAAAGACTACTATTATGGGTAAAAATTTAAAAGGCTACTAGTATTTTGGGGATAGAAGTGTCTATGTAGCCTAGTAATGAGGATATGTAATGTCCATATAGTGAAACCCTGTGGTTGATATTGAGGAGATTGTGTAGTTGGGTACTACAAAGATTAGGGCATGTTTACTAGAGTATCTTACATAAATAAAGTCATATATACATCCAAATTTGGGATTCTTGGTTTCATAAATGGATCTTACTATGTAGATACTATAAATACATTTATAGTTATGTCTTTCTTCAACTCTTGAAGTGTTTTGAAGTTATTCTCATCATGATTATGGGATTTGAAAAAAGTAAAATACATGTTATTTGGATGTTTTATGTAATAATAAATCAAATGAAATTTGGTATTTGGATGTCCCAATATGTTAAAAATATCACATAATTCCACTATCTTTATTTTTTGAAATCATTCATATGATGTCATTCCTTACCACACTCTATGCACCATAGAAAATTTGGGTCTATTTATCTTGTTTAATTCTTACATATTTTATAGGTGCCATCTATATTTATGGTAGTCAATGAATTTTCTCTAGTCTTCTATCTGTTCAACTTAGATCACAAATAATCAAGCATGAACCTTACTAGGAACTACATTTATATGATACAAAACTAGATCCTGGTCATAGAACTTCTATGAACCACACAAATTTGTCTATGTCTATGAACTAGAAAATCACTTGATTTATAACATCTAAGAATATATAGTCATAATCCCATATTGATTCTCATATTTTTGGTGAATTTATTTTAATTCCTAAATGGTTTTGCTTGGGAACTTATAGATATTAAATTCCCTAATAAATTTATTCTTGATATATTACAAAACCATTATGATTGTGTTATTCTTGTATATGAATTATATATCTGTACATATCAAGGATTATATTATTTTTCACTTATTCACATCATCAATGATGACAAATTTACCCTATAATTTCATTTCCTAAATCAAAAAATATTGCATGGGGTCTGTATAAACATCATAAAGTGTTAGAGTTATAAAAATTCCTAGATTGAGAGCCGTGTTTCCTTTGATTTAACTTCAAACAATTTTATGGTTTGCACTGAACTTTACTAGTGTTGTGAGATTTGTCTCATCTATCTTTGGAGTACCATTATTCATTTTTTATACTAAATTTTAATTTTCTACACTTAACTTTCAAAATTTAACTATAAACTCATCAAACAAGTATGCCTTTCTAATTCTACATTGTTTAATCTTGTTAACAATTTAGGCACAAAGGATGTGTCCCCTAGGAATGGGTGATCCTTTTATAAATTAATTTTCTCACTTTAAATTTAAATTGAATTTAATTTGTGAATTTTCATCACTTCTTCAATAGATTGTCCTTCCTCTTCACCAAATAATATCCTCCCATGTAACTGCTTCCTAAAACTACCTTCTAGCTTGTCTTACTTATTACTTGCAACCTCTCGACATTATCTTCATTCTCTTTATTTAAATTTATCTAAATAGTTTACCCCATATTACATATTCCCTTTAATCTCTTTGGCACCTTCAAATCCCTCAGGTACTCTTATTTCCCCTAATTCATAATATCTAGCTCCCTTAGAGGTCCATTCTGACTTAAGTCTTCACATTATATATTATACCTACAATCTTATTTACATGAGGATAAATTTGTTTATTCCATCACTTTTTTATATCAAAAATCTCTATCAAGCCCCATAATTATATTATATTTTTTCTTATCTACTTCTTCCATCTTTTAGGTTCAAATTCAAGTTCTATCTCTCAATTTCTCATCATTCACTTCCTTTAATTTACATCCCCTTAGTAACTTGGATGACTACTTCATTTAAATCATAATTGGCATCGTGATCTTATAAAACACTAAAATATTCATAATTATAGGTGATCAATGTATAAATTTACCTCGGATTCCTCTTACAAATAAATCAAGTGAAACTTTTAATGCAATGTACCCTTTTAAAAAAATTGATGTATTTGTCAATTGTGCTTTTTTGCCAATGGTATATTACATGCATCCAATTAGTGTCTAGGTTTTACATTATATCTAAATTTTATTTATTATAGACAAATTTTTATGTCTCTCTAAGCCCAAATCAACAATATTCAATTCGTGATAGCTAAGTAACTAATAGCTTGAGAAAATCACACTACAACAAACCATAGATTTACCCATGAATGTTATCATTTAAGATTTCCTTTGTCATGATTCTTATTTTTTTGTCCTTTTATTCCATGAAATTTTAATTCTTTTATCCAACCATTATTCCAAATCTCTTTGACTTGGTAGCCATTTCAACATCTTTCAAAATACACACTTAGTGCAACATTTTGAGTAGAGGTTTCTAGAAAAACCCATCAAAACATACTAAGGTTTTTTTGTGCAAATTTAATTACAAATTGAGGAACTCATGGATATGAAAAGTTTATTCCTTCATTATTTTCATACTTAGAGAATATTCATTGAGAAAATTCTATACCATTGAGAACATTCATAATTTTTGTATTAATAATCATATTTGAATGAAACATAGCATAAAAGCGTAAAAAACAATTACATAAAACATTCAAAATAACCATAAAAAATATATATATATATTAATATATTATAATTCAAAACTATTTTCATTTACAAATTAGTAGTATTCATAGATATTACAAAGGCTCTATCTCCTCACATCCTAACCTTTAATTTCTATTTAAAGGGGCATTTTCATTTTCTTACATAAGTTTGATATATAATCATATGTTGAATACATAAAAAATAATATAAATATATAAAACACTACACATCACACACTTTTAATTCATACATACTTCCTAATTTTATAATTTTAAGTCTACTACCATGAAATTTCCTATACTTCAATAATTGTCTTATTTGGAAAAAAAGACGTAGGAAGTGTGTCAAAGTCTAGAGTTGGTGGAGTTGCCTATGCTAAACTAGGGAGTTGGTACAAAAGGAATGATTGTGGTTATCACTTGAACTAATATTTACTATTTTTCAACTCTTAGGAAATACTTAGTTGTCATTTCAAATTTTTTATATATCCCTATGGTAGAATCTCCCCATGGCCCCCATAGAGCTATAGGGCCTTTATGTCTAAGTAACATACCAATATACCACCATTTGTAGGTTTTAAATATATTGACATAACTATTAGGCCACCCTTTATAATTTTTAAACATTTTTGGATCCACTCAAAAATTTTATGGCCTTTGCTACTTTTACATTCTTCAAAATAAAAAAAATGATAACTTAATATACCTATAGAGATGGAGGATACATTGAATGCACAATTGGAGTTGATTTAGGTTATGACTATGCTGTTACTACTAGATACATGTATAAATATGGTGATACTAAAGAAGATGGTACTAATGAAGATGTTGGTTATGATGATGCAGATATAGAGTCAAGTATTGGAAGAATTTGTTGTGGTTGAAGTGCTTATTGTGTTATTTTTGTCATTTTCTTGGCTTGTATCTCTTGTGAGAGTTGGATTGATAGAATAAATTATAGTTAATCAATTATTAGTATAATGGAATTTTATAGATATGACAAGTCTAACTTGAAATGCCTCTAATCCATTAAGGCATCCTATACCATAATAATCAATGTATACAAAGGATCTTAGCTCTGCATAATAGTCTAAATGTCTTCATCCTCTATGATAGCAATGATGTCCTTATATTAAGAGACCTTACGATGAATGTATTGTGAAATATCCATTATATTTGTGTATTTTGTGTTTACAATCCAAAAAATGTGTTGCAAATCATCTCATTTTCTGATGTATGCATCTTCACTATCTCTCAAGGTAAGAGACTCATTCAATGTAGTGTCCATTTGATCTAGTGTGGATGTTTGATCCTCCATAGCTATTTTGGCTTTGTTTACCATGGATAAATTTGGCTTCACTTAATTCCAAGTTTATTGAAGATGTTTCCAATTAATAATGTTGCAAGTAATTTGTGTGGCTTGATACATAGTAGTGTTAATAACTTGTTCATATTATTCGAGGAGTTTCAATTTTTTTATGTTTCAAATTTCAAGTGTTGACCTTATAGTCATTTTTGTTATAACTTTTACATAGACACAAGTACCCTATGATTTAATAAAGTAGATTTGTGAGTTAGTTTTCAACTAAAATAACCTGGTCACCTAAAATTTGAACCACAAACACTAGACAAGTATCATCAATGACATTCAGGCCTTAGTTAGGCATGCATGAAAATATTCATTTTCTTCCCTCAGCTAGAGGTTATCCTACTCCATCTCAATTGTCTTACATGCAATTAATTCCTTAAACATGGTAACTCCCTCAATATATTTAGCCAATGTAAGTTAGGTTTTATCTAGTTATTCCTAATGAGTTATTGTGGATAGTGCTAAAGATGTTATAACATCTATTTTTAACATAGGCTAGTGTCGAATCTAGGTAACAAAGAATGTGAATGTCATTTACCACAGAGTTAGAGATTGGACATATCATAACAATTAGATGGTGATTTGTAATTTATCTTATGGAACCTCTTCTTATGCCCCTATTTTGGTTGATACTAATCCTTGGGATGTGTCAAAAGGTTTCTAGACTTTAGGAAATTTTCCTTCATTTCCTCCTCTATATACTACACTACTTTATCTTTTTCATCAAGTTTATACATTTTTACTATGACTTCCACCTTATTATTTATTTCTATTTCTTATTTTGATTTGGCATTTATACCTCTTTATGTATATAATTATTTTTTATTCTTTCTCCTTTACCACATCTTCTAGAAACATCCTTTTCTACTTTCTATTATTGGGCCTTATTTTCCATTTATTCCTTAAATTTATTTTTCTCCTTAACTTTCTTGGATACTATATCAAGCTTAGCTTTATTCTTTTGCTCTTCTTATAATCTTAGAGCCTATTTGTTCTCAACATCATTGGTTACCAACTTAGGCTCTACCTTATTTTATGTGCATCTTATGCCTCATTTTATGCTTTCTCTTTCTTATTTTATATAGCTTCCTCTTCTTATTTCCTATTTTTTCCATATATTCCATATTTTTCTACTTATATTCTTATTTATTATTTTTATCTTCTTCTTCCTTCTAAACCTTCTTGAACTCAGCCTTTTCATTTGCTTCCCTCATTCTCATAAATTATTCTTCTACTTTCATATCTTTTTGTACTTGCTATTGTGCAATGTCAGCTTAGGGATGAACATGATGTGGTTGTTATTGTGTTATGGTTCATTGTTGTGAAAATTATTCCATGGACTCAACAGTCTAGGAAACATGAGGTGGATTTAGGAAGTATGGGTAAAATGATAGATAAGTGGGAGGAAAAATAAGTGGGGAATGTTGAGGGGAAGGATAAAGTGAAAAAATAACCACTTTGTGCTTATTTATAGGTGTCTTCACGTAATCTAGTGGGAATAAAATTTTCTTTTAGTGTTTGGATGTGTGGGACTATACAATAGGATGTTATTTCAATCCTTTTTATTATTCATAATCTTGTACAACATATTTCACTATGATAAAGGTGCTAATGTGTTTTGAGAGTATAAGATATGTACCTATTATTTGGTGAGTGTGTGTTCTATGTGTTAGTGGTTATTGGGGACTTCCTTCCTACACTGCTACTTGATCTAGCCTTATTTATTCTTTGGTTGTCTACAATGGTGCCATTTTTGTAGGTTAGGATCTTTTTCTTATTGCACATCCTTGGAAAATTCTTGTTGTTATGCATTTAGTTTCTTCCTCTTTTGTGACTATGTCCACAATGGTAGACTTAGAAGGTGTAGTTATATGTACTAGTAGTATAGATAGAACATTGTTACATAATTAAAATGTGTGTACTACCTTCAAGAAGAAGAATTAAATCTCCTCATATTCCTCATATGTATCCTTTTAATTTCATCTAATATGGACTTGTACACTTCCTCCTCAGTGACACCCAATATTTTTAGGTTGTATTTTTCTACAATATTTGGAATGATCTTATTGATTAGCCACAAGTTTTCACTATAAGTCTTATTATTTGGTGGTGATGATGTATAATGAGATATATATTCATATTTCCTACTACTTGATGCACTAATGAAGTAGATGGTTCAATATGTGATTTTTGTTACACCTTTCTTATACTTATTTTTGTGGAAATGATTTATCTATGCCTAGTAACATTGATTTCAATGGTGGAACTAATTGTGTAACCATATATTTTCACTTTAATACCTCTATTTATGAATCCAACATGCTAATGAGAAATGGTAACAATGTGACTAGTGGTTTGGTAAGCTCATGTATTTTGATTCAAACCCCATCATGAAGCTTGGTGATTATGGCAAGCAGACCTAGGCAATCTAAATTGTCCATAAAAACTCAAGGGTGTGAGATAATAATTCATTGAATTTCAGCCCACCATCAGTTAAAATGGTAAATTTATGTATAATATTTACATTTTTTGGTCCATACAAGATTAGAAAAGTGGTGGCAATATAATAACTTACCTCAGGTGTGTTAGGTCCATTAATAATTTCCATTATTTAAAACACAACAAAAACACCAAAAATTATCATTGGAATGTCTATGATATATTGGTAATAACCTTATATGTTGGAAATCAACTCAATGACTAAGAACTCTAGCTAGTTGAAGTCTTTGTCACGTTGGATCATGTGATATTCTATGTCAATGACCCCCTTGGTTGCTTAGCTAAAAAATTTCATTATTTTAAAATATATCTTGGTGATGTAATATATTAGGACCCACACTTCATAATCATCCACTAAATAAATTGGGATTCATCAAGAGGATCATTAATATTTCTATTTTATGCAAAAATGGTTGGTAGGGATTTTAGTTTTCCCAATACTTCCCTATTGATGGAAGCTTATTTGCCTATGCCATTATGTTTGTATTGATGTGAATGGTAACATTATTTGATAAATGTATTGTGAATTCATTATACCAACACATGAGAGTCATAATAACTTCATCTAACTAGATGGAGGTGGGAATATTGATAAGGCATTATGTATCTAACCCTCACAACCTATTTGGTATGGATAGGGATATTGATTGGGAGCCCATAAATTTTAATTGATAAATTAATGTGGTCTTAGCTGAATTGATGAAATGGAAGGGGTTTAGGTTGTGATATCTTATTTTCCTAAGTAAAAATACAATCCCCATATCTTCTTTTTATGAGTAAAAAATGGAACTAAAATATATGATTGATCCATTTTCTCTTTTTTATGGTGGTTATGTTGACAAATTTGTGCTCAGGTGTAAAATAAAATATTAATTTGTAGAGGTCCATTATTACATATGGATTATGAATGTATTTCACTTTGTATTCCCTTATTTATATATACTTTTCTCACCCCATTCATCTAAAACTTTGCATTGAATTCACTGAGTTATTTTTAAATTGCTACACTTATTTAATTAAATGCCATGAGTTTCTATGATGTGGCCTTGGAATTTTGATGGATAGGTTCATTATTTCATTTGATTAAATTTGTTGATGTGACCAACCACCTTTTGACTTTTAAAACAATTATTATATTATGCATTACATAATGCTAACACATATTTTTTTTTGGGAATGATGAAATATTGGAGATACTTATCATTAACCACCTTGATAGTTACTATTTGGTAGATCTCCTATGTACCTTTTAGCAACATCTCATTCCTAAACTTATGTCATTAACTTAAGGGTTAATCAATATGTATTTTTATATTACCCTACAACTTTAAAGTTTATAATATGTTTAAAATATCTATGATATAGAGATCACATTATTTACAACTACACTAAATAATGAAAAAAATATAAGAAACATTGTAAAATAAATAAGAACCCTAACTACTTAGTGTTACTCAACACCCACTCTATTTTTATCATGAGATTCATAGAAATCAGTGGTGGTATGACTTAAGTATACATCCATATACTCACCCTAAAAAATGGTTCCTTGAATTTCCTTTAACACTATGGTTCATTTTTGTGATACTTTAAGGATAACATATGGCCCTTTTCACCAAAAGTGTAGCTTCCCTAGGTGCACTTGAAATATGCTATCACATAAAAACAATATTTTTCTAGGTGTAAGTTATTAGATTCAAATGTATAGTCATGCCACTAATTATAGATATTTTTGTTTATTTTTTACATCTAAATTGCTCTCTTCTTAGTTTCTTCCATGTGAATTAACTCCAATAATATTGACCAAAGTGAGTCCTAATATTCTAGATGCATTATCAATGCAATGCTATTATAATAATATGTATTCTATTGGCATCATTACATCCATTCTATATACCAATTAAAAAGGATTAAATTCTATCATACATTTATAGTTGGTCATGTATTCCCATAAGATCGAAGGAATTCAATATTCCTTGCCATCTCTTCACACATTACATATTTTCATAATCATCTTCTCAATAACTTTTTTTGATGCTTCTACCTACCCATTAGTTTTAGGATGATAATGCATACTCTTATGGTGAAATATCATGAATTTTTTAGTCAGAGTATTGATGGTATTATTCAAGAAGTGCATTCTTCTATCACTGACTAGATTCACAAGACATCTAATCCTGGTTATGATGTTCTTGTACAAAAATTTTTCTACATATTCTTCACCTCAACTTGGTGTTACAATATATTTTAGGAATTTTATTAAATAATCCATAATAATAAATATATATCTGAAATGAATGCACTTGATAGGTGGATTAAAAAGCTCTATAAAATAACTTCCCCATTATTAAAATTGTTCCATAACTAACATTGGGTTTAGAGGCATTTCATACCTTTGGTTTGTCCGTCCTACTTATTGAAAAACATCATAGTTTTTTGAGACTTTGTGCCAATACTGAAATAGTGTTGGCCACCATAGAAAAATTTGTAGTATTTTCCTCATTAATAAATTATTCTATGAAGTGTCTTCCTATAATTACCTATTGTGCATCTTTTTACAAATATGGTCTCTCATAATCCAAGGATACTATGTGCATCACATCATCCTCACCCATCTTATAAATAATCCCATTTATAATATTAAGTGGAAATGCTCTTGTGATCATCTAAATTTAATCTTTCTCCACATAGTGTGCAAAAAAATGCTTTGTTTTAGAAAGTTAGCTACATATTCCATATTATATGGGATCAAAAAACCTCTTAAAAAGTGAGCATATTGTGACTCATCATGTGATGAATCTAGTTCTTCACCATTCCTTATGTAAATAATATGATCTGACCCCATGTTTTCTCATCCTAAATTGACATTGATTTTAAATTAGAATTCTTGAAATAACATTAACCACATGAATATCCATCCTCTTCACATAGGCTTATTCACCAAATATCATAGAACTTAATGATTTGTAAGTAATTCAAATGGTGTATCCAAAAAATAATTCATAGGTTTATATTTCACAAACACCATTGCCATAAATTCTCGTTTTCTAATAGTATAGATTTTTATTAGCCACTAATAAATTCCTACTTGCAAAGTGAATGGGGTTATTCAAGCCCACATCTCTAGGTTGGAGTAATCAAAATCATATTATGATTCTAAATTCATTGACATGGACATGAAATGTCTTTCCATAGTATGGAAATACCAATATAGTGATCATTAATAATCTCTACTTCAACTATATGAAATCTACTTGAAATTCATTTGTCCATTCAAACCTTGTATCCTTTCATAATATTATCTCTAATGAGATTGATATAGTTACATACCCTATGATAAACTTGTGATAATATCCAATTTTCCCTTTGAATGATCTCACTTAATAATAACTTATAAGAGGTCGAAAACCTATAATGACTATAATTTTGGCCTAGTCAACTAGAATACCATATTTGCATACTACATGTTCTAATATAACACCAAAAGATGTTAAAAACTCTTTCTAAAATTTAGAGTTATCCATAGATCTCATAAATTAATTCAAATCTTGGAAAATTGATCTTGAATAAGTAAAATATAACCCAATCATACAAATAAAATTCCATAAATTCATGTATGAAGTCTTTCAATGCAATTATTACAACTCTAGAAAAAATATTAGGGGAATTATATAATAAAGAGAAAGAAATAGTTCTTAATTGCACAAAAAAGAGATATTTTTTCAAAATTAATTGGA
Organism: Torreya grandis; assembly: GCA_037957365.1. Taxonomy (NCBI): domain Eukaryota; kingdom Viridiplantae; phylum Streptophyta; class Pinopsida; order Cupressales; family Taxaceae; genus Torreya; species Torreya grandis. The sequence continues at coordinate 2,982,862 of JARHVA010000327.1, forward strand.
AAAGGAAGTTTTTATTGTTTATTACTTTGTCTATTATAAGTATATGTCTATGTATAGATGTCAATTTATTTGGAAAAGGGAGGACAAAATATTAAGATACAATTTAAAAATTAGACACAAGTGAAAAAATATGGAAGGAAAAAATCAAATTTTTAGATAAATTATGACCTTAGACCCCAAATCAATAACATTGAGGTATGCCAAAAAACCATTGATTATTAATCTCTTATTTTTATAATGAAAATTAAGAAATCCCTTCCCATAATTAGTATGCATATAGGATTTGAAACTACAATCCATAACCAACTCAATATTTACAAACCTACATTAATAATTATAGACTTAATTATAGAGATACCAAGGGAAATAATTATAGTTACCACCTCAAAACTGATAACCATAATAAAAATATAGGCTTTGGTACCATAAAAAATACATGTTGTGTTACTAATAATTCGTAATAACCCATACCAACCTCCTCCTCAATCACCTCAATGTTATTCCCAACCTGCACATAACCTAAATAAGAAATTAGACCAACTAGTTCATTATGATGAAATGATGTCATACTCATTAAACATAATAGAGTTTCATCCTCATTCAGAGATTCTAATAGAAACACCTACATCACCCATAATAATGGAACCCTTGAAGGAGGTTTTTGAGCCCATAGCTAAATTTTGATTACTAATAAATGATAAAATTCTTGAACCACATCCATCATAAAGTAAGGTCATACCACTAAATTTAAATTTTCAAAAACTACTTACTCATCCAAGGGAAGAACCTTAGAAAAAATGACTCTATAGAAAAGATAAAGAATGCCTTCATCCACATTTTAATATTTAAATATATCAAGTATGTATCTATATACATAGATTAAATATAAGAGATATGATTGAGGATGATTACATAAGATTAATATATTTTCAAATAGTATAAGTAATTGGTCAAATTTTTGATCTTATGATTGGAAACATGGTTTCTCCTAAGCACTTTGAATGACACAAACTTGTCTGGATATAATTATAGTTGGTTTTATTATAATGAACACCCTTAAGAATTTATGTGCATAAATAAGCAATAAAATAATGAAATAATAAAATATATAAGGTACTAACCACTCCCCTCATATTCTCTGAATGGTGGATAAGCCAACTACTAAATCTAAGGGGGTTCTAAATCATCTTATCATAGAAATGATTCATTATAATACCTACCAATTTGATGATACTTGTTGTGTCCTTACATACACACCCTATTTTATAATTTCAAAGAGGGGTCCAATATTTATTCAATATCCTTTTGTGGTCTTATAAAATATAATTCTATGACATGTGAATTGAAAATTATGAACCCAAGGAATTTAATTGGTGCTAAAATGAATTTGTGTGCCTTTTTTGATTTTCAAATTTTTTATTAACATAGTGTACAAGGTTTCAATTCAATAATTTTTAGGGTGTTTTCAAATTTATAATAAAATTAAAGATTCATATTATCCATACTACATGTTTTAATTTTCAAATTAAATTTTATTCAATACTTACGTACATAATTTGATTTATGATTTATGTGGCTAACTCAACTAATGTGTTTCGAGTTTAATAGGATATTTGCATTTGTTATGTTTTTAAAAATAATATTTCACACTTAGGTGTTATTAGGGCCATCTTGGATCTCATCCTTACCACAGGTCATCATTCTACTGACCTAGAGCCCAAGTTTAAAGTGTGAGTTTGCCTGGAGGTGAAGTTAGCATAAATATTTATATAGATAGTCTCAGACAAGTATATCATCGAGAGTCATCCACATATCATGATCTCAACAACTTAGAGGTGATGTTGACATAAATATTTATACAAATAATCCTTTATAAGTGGATTTACCAGAGTCATCCATGTGTCATCATCTTATCTGCATGGAGGTGACATCAACACAAATATTTATATAGATAGTCCTGAATAAGAAAATTATCAAGAGCCATCCACATGTCATCATCCTAACCACTTGAAGGTGCCATTAAAACAAATATTTGTATGGATAGTCTCAAGTAATAATATTACCAATATCTATCCACATGACACCATCCCACTCATCTAAAATCCCTCGATCTATGCATAGGGTATGAATCCTAACCATAAAGATAATGGCCAAGATCTTACCATTTGTCACCATCCTACTAGCCCATAGATATAAGAACAAAGTACAATGAACCTCAACACAAATATTAGTAAAATACCAACATGAATACTCATATCCTTTAAATACATAAATGAAAATAATAGGGACACCAATGCTAATTATGAAAGAGCAGTAAAGATACATATATCATCTTATGATGACTAAGAATATTAGAACATGTGGAAATGGCCAATGGGTAATAAAATTTACAAAATTCAATTTTATAAAATGAAAATGAAATGATAAATAAGAAAATAGTGAAAGTTGTTATGACCATTAATTCACATGAAGTAATGAATTAATACATTCAATCCTCAAGGTCAACACAACTAAAGTAATATATTTTGAAGTGCCATATTTAGTATAGCTACATTACCTACAAGATATCAAATTTTAAAATATGAATTTAAGCTCCACTATGACCAAGAAATTACATAATTTACATGGTACAAATCACTTGTAGACCATAGATTCAATGATTTCCACTTATCACATTTTAGTTCCCTCTACATGCTCAATTATAGGTCTAAATAGACACACTAACATAAAATTTGATTTAGTGACCTTGAACCACTAGTTTAAATATTATTTAGATATTTGGGATGAGGTCGAAGTAGTAAAACCTTAAAAATCAAATTATCAACTTCCCATTTTCATGTAGAGATACAAGTATGACTTGTTGGAAATGAAAGCATTTTATCTCCATAATGCAATAACCAAACCTTAGGAAATGCCCTATATTGACCTATTATATGATTTATTCCTAAATGGAAAATTTACTAGGAAGATATTTCAATTTATACTTATCAAGACACCAATTACACACACACACACACACACACACACACACACACACACACACACACACACACACACACACACACACACACACATTGAAATGATTTTGATAGGTATTATAAGCTTCCCATACTATAAATGACATACATCTAGGACATGGTTAATTCATGTCTCCTTGCCAACAATATCATTATAAAGTTGTAAGGTTGTGATCTCAACATAATAAACTTCATAGTCCAAGGCCCTACTTCTGCCATTCTAATTGTGTTCTTCAAACCATGGGTGAAAATTTATATGGTGATTTTGATTAGGATATATGGTTTCTCAACCATTTCTTACATTAATGAGATATGGTCCCATTTTCTAGACATGATGCTAGCTTCTAACAAGATTATATCTGTCAGAGAAATTATCAACTCAAATTTGATTTTAAAAATCACAAATCCTATAAGTTTACTAGATGGTAACTTATATATGATATATTATGTGGTGTATCTTATGATTACAACTATTCATCCATCATATGGTGAGCCCTAACAACCATCCACTAAGTACCCAAAGAGTATAATATGTGATGAAATCAATATCCTCCATGTGAATAAGTTTAGGAAGAATATTAAAAGGATAATTGAGACATTTTATCCCATGGTATATCAATATATATGGGAAGAATATGCCCAAGTTATTAGATACTATAAAAAAAAGACCATTCATAATATGGGTGACTACTGGATATACCCCAAATGCACAATAATTAGAATTGAAGTCATAAAAGCAAATCCTTTATACCTACCAAGGATTGTGTTAGATAAAGTTTTTGAGAAGGAAATTGTTGTTCAATTAGTTGATAGGGTTGATACTAATTTAAGAAATAAAAAATAATTAGGTGTGTATTTGACCCCTATTAGCATTGAAAAATATAATATAGAATGTTATAATACCTCTATCTATTGGGAAAATTAGGACACATTATGATTTTAAATGGGAACCCTTTATAAAATGGGACACTAAGAAAAATGTTAGAGATCATATTAAAAATATTAAATGAAAATAAGGATCAACTATGGGCACTAGGATTAAGACCATGATATCATATTTATGAATAAATAAGATGATTTTAAAGTGGATATGAGGATGTATAGGGACAACATGTCTTTGATTATGATGTAAAAGATCTAGTATGATCCTATCATCACCAGATAGGATGATAATAGGATTGATAAGTAGGAATGGGTTTCAAAACATGTCCATTAAGCTCCTCCTCAGATAGAATAAGAAATAAAAAATAAGTTGGACCATTTAGGGAAGCTTATACTAAAGAGCAAGTTGGGGATGCTCCAAGCTCCCCTTCTCATATAATTGTTGTTTCTTATACATAATGCATAATTGAAAAGGAGAGACCTATAGGTTCTAACACATCAATTGGACTATTTTACATGTTTCCTCTACTTCCACTCATAATATCACAATAATTAAGTCTTTCTTCCTTCTTGTCTCATGTTTTTATTAATTCTCCTCATTTGTAGCCACTATTAGTTATATCTCAACCTATTGGGAAACCATCCTCATCACCTACTATGACCATACCACCAATGAAAATTCCCTAGTCTCTTGTGAAATCATCATCACCACCTATCATTAAACCATTGGTGAATACCCTTACTTATCCATTAATATCTACCACCACTTTTCATCTTCTACTCCACCATTTACTAGGCTAGTTGCTATTGTTGCATAACTAATAATGACATATATAAGGAAGCCCAAGATCCCTCCCATTTCACCCCAAAATTTTGAAGTGATATAAATAAGTATAATCACAATGGGATAGAGGATAAGATAAGATGTACATGAAGGATAGATCCTATGATAATCTATGATAGTGAGTAAGAAGATAAAATATGGAAATTTGAGGATGAAAGGGTGTTAGGACCCAACACTGAAGAATTATGCTCAATCAATGAGATAATAAAATTAGATGAAGAATATGAATGGTTGATTGAAGTAATTACTTGATTAGGAGGAACTAAGTCATTATCAGATAGATAAAGATAAACATATTAATATGTAGAGTATAAATTATAGACATTCATGCATGAGGCATTAGAAACCAAACCTCCAAGCTCTCCACCTATGTTCATCACAATGAAAACTAATCTATCTATTTTTACTTAGATTGTAAGTCTTCCAAGTCCTTTTTATTTATCCACTTCTTTATTTTATGAAATTATAATTGGTGTGGTAGATTCTTTAAATTATTTTGGTCAAATAAAATATCCTCAAGATGTATCCATACTACCAATTTTACCTATTATATCGCATCCCACTACTATCGATCTTATAGACACTAATACTATGAATGTTGGGTTCACTTATACTTTTGTTTTTGGTTATTTAAAAAAAATATTAATCACCCTAATGACTTATTTCATTATTTGGTAGAACTAGTCCTCAATCTCCTGAGCCAAACAAAGGTGTACATTTTGAAAACTTGGTTTTTACCTCTATTTTTGATGCAAAAATCACCCCTCTCAGACCATCTACAAAAATTGAAATTCTTATTGGTTTTGATGTACAAACAAAGACACCTATAGTTACCATTCAAATAATAAAAAGGAAAACCAAAAAAATCATAGATAGAGACATCCAAAAGTGGGTTACTAGTTAGAGGAAGGCAATACCTCCTTTTCCTAAATTAGTGACATATTATTTCATGGCTATGATTCCTCCTTTTCAATCCACTTCAGCTACTCTTACAAGGCAAGTAGAGTAGATAAAACAACAAGTTTCACTAAAAATTATTTCATGGATCATGCAACTAAAATAAAAGGAAGAAACAAGGAGGTAAGACCTTTTAATAACCTAGCAATCCATAATCAAATTTACTTTTGATAGACAAACTAACACTATGAAAAAAATCAATAGGAAAATTATGGTTTTAGAGGGGAAATAGATTGAGATGGAGTAGAGAGAATATAACTTCTCTATAACTAAGATAAGTAAGGTGAATCCTTTAGACTTGAATAGGTGTATAAAATACCCTTACATTTTTGTAGATAATATAAGAGGGGTTATAAAGGAAATATTCAATTTTTTTATTTAATTAGTTTAGAGGATATCAAAGAGGAGTACAATCCAATATCCTAAATAAATTGTTGAAAACTTACAGAGAGTTACCAATAAGTTGTATGATACCATTCAACTAATAAGGTATGCAAAGACCACACCATAACCCAAATGGGGAGACATCCTATAGTTTTTTAATAAAATAAATTAAATTGATATAAATATTCAATTTTTGATCCAAGATACCAATAATAAAACATACACCCAATTTAATTTAATAATATCATCTAAGGTTGCATGGGTATAAAACTTCATTGAAACTAAGAGAGACAATTTTATTGAGTGGTATTACGAGATGCAAACTTTGGTTCAATAATTTTGTAATCAAGAGAGAGATAATGACCATTTTGAAAGATATAAAATTCATATATATGGGCACCATTCAAGCTAAATTTGTCTTTAAGCTCATTTTTGAAAATTTAATTAGAATTATGGTTAACATCTTTTGAGTTGAGATTGAAGGTAAAATCTATAGAACAAATGATGAAATTATGTAATTAGTAAATTTTTCCAAGCAACACATTATTATATCCAATAAATTTCATGTAGGATTCAAACTTTCATTAGTTTTACACAATAAGTTGATGAACAATCTTACATAGTTGTTTAAGAGGCCATTTCTTGATTTTGATACCATTGATGTAGAATTCTAGGCAAGCCATGTATTATATATATAGAAGGAAGTGGTAAAACAAAAACTATAGTAGTAGGTATATTTCAAAAACATATTTAGATCAATAAATCTCCTAATACACACTTATGTATACATAGATGGGGCTTACTTACTTACCACTCCCATGTTCTCTAGCTACAACTATAGTGACTGATATAATTCTTCTAGCTATCACTTTTGCATCTTCTTTGGTTATTGGTGTCACATCACCACACATATAAATATAAATATGTAATTTCATGTTTGGATAAGTCAAAGATTTGGTTCCAAATTTACATTGCATGTATATATTATATTTTTAGTTGTAAAATTTTATTCTGGGTTGATTATTGTACATGCATCCTTTTCATAATATTAGAATGTAGTGTTATTTTCATATATGTATTTTTATAATTCATTAAGAGATGAGTATTTTACCATCAAAATTTTATTTATACTTGTATCCTCTTATTCAAAAGAGGATAATTTTGGCTATTGAGATTGATAGGAAATTTTGAGAAGTTCTATAAATTTGGTTTTGATTCTTATCCAACTCTGTGGATTGTATAAGAAGTGTTATCATTTTAGTATCTTATTTTCCTATTTGTGTATGATTTTTATTTAAACATAGTTATTCACTTTATTCTATTTTATATTTTAATTCATTTTGTATGACAATCATAATCCCCCTTCTAGATGTGCTAATGTAATCTAAAAAACATGGCAAATTTTGATTGGATGTGCTTAAGTTTGTTTTATTCTTGTTATTTTGACTCCTATCAATGTCTAATTTCTAATATGATTATAATATATCTTAGTGGATATCATTTTCTTGATTACTTATCTAACTTTTATTTCAAGTACTAGCTCATAAGGTTTCCATATTGTGTGGTTCATAGACCTCCTTTTCTACTATATATTTCCATTTATTTTTTATTTTTTGAAGTCCTACCCATATTAAATTATAATTATCATCCATCCACATATCTTAAGTATACCTATATCCAAATCATCCATCGTAAATAATATGCTTCACTCACCACCATTCCACCACCAAGTTGTTATAAAACTAAATACCTTGAAACACATAACTTGGAGTGAATTTGTTTTTGTTGATCTTAAACTATTAGAGGATGCCTCATAAGGTTACTTGGGTGTGTATAAATCTCACATCAATAATATTTAAATCCAATTTGTAATATTTAAATACAATTACAATTTGAGGAGGTACACACACATCTTTGGGAGACCTTTATTGAAGAAAACTAATGCATATATGAGTTTTACATTAGTTAACATGGTCATTTCAAATGAAATCAAAACTAATATTTTAGTGTTGTATCGACCCACCCATCTCTCAGTACAGATGCCCTCTAATCAAGCATAAATAGAAATGATCAATATTATAATAAATGTATTCCCACCATTGACCAAATCCTAACCTTAATATCATTGGAAATAAACACATTCATTTTTAAATATGTACATAACATATCCACACCAAATCAATCCATCTATAATTTTTTCCAAAATATTAAAATATCATCCCAATTGAGAAATATTACGATCCTAGTAGGGATGATATTACTTTCCATAAAATCCTACCACATAAATTTTTCCTTGGGAATATTTTGGTAGGAAATTGAGTCCATGTTTACATTCATTAATATTTTTGATATCCTTATTAAATGAACTTTTTACATTAGTAACCAAGTGGACCCTCTACAAGATAAACACTTAACATCATCTAAAGGAGTTCAAGTAGATCCACATGAGGAAGATATGATTATATTTTTTTTTCATGCCTAAATAACAAGAGGATATTAAGAATTTCCTATAGAATGCAAGTCAATATTTTAGATTCATTGAGGATATTATACAAATTATAGCACCATTATTTGTTTTATTTTGTAACAATGATATTTTTATTTGGATTAATGCATGTCAAAATGAATTAAATATTTTTAAAAAACCCTCCTATAAAACATGAATGGGATTAGAAACTTCCTTTCCACATAAATAATTATACATTTGATACAACATCATGGTATGTTCTTAAATAAAAGGATGAAACATTGAATTATGCTATACATTTCACCAGTAATAAACCTTTTGGCATAAAGCTCAACTATATGATAAATGTAAATGAATTAATTGTTTTTATATATCTTATAGATAAGTTTTTATATTAAATTAATAGATACCATGATTTTTAGTGTATTAATCATCTAACCATCTAGTATTGAATGTCAAAACTAACTCTAAATGATAAGACTACCATATGGTTGTCATTACTTTAGGAATTCGATATTACCATCCTAAATAAGCCTAAAATAGATAACTTCATTAAAGATTTTAATTTACAAAAAATATCATTAACTAGTGGATGATGAACATCTCTATGTGATTTTTATAATAGCTTATTGATTTGAAAATATATTTACTTATGTGGTTACAAAGTAGTATTCTTATCATTTCAATTTTCAAAAAGATACACTAGATTACACCCACCCATGTGATACATGTTGGTATATAGGGAAACCCATAATCTCTAATGAAATATATTGGGAAAAATTATTTCACCCACATGACACTCAACAATAAATAATATTATGACATGAGGGTTTCATCAAATAGTGAAATTCTCAAATAAACACTATACCTTACTTCATACTTTCAAGCATAAAGATCACCAAATAGAATTTTAGACAAGATATTTAAAGGTTGCATAGAGGTTAGAAACCATGACATGGAAGCTATTCATTGTTAATTTTATTAGGATTCCCTTTCTCATCAATAAGCATTACCTAAAATTAAATATAAACCAATTATTAAGGAAGAATTAATTTGTATACTAAATTATTGAGTTGATTTGGAAGTTTTAGAGGATTTTGTACAACACCTTCCTAACCTTTCAAAATGTCATCATTTATAATTTTAAAAAAATCAAGTAATAAATAATCTTTTGATTTAATGTGCCTTGCATCTACATATTATTATACTACATATCATTTTATATTGGATACATATTTTTTTAGTTTTCATGTGCTCTATCTCAATTACTATAATTTATTGCATACAGTAATTTGAAGACACCACTAATTTTTTAGAGGTGAATGGGTGCATACGTGTTATGACCACATAATACTGTCCTTTCACTCTAGGATGATATGGATTACAATCATATTATCCTATAGGTTGTTATGAATTATCACATGATAATTAATCATGTTTTCTAATGTGTTTTAAATGCAATGACCACATTATTCTAATAGCACTAGTAGATAAAAATCCTTGATTATAAAACTAACTTGTTCATTGATAAAGGTATTAACAAAAGGTAATTGATCAATATGTTGTCTCTCCTATATTTAAATTTTTTTATAACTTATTATATGAACATTATTTATAGATACATCCCTATTATACCTTATGCTTATATCTTGATATGACTAAAATTTTAACCTATCATTAGTACAAGTTTGAGTATATAACATTTGACTAACTCCACCACCACTAAAAATATAATTAAAACTTACCTATAAATACTGTGGATCCTTGATCTTAATTTTTCCATGGTTTATATTCTAACCAAGTTTAACACAAATTACTTTTATCCATTACAAGTTGTGGACTCATGTTTCCATTATTTTTGTGTGCTACCACCACCCATTTATAGAGTGGCTATGTCTTGCCAAGTTTTTAATCTCATATCCAAGATAATCAAAATGTTGACAGTTCCTTTTTCAATGAATTTTACACTAAACTATAGTTATTGATATTTATCTATGTTAATATAAACATGTTGACATTAAATTATTTTCATGGACACCCCATGAATCATTTTATTCATTTTATATGATTTTTATTGATGCATTTCCTTTGTTTTGACCATTCAATTTAACATTCATACATAAATCATTAGGGTACTATTAGAAATGTATCTAGAGAACTCATTTTATAAGTTCTTGTTCTTCAAGACACATACTTCTACAACCCTCTCTTCAGTTCTCAACCATCCTAAATTTTATACTTGTCACTAGGGATTATTGATTGCATAAATAATTCCTTGGTCTTATATCCTCAAGGAGTTCATGCTACCACTTCAATAAAACTGATAAAATATTCTTGTATAGCATCAATTAAGAGTAGTAAACCAATATGAGATAAGCTAGTTATAATTTTTATTTAGATAGACATTTATTTTTATCTTAGAAATAAATTATGAAAAAATGATATTATTTTACTCTATTTTTTATTAAAAATTTATTTAATAGTCTTAAAACATTAAAATATTATTCAAATTGTAATATATGACATTTAAGCATAAATCATAATGTAAAGCAAAATTAATAGAAATTAATTAACAAGTGGCATATGAAAAATATAATAAGTATAAAAAATAAAAATATAATTAGATCTTATCTTTTTAGATGAGTATAACAATTTTTTGGTAGTGAAAAACAATATAAAGTAGGTCTGTGACAACTTATGTCAAAAAATAAATTACTCCATGGATGGGTATGTATATGGTCATGTTCATTAAGTATGGACTTTTTGTTATGAAAGTGAAAAAATAATGATTACCACATGTGCCTATGTATACTAAGGAGGCTAAGATATTTATATAATATTAATGTAGCACACAAAATTTCTATTTTCCTTCTCCTTGCCTTGAAAACCCTATGTGTACTTGTGAGAGCTAGAAATGTACAAAAAATAAGGAGAAGTGTAATGGGTTGAGTTGACCCTATTCACCCATATTGATGATTATTAAATACCTACATATATAGATACTCAAAAGAGGTAATCAAGTCACACATATTTCTCCCACTTATATTGTGAAATTATGTTGCTTCACTCTATGTATGTAGTTAATGATTGATTTTGATGATTGATAATGTTTTATCTTGACTTGATTTAGAATGGTTTAGATTATTCCTAGTGATTTATATTAAATTTTGGCTAAATATGGCATATTTTCTCAATGTGAAAAAGTGCAAAGCTCTGAGCTCTATGTATATCTAGTGTTGTTAATGAATGACCTTTGATTTATATTTATAGGAGTCCAAATGAATAATTTCCTTTAGATAAATTAAGAAATGTGTGAAAATATCCATATGAATATTTAAAATATTTTTAATTAGGTGTTAATTGGTGTAGGTACAAAGTTTCACAAGTGAACGAGTCTGTGATAATGAACAAGTCTTCATACCACAGACCTCTCTCAAAAAATAAATAACAACTACCCTGAGGCCGAGAGTACCCTAAGAGTGATATAAAGTACTTTTACAAATTAATTATAAATTAATATATAGTAATGACATAAAACATATGGTTTAAGCCCACATATAGATAAATGGCTAGAGGAATGAAAAATAA